>OY856409.1:1877621048-1878258906 GCA_963693085.1 Alisma plantago-aquatica | reverse complement strand
TGACATATAAAATGAGATATTAAGCTGATGGCTTACTCTTGAAACCTCAATGATGGGTTATTCTAATCCTATTGAATTTATATTGGAAGGTCCTCTTATTTTCTAATCTCGCCATATAGAAGTTTTGGATGGGATTTAGATTGCAGTAAAAATTGAAATCGTAAGTGTATTATTTTGTAATAAGAACTATCCTATGTCCTAAAAATGTCATGTTGTCCTAGAACAAGGTGGAGGACTAAGACTGAAAACATCTACTGAGATAGAGAGATGGAAAATGCTCAAAGGGAAAATGAAATATAGGCCAGCAATACAATATAAGTGCATTGGATGAGGAATATATGTCGTTGTGTATTTTTAGTATGTTCCCAACACAAGATAAGGATATTTACTAGTCATATATGTTAAGGAATTCATATGGTAGAAATTCAAATTTTATTTTATGATTAATCATTATGGAAGTTGGCACCTAATGAAATGTATCAACAAATGAGAAGCAATCAGGTAAAGGGGCATAAGAAATGAAAAACAATTATGCTTGTTGTTTGACTTATATATTCATTAGTGGAGTATGTGTCTGTAAAAATGACGACATGTAGGCCTTGAACTTTTGATCGAGTGAACAAATGGGACACTAGTTGTCCTATGCACAATATTCTATGTAGTATGATTGATGAGTCACACCACCATACATTTAGTGTATGTAGATTTAGTATAAAAGTTTGTTTTTTTATAAGTGAAACAACATGTACCAATCTTCATTTTAGAGGGAGTATACAAGCTAAGATATTTTAATGCATTCATGGACATTTTAGAAAATCAAGAGAGCCTAATTCTCTTGTGCTAATTTGAGTTTCCACATATGGAGAGAGAGAAATATCTTAATCATCATTGAAGTAAGGAGTATAGAAGAAAAGATAGAACATGTATTTTTGTTGTTAAAATTATATTTACTAGATGAATGTAAATAGGAACATGTAGTCCAATGTGGAGTACATATCTTTTTGTTTACTATTTTGTATGGTAATGTTGACTACTTATAACTCTTTGACCCTCTTTAATTGTAACATTCATAATATAATTTACAAAAATTATGACATGCATAAATATAAAATATAATATAATATAATATAATATAGTTCAATATAATATAATGCACAAAAGTGTATATGTGTGTGCTCGGCTAATGTGATGACATTGGAGCTATATGAGAATCCTTTAAATAATTGTAATGTTAGGGTTTATATATAAAATCAATATGTAATAGAAATATATAATTGTATTTATCTTCATACAAAAGAATACAATGTGTGAACACTAATTTTCCTATTGATAGAGTTTATAATTTTTCATCTAACAATCATCCCAAAATGCACTATAGACAATTGAAAAGTTTTCCATTACTGCTCACAATTTGCTTGGTATGTGTATGTGAAATTTATAGGTACTTTAAATACAAGTGAAAACATTCATTCTAATAAGACTAGATCATGAAAGTAATATCACTAGTAAGAATTATTCACATGTCTATATCTCTCACACTGTTATAAGTCTAATAGGATCATGATCCACTACATATACACCATGATTCTAAAGGAAATATTCATTTGTTATTGAAAATAATGATAAGAAAACAAATACATAGATATTAAAGCTTACTAAAAATGAACCATAAGATCCATATATCATAGTTCTTGTTCAATAACAAAAAAGAATTTGAGTGTAAATACTCTGTTATGTTGTGTAATGATGAGATAGAGTTCCATTTTTTAATGCTTTGCATCCTTTTTTTCTAACTTGAATTGTGGCCCAATTAACTCGCTTTAAATGGCCATATATTTATTTTCCTATTAATGTAGAATGTTAATATCTTTGGATCTTATCTTTCAATTGAAGTGTTTGGTAAAATAATGCATGGATATACGTACAAGACCAACTAATGACCAAACAAGTTTAATCATGAGTCAACTTAGGATGTATGTATATTGCATTTATTGTTGTATAGGAACAATATTACTATCATCAACATGTGATTCTTTGAACCTAGGTTTGACATTTAGCCTTTTAAATACTATGTACATTGCCACATATTTCAAATTAAAGAGGCATAACTTTGTTGCTATATGAGATAAGATGTGATAACATTGTATGGATTCACATCTTCTATCCCCTCTTTCTATCTCTCTATTTGTCACAATTATTCCAATACGTTAATACCCACACCAGGTGTGTGCTGTATGGGCCCATATTTGTGATATAGATGGCTGGGATCTATGGGACATGGAGTCTGGGATAGAAGATTTCATCCCAACAATGCATCTATCACAAGGAAATAATGATAAGCCATACTAGTGGTTAGATGTCATTGTCCACTTCACTGGATGTATAAAATTGATTTCAGTGTCTCTATCCATAAGAAAAGATTCCAAAAACCTAAATTTTTTGTTATGAAGTTGTAAGAGATCAATTCAATATCTAGGTGATTTCTTAGCTAGTAAGATGAATTTGTAAGAAACATTACGATCTTAGTGAATGGGATGATTTAATATGTTAAGATGATCAATTATGAGGTGCTATATTTTATTATTTAGTATGAATCTCCATCTTCTTATGAAACTAATATGTGGGTCTTATTACACTTTTTGGATGATACAGAGGCATAATTGTTGTTGTGAAGGGTTCTTGTCTCTTGTAGAACCTACATATTGAAGGTCTCATGTGTAACTTAATTGTTTTCTAGGTGTCTTAGAGGAGAAAAGTCTTGGGTACTCACATGGATGGTGATAACAAGTAGTTTTCTTAATGCGGTTAGGGACTTTGTGTTAGCATGTAGGCACTAAAAGCCAATCGTGTGATGGTGGTGATAGAGATGTATTAGTATTATTATGTGTATTTATGCTCATTTGATCATGTGATGACAATAAGTATGATAAATATACTACAAATTACTGGTTCAAACATGATACTTCAAGTACATGACTTGAATATGAGTCATAGGTATTAGATACCAAACCAAAGATGAAGGTATATTTTAGATTGCATATGTACCAGGTCGACCCACTTTGAGAGTAATTTATGACCATTATGTGTCTATTGTAGAGTAATCTTAATACAACAATTGTGTTTTGGTCCTTTGCGCTGATGTATATACAATTATCACTTGACCATTGTCATAGTTTTAAATTGCTCAACATGATCTTGAAGAGATTACTACATATGTTCTAGTTGGACATTATGAAAACCAATGTAAGCATTGTGAGTGATATAGATGAAATCTGATTTTCCTTGTACTAGGATTTATTCTATGTTTCTCATAAAGAAGGTCTAAGGAGTTCGTGGCTATGATCATGTGAGGTAATAGGAATACTAAGCTTAAGCATTGCTGGAAAGTCTACATAAAAATCAAGGAATTTAGATAGAATATCATGAGGATGGCTAGTCTATGCATGTAGCTCAATCTAGGTTTCAATGAATAAGAGATTATACAACACAATTACATTGGTAACTGTGGTTTTGGTCTTGTTTGATATATCTCTATTACTTGGGCAGCATTGATGTGTTGCAAGACACCAATACTGTTAATGGGTTATAATTAGTGTTGGGCATGACAACAAATTAGACCAAGGAAATCTACAAAACCAAATAAAATGGGCCAGTTGGGTTTGACTTTAGGAGGGAGAGTGGTTTCTTTTAGTACAATTTTCTTGTGAAACCATTAAACAACAAATTGGTTTGGTATGATGGTGAAGATTAGTCAGATCAAACAAAATTGATACATGTGTTTGCATATTAATAATACATATGATTATATAATGTCAAAATATTCATTTGAACTTAATTATATGTTACTATTTAACTTATAAGTTAAAATGTATAATTAATTCTACATAATGGGTTTTTTATATTATATAATCAAACTATGTAGTGTGATGCATCCATGACAATTAAAAGTCCATTGACACATACTTCTATACGTTTGTATATCAACCATTTTTGCTTAATGTTTATTTGAAAGTTGAATTATCATGTTAGATGGTCTGGTAGTTCCTTACAAATGGTTGCATTATCATGAAAAGCCTGATGAAAAGCTTACAATTTCTCAGTTTATAATTCAAGACCGTATTAAACCAAACCAAACTCAAGATTGACTGTTAAGTTTGATTCACTTTTGGACTAATAAATGGATCTATTTAGTTTGAAATTTTCAAAAACTAATAGTTACAGTTTAGTTTGTAGCTATAGTGGTAAAGAAAAACAAACCAAACTATGCCCACATCTAGTTGTAATCCTTATTACTAATTGGTTGTTTAGTATGGTGTAAACAAGGTCACAAGCACTGAGACAACATCGAGAAAGGTGGATATACAATTTACTATAAATGTTAATATAAATCCAAGGACATGAAATTTAGTTTGAAGAACCTATAATTTGATATCAGAATCTAGATATGCTTCATCTAGAAGTGTGAACCTATGTATGTGGAACTAATTAATGCACCTCACCTTGGTACTCACAAAAGAAAACATTCCATGAGGGTGTTCTAACCTAACAAGGTGCTTTGAAACCCTACTCTTTCCATTCCTCTATATATATATATCATATTAGGGGTCTCAGTATGATATATGTTTTTTGTATTCTTTGCCTTGCCTTTGAGGTTTGAGATACTGTTACAACCCCAATTTTTTTGTTCAATTGGTGAGAAATGTAATTTCTCATATTAAAGATAATTGAACAAATAATGATATAATTTGTTTTGAATAAATGGATTTCGTTTACAATAGACTTGATGATTGTGTTGTGGGCTTTATTGGCTATTGGGCCCAATAACAAGGAAATGAAGAAAGGAAATTCAATTATTAAATTAGTAAATGAATAATTGAGTTTTTGAGAAAAGAAAGAGGTGGAGACCTCTGGAAGGAAAAAGAATAAAATCCAAAGAGGGATTTCATGCCTGTTGGGTTCCTTAGGTTCCAAGGAGTCCAAAGTTGCAAAAAGAAAGCAATAAGAAAAGAAAAGATTAATTAAATATTTCTTTATTAAGAAAGAAATTGAAAACAATGGTAAAATGTGGAAAACAAGTGAAAAGAGGTGTAATTGAGTGATCCTTTGTGGATTTTCATATCCCAAGGATTCCTAATATTAAAAGGAATACCAATGAGGAAAACAAAAGAGAATTAAAGAGAAATCCTCAAAAACAGATATTTTAATGAGAAATAAACAAGATAATGTGAAGTAATGGAAATAGATGCATCTAGAAGGATAATAAGTATCCTTAATGAGGAATTTCTAAATATTTGAGTTTCTTGGGATCCAAGGAGTCCCAATGAAGAAAGAGGAAGGAGAAAATACCAATAATGAAAAATAAAAAGATAATATGGTGCATAATGAATGTTTTTGGGGTTTTGTTAAGAAAGGAAGTAATTTCTATTAAAAGAAAATAGAAATTCGTGCCATGGATTAAAAAGCAAGAATAAAGAGGATAAGTGAGAGGAATTTCGAATTCCTAATTATTCAAGAAGTAAGAAATATCAAAGAGAGAGAGAACTTGCTTCCTAATGAAGGAATCATTTTCCAAGTGGGAAAAGGATTTGTTTTCCCTTGAATGAACATCTTGGGGTGTGAAAACCCTCCCCTATATAAGGGATAGAGCCTATGGCTCGAGTTTAAGGGGATTGCAAGTCCTTTCTCTCTCTTCCTCGTCTTCTTCGTGCTTATTTTCATTTGAAACCCTAACCAAGAATGCTTAATGCTATCTCGGCGGCAACTAGCAGTTGTGAATGGATCTGGGGGAAGGCACGAAGCATCTCCAAGGACCTAGGGTGGTTGGCCACCTTTTCCCTACCAACAGCCATCCGCATGAGCAGACACAGCCAGCGCTAGGCAACAGGTTTATCCTCAAGATCGGGGCTTCAATGGGAGCACAGAGTAGCTCCGGTGGCAAGGGACTTGTCCCCAGAGGCCATCGAGGTCTAGGGCAGGAGCAGGAGCCGCGCCCATGGCGCCTAGGGCAGCTGCGTCGCGCCGTCTGAAGGTGGAAGACAACACAGGTTGCGTTGGATGGTTCTGCCCTCCAAGGGCTGAAGACACAACTGACTTACGTGGGGGAAAAGAGGTAAATTCGAAATGTTTCCAAATCTGCAAGCAACGTTGCATGGAAATAGACATGTGGCCTCTCCGATTGGCCAAAGTAAGTGATTTATTGCAAAAATTATATCTAATAATCGGTAGCTCGGAGGAATACAAATAATATATGCATTTTTTCTCAGAAAAACAAGAGGAATTCAATAAAAATATGTTTTGAAGCCAATTGCTTTTGCAATTCAAAAAGTAGTGTAAGTTATCAACTTTGATGAATTAAAGATTAGGAAACTCTACTTTGAGATGATTAATGTAATTAGTAGAGTTTAATGGGTGATTAAATTTGATAATAACCTGTTAATTGTAAAAAGGTACATTAAGATCGAAAAGGATGAACTTTGCATGTAATTAGTTTAATTTAGAGATTATGTGCATAAATATGCTTGAAATTTGAAAAGTACATAAAGTTATCATCTCTTAATGATTTAATTAATGAAAAAATCCCTTAGATTTGATGATAGATGGATTTAATGATGTTCTTTGGATAATTCAAGCCAATATTAACCTATTGTTAATAAAAGTGAAAATACGATCTAAAAAGATGATCTTTTTATATGAATGGTTTAATTTAGTGTTCCATGTGCATGGATATGCATTAATGAGCTTGAAAACCCTAATTTAGGTGAATATATCTTTTAATTATTTTAATTGTTCAAATCAATGAATAAATAGAGATATGATGATCCTAAGTCAATTTGAGCATAAAAGACCATTAAAATGGATAATTTGAGCGATTAGGGTTTATATGAGTAGAAAGAGTATTTTAGGGTTTGTTGACTTAAAAGGAATAAAGTTTGAGAAATTGATCTAAGAAACCCTAATGAATACTAACGAAACCTTAATTTGGATTCGAAACCCTAGAAAGTGAATCCAAGTCAATAAAGTAAAATCTTGATAAAGTGTGTAGTAAATAGAGTACATGTGTTTTTCAGGATTCTTGATGATGTTGTTGAATTACTTGCTTGGATTGATTTCTTGGTTGGAATTGATATTAGCTTGAGAAATCTACTGAACAGGTATGTGGTTACGCTTATGAATATTCCGAGTTAGTTTTCCGAGGGTTTGTCGAGGTTTTATCAGATGCTTGAAATTAACTGTTGGATGCTTTTATTTCATGCAACTATAGAGTGACTATGACTATCGCTATAAATGTATACATATAACTAGCTTAGATCTGAGTCCACCCATGTGGCAATGCAAAGGCTAAAAAGGATAACCTAGAGCAAGGTCCAGGCTATCATGAGTTAGAAACTGGGCTACACATGTGTAGTTCCATGAGACTCTTAGCATGCCATGAGTTAAGGAGTGGGATACCTACGGGTAGTGCCATGTGACTCAACCCTAAAAACTGATTCACTTGTTAGGTGGGATCATGAGGGGTATAATGGGGATATGATATACATGGATCACACAGTTATATTTAAACTGTAAACTTGTTTGTTAAACTATAACTGATTACAATACATTATTATGGATAATTGCACGATTAGTGTTTCCCCCACATACCAGCTTCGGCTGACCGATGTTTTGTTTGTCGGCGTTTTAGGTACAAAGCCAAAAGGACAAACAGTAAATTGTCATATTGAGAAATACATGAATTGAAATACAAGGAGGATTAGTAGAGTAAAAATTCATATGTGGATAGAAGTTTAGAGATCCAAATTTTCAAAAGGTGTGTAAAAGTTTATTTTCTTACAACTTTCCAATATTGTCTGTTAAAATTTAATAATTGTTCTTGGTTAAATGTCAAACCTTTGATCCGGAAATTATGGGTGCAGCTTTGACCTCTCGGTCTCCCTTAATTGGGGGTTATCGGAAGGTGGGGTCGTAACATTTGGTATTAGAGCGTAGGTTCCTCACTTAACCATTAATAATTATTAAATTTTACAAACTCCATAGAACCCAAGGGAGTTATTAGAGGATTATCGGAAAGATGGTGGTGTCTAGAAAAGGATCACGACCGGGGGCTAGCAATATTTTCCTCTGCACCGCTAGTCAGAATATGAGGACTCCCAGATCTATGTGACTGCCTGGCCAAAGTCTTAGGGTATGATTCAAAATAAGACACCTTTAAGACTCTCTCATCTTGTTCATCCCTTCTCAACTCAAATTCTATTAAGGACCTTAAGGATTAGGATTTTCTCTCTTCTCCTCACCCTCCTGAGGTATGGGTAAGGTTGATAAGGTCTAAGGAATCCTCCATCAAATTAATGAAAAAGGTATGTAAATAAGATGTCATGGACACAAGCTTAATAGATTAAGTGTAAACTAAAGGATAGATACATGCTTAGGTCGTACGACATAAGTTGTCATGCCCTCAGAAGAGACCTGAGGCTAGACCTCCTTGTCAGGAGGATAAATAAAGAGAGTTAGTCTTGGATATATAGATCTCCATTACAAGTAGAGATATGGCACATCCTCTTAGGATGATCTTAACCCTAACCCTAAGTGAAGGCTAGAGAGAGATACAACATGATGGGTTAGATATCATGGTAGACCAGGTGGTTGGATGGACATGCCTTGGATGACGTATGAGCCATGAGAGGTTGGATGACTGAGTACCTTTGGTGACCCAACGCTAGAAAGGGTCGAGCAGTGGAGAGTGAAGGTTAGCTCCTCCATTTATGAGGTTAGAGAAGAACCTATGGAAACCCCATGAGCTAATATGGTCATGGCATAGTAGGCACCCAGAGTACATCAATAGTATGAGCAGAAGGTTAAAACCCTGGCTAAGGAAGTAGGATGGACATCTTATGAGGCAAGCATAGAGAGATATGGATAACCGTGAGTGAACATAGGCTTCACCATGTAAGGGTATGCTTGTGAGCTTGATCCCTCTTGGAGAGATAGCCTCTTGTAGTAAGGTTGTTTATAGGATTGGCTCTAGAAAGAGAGAGCAGGACTCATGCAAGAAGGTTTGAAAGCCTAGACTCTGAGATATGAGGAACAGTGGGGAGTTGAGGATGATGCGACCTAAGTGAATGATAGGGGTTGCCTCATGCTCGATCCCTAGAGGCTGGTGATATCTTGGTTGCCGTTAGAGGAACCAAATCCATGAGAGAGGATGAGGCTTCTGGCACCTATGTGCCTATGGTATAAGTGTTTACCTTCTGAGAAAGGAAGAAGAAGTTATGTATACCCTGGAGAGGTTTAGTGGGGGCCTTATGCCTTGTTGGTTGTCCTTAAGGAGGACTCGACTCTGAAGTGTTGCTCGACTAGAAGGATGACAGGGAGTACGTGTCATGCCTTATACATGCCTTATTCATGGTTAATAGTTTGAGCATGTAGTTGGTCATCAAAAAGTGAACCTAGGCTACCTAGGCCTAAGAGGGGAAGTGGTGTACATAATGCTCATGACGAGAGTTAAGTTGCTATAGTTTTGAGCATGGTACTCCTCATGTCTAGAGGAAAAGGGAAACCCCTTAAGATTAAAGGTATGTTTGATGAAACCCTCATAGCTAAGTGATGACATGGGAAGGTATGATCTTGATCCAATATGGAAGATGAGAACAAGTATGGCCTAACATGGTTTAGTAGGTTGTCTACTTGTGTCTGGCATTGCTTGCTAGGATTAAGCATGCTAGACCAAGGACGTTTGTGGCCTTTGTTATCGAGGTGAAGTTTTCCTCCCATCCTGGGAGTGGGACCCTTTGGTTGGGTGTATACCTATTTTGTTGGTTCAAGTTAACCTAAAGAGGTCTCATAGGATCTTGAGAAGCTAAGTGAAGGTACATGGTATGAGAATGAACCTATAGACCCATAGATAACCATCTCTAAGTGCATGTGGATGTGTTACCATGATGGTAATCGGTATAGGGGCCTGGCCAAGGTAGGTAGGTCTCCATGACCCCTATGAAAGGATGAAAGTCATCCCTTGAATGCAGAGAGAGAGAGAGATGATGATGAAGGCTTGGGTAAGGTTCTAAGTTGAACATGTACTATAAGAGAACCCTAAGTCTATCCTAGGGTTAGGTAGGGATAAGAGTGATGGAAGTAGGAGCTACCTAATTCTCTAGTTGCACATGACCATAGGGTCGGGAGGTAACAACTATCATTGTCTGAGGGGTATGGGTTAGGAGATTGATCACCTTCATGAACTCATGGGACCCAAAGGGCAGATTAGTAGGGCACTCTCTGGATGCATAAGGGAAGAGGGATGACCCCAAAAGTGTCGTCACCCTATAGACCTAGAGGTGATGACCAAGGAATATGTGTGGACCCAAGTAGGTTCAAAACTAGTTTTCCATGGAGGTAACTTTGATATCAAGATGATTGCAATATAGAGGCATAAACGACATGTTTCAAATTAGATTTAAAGGTGTACTGGCAAGGTGGGATGTACCATATCTACTCTTGGAATAGGAAGAACTTTGTATTTGGACTGCAGCCAAATGCTTATTTCCCCTTGTTATGGGAGTGAGAGATGGGACAATACGCATGCCATACAAAGATGATGTGAGTTGGAACGTTGCTATGAGGTATGAGGATAGAGATGATAACATACCCTGGTGGAGTGAATGATACATGGATGGTTTACCAACACTAAGAGGAATGAGGTAGTCGCCTTATGAGGATGTTTTTATCATGAGATATGAGTCATACAAGGTTGAGTTTGATCACCAAAGAAATGAACTCAGAGTTTTCTTGATGAAGATAGAGTTAGAGTTCGAGTTTGAGAGGACAAGTGAAAAACATGGAAGTGTATGTCTTCAATGTTACCTAATACCTAAGGATGTGAAGTGGTAATGAATGCTCTGGTTGAGATGTATCTGACTAGTTTGGCTAGATGCTAGAATAGGTTGTTAGACTAACCCTAAGTTTGGAAAGGAGATATGTTTGGATAATACTCCGATGTAATGAGATCTGTTGAACAAGTTAATGGTTGTTTGGTTAGCCAGCCTAGGCCTTGATGCAATGAAAGGATGGTTGTAGAGCCTCAAATGCACTTCTTTAGAAAGGAAGGTGATGAAACCCCAACTAGAGTGGTTTAGGGTTTCTGAGGAATCTATCTTAAGGAATCATGACAATGCAGGAGATCATGACTTAAGATCACCATATACCGTGGTACTACCAAGATAATAAGTGATAGTAGTACTTTGAATACCTAAGATGAAGTTGCATGTGGCATGTGGCCATGCAAGCCAGGAGGTAAAGGACGAGCACTAGTAACCCGGTGCATGGATATAAACTATAAAGAGTTCCTGAGAGGGAATGGGAGTTCATCATTGTGGATGTTGTAAGTCTCCCCTAGAACAGGGAAGGTCGAGATGCAATATGGGTTATGGTGGATCGCCTTACCTATATGATATGAGAAAGAAAGAGTTCTGTCAAGGGACAAATCTGGTTGAACTATACATGAGAGAGATGGTTCAACTACACCATGATGTGAGTTCAAAAGTTCTTGAGTATGACCTAAAGGTTCACTTCCATAAGGTGGAAGTAGGTACATGAAGAACTCGTGATTAGTACCGTTTATCACCTCTAACTAATGGATAGTATGATCCAAACTAAAGGGGTCTGATGAGAGCATGTGTGCTCATTCATGGTGATATCTAGAGATAGTTCTTGTCCTATGAAAGATGTGATGATAACCACCATAACCAGTATCAGGATTGAAAGAAGCTCTGTAAGGGAGGTTGTGTCGGTCACCACTTCAATAAGGTGATGTTGGTGAAAGGACCATGTGATGGTTAGAAAAGGGCCACAATGCGTGTAGATGAAGTTGCTTTGATCATGCAATGGATGAAAGGAGCCTAGAGACGACGAGAGTCGTGAGCGGATGCAAAGTAGACTGACATGCAGTTCACTGTGGGAGAATATGTGACATGAAAATCCGACCCCTCTAAGTTATAGCTAAGAGAGTTGAGTCCCCGATGCATGGGTTCTTTTGACATAGTTTGGTGGAGAAGGTTAAGTTTGATCTTACCCCTCAGGATAAAGTAATATGTGATGAGTTCCATGTGTCCAATTTAGAGCACTATGTGAGGTACCCAGACCATGTGCGAGCAATGAACCTAGTGAGCCCTAAGGGAGGCTAAAATGGCCTGAGTCACCTGTGCAGTTTATAGACGCCAGGATGAAAGAACTCAGAGAAAAGAATATGTGATGATAAAGGTTCTTTGGTAGCGCCATGAGTACGATAAAGCCACATAGGGGCCAATGATGGACATGGAAAAGTCTTATCCTGAATTTTTTATTTGCTTGATAAGAATTTTGAGGACAAAATTCCTATGAGGGGAAGGATGTTACAACCCCAAATTTTGGGTTCAATTGGTGAGAAATGTAATTTCTCATATTAAAGATAATTGAACAAATAATGATATAATTTGTTTTGAATAAATAGATTTCGTTTACAATAGACTTGATGATTGTGTTGTGGGCTTTATTGGCTATTGGGCCCAATAACAAGGAAATGAAGAAAGGAAATTCAATTATTAAATTAGTAAATGAATAATTGAGTTTTTGAGAAAAGAAAGAGGTGGAAACCTCTTGAAGGTAAAAGAATAAAATCCAAAGAGGGATTTCGTGCCTATTGGGTTCCAAGGAGTCCAAAGTTACAAAAAGAAAGCAATAAGAAAAGAAAAGATTAATTAAGTATTTCTTTATTAAGAAAGACATTGAAAACAATGGTAAGATGTGGAAAACAAGTAAAAAGAGGTGTGATTCAGTGATCCTTTGTGGATTTTCGTATCCCAAGGATTCCTAATATTAAAAGGAATACCAATGAGGAAAATAAAAGAGAATTAAAGAGAAATCCTCAAAAAGAGATATTTTAAAGAGAAATAAACAAGATAATGTGAAGTAATGGAAATAGATGCATCTAGAAGGATAATAAGTATCCTTAATGAGGAATTTCGAAATATTTGATTTGCTTGGGATCCAAGGAGTCCCAATGAAGAAAGAGGAACGAGAAAATACCAATAATGTCAAATAAAAAGATAATATGCTACATAATGAATGTTTTTGGGATTTTGTTAAGAAAGGAAGTAATTTCTATTAAAAGAAAATATAAATTTGTGCCAATGGATTGAAAAGCAAGAATAAAGAGAATAAGTGAGAGGAATTTTGAATTCCTAATTATTCAAGAAATAAGAAATATCAAAGAGAGATAAAACTTGCTTCCTAATGAAGGAATCACTTTCCAAGTGGGAAAATGATTTGTTTTCCCTTGAATGAACATCTTGGGGTGTGAAAACCCTCCCATATATAAGGGATAGAGCCTATGGCTCGAGTTTAAGGGGATTCCAAGTCCTTTCTCTCTCTTCCTCATCTTCTTCATGCTTGTTTGCATTTGAAACCCTAACCAAGAATGCTTAATGCTATCTCGGCGGCAACTAGTAGTTGTGAATGGGTCTGGGGGAAGGCACGAAGCATCTCCAAGGACCTAGGGTGGTTGGCCACCTTTTCCCTACCAACAACCGTCACACAGCACCTGCAACACGGTTACAGGGCCGTCCGCATGAGCAAACACGACTAGCGCTAGGAGGCGGGTTTATCCTTAAGATCGGGGCTTCCATGGGAGTACATAACAACTCTGGTGGCAAGGGACCTGTCCCTAGGGGCCGTCGAGGTCCAGGGCAGGAGTAGGAGTCGCGCCCATGGCGCCTAGGGCAGTTGTGTCGCACCGTCTATAGGTGGAAGACAGCGCAGGTTGCGTTGGACGGTTTTGCCCTCCAAGGGCTGAAGACACAACCAACTTACGCGGGGGCAAAGTGGTAAATTCGAAATGTTTCCAAATCTGCAAGCAACGTTGCATGGAAATAGACACGTGGGCTCTCCGATTGGCCAAAGTAAGTGATTTATTGCAAAAATTATATCTAATAATCGGTAGCTCGGATGAATACGAATAATATATGCATTTTGCTCATGAAATACACAACTTGGGATAGTTTATCATGGAACCTAGTTTGTTAAGTGAACTTGTCTTCATAGTATTCACACAAACACTCGATGATGACCTAGAAGATGAGAGTCTTTCCTTCCTCCTCTATCTCCCTTTCTAGTTGATTTAGGGTATCTGTTACGACCCCACCTTCCGGTTACCCCCAATTAAGGGAGATCGAGAGGTTGAAGCCACACCCATAATTTCCGAATCAAACGTTCGACATTTAACCAAGAACAATTATTAAATTTAACAGACTATACTGGAAAGCTGTAAGAAAATAAACTTTTGCATACCTTTTGAAAATTTGGATATCTAAACGTCTATCCACATATGAATTTCTACTCTACTAATCCTCCTTGTATTTCAATTCATATATTTCTCAATATGACAATTTACTGTTTGTCCTTTTGACTTTGTACCTAAAACGCTGACAAACAAAACGTCGGTCAGCCGAAGCTGGTATGTGAGGGAAACACTAATCGTGCAATTATCTATAACAATGTATTGCAATCAATTATAGTTTAACAAACAATTTTACGGTTTAAACATAACTGCACGATCCATGTATATCCTATCCCCATTATACCCCTCATGATCCCACCTAACAGGTGAATTAGTTTCTAGGGTTGAGTCACATGGCACTACCCATAGTTAGCCCACTCCTTAACTCATGACATACTAAGAGTCTCATGGCACTACACATGTGTAGTCCAGTTTCTAACTCATGATAGCCTAGACCTTGCTCCAGGTTATCCTTTTTAGCCTTTGCATAGCCACAGGGGTGGACCCAGATCTAAGCCAGTTATATATATACATTTATAGTGATAGTCATAGTCACTCTATAGTTACATGAAATAAAAGCATCCAACAGTTAATTTCAAGAAACCGATAAAACCTCGACAAACCCTCAGAAAACTAACTTGGAATATTCATAAGCGTAACCACATACATGTTCAGTAGATTTCTCAAGCTACTATCAATTCCAACTAAGAAAGAAATCCAAGCAAGTAATTCAACCACATCATCAATAATCCTAAAAATTACATGTACTCTATTTACTACACACTTTATCAAGATTCTACTTTGTTGACTTGGATTCACTTGCTAGGGTTTCTAATCTGAATTAAGGTTTCGTTAGTATTCATTAGGGTTTCTTAGATCAATTTCTCAAACTTTATTCCTTTTAAGTCAACAAACCCTAAAATACTCTTTCTACTCATATAAACCCAATTTGCTCAAATTATCCATTTTAATGGTCTTTTATACTCAAATTGACTTAGGATCATCATATCTCTATTTATTCATGGATTTGAACAATTAAAACAATCAAAAGACATATTCACCTAAATTAGGGTTTTCTAGCTCATTAATGCATATCCATGCACATGGAACCCTAAATTAAACCATTCATATTAAAAGATCATCTTTTTAGATCCTATTTTCACTTTTATTAACAACAGGTTAATATTGGTTTGAATTAACCAAAGAACATCATTAAATCCATCTATCATCAAATCTAAGGGTTTTTCATTAATTAAATCATTAAAGATGATAACTTTATGTACTTTCCAAATTTCAAGCATATTTATGCACATAATCTAAAAATTAAACTAATTACGTGCAAAGTTCATCCTTTTCAATCTTAATGTACCTTTTTACAATTAACAGGTTATTATCAACTTTAATCACCCATTAAACTCTACTAATTACATTAATCATCTCAAAGTAGAGTTTCCTAATCTTTAATTCGTCAAAGTTGATAACTTACACTACTTTTTGAATTGCAAAAGGAATTGGCTTCTAAACATATTTTTATTGAATTCCTCTCATTGGTATAATGGAACAATGTTTTTTGTTGGATATGCCTTCATTGAAACGATGTGTTCCATAGGTGTGCCCAATAGGAATTATTAGGACTAATAGTGACAACCATAGACCATTCATGCATCAATCTTGCACCATATGCGCTTCATGTTTGCAAAACACAAGATTCCACTACATGCTTCCCGGGAAGAAATAGATGTTATGCGACTATGGTGTATTCCAGTGTTCTGCACGGATCCTGAGGCAGGATTTGATGTCTGTGAGGTAGTCCACACTAGTTGCTATCGAATAGTTGGATCAATTAGATGCTCGAAATCATATCCGAGCAATTAATGTTTTCATTGGAAGTTCTTCCATGATAAACCCATTAGATGGTTCTTGCTAACAGTTTTTCAAAAAACTTTAGGTTTTTGTTGCATTCACTATCCCAAAATTAAACCCAAACACTATTCGTCAACGTGGCTTATATATATTTGATGCAGAGTGATCGTGGTGCACATGAAAGGCCCATGTGTATTTTTTCGATTTCTCATATCCCCGGTCGTATATACAAAAAAAGCATATGAAGTGAGTACACACCATATGACTCTTAATGGGCGATGCCTGCAGAAGTTTTATGGAGAAATAGTTTTGAATTTGTAGTAAAAATTTGAGGGAAAAAAATAGAAGAGGTGAATATCGTATTCTTTGAATTCCCAATATTTCCTTCCGCGTCGGGGAGAAATGAAAGAAAATGTTTAGGAAAAGGAAACATCACCAGGTCTTAAAGGTGATTAGTAATGTGCCACAGGAGTCGAGCTTTGTTTATGTTAGTCATTAATCAGAAAATTAAAGAATAAAACTTTAGGTATATAGTGGTAGTGGTAGACCAGCGTGCATGCATATAACTAAGCAAATACAAACAAAAAACCAGTCGAATAATGTCTTTGAGAATTGTGCTCAGCTGTCATCCTAATAATATACTAGTCGGGGCCTCCTCCCGTCCTGATGCGCCCAATCATTTTAAAAATATGTCATTTTGATTGGAGGAGTGCGAACAGGTGAGCAGCCATATGTTTACGAATTCCCGCAAAGGGCTGATCAGAAGAAATAATACTTTTGAGTGGGAGCAAACAATTAATCATGTAAGAGGCTGAAGAGCTCCGCTATAAAAGCCATTGCAGTCTTCGCCGACGACCAGACAGACAGCCACACAGCACCCACAACAGAAACCTCTGACCTCAGGCCAACTCCATCCTCCGATCTGACCAATAACAGGAACATCCCGCTAAACGTAGGCGGTTGTCGAGAAACGATCCAAAGTCGTGGAGAGATCAGTTGGTTGGATTCCTTAGACAAGACGGTCCAGTGGTAGAGAGACATGGGCAACAGCTTGCGTTGCTGCTTGGCGTGCGTGCTCCCTTGCGGTGCCCTGGACCTGGTTCGGGTGGTTCACATCAACGGGCATGTGGAGGAGTACAGCCGCCCGGTGGCTGCCGCCGAGGTGCTGAGGTCTAACCCGGGCCACGCCCTCACCCGACCGTGTTCCATGGAAGAAGGAGGTGTGGTGCGCCGAATAATAATTGTGTCACCGGATTCTGAGCTCAAGCGTGGCCACATCTACTTCCTGATCCCGGAGTCGTCACTACCTGAGAAAAAGAGGAAGAAAGGCAGCGGCAATGGTACTGCCATGAAGAAGCAACATCAGCAGCAGGAGGTGGAAGTGGAGATGGACGTCCCATCGCCTCCAGATTCCGAGCCTGCGGACGGGTCTTTGAAGGAGACGACGACGTCACCGGAGACGAAACGATCGCCTCACCACCGGCGAAGGAGGAGCGGCCGGGTTGAAGCGTGGAAACCGCACTTGAAGAGCATCTTGGAAGACTTGTGATGAGATATACCATTTATACACGGGTTGGTCTCTCATATAGCTAGCTTCGCCAGTTTTGGTGGCGGTTGGCATTGAGGTCGATTGAGACTTTCCAGCCACAAAGCGGCAGGATCTCGATCGGCGAGGGAGGTGTGGGATGGTAAGGGCTGATCTGCATGGGGAAGATGCTTTCTGTTTTCCTTTTTCTTTTTCTCCTCATGGCTAGAGAAGTCACCATGTAACTTGGACAAAGGTTGTGGCTGGCTTATTAACTGTGGATATCGGAATATATATAGTTTTGTTTTCTTTCGTTTTTGTTCCAGATTCTCGTTCTTCTCAAAATCTCTTTGCCTCCTGTACTTGCGTTTCTTCATTCCAGATGTACAGACGAGTAACCATCCAGATACTTAAAGGTTCTGCTGATCTGCATTTTTAGCTGAATCTCATACCAGGGCATTCACTTGTACACATAAAGACCATCTTGAAACTAGGATCTATAATACAACTGCAGGACCTCAAAAGGACGACGCTTTTTAAACTACGTTTCAGTGAGTACAACCAAATTGAGTACGCCGCAAGATAATTTGCAAGAGTCATGGGTGGTAGAATGTTTAAGCTAGCCTTTCATTCATTTCCTTGAACGACTTGAATTGGAGTAAGTTCAAAGGAATATCCACATATCTTCATGAAAATATGATCAAGAAGAAACATCTGGATTCTTTTCTCGTTTTCTTTGGCCCCCGGAGCTGGTGCACATGGGATACCTCTAGCTACGTACGTGATGTGAAACAACCAGCTTCTTTCTTAACAGTATATATACAAACAGTGTTTTCCTCTTGAAAAGGGTGCATGAGAAGAAGCAATTTTTTTGTAAATTTGTGTAGAAACAAAAGGACTTGCTTGCAAGCAAGACACAACTAGTTCCCTGCATGTATTGTCACCGGATGCAGTTTCGAAAGTTGGAAGTGTACTATTAAAATTGGCTCGAGCAAGTTTGTTTTGAAGTTAGAATTTGTTTTCGTTGCCCAAGCCATGATGTTGATGCGATTTGTTAACCCATCTATTTTCCTCTAGTGGTTGACCAAGCCAAGCAACTTTAAACGAACATTTTAGGTTCAAATCCTAGACTTGGCCACAGGGATGGTATGAATAAAAACCACACATTCTGTTATAAGTACACACCTTAAGAAAATTATATTTTTGAAAGAATTAAAAAATGAAACAACGGTGACCAACAAAAGATTGTCCTAATTAGTGACTATTTGATACGGTCACCCACAGAGCAGATAATCTCCTTGATTACGGTATTGTCAAGCTGAAACAACGGATTAATGCAAGGAACCTCCCAAACTCAACCCACCAAACAAGATGGGGTTGACATTCATGATTCATTACCAAACCAATAATCATCCATCGCACGGCACTAATGTCCTTATAAAAACTAGCACCCTTGGATCAAAGGCCACGTTGCGCCACAAGGGGAGCTGGCACACATGTGTCTCTGCGCTTGCGTTGGAATTCCAAATGATGCATGGATGGCATTTTTTTGAAAAATATGGTCGCGGATTACTGAGTACTGACCAAATCATTGGGCGGGGGGAGAAGGAGTTGCGTCAGAGTAGTTACTGAGATGATCTAACAACGAGATGGTTGAGATTTAGGCCATATGGATCGCGGTGGTTGTGCCAGATCGACGTCGACGTCGTCCATCTGCTCTGGCTCTGGTTCTTGCTCTGTAAACATTTCCTCCCACCCAATGACTCTAACATGGCCTGCAATGGGGAGGGAGAGGGAAGATGCCTCTTGGCACTGTATTGAAATGGTGGGTTGTCAGGAGTACAGCTCAAGCATCTGATTAGTTTAAGCCTTTGACTGTAGCGCGTTAGATCAAGAAATCACGAGGAGGAGATCTTTGGTTTCAGAAGAAAGTATCTGCCTTGGTTGTTGATCCTCAAGTCCGGGCGAAACTGGGACAACTGGAGGAGGGCTTAAAATAAATGGGCGAAGTTAATTATTAGATCAATAACTGTTGCTGCTGCTCGAAACCTTGGGTCGCCGTGTGGTGATTCATATCTGTTGTTGTTTGGCTGGGGTTCTCTCTGTGATTACTAGGAAGACGGTGCTACTGGGGTGAGCTGATTGTAGGGAATCTGTTTGTGTCATGGCGTCCGTGTGGGCAGAGGATTTGTTATCTGGCCTCAAATCTCTGGAGCCTGTAACTCGAGCAGAAGGTGCAGAGCAAGTGTGTAATTGTGTATTTGTGACATGGGGGATGGGGCTGGGACGACGAGCAAGCAGTCCGTCCACTTGTTCCTTTTTTTTTTTTCTCTTCCTTGAGTGGATTACGTTACAGACGGATTGGTGGTGTGTTCGGCCCATTCTGTGATGATGAAAAGGCCTTCCGAAGGGCCTCACAGTCGGACACGTCCTAAACGGGTGTATTCAGTCAATAGTGTAATGCGGAAAAAGGCCCACCGAATGGCCTCACTGTCGGCTACGTCCCAAACGGGCCTGGACTCTGGAGCTTGGCAGATACCAAGTAAAGGCTAGTTCGGTTGGAAGTAGGGACCAGCGGATTTGCTGTTCTTTGTTTTGTAAGGTGCAGGCTACTCTAACGCTAAGTGTTCGCAATATTTCATCTTCACCTTTTATTTGTAACTGCCCATACACGTGGATGTGGATGGAATAAGGTGCATGCTCCTGCTTGATGCATATGTACTTGAAGAAACATAAATCATCAACGCATTTATTGATATTTCATCAGGTCCGAGAAGGGTAAACACAATAGCTGTAAAAATTACAAAATTGCCTTCACGAACAAGGTGAGATGAAGACGGTTGACACCTAGAGAGAAAAATAATTGAGGGACCAAGAGACCGATACACACAATACACAAGAATAAAAATAGGGTGCACCTTAATGCTACAACCAATACAAAGACATGCGCGATAAATAAAAACAAAGACAAATTGAGAGACAAACAAAGCAGTGCCACCTAATTGGTTATATTGATATATAGTATGGGACCGTCATGTTGTCGCAATCCTAACCTTGCCAACATGGTGATTAAAATTACCAATATATATGTTGGAAAGAAAAAAAAAACTCAGACAAATGCATATAAATAATTTTTATACCTTCTTGTTTCGCATCCCTATCAAACACTGTCAAATATGTTTCTTCGGAGGAAGAAATACATATGAAATGTCTCTCAAATGAATTTATGTAGTTTCAGATGGTGAAAAAGGGTCACCCCTACCTTTTCATTGAAGTTGATCACGTCATTGATAACCATTCCATGAATTGGTCATATGGTGTTTTCATTCAAAAAGAAATTTCCATTAGCATTACCTTTCTTAAAATTCTAAATTTTTTTGCTACTTTTCAAGTGCTTAACAATGATGATCCACCTTACTATTTTAAATTTTTAATGAAAATTGAAAATAATGACCCTATTGTCGTGCATAGTCTGATCTGGGTCTATAACTGTAGACGTATAAGGTGTGCTTGAACTGGTCTAGTCCTAAAACTGTACACCTAACCAGACCTAGTGGAATGAAAAACAAACCAGACCATACTTTTCGCACGTCGATACACGACTAGAATAGATTGCATCTACTTTGGTCTTGTTTTGGTTTGGCCTAGTCTTCATCCAATACAGTTATGTATTATATACTAGCATAATACAAGTTTGGTACTGTGTGTATGTGTTTGAAGTCAACATAGCTAGAAAGCAACATCATTCTCTATTGAGGTTGAGGGTGGATGATGTGTCTCCACCAACTAACAATAAGTAGAGTAAGAACAAGCATTATCATGTGAGTAATGGCAATGTTAATGCTTTACTCACTAAGGGGTATGAGCACTAACGCATGATTACTTTTGAGATTATTTTTCATAGGGTTCTTATAAACTAAAACTTTTACAATAGTACATGTTATGTTATTCTTACATTATGTTGTCATTACTACTTGTTACATAATAAATAAGAAAGTGCTCTAGTGTTGTTATATATTATATTTGGAACATACTAATATCTTACTAAATTATCTTCGATCTATAATTATATATTTTACCACATGAAAATATCAAGTGTAACTTTTAATTTTATTTTTGAACATCATTAGAATATCTTTAAATTTATTACAAAAAATTAAAATATCTTATTTTTCTTCTCAACTCAAATAAATCAAGACCCATGTTTGAGTACTTGGCCTAAAATTAGAAGCACTGGAACTAGAATCACATTTTAGTACATATTTTGGTTTATTGGATATTTCATTTTGAATTGCATATATAGGTAATTAAATGTGAGGTTTTGGGTTGGTAAAAATAATGTTTAGAACTTTGTACATATAACTGGCAAGGTAGTGGCTTAATATTTTTGGGATCGTGGGGATTAAGACGTAGTATATAGAAAATACCTCCTAAATATGGCTACGAGTAATTGATTTAGTAGTTTATTTAGGTGGGGACCATTGAAAATGTAAATCATAACCTATCCACGCCTAGTGATTTTCCTCAACAATAATGACTATTGTAGAGCTTCAGTGAGAAATTTGTCACAAGAACACCACCTCATACCTCCATGACCTCTCTCATTGTCTCATGATCCTTTTCCTCTACCCCAACAACCCCACCATACTTGGAGGTTGTTCCCTAGCACCCATTTGACATTTGGATGATGAATAAAGCCTGTAACAAAAAATGAGATCAATCTTGTGAATTATGCCACATCCCTCATCCTAGACCCTCATGAGCTTCATTGTGACCCCTTAACCTTAAACCTTGACATTCTGCCCTCCTATAAATGGCCTAGTATAACTATTAGTGTTTCCAAGTCACCATGAAACACTAAAACTCTAACAATCATACCATTAGCCTCGTCACTAAAATCAAACCCCACTTGGAGATCCACTACATCCCCCTAGACCATCCACTTCTCTTAGTTGTTCGTGAATTGTCTCGAGTCACATAAACATGTCGAACTTCTTTTCTATCTACTTATCCATATCTATGTATACAGACTCAGTCAGACCTCACCAATGTAACCCTCAAAATCATGTTCATTCCAAAAAGTTCCAACCCATAAACCCATGTTCATTTTCTCCTACTCACGTGATCAACCCTGCTCTGCACTACTACCACCAATGCTGACTATGATTAGGAGCTCCTAGATCAACTCGGATCCCCAACCACTACCACAACCATCTCGATTAAAGATCCTCAGGGACCCCCGTGGCTATTGCTATGTGGACCAACAACCCCAAATGCCATGCAACCACCTTAAGTGATCCTCCCCTATTCTATCAGCATGGGTCGACATCCTCCTGTCATCTTCTTTTTCTGTTCTTGTTCATTAATGAATTAAAACTAATAATAATTACAAAATAAATAGGAATGATAATACAATTAAATTAGTGACTTAAGAAATTAGATGGATAAAACTTAGTTCATTACGTTTTATTATTTACTTAACATTTCTATATAAATGCTTAGCTGGTCAGTATAATCTATTATGGGTAATCAATATGTAAAATGGAATAAAGAATATAATTCAAGAAAATAAGATAAAATTTAAATACCTAGAATAACTATTTAAGTTATATTCAAACAACTTTAACCTATGATGAACCTCTTTCTCATATTAATTAATGTTTTGGACCTAAGTACTTAATAGGGTAAAATATTGACTACATGATGTTTTTAAAAAATGCAATGGTTTTTGACAAGATATATACTAGCACCGATAAATAAGTTGTCCAAATTGATAACCTTTATAGAAAGACTGCTAATGACAGACATATGAAAGACAAGGCCATGCATCAACTTCCTATAGGGAATAACGAGGACATAGACATACCTGATGGACATAAAATGGTCTATGTCGACGCGGCTATCAAGGGCAAATGGGCTGTGATTACTTTTGTTGCTCTGGATGAGAACAAATCCTAGACTGGAGGAGTCGCTATGTATATCCATGTTGAATCTGTCACTGAAGCCGAACTTTGAGCCATAGATCTAGCACTAAGCATTGAAGGCATGGTTATGAGAGGACCTGCAAACATGGTTACAGATAGCACTAGAGCCATCAAAGCAATTGAGGGTCCTGATGATATTTATCCAGCCTTGAACACCTGGATCTGATCCATCAATAATAACATCAATAAGTATCTAGGTGTTCAGATAGTTAACCTACCAGGAAAATATAATGGCTTGGCGGATTCTCTGGCCAAACAACACCTCAAACACTTCAAGGATGGTCGTACTTACACGAACCCTCCACTCGACCACGTGAGTCACTACCCCATCCCCTTTCCACTATGTAATGGTAGGAGTCCTATCAAATTTCATTTTAACACAGGTAATGTATTAAATTTTCAATTTATGCCTGCAAGAGGAGAACGGGTTGAATAAGATGGTTTCCTAGCTTCATAAAAAAAAGAGAAAAAGGAAATAGATAGTTTTGTGAAATATTTAATTACATATTTATACTTCCTACCTTTCAGGATTAGAATTTTTAGACTTAATTGAATAGAATACTTAATTCCACTACATGTACATATAGTGTGTGTGTATATATATAAATACACACACACACACACATATATATATATATATATATATATATATATATATATATGTTTATATATGTTTATGTATGTGCCTATGGATGAAATGGATGCTTACTTGAAGCATTTCAATGATGTGGTAGACATCAAAAACCGTATGTTGGGTTGTATGAGCTATGAGTTGCATAAAAACAAGAAAAGCAAGAACGGTACAATGTCTCTAAGGTGTTGTTTAAGTGACAACTAAACGAGGGAGATTTAGTAGAACCCCATGTGGTCAATATGATTGAGCATGTGGAAAATCTAGAAAGACTGAGATTTCCTTTAGGTCAAGAGCTAATCACAGATATTATTGTACAATCATTGCCTGAATCATATAATCGATTTATCGAGTGCTACCACTTGAGTAACTTAGCTAAACCACTTTCTAAGTTGCTTGGCATGTTGATAAACTTCAAGGCACAAATGAAGAAGGAAAAACCCGTGACAGTGATCAGTGGAATAGAATACAAGAGCAAAGCTAAGGCCAAGAAGTGTTATGAGGCTAAGTTGAACTCTAACTCTTCTACACTCAAAATAAAGAGAGGGGTAAGGAAACCTAGGAATATGAAGCAAGGGATAGAGATCTCTACTTTAGGTACATATGTAATTGACATTAACTTCACTAATTCTTCATCTTAGTTACTAGATACCAGATGTGGATGCTAAAATGTGAAGCATCTAAAAAGAAGTAGACCTTTGAAGAAAGGTGAGGTTGAACTACATGGTACTAATCGATCAAGAGTTGCATCTAGAGTCGTTGGAACCTATGAGTTATCTCTACCAAGTGGGCTTGTAATAGAGTTATAGAACTACTATTATGTACCTTCCATTAATAAGAACATCATATATGTATCTTGTTTGGACAAGAAGGGATTCAAATTTCTTATAAAAAATGGTTAATGTTCTATTAGTAAAGATGAGATCTTTTATGGAAATGCCCCAATGTCTTATGGTATACACTTGATATATTTGGAGACAAGCATGTATAAAATAAATACTAGAAGACAAAAACTTGATAACTCAAACCAAACATACCTTTTGCATTGTTGTCTAGGGAACATAAATGAGAAGCGCTCTCCAGACTCTATAAAGATGGTTATCTGGACTCATTTGATTTTGAATCAGTAGAGACATGTGAATCTTTTTTGACATGCAATATGATAAGGACTCCATTCACTAGTAACTGTGAGAGGGTAAGTGATCTATTAGGACTCATATGTACTGATGTATGTGGGCATTTTAGAATAAATGTTGGAGGTGGTTATCAAAACTTCATTACCTTTACTGATGACTACAATAGGTATGATTATGTTTACTTGATTAAACATAAGTCAGAAGCCATTGAAAAGTTTAAAGATTTCATGACAATTTGGTAAAAGTATTAAGGCATTTCATTCTGATCAAGGTGGAGAATACTTCAGCTAAGAGCTTTAGGACCTTCTATGAGATCATGGTATCGTCTCACATTGGACTCCACCTAGAGCACCATAGCATAATGGTGTATCAAAAAGAGGGAATCACACATTAGTAGAAATGGTGTGATCAATGATGAGTTTTGTTGTTCTTTCGACTTTCTTCTGGGTTTATTCTCTTGAGATCGCAATGTTTACATTTAACTATGTACCATCTAAATCAGTTCAAAAGATACCATATGAGATATGAACTGGGAAGCATCCCCAAATGTCTTTTATGAGGATTTGGGGGTGTGAAGCTTATGTTAGGAACATTTTTCATGAAAATCTTGGCCCTAGATCAGATAAATGTTACTTTGTTGGATATCCCAAAGAAACAAAGTGATACTACTTGTATAAGCCATCTGACAAAAAAGTGCTTGTTGCCAGGAATGTTGCATTCCTAGAAAAGGAATTTATTTCCAAAGGAATCAGTGGGAGGAAACTAGAACTTGAAGAGGTTTGAGACCCAGAAGAAAATATTGAGCCTATAGAGGTACAGGAGGAATAAGGAGACTCACAAACTTCTATGGAATCTCAAGTAGCTCGTATAACATATGAACCTTGTAGATCTAGTAGGACACACCTTGAGACTAAAAGATTTGGTTACATTGTGACTCAAGAAGGTGGTGAGTTGGTCATAGATTGTGGGCCAACAACATACCTAGAAGCTATTGAGGAACCATAGTCTGAGAAGTGGTTGATGCCATGAGATCTGGGATGGAATCCATGTACACCTACAAGTTATGGACCTTAGTGGATCCACCTGAAGGAGTAAAACCCATAGGGTGCAAGTGAGTCTTCAAGAAGAAGATCGACATGGATTGTAATATACAAACCTGTAAGGACATATTAGTTGCAAAAGGTTTCAAACAAGTTCAAGGTGTTGACTATGATGAAACTTTTTCACCAGTTGCCATGGCTAGTCCATCCGGATCATTCTTGCCATTGCATATTATTATGACTACGAGATTAGGCATATGCATTTTAAAACCTCTTTCCTTAATGTAAATCTTATTGAGGATGTGTACATGACACATCCTTAGGGTTTTGTAAATCCAAAGGAATGCAATAAAGTCTATAAGCTACAATGGTCAATCTATGGGTTGAAGCAAACATCTCAGAGCTGGAATCTTTATTTTGATGAGATAGTCAAAGAGTTGGGCTTTAGTCAAAATGAATATGAAACTTCTTTGTACAAGAAGGTTAGTGAAAGCATAATTGTATTCCTCATATTGTATGTAAATAACATACTATTGATGGGGAGTGACATTCCTACTTTGCAAAGAACTTACTGGTAAGTACCTTCTCTATGAAGGATTTAGGCAAAGCATCCTATATATTTCGAATCAATATCTATAGAGACATATTAGAAGGCTTCTTGGCCTAAGACAAAGTGCTGAAGAGGTTCTACATACAACACTCAAACAGAGGGAATTTTCCCATGTCTCATGGAATTAGTATCTCTAAAGCCCAATGTCCCAGTTCTTGTAAAGAACGTGAACACATGAGTAAGATTCCATATACATATGTCATTGGATCTATCATGTATGCAATGTTATGCACTTGTCCCAATGTCTCATATGCCCTGAGCATGATGAGAAAATATCAGTCATATCACGTTGAGAGTCACTCAATTACTGTAAAGAACATCCTTAAGTACTTGACAAGAGCTAAAGATCAATTTCTTGTTTATGGTGGTGAGGAAGAGTTGGGTGTAAGTGGTTACACCGATGCAAGCTTCCAAAATGACAAGGATGATTATCGATCACAATTTGTATTTGTGTTTTGCCTCATTAATGGACTTGTGAGCCGAAAGATTTCCAAGCAAGAGACAATTGTTGATTCTACAATAGAGGTCGAATATATTGCTACATACAATGCAACAAAGGAAGCTTTGCAGATGAAACACTCCCCCGCATGGACCCTAGATCTCTAGTGATAGGGCTATGATGGTTGGATACCTCATATCCTTAGTGGTTTTTCTTCATCTCCTTGGTGGTTACTTTCCCTTGCAGGTCCAAGGTGAATGAAACATCTTATTGGGGAAGTCCTTGACAACATGGCCGGTGAAGTGGTGACAAGATGAAGGGGAGGAGGAAAATGATGATATCTTGGATCTAATGGAGGATAAACTTTTTGCAAAAGGTGAGCACGTATTGCTAGCATTGACGGCCATGATCCACATAGAATGGTCGTACAACTTCTGGGCATTAAAACAGACCTTGACCTAGAAATGGGTGCTCGCCAACAAGGTCCTTTTAACTAGATTGACTCTACGGTGTTCATTATCCAGTTCCTATATTAGAAGGATAAGAGAACGGTCCTAGAAGGTGGACCATGGAATTTCAAAAACAAGTTGTTTCTTCTAAAAGAGATAGACGACAGAGATATCCTAGGAAAAGTTCATTTTCTTGAGAGTCCCTTTTCGATTCAGATTTATGGGGTCCCAATGAGCCTATAACATCCTCAATTTTATAGCTAAAGTAAGCTTTTAATGTGGGGTTTTCTAGTAAAGGCATGCCAAGGGACGTAATGAACTAACCATGGTTAGGTACGCAAAAGTTCACAAAATGTGTAATACAAGTCATCTGATCAACCAATACACACATAATGACTTAAATATGTATGATTGTAGTCGGTTGTATATGAATATAAATGAATTATTCCTATGAAAAATAATGTGACGAATATATAATATGATGAGTCCAGTTCATGGCTTGAGCCTTAGACCTAGCTTAGGTCTTCATGTTATGTAACTAAAGAAATATTGATCACATATGTCATACATGAGCTTCAATTGAGAAATTATATTGGTTGAAGACTTATTTTCATGATTTGGAATACAATCAAGCTCATGGACCCTTTGAAATACTAAGGGTTGGGCCATGTGCCCTAGAGCCCAATTCCAACCCTATTGGACCAATTAAGTTCTACAAACTGGTCCTTGGTGTACAAATTGAGAATTAAGTATTTCATGGTCATAATGAATGCTCAAAATATTTTTAGTAGAATAATAATTAGAGTATAAGATGGTGGGAGAAATTTCATATGATTTTGATGTATATAGTGGCCTAGGTAATTAAATTAGTAATTATAATATTTTTATTTAAAATACCTATTTGGAGTGAATGTAAAGTTAGTTTTTACTTAAAATCTTTCTCATATAAAGTTGATAATAATATAGTATTTATCTCAAAATATGAAGTCAAACTGAGCTATAGAATGGGTTGTATAAATATTTCTTATATTTGGACTTATATCAAAAAGAAGAAGAAAAACAAAATAAAAAAAGGGGGGCGCTCCAGTCGGGCGGACTAAGAGCTGTAACCCCTGTTTTAGACGACACAAACAAAGTCCCCTCAAGAAGGGAGTTATGCCCAAGATCCGAAGAAGGGGAGGCTATAAAATTCTTAGTTTTTAAGAATATAGGGTTAGACGAGTTCATATCTAGGGTTTGACTCGAAGTTGCGAGGGAGAGAGAACTAGAGACGAAGAAGAATAGGGGGCACCATTTCCGGCAGCTGTGGCGGTGTGCCACATATGTTCTTTAATCTCGGCCGCCCAAGCCAAGGAGGTAGCGCCGTCCTTGTTGATAGGGACAGGCTGGAGACAGGGCACGTTTCCCCTCGCGGTCGCGTGGCCTCAGACGCAAGATCGTCCTCGCCAGAGGGATGGGCTGGCGGCACTCTGTTTACGGAGTATACACACGCAGAGACTCCAAGCAGAAGGGATGAAGTGTCGGACCTAGGCCTGGGATGCACGTGAGATGAGGGCCGCTGGATTAGATCTCGATGGTCGAGGTTGGTCAAGGTTAGGTAAACTTCTAAAATTCATATCTTGAGCTATAGATCTCGGTTTGGGACAAACAAGGTACCTATGGAAATCTCTTCGAGTGTACTATCCTATAAAATAGTTCCAGAGTATGATTTTGATGACTTCTATTTATTATATTCTGGGTAGACAAAACTATATAATTTTGATGTTTTGCTAATTAAAAATAGTAAATGACTTTAGAAATTCATACAAATTTTACTAACTGTGTATTTTGATATGTTTAACATTACTTCAGAGCCTGATCTTTCATATATTAAGTTTTAATGATGTTTTTAATGTAAACCCTAATAAGGGTATTTTGGGTATTTCACCCATGATATTATTTTTAAATGACCTGATATTTTAATACATGATCATTCCTACATTTTATGAATACTTTTATGGAGATTTGATGAAGTTTCTTGTGCTATTATATTAGTATCTAGTTTTAGATGAGTAGCCATTATGAAAGAATAATAAATGATTATCTTGAGACAATAAGTGGTATATATGCCTAATTAAGCCTGATATTATTTATCTAAATGTTATTTTAATTTGATTTCATAATAGAGTCAAGTAATATTAGTATGTATGCCTATGTTTGAGATTTTCTTCTTATATGATCTATATGTTCATATTAGTGCATAAGACGATTTATGTCTTATTTGGGTATAAAGATAATATTTATTATATAGTATGAGTTTTATTTTATTTCAATGCCAAGATTTTATGGTGATTTTAGATTAAAGTTATGTTTAGTCTAATTAAGAACCCTAACTTGGTATATATAGTTAGGAAGATGGGGTTTTGAGATTTAGGAATAGAAAGGGGGAACATGTACTTGGACTTATAAAACTTTGATTATATCCAGGTGATTAAGATTTGGAACAAGAAATCAAGACTAAGTTAAGGACATCATCAGCATAAGAGGTAAGTGGTCCATGCACATGAGTACTCATAGTCTATGTTCAATATGTTTACATGTCTCCTAATAAGAGTTTCATGATCTATGTGATTTAATGTTCTAAGACTTCAATGTTAATATTTACAAACAATATTATTCTCATATTTCTATCTTTATGCAAGTGTAGATACCCAAAGTCTAAAATAGTGATATGTTTCTCAAAATAGTTGTGACTCATGGACCAAGTCCATGAGAAATTTGAAGAATCATATTCCTATAAGATTTCTTAGAAATGTATGGAAGTAATGAATACGATTTCAAGATAAGATATGCTAGTAATGTACCCATACCTAGTTGATGATTTCAAACAACTTTGTATGAAGAATGTAGGTAGACATATGTTATTAGAATTTCTCATATTTATAGTCATAGTTATGTAGTAAGATTTCAAGTAGAAACATTCCATTAAGATTTCATACATATGTAGAAATCTAAGAACTAGATTCCTTAGAATAAATAGTATCTAGAATACAAGTACAATGTAATAATATGAATTTGAAAATATTAGGACATGGTGTACTAATAAAAGTACATTTGGGATCAGAAGGTATTTATGATGGCATTATAAGATAATGACAAATTAAGTTATGATTAGGTTGCAAGACAATATTTTATGAGATTTCTATTCTGATATTTAAGGTTTAACATGTAAGTTTCTATACAAATATTAAGGTTCAGGGTATCATCATATTTAACAAGAAGGATTGAACCACCTTGTCAGAATTCATATTTTTAGAGTTGTTGTACTTAAAATACGTTTATGAACCCGACTTAAGATACTTTGTATACCTAGTAATTATATGAGCATTTAGGTCCTTTTTCCTAAGCTATTTATCATATAATTGGTATAAGTGAAGTAATTTGACCAAATAAGAGTTTTAAAACAAAGTTTACCCCGATAATGAGATACATGTTCAAATCCAGCAATGAATTCAGTTTAGAACTTAAGAATAAAAAGATTTAGATTCATACTTAGACTACTCATTGTATGAGTAGCCATATTTTGAATAAAGGTACATGATATGGGTTATAGAACCAATCCTAATTGTGTAGTAATTGAGATACATGTTTACATTTAGATATAGATTCATATTCAAATATAGATTCAGATTCAGATTTCAGATTTAGAATTCAATACCTGCTCAGTACTCAGTAATCAATTTTAGATAAGTTCAGTTATCAGTGTTAATATAAGATAAGTTCATATTTAGAATTTAGTAAAGCAATCAGTATTCAGCTTCAGTTCAGATTAAGAATTAGGTAAGTTTAGACTTAAGATAATTAAGTTGAAACCTTCACATAAGACATTATATGATAAGTCCTCATTCAGTAGTCCCGGGATGATTCAGAGGCATTTGTTGCCAATTCAGAAGAGTGATTAGTCCAATTTAGAGGTGTTGCAGCACCAGTTCATGGCGTAGTTATGCCAATTCAGAGACATCTCGGTGTCATTCAGAGGCATGTAGTGCCAATTCAGGGTACTTCGGTACCAATTCAGGGTGTAGATACGCCAATTTAGGAGGACTTATTGTATAATGGTGGCCACAGTCAGATAAAAATTGTAAGTAAAATATACCTTAGATTAGAAATGTCCATATTCTCATCCATGAGTAATGATGAGAGGGAATTCGATAATATAATTAAGACCTCAGCACTTTGATGTAGGTCATGAGATCCATGTACCTAGTAACATGTCTTTAGAGAAAGATAAGATAGAAGGATAAGAATTTTAGATTAAGAAATAAGAGATTTTATGTTTCAGATTTTACTCAAAGCTTGATAGTAATTCCTTGTTTATAATGCCAATTTCAGATTATTAATCATGTACATTTTTAAAATACTCATGCCACTTACTCTAACGATTGTTTTTCTCAATGCATGGCTGGGGACTGATGTCCGCAGGGTTTGGAGTAGTTGAGAATCAAAGGAACAAGTAAAGGTCTAGGAGATTTTACAGCTTGCCTAGTGGGGTGCCATATACCGAGGCGGTCCAGAGTTTAGACAGATCTTTTTATGCTGTCTCGTTTAAAGAGTATGTTAGATGAGTTGTAGTTTTCTTTTTATCAATGACTATGTATGAATCAATTTTACTCAGTGCAAAGTGTTTCATTTTCTTTAATTGCAATGACTATCATGTTTGTGACACTCCCAGATGAAGAAAAAAAATTTATTGCTTCCTCTCATGTGTTATGAAAATCTGGGTGTTACAGAGCCACATATATGAAGTGGTCATGGAAGAGATTTCTAGTAAGGTTGGGAGAGTCCTAACCATTGTCAAATATGATTTAGGATGGGAGTAGTCACTTAGGGTTCACGTTTCTATTGATATTAACAAACCCCTCAAACAGTTTCAGAAAATCAAGGACAAAAGATGGGCTATTGTCTCTCTGGAGTTCAAGTATGATCGCCTACCTATCTTCTTCTATGTTTACATACTAATTGGGCATGTAGAAAAAGAGTGCTTGAGGGAGGGAGAGGAGGGAGAGAAACAAAGACCACATGGTTCATGGATCAAAGATTCTCCTCGTAAAACAAAGCTGACAAGAGTGGAGGAAGTGTTCGAAGAAGGGACCATGAAGAAAAAACTTGACTTCTTTGTCAAATTGGAGAAAGGAGATGCAAGGGGTAAAGGTATCAGGATAGAAGACGTGTCAACTACTAGAAAGAAATATCCTCAGTATGAGGATGACAAGAGCACCATGATAAAAAGTCGAATATCATCATGTAGTTCATTCGCATGCTATTCATACGCTACAAGACACACGGGGCATCATCGTCTGGGTGAGAAGGCAACTGCTAAGTAAACAAGGTACATGCCCAACAAGAAGTCAAGGAAATTATCAATAAGATAAAGAAAGTAGGTTGAGAAGATCACAAGATAAAATACTTACAAAGCTCAACGAAGACTGGAAACAAGGGTGGAACGATTGCTACCAATCTTTAACCCTAGTGGATGAGCGAAAGAGAAGGGAAACAGTAGATCAATACTGACGGTTGAAGAACAAAATTCTGAACAAGACCAATGCATAACCATAGAACAAATCTTGAATGAGGTAGATGATCGAGGAAAGAAGAAAAATGTGGGAAACATGAAGGAAGTTTGTGTAACCCTGGAGTGAAGGTGTTCCGGATGATCCTCCTCGAGAAATGCACATTATGTAGTCTTCTGACAGCAAAATCATTCGTCGAAGGTGCTCGGATCTCCCGGGTGGCATCCTTCAGCTCCGTGCTTCTCTTCCTCTCCTCTCTATCCTTCGTGCAGTGCAACATGATCCTCCTCTTAGGTCTGGCCATCCTCTTATAAGGCCTAGGTCAACCTATGGTACCACATAACGTGGACCGTTAGATCTGGGTGATCAAATCAGATTGCTGAAATTTGATAGAGTCGGTGGCACCGACCAGGTTGTCAGTGGCACCGATGGTATCTGGTGTAATCTTTTTGTGCCTAAGTCGGTACCACTGACTCTTCATGTCGGTGGCACCAAGTTGGTGTGCGTATTTTATTCTGCCTCTCTGAGCCAATCTCAGTGGCACTGACTTGGTAGTCAGTGGCACTGACTGTTCTGGTCTTCTATGGCCCGACCTCTGCTGCTATCTCGGTGGCACCGACCAGGGTGGTCGGTGGCATCGACTCCTCCTGTACATGGAAAATCCTAAAAATCCATAAAAACAATGTATGAGGCTGATGAATGTATAAAATACTAAAAATATGATAAAATGAGCACAGTTTGATGCAAACGGAATATACCAGCCAATAATAATGATTTATGCAAATATGATCAACTAATTGACTAATAAATGCACAAAACAAATATAAAATAGGCCTGTAAAAGATATTCAAAACCCGTACGTCAAACTCCCCTAAGCTAAAACCTTGCTCGTCCTCAAGCAACGACACCTTTGGATCTGATTGAGATAAGTCAGCTGAAGGACATAAGTGCATAGGGTACATCTAAAAAGTCTCTGCCTTTCGATCCTCCTTCCGGCCTTTACTGACCACTGAACACTGACTTCCATCTAGGTGACCAAAAACCTCTATTAAATAGGTCCGCCCCCAATTAATGAAACACTATCTGTAAAGCAGTTAATATGATAGACTTGCCCAGTTCATACTTGATGCATCGTGTGATCTCCTATCTACGTTTCTCTTTTCTCTACCTACCATCTACATGGAAGCAGTTCTCCTGATAGATAATTAATGAGGAGACAATCATCTGAGTGGCCTACCAATAAGAGCAACCGATAGTTGGAGTAGGAGGCTGTGGAAGAATCATGAGCACATAAAATCATTCATGCAATAAAAAATCTTGATGAACCTATGATGATGTGATCTTATAGAATTATCCTAATGCCTAATCATTGAGATGGAATGATGCATGAAACTACCATTTCACCTCAATATAAGACAAAATATCTAAACTGCATCATGTGATAATTCTTCCTTATGATCTGGTAGAATTATGCCCTTCCTCCCTCACTTTGTGACATTATACTCAATATGTATAATTTTTTTCCTATCTTTTTTCTTCATTTTAAGCCCCCTTTCAACATGGTAACATTTCTTTGGGCTTCTACTTGCATTGCACATTTGATTCATGTCATTGCTTTTTTTTTTTTCAGGGCATGGGAAAAATCACTACCTTTCTCGTATTAGAGAAGAAACTACACATGATCTTTGCAAGATGATATGTAATGCACATGCAAACTACATGAATAAAATGTTATGCAACTACAAGACATGCACCAGAATTCCGTTGCACATGTATGTTTTTCATTTTTTTATGCACGCAAAAGCAAACAACTATTATGCAAGATCTACTATGAAATGCAATCAAGAGAAAGAATGATAACATGTACTCAATCCTCTTATGGTGGAGTGTGAAGCAAAAGTATGTGGTGGATGAGATCACACAACTAAGAGATAGAACCTTTAGAGAAAATCATATGTCCCTCTCTAAAGACCTATGTATAGGGTAATCAAGGGGGTTCTCTCTTAAATTTTAGTTTAAGGTCACGTTAGTGTTTGATCAGTTTAGGCTCAACAATCCTTGTCAATCACTTTTCTTGGAAAATTTAAATGGTCATTTATGTTATCATGTCCTGGAGCCGACTTACCCAAGCACTTCCTCAGTTATGTAACTCGACTACTCACAAGATAAGCTCACAAAAATTTGAAATTCGCTAATAATAATTTTTTTTTATTTTTTTCCGTGCAACCAACCCAGAGATTTATAAACTCAAGAGAAACTATGCATTTACTTCTCCAAAGCTTACATAAGATAGATTGTGGATCCTACATAGCAGAAAAACTAACAAGAAAACTAACTAATTTTTCCCAAAATAAAACAAACAAAATTCTAAAATAAAAGAAACTAAGATAGAAGTTGTTCCAGCACCCCCGCCAAGCTTGAATATGACTATGTCCACATAGTCAAAATTCCAACTTAAGATGTGGAACAGATATACCCGACTAAAATGGTGGTGGAGGTGGCTGGTTGGGGTCCTGGGGAGGAAACATCCCTTGGAAGGTCGGAGTAGAAGAAGGCATATCCGGTGGCATCTGGTAGTTGCCAAAATATCCCTGGCTCCAGTAGTGGTCAAAGAATGGCTATTGATAGTTCTCCATCCTTTGTAGGCGCTGGTTCATGTTCTCTTGATTGGATAAGAGAAGATGTTCATTTTTGTATATTTCTTGCTGGTTGGTGTACAACCGACCCTACACATCTTGAATCCCAGCCAAAGATTGAGTTTTCTACTACTGATGTGTCTATATATTCTACAACATAGAGTACATACCCGCCATAGAATAAGCATCCTCTCCTTCTTGAGAGGGTGGCAGGGCAGAGGATGTAGAAGTAGCATAATGTCGTGGACAGTTCCGTAGAGCAACTCGATGTGTCATAGGAATGTTGGGATCGACCGCCTCCACGTCGTAACTTGACTCCTTCTCCTCATCAATATCATCTCTTCTTTGTTTTTCATTGTCTTCATCCATATCTGGCCATCTATAGTGCTCAACTTTCCTGATGTTGAAGATAGGATCAAGGAGTTGACGCTCGTCTAAGGTGCCACCGACCGAACAAATAACATATATGGTGTCATTTTCAACCAGAATAAGACCAACCTGCTTGAAGTGGAGGCGGTCTATGCTAAGCTTGGAATACAGAGGCTCAAGAGTAGAAAGATCCAAGCCTAAATGAAGAGAAATGGGGGTGATAAGTCCCCCAAATAGTATAGGTGTGGTCCTCCTAACGTTGCGCTTTACTGCCATCACATGTGAGGAAGAAAGCTCCCCAGTTGATCAGCCTCCCTTCCAAAAGTTGATAGAGAAAATACAAGTCTGGCAGCTGAACCTTTGCTTGCTCTTGAGTTGACTTGGCGAACAGGGTGTTGGTAAGCATACGATGAAGCACCCAAGCAAATGGATGCTCAAGGTTCACCAATGAACTGTGGTGGAAGTTCAACTTACTACCTTCTGGCACTATCATGAGGTCCTTCCATATCGCGTCGAAGTCGACGTTCTTGGGCTGGTGGCAAGGCATGTGAGGCCACCCATAGATATTATTGAAGGTGCGAAGAGTGAGGGAGTAGTTGGTGTTGTAAAGGTGGAAGTCCACCTTTCCTTCTCTCCACTCGCCTCGTGTCGGGTGTGCTAGATCGGGGGTGACAAATATCTTGAGAGATTCCAAGAACTCGATGAAAATCTCCCTATATGTTGGCCATCCACTAAATATAGGGTTCACGAAACTGCCATCAAGATCTTGGCCCTCAAGAACCACCGCCATGTTGTCGTTGAAGCCCATATCCTCAATTAGTTGGTGGTCTCCATATCTTGTCGGCGCGAATGACCTCTTGGCAAGCTATTCATACACCTTCTGTACTTCTGTTGAAGGGTGGCTGATTCGTGGTCATGGTGTCATACAACCAGGGTTTCCTCCTCTCCTTGCCATGAAATTGAAGTGATCGGGGAAGGAGGTTGAGAAAAGAAGAGCTCAGTGCAGCTTCTGGATGCTCAGAGTAGCCACTTGCACTTGGGGAGTAGTAGTTCTTGGAGTTGTGAGAAGAAAACAAACCACTGCTTCCTATTTATAGATTGTGCGTCGCCCATCTGCAATGAAGTCAGTGGCACCGATTCCTAGGGGAAGATCTGTGTCATCAGTGCATCGACGGTTGTCGGTGGATGATATGGATTTAGTAGATTTTTGACGAGTCGGTGGCACCGACTTTCTGGGCAGATCAGTGCTTCCTCATTCCTAATTTGGATGAATCTAGGCCGTAGATGATGGCACCCACGAATCCGTGCTTTCTCCTATCAGTGGCACCGATGTAGGAGTCAGTGGTATTGACTTTTGAGTGACCGATTTTTTTTAAGATCAGCGACACATCCATCGAGCCTGGGACATTGGCTGAGTCGGTGCTACCGACCGTGTTGTCGGTGGTACCGACAACTTATTAGTTAGCCACACCCCCTTTTCCTGTAGTTTCTTCAGACCTGTCAGTGGCACCGACTTGTGCCAATCAACTTTCCTTTCTCTCTGACCTGATCTCAATGGCACCGACTCAGATGTCAGTGGCACCGAATTTGCCACCGCCTGCACATTTAACACACATATCAGGGTATCATTTTTACATAAAATTTATGAACACTAAGTACTACTTAACCAACATAATGTAAATGACTGAAATGAACATCCTAATGGTTGGGTTGCCTCCCAACAAGCGCCCTTGTTTTACGTCCTAGGCTAGACAAATCCAATCTTGATATTAATTAGGAGCAATAAGTTTTACCTCATGCTCATTCCTATTGAAATCTTCCCCAAAGTAGTGCTTCAGTATTTGGCCATTAACCAAGAAGGATATCTCTCCTTCTTTGATTCTAACCGCTCCATGTAGAAACACTTCTTCTATGATAAATGGTTCACTCCATCTCGACCTAAATTTCCCAGGGTGTAATTTCATCCTTGAGTTAAAAAGGAACACATTCTCGACCGGGTAAAAGACTCTCCTAGCTATATGTCGGTCATGTATTTGCTTAGTCCTCTCCTTATATAATCTTGAATTCTCATAGGCATTCATCCTAATTTCATCAAGCTCATTCAACTCTAGCATCCTTGTTTTACCTGCTTCATCAAGATCAAAATTGAGCATTCTCAATGCCCAATGAGCCTTATGTTCTAACTCCACAGGAAGATGACATGCCCAGACATAGAGTAACCTAAAGGGTGCAGTTCCTATTGGTGTTTTATAGGAAGTCCTATAGGCCCATAATGCATCAACCAATAATTATCTCCAATTCTTTCTACTAGACGACACCGTCTTCTCAAGAATCTTTTTAATCTCACGATTGGAAATCTCTACTTGTTCTTGAGTTTGTGGGTGATAGGGTGTACCCACACAGTGTGTCACTCCATACTTTTTTAAAAGTGCCCCAAATTTTCGATTGATGAAATGATTTCCCCCATCACTTATAATCATCCTTGGCACTCTAAATTTGCAAAAATATGATCCTTAACAATTTTGTATACAACATTTTCATCATTGGTGCGGGTTGGAATCGCTTCCACCCATTTTGACACATAATATACAGCCAGTAAGATGTAAAGGTTAGACTTAGAGGACATAAAGGGTCCCATGAAATCAATACCACAGAAATAAAAAACCTCCACTTCTTGAAACACATTCAATGGCATCTCCTGCCGCTTTGATATGTTACCTGACCGTTGACATGCGTCACACCTATGTACAAAATCATACACATCTTTGAGTAGGGTTGACCAGTATAACCCACTCTCCAACACTTTTGCGACTGTCCTAGAACTGGCATGGTGTCCACCTATAGGCAGTGTGTGACAATGTTTCAACACACTCTCATACTCGCCTTCAGGTACACATTTTCTCAAAATTCCATCCCTGCATTGTTGCAACAAATAGGATCATCCCAAAAATAATAGCGCAAAGAGTGAAAGAATCTCTTCTTTTCTTGATACCCCAATCAGTGGGAAATTCCTTGCAAGATAAATAATTTACAATGTTAGCAAACCAAGGGTCTTTTTGCTTATGGGCAAACAACGGCTCATCAGGGAAATTCTCTAGAATGGGTATATTAATATCTTTCCCATCTACCCTCTCCAACCTAGATAGGTGGTGAGCCGCCACATTCTCTATCCCTGCTTTATCCTTGACCTCAATGTCAAACTCCTGCAATAAAAGGATCCATATAATCAATCTTGGTTTTTCATCCTTCTTATGCAGCAAGTATTTAATTTCCGCATGATTAGTCCACACCACTACCTTAGCTCCCACACGGTTTTGTCTAAATTTCTCAAAAGCAAAGACAACAACCAATAACTCTTTTTCAGTTGTGGTGTAATTTAGTTATGCGTCGTTAAGTTTTTAGATGCTTAATATATGACTGTAGGAGCTTCGTCTAGGCGTTGCCCCAACATTGCCCCCATAGCATAATCTGATGCATCACACATCAGCTCAAACAGTTGGCTCCAATCTGGAGCCTGCACAACTGGTGTGAATATGAGTTTTCTTTTAAAATTTTAAAAGATCTTAAACATCTCTCATCAAAATTGAATTCAACATCCTTTTCCAAAAGCTCAGACAACAACTTAGTGATTTTTGAAAAATTCTTAATAAATCGGCGATAAAACCTGACATGACCTAGAAAAATCCTAACTGCCTTCACCAACGTTGGTGGAGGAAGTTTTGAAATCACTTCTATTTTAACTAGATCCACCTCCAATCCCTTTCTAGACACCTTGTGTCCAAGCACTATGCCCTCGCTAACCATCATGTGACATTTTCCCAATTAAGTACTAAGTGTATCTCTTCACACCTCTACAAACCTTATCTAAAATTTTTATAAAATCATCAAAAGATATCCCATAAACTGAAAAATCATCCATGAAGACCCTGAGATATCATTCAACCATATCTGAGAAAATCGCCAACATACACTGCTGAAACGTAGCAGGTGAGTTGCACAACTCGAGCGGCATGCGACGGTATGGAAAGGTTCCATAAGGACAGGTGAAGGTGGACTTCTCTTGGTCCTTCGACTCGATTGAAATCTGATTATAGCCTGAATATCCATCAAGAAAACAAAAGTGAGAGAGATCGGCGAGTCGCTCTAAAATCTGATCAATGAACAGTAATGGAAAATGGTCCTTAAGGGTGGCAGTGTTCAATCTATGATAGTCAATGCAAACTCGCCATCCTATCAATAATCTAGTGGTTATTTTTTCATTAGATGAGTTGGCAGTGACATTTATTCCTCCCTTCTTTGGTACTACCTATGTCGGACTAACCCACATATAATCAGAAATAACGTAGATTATACCAGCCGACAATAGTTTGAGTACCTCCTTCTTGACTACCTCCGTCATGACCGGATTTAAGCGACACTGAGGTTGAATGACCAGCTTTTCTCCTTCTTCTAGCCAAATCTTGTGTTGGCACAATGTAGGGGAAATACCCTTGATGTCAGCCACAATCCACCCAAATGCACCTCGATGGCTCTTTAGCACAATAATCATTTGTTGTTCTTCTGATTCACTCAATGATGCAGATATGATAACTGGTAGCTTCTCCTCTGTAGCTAGAAAAACATACTTCAAATGAGGTGGCAGCGGCTTGAGCTCCAGCTCAGGTGGACTCAGGAGTGAAGAAACCAGTAGTGGTGGCAGCGATCCCAAGTCCTCAAAGTGCCTTGTGTAATGACATGGCAAAGCCTTCAGTAGCCTTGCACATTCTTCTAGTGATCGGTCCCAAACACAATCATCCATGAAGTTCATTAGACAAGCCTCAAGCAGGAGCTGTGGATGTATCTGTAGTAGGGAATCGTCTCCATCCTTATCCATAGTAGATAAACCCAATTCCTCATCTTCTTCATCTGGATACCTTACTGCCTTGGCCAGTGAGAACACCTTAGTGTTCTCCATGATGTCCACAGCCAACGTACCCTTGTCGACCTTTGTCATGACATGTGCCATGTCCAAAAATGGTGTTCCCAAGAACAACAAGATATTTCTATTCATGTGCTTCATCATATTGCATTGCTCCTGAGCATTGGATGACTTGAAATTATCCAGTATGGTTATCTCAAACCTGTCGTCTTTAATTCCCATAGTCAAATGGACTCTTCCCATCTCCAAGATCATATCATCTATTGCTTGGAAGGGTCTTCCTAATAGAAGCTCGTTGCCATGTTCAGCTTGCATCTCCATCACCATAAAGTCTGTAGGAAAAACAAACCGGTCTACCTTGACAAGTACATCCTCGCAAATGCCATATGTTGCACTTCCTAGATGTTTTGAGACCAAGTTTCCTGAAAGTAGATAAGGACATCGAGTTGATACTTGCCCCTAAGTCACATAGTGAATCCCCAAATTTTGTCTTCCCAATATAACATGTGATGTTGAAACATCTGGTATCCTGCCTCTTTGGTTGTAGTGTACCTAAAATGAATGCACTCACCTACTGTCTCAGTACAACTACCTCTGATTCTGGAATCTTCCTCTTCTTATTAATGATATCCTTTAGAAATTTACCATATGATGGTATTTGCTCAATTGCCTCAATGAAAAGTATGTTCACAGAAAGCTTCCTAAAGCTATCTAGAAATTTCTTGAATTGTTGATCCATCTTTGTTGCCTTCAAGCTGTTAGGATATGGAACTGGTACCATCTGTGTCCTCTGATGTGGTGGCACATATGAAGCTCTCTTCTCTACCTCAACTTCTTGATCCTGATCTTTCCTTGTGTTGCCTGCCTCTGCTTCTACATATGTCGACTCAACCACTGAGTCACCACTATCAGTGGGTTTGGTCACCTCAGTCTCCACAGTCTTTGGGGTTAACATCTTCTTCCCACTTCTAAGTAGTATGGTCTTGACTTGCTGGTTTCCTGTTGGAGTGTCATTATTTCCTGGAAAGCCTTGCTGTGTAAGCTTCTTCAACGCTGCCATGTCTGCCGCCAACTGAGACAAAGTTATCTCAAAACTCCTCATCTGGGCCCCTTGGTTCTGGAGATCGCATTGGATGTTGTTTATCAACTGTTCATTCTGCTTCACTCTCTGGTTGAGAATTTCATTTGTGCTCTTCTCTACTATAGGTCGCTGTTGTTGATTATTCCTGTGTTGGTTCTATTGATCAAGATCCTACAGAAAGTTGTTTGGATCTTTCTAAGAGAACTTGGGATCCTTCTGCCATGAGTAGTCATTGTTCTTGTATCCTTGCTGCCACATGTATTTCACCTATCCTTCCTCATATGATGAATTATTATCCTTCTCTAGCAGCTTCTTTGCTATCAAGTCTAACTTCTCATTCAAAGAGGTGATAACTTTAGATTCCCCTATGCTTTTGATTTGCTCTAGATGGTCTCTCTCATTTCCCCATGCCTGATTCTTTGCCATATTTTTCAAAATGTCCTGACACGTTGAGGGTGGGTTGTTGAGAAAAAACCCGAAGCCAACACTATCCAAGGTGGTTCGTTCTCTTTTGCAGAGCCCAAAGTAGAACATCTTTACTTAATTTTCCAAATCTATCCCATGGTGCGGGACCTTCCTGGGCATGATCTGAAAACGCTCCCAATCTTCATAATAAGATTCAACTGCCTGTTGCTTGAAATGATGAATGTTTCTAATAAGCTAGTTCATCTTTTATGGAGGAAAGTATCTTTCAAAGAATGCCTCAACCATTTGATTTTGATGAATCCAAATTCATCACGATTTTCAGTTGCCATTTTGGGCCCAATTCGACTAAATACATTCGATTTCATCTCCTTAAATCTTACAATGTGCAATTTTTCTTGGTTGATCAGATTATCAAGTTATTAACTAGTTTTATATGAATTTCATGCAGATCATGCATGTCAAGGTGAGGTTCAACCATCAACTGGAACTCACCTTCACTCAAGGTCCTCTGAACAATCGGTCTTGACCAAACGTTATAGTCCATTCAGTTTGCATCCACACGGTTTGCTCTTCTTTCTCCAAACAATTTCACCTATACGAACCTCCTCAGGACCAACAAACGGTCTTGAGGCCGCATGGGTTGCAAACGGTCTTTAGACCACATGGGTTGCAAATGGTCTTGAGACCGCATGGGTTGCAAATGGTCTTGAGACTGCGCAAGCCCAACCGGTCCTCAAACTGTGAGAAGCAAATGGTCTCCAAACCGTTTGGGTGATCAATCTCCAAAACTGATCAGACGAAGACCGTTTGGATGACGAAGAACATTTGGATGCCGAGACCGTTTGGATGCCGAAGAACGTTTGGTGGCACATGATCTCAAGACTATTAGACAAGCAGACCGCGAGACCGTTCAGACGAGAGAGACCGCGAGAGGCACATAATGTTAAGTAGTGATCGGTCTCCAAACTGATGAGAGGCCATCAATCCACGAGACCATTTGGATCGACTGAAACCGTTTACACTTAAGACCATGAGGAAATGAACGTTTGCCCAGGATCGTTAAGACCCAAACCGTTAAGTCTGAGATCATTTGGAGGCCGAAGACTGGTTGGACGATCAAAACTGATCAGAGCAAGGCCGTTTGGACGTGAGTCCTAAACCATTAAGATGAAGACCGGTTGAGAGGAAACGATCCACAAGACCGTGAAGACCGCTGATCGGTTTCCAAACCATTAAAGCAGACTTTTTGCAAGACCGTTAAGATGAAGACCGATTGGAGGCACATAACTCCAAACCATTTAAACTCAAAACCGTGTGAAGTGGACGAACATACAAACCGTTCAAGACTCGACCCAAGCCTATAAATAGGACCATAAGGGTCCTCATTTGAGGTATCAGATTCGGGATGCTACCGGGCTGCTCCTTTGCGAGCTCGACCCCTTCTCCCTCTGATCTACCACAACACCATCACCAGGTGGCACCTAGCATGATCGACCCCTGGGAAAGCTCCTCCGCCTCTGTTTCTCCTCATCCTCTACTCCACCACCAGGCTATGCCTAAGAAGCACACGACCCCTGGTGGAGGACGATCTCCACAACCAAGCTAAACGGAAGGCTTGCGCATCCGCCCGATATCCACTCCACCTATGCATCCTCAACTTGGTTCTCCTGCTACGACAAGGAGGACGAGACGAGAAGGAACATGGAGAGAGAAAGACTGCCCAGTCTGTCTTGGTGTCTCTCTCTCCTCATCCAAATTTGCTTTGACATGGCATAGAAGACCACATCATTTTCACCGAGTTGCGACCACCTTCTACACTCATGGAGGAATCTTTTCTCTCTCTTGTTTTTCTTGTTTCTCGCATCATGAGTGAGTAGTTCCTTTTCGCTGGGGTGCGGGGACTAGCCCCGCTTCCCATGCAAGCATGTTCTCTTGTTAAACATTCCATGACAATGTATATAACTTTTCATTTCGTTGTTAATCGTTAATGTTTGTGGATTGATTACCTGCTTGCTTTTATCTGGTTCCTCCCTATGTTGTGAGAACTTCTATATGTAGGGTAGAATGTTGATTAATGAGGTTGACTCTCAAACTAGAAATGGAATGGGATTCCTTGAGGTTGTAAGTGTATGATCCGTGAGGGGACGAGCCATCTAGCCCACGGTGACACTTCTTTGTGCCTAATGCTTGTATTGGGGGCCCACAACTTCAGTTGGATATCTGTATCTTCAGAGCCATAAGTGCATGACCTGGATGGCGACGAGACATCTGATGCCTAAGGTTATGCTACGCAAACCTAAACATCCCTCTGGGAGGGTTCGTAGTAGTTCTATTTGGATAGTTATATCTTGCCTGGATGTTTGATGTTTGGATGTGTTTGCATGTGTAGTGGTGGTGAAACCCAGTACCATCCCAGCGATTCCATATCATTAATCTAGATCAACTTTAATTCTACTCTTTACTTTCCTGTATTTAGTTTAATTAACCTCAATTCAACCAATCGTTTTAAATATTAGCCTTACTTGAACTAGACTGGACTAGAAACGATTCTTAAAAACATTATCCCTTGGGATTCGATCCTTAACTATACTGCGATAAGACCTGTCCGCTTGCGGGTGGTATTATTGCACAAGGTTTTGGTAAAAGCTCAGGGATTTTAACCCTAAGTGAATTTGTTAGTGTGATAATAAACCACGTCAAATTATGGCGCCGTTGCCGGGGACAATGAAATCAGTTAGTAAAATCTAGTTCTTTTGAGGCTAATATAGGATTTTGCATTTTCTTTTGATACAATTGATCATCTTCTTGAATTCTGTTCTATTCCATCAATCTCACTTTTGAAAAATCTTTCCATCCCAGGTACTGAAAAAGACAAGTGCATGCACCACTCAAATAGTCCCGGTCTCACTACTAGCTTTGATCCTAATATAGACATAACTTTTCATAATTAGAACAGAGAGAACCAAGCAAGGATGGCTCAAGAAGAGGAAATAGCCCAAAGGGTTGCTCAAGCCCTTGCTGCACAATGAGATAGGCTTATGCAAGAAGCCAGAGATGCAATTGAAATAGAGATCTGAGCAGCACAAACAACAACACAAGTAGCAGAACTACAAAAGGACCTTAGGGAGTTCTCAATCCCTAAAGTTGCCGACGTTCATCATCCAGTGCAACCTCCTCCCATTAACGCTCCAAATTTTGAGATCTGGGCACATTGGATCACCTTACTCTAAAATAGCCCATTCTATGGTAAGCAAGGAGAATATGGTCAGGAACATCTTCTAAGATTTATACATGTATGTGCTATGACAAAGCAAAATGGAGTCACAGATGATGCCATCCGACTCCGTCTCTTCTAGTATTCTCTTGTTGATAGAGCTATAAGTTGGTATAATTCCTTGCAATGTGAACCCATCATCACTTGGGAACAACTTCAAAATGTTTTTCTGGAAAAATTCTTCCCTCCTTCTCTGACCTACAAAATCAGGGGACGTATAACTCAATTCACTTAGGTCCCTAGGGAATCCCTTGCTGAAGCTTGGGAAAGATACAAGGAGCTTCTACGTAAGTGTCCACACCATGGCATTTTTAAGAATCAACTCATCAAGATCTTCTATAGGGGTGTGGATGAAGACATCAAGAGGTTCTTAAACTCTTCCTAAGGAGGAAACTTCATGCGTCAAAGCTATGCCGGTTCATGGAAGGTTGTTACCCTTGGAGCTGAAAATCAAGCTAATTGGGGTAGATCTATAGGTAAAGGAGTGTTGAAGCTAGATATGGCTGAAGCTACTCCTGAGTACAAGACTATCACTAAGTATCTCAAGCTTCTAGTTGCCAAGCAAGACCATCTCAAATCGTCTCTTATTGCCTACAAAAGAAGACGCTTACCCCCTCAACAACAAGAGCAAGTCAAATCTTCCTCTTTATTTTGTGAAGCCTATAAAGGCAATGACCACTCTACTTTATCCTATAATGTTCTTTATGATGTTGTTTCAAGCAAAATCAATGGACAAGGAGATAATGGCCAGATGGAAAGCTTGAATGATGTCAACACTATCCGTGGTCAAAGTTATTACAATCCAAGTCAGAATAGGAACCATCTCAGTTTTCAGTATGGAAATCCTTATGGAGCGGTAAACTCGCATCAACTTGGTTCAAATAATCAACAACGAGGTCCACCGGGTTACCAGTATAACCAAAAAAAAACTTTGGAAGCCAAGGTTACTTCAGAAGTAACTTCCAGAACAAGAATTCATTCCAAGATCCAAACCAAGCCCCTTATCAACATCAAGTCGGTCCCATTTCTCCGGATGACAAACTGTTGGCCATTGAGAAGATGCTACAGGCACAACAGACGTTGATAGCTAACCAACAAGCCCATAAGAAAGCCATTGAATCTCAACTAGCTCAACTTGCAACTAGCCTCAAGCCACCTACTGGAGCTTTAGCTGGGCAACCAGAAGACAATCCGTGGCAAGTGGAACAAATTAAAGCTGTAACAACTCGTTCAGGCTTAATCTTACCAGAACCCACGACTCCTGTCACTGTGACAAATGTCCAAGGTGTTGAGCATAGTGCACGTGCCACTCAGAATGATAAGTCCAACAAGGCGAGCTTTGAGGAACCTACTCCTGCTGATGCAGAAGATATGCCTGAGCCAGTTGTTCCAGTGTACAAATCTCATGTGCCATTTCCAAGTCGACTCAATTATACACAACTAGATACTAGGTTCAACAAATTCAAGGAAATCATGAAAAAGTTGTATGTTAATATCCCACTCTTGGATGCCATGGCTGAGATGCCCCAATGGTCCAAGTTTTTCAAATACCTGCTCAGTCGGAAACACAAAATTGAAGAACCTTAGACAGTGAAATTGGCGGAAACATCATCTTATTTAGTGATGGATAGGATGCCTCACAAACATAAGGATCCAGGAACCTTCGGAATTAACTACTCGATAAGCAATTCTGTCAACCGACTCGGCCTAAATGATCTCGGAGCTAGCATTTCTATCATTCCTCTCAGCCTATGCAACAAACTGGGCCTCACCATCTTCTTGCCCACTAGGATGTCCATAGAGCTTGCTGACTCTTCAATGATCAAGCCAGTTGGCATTATAGAAGACATTCCTATAAAGCTTGGGGACATGTATGTCCCGTGTAATTTTGTAGTTATGAATATTAGGGAGAATCCACGCTACCCCCTCATTTTTGGAAGACCTTTTCTCTCAACTGCTAGAGCGTTGATCGATGTTGAAGCTAGAGTGTTGACGCAGAGGGTGGGAAACCAATCTTTTAATTACTATGCATCTAAAATGCCAAGGAACGCACTGAAGAAGAAGAAGAAGCATATTTTGTCGAATGTGTTAATCAATTCACTCAGATGCAACTTCAATTCCTTACCTCAAAATACAATATTCCCTCAGAAAAAGGCCATGATGAAGAGAAGATTGAGAATGAACCAGTCTATGTAGAGACAAAAGAAACGTCATCAACTATGGATGAGACACCTCTCAACCCTATTGTTATACATACTAAACTTTTTTTAGGTGTCCGTAGGCCTCCTCATATAGAAACAACTATCCTATGGAATGAACCAGTAGCCCAACAGACAGAGACTACCAATTTCATCTTCCCTCTGCAACAAGATTTGGACTGCAATTTCTACTGAGAACATCCCCCAGATCCACATCTGATTGACATTAATGACCATCATTACTATGATGAAGAGATAGTGCATCAACAAAGGAACTTTGCTTCCAAGCCTCAACAACACTACTTTATCAATGAAGCCATTCAGACCCCCTACAACTATTCTCCACCTTAGATTGAGTAACAGAGAACAATTCAACACAACTCAAGTTGTTTCCCTATGTGTTCTGACAATGCGAGATCTGTATGGGGACAAATACAAGAGGCCAGAATCATATCAAAGATTAATGAATGGCTGAGAAAGAAACCACCAAGAGAATATGGCTATCCAGCTCAAGCTCCACCCAGAGCTCCACCATGGTAATAGTATCCACGTCGAGCCATCAACGGAAAACAAAGGCACTTGTTGGGAGGCAACCCGATCAATAACTTTGTTTTTAATTTTAGTTTTAAATAGAAAATTTCCTTAATTTTTTTTCTATATTTTAGAAATTTTTGCACTAAATAAAAATCGCATCATAAGATTCTATGTTAAGTTCTGACTAGTCTTCATTTTTGAGATTTTCAGACGGGGGATACACGCTGATTGGAAGACAACCACATCTGATGGTCCAACCGGCATGAATTTTCCCCTCCATCTCAGATTTATAGCTTGTTCGGGATGAGAAAATTTCTATGTTCAAGGTGGAGGGTGGGTGGTACATATTTCACTTTCCACCTACACCCATCCATTTTAGACTTAATATTTCATCGTTGCAATTTTGATCAAAATTTTCAAAATTTTTATGTTTTCAAAGAAATTGAACAGAAACCTGATGAAGTTTTGACACTTTTCGTTTCAATAATAGCCATTACCTAGCTGGATAGTTTTTCTCTCCATACTTTTCTTTGCATCATTATACCCTCCTTATTCGAAATAGATCCTCAAAAAGGGCCATTTTCTGAAAACTAGCATGTTGATTGAGATCATATTGTGAAGCTTATGAATCTTAACATCATGATCCTTCTACAAAAATGGCAAATGTCTGTCGAGCTGATAGGGATAAAACACGTCATGCTTCCTAACTGATAAGTGGAACAATAACATGGAATCTCCACCGGATCCTCATCAAGTCATTATTTGAGAAGAGTATGATAAAGAGAACCACCTGGTGCACTAAATTGTAAATCAAGTTGCATTCTGATCTGAACTCTCTTCTACACTTCTTCTATCATCTTCGTACCCCTCCGTCCATAAAAAAGAAACAAAAATATCCAAAATAGTGCCAAACCCTAAGTTTGGGGTGGCACACCACCTCACTCTATATCTGCTTCTTCCATACCCCTCGCTAATAAAAAGGGGCGTACCACCAAGAAAAGATGCCAATGTGCACACAAAAGAAAATGCAATCTCGAGTCGAATAGAGGAGAGATTCACACAAAAAATGCAATTAATGAAATTGCAATCATAAAATAAAAATCTCGAGTCGAATAGAGGAGAGATTTATTTCTTCCTTCCATACCACCATTCACTCCCTTTTCTACCTAAAGGCACAATAAATGCCTCCCCTATCCTGAAATACACCAGTGTCAGATCAGGTGTACACTTGTTGTTCTGTGGGTATCTCTAGACTATTACAAAACTCTTAGAAATGCTTGTTGTTGGAAAAAGTGAGGAGGAAGTGATGTTGGAAAACAAACTCGGGAACGAAGATGTGGTAAGATGTGTTCAATGATCTCAGGAAGTTGAGATTCTTAGTTATACTGAGCAGAAAGGAAAAAATTGTGATGTGAAGAGGAAGCAATCACATGATCCAAAAGTATTCATTTGGTGACTGTTTCAGATTTTGTGTTACTCGAGGATGAGCAACGTTTAAGTTTGGGGTATTCTGATGAATCCAAATTCATCACGATTTTCAGTCGCCATTTTGGGCCCAATTTGACTAAATACATTTGATTTCATCTCCTTAAATCTTACAATGTGCAATTTTTCTTAGTTGATCAGATTATCAAGTTATTAACTAGTTTTATATGAATTTCATGCAAATCATGCAGGTCAAGGTGAGGTTCAACCATCAACTGGAACTCACCTTCACTCAAGATCCTATCAGCAATCGGTCTTGACCAAATGGTCTTGACCAAACGATCTGGTCCATTCGGTTTGCAACCACACGGTTTCCTCTTCTTTCTCCAAATGGTTTCACCTATACGATCCTCCTCGTGACCAACAAATGGTCTTGAGACCGCATGGGTTGCAGACGGTCTTGAGACCGCATGGGTTGCAAATGGTCTTGAGACTGTGCAAGCCCAACTAGTCCTCAAACCATGAGAAGCAATCGGTCTCCAAACAATTTGGGTGATCAATCTCCAAAACTGATCAGACAAAGACTATTTGGACGACGAAGACGGTTTGTACGCCAAGAGCGTTTGGATGTTGAAGACCATTTGGCGGTGCACGATCTCAAGATCGTTAGACAAGTAGACCGAGAGACCATTCGGACGAGCGAGACCACGAGAGGCACAAGCCGTTAAGCAGTGATCGGTCTCCAAACTGATGGGAGGCCATCGATCTATGAGACCGTTTGGATCAACTGAAACTATTTACACTCAAGACCATGAGGAAAGGACCATTTGCCCAGGATCATTAAGACCCGAACCGTTAAGGTCAAGATCGTTTGGAGGCCAAAGACTGGTTGGACAATCAAAACTGATTAGAGCAAGGCCGTTTGGGCGTGAGTCTTAAATTGTTAAGATGAAGACCAGTTGAGAAGAAACGATCCACGAGATTGTGAAGACCACTGATCGGTTTCCAAACCATTAAAGCAGACTTTTTGCAAGACCACTAAGATGAAGAGTGGTTGGAGGTACTTAACTCCAAACCGTTTAAATTGAAAACCGTGTGAAGTGGACTCACATCCAAACCGTTCAAGACCCAACCCAAGCCTATAAATAGGACCAGCAGGGTCCTCATTTGAGGTATCAGATTCGGGATGCCGCCAGGCTGCTCCTTTTCAAGCTCGACCCCTGCTCCCTCCGATCTACCACAACACCATCACCAGGCTGCACCTAGCATGCTCGACCCATGGGAAAGCTCATACACCTCTGTTTCTCCTCATCCTCCACTCCACCACCAGGTTGTGCCTAAGAAGTACTTGACCCCTGGTGGAGGACAATCTCCACAACCAAGGTAAGCGACGGGCTTGCGCATCTGCCCGTTATCCACTCCACCTACACATCCTCAACCTGCTCCTCCTGCTACGTGCAAGGAGGACGAGATGAGAAGGAAGGTGGAGAGAGAAAGACTCCCCAGTCTATCTTGGTGTCCCTCACTCCTCGTCTAGATCTGCTTCGATACAGTGTAGAAGTATGCATCATCTTCACCGAGTTGCGACCACCTTCTGCATCATTCTCATGGAAGAATCTTCCCTCTCTCTTGTTCTTCTTGTTTCTCACATCATGAGCAAGTAGTTCCTTTTCGCTGAGGGGCGGGGACTAGCCTCACTGCCCATGCAAGCATGCTCTCTTGTTAAACATTCCATGACAATGTATATAACTTTTCATTTCATTGTTAATCATTAATGTTTGTGGATTGATTACCTACTTGCTTTTATCTTGTTCCTCCCTATGTTGCGAGAACTTCTATATGTAGGGTAGAATGTCGATTAATGAGGTTGACTCCCAAACTAGAAATGGAATGGGATTCCTTGAGGTCGTAAGTGTATGATCCGTGAGGGGACGAGCCATCTAGCCCACGGTGGCGCTTCTGTGTGACTAACGCCTGCATAGGGGGCCCACAACTTTATTTGGATATATGTATCTTTGGATCTGTAAGTGCATGATCCAGATGGCGACGAGACATATGATGCCTAAGGTGATGCTTATGCGAACCTAAACATCCCTTTGGGAGGGTTCACAGTAGTTCTATTTGGATAGTTATATCTTGCCTAGATGTTTGATGTTTGGATGTGTTTGCATGTGTAGTAGTGGTCAAACCCGGTACCATCCCAGTGATTCCATATCATTAATCTAGATCAACTTTAATTCTACTCTTTACTTTCCTGCATTTAGTTTAATTAACCTCAATTCAACCAATCATTTTAAATATGAGCCTTACTTGAACTAGACTGGACTAGCAATGATTCTTAAAAATGTTGTCCCTTAGGATTTAATCCTTAACTATGCTGCGATAAGACCCGTCTTCTTGCGGGTGGTATTATTGCACAAGGTTTTGGTAAAAGCTCAGGGATTTCAACCATGAGTGAATTTGTTAGAGCGATAATAAACCACATCAATCCCATGTCTCGATCGACTCCTTCGATAGGATGTGCAGCCATTCCTTCGCCTTATCTTCCAGTGATGATGGAAATAGTTTTAGATAAATGGCTCTCTGTGGAAACCTATTCCACTTTGACCATATCACTGATCTCTACAAAATTGCTGATATGCGCTACCGAGTCTTCATGAGTGTTCCCATAAAATGCTTGTGACTTGACGAGGGCAATAGACCTGGATCGATCTTATATTGAGCTACATTCACATTCTACTTCTTGATAGGCCCTGTCTATGGAGCTGAAGAAGATGCCTTTATCCTCTCCCATATTGTCCTCTCTACTCCTGGATTACCATCCCCCATTGCTTGTTGTCTGGGCTATAACGGTATGCCTTCTAGTGGGGTTGTTTGAGCTTGAACCTTGATAGTGACTGGGACCTCAGATGTAGATTCTCCATAATCTGTGGTTTGTGTTGTCACCATGCACTAGTAACTGAAAAATTGAAATCAATTAGTCTCAGTACTTAATAGAGAAAATTTGTTTTAAATGTTAGATGCACTAAATTTCCTATGATTAAAATTGCAAGTGCTATAACTGTGCATATAAACACAAGTGCATGCATCGAGTAATATAGGACTATGTGAGGCCCGATTTGAACACAGGGAGATGTAGTTTTAGTAACTACTGTTAACTACATTGTGATCAACTAAGATGATTGAAAAGGTTGATTTAAGTTTAAACAAAATAAAAGAAAATTAAAAATGGTTGATTCGAATGAGATGAATTCTTAGGATTATCGATTTCACCTCAGGGTCTCGTCGTATCTTATTTCTACCGAATTAATATAAATTCCTACTCCTACCCTGGGTAGAAATCCTGTAGTCAAAATTGCCTGCTTCCGCGGTGCAATTCACTACCTAGATCTAAGCCAATTCCACGTCTGTAGTAATTTATCTCTTATTCTAAGTGTGTTATCGAAAACTCTAGGTTCTTTCCACTGAATGTACGCTGACTTTCCCAAGGAACACGTAGGAAAGTGTATAATATATGGTTTTCTAACCTTTAATTCTCCTTCCGAAGTAATTATTGGTCTGTAATCCTACCGATGGTGATCAAGAAATGATAGGTCATTCAAATACACAATTATATATTCAGGACTAAAGAGAAATTTATACTAAATCATGTAAAAAGTCAATACAACAATTCCCCAGGCTACTCCCGAGTCTTAAGGAAAGGAAGGGTTTGGCCCTACATGGTTTTCAATTGCGAATACATAGAGAGAGAGAGAAGAAAAATGTGGGAAACATGAAGGAAGTTTGTGTAACCCATGGAGTGAAGGTGTTCTGGATGATCCTCCTCGAGAAATGCACGTTCTGTAGTCTTCTGGCAGAAAAATCATCCGTTAGAGGTACTCAGATCTCCTGGGTGGTGTCCTTTAGTTTCTTGCTTCTTTCCCTCTCCTCTCTGGCCTTCATGCAGTACAACATGATCTTCCTCTTAGGTATGGCCGTCCTCTTTTAAGGCCTAGGTCAACTTACGGTACCACATAATGTGGACCGTTAGATCTGGGAAATAAAATCAGATTGCTGAAATCTGATAGAGTCGATGGCATCGACTAGGGTGTCGGTAGCACCAACGGTATCAGGTGCGATCTTGATGTGCCTATGTCGGTGCCACCGACTCTTCATTTTGGTGGCACCGAGCTGGTGTGCATACTTTGTTCTGCCTCGCTGAGCTGATCTCGGTGGCACTGACTTGGTAGTCAGTGGCACTGACTATTCTGGTCTTCTATGGCACTGACTCCTCCTGTACATGGAAAATCCTGAAAATCTATAAAACAATATTTGAGGGCGAGGAATGTATAAAGTACTATAAATATGATAACATGAGCATAGTTTGATGTAAGCAGAATATACCATCCAATAATTATGATTTGTGCAAATATGATCAACTAATTGACTAATAAATGCACAAAAAATATAAAATAGGCCTATAAAAGAGACTCAAAACTTGTACATCAAGATTGATCCAGATCTAGAAGGGAGTGTGAAGATGCACAAAAAACTTAACAGAGGGGAGGAAACACAAATTCCAAGTTCAGGTGAGACCAATCCTTTTTCAGTAGTGGGTGTTGGTGGTGACCAACCCCGTGAAGAGCCATAAAAATTCTTAGTTGGAACTGCCGAGTCTGGGCAAACCCAGTGGTTCAGATGCTCTCCAGAGTTGTTGGAGAGAATGCCCAAGCCCAATTTTCATCTCAGAAGCCAAGATGGAAAAAGATCAACTAGTGAAGGCTAAAAGAAAATGTGGTTTCATGGAAGGCATCTGTGTGGCTAGTTTAGGAAATTCTGGAGGTTTAGGTATGTGGTGGAGAGACATAAAAGTAGATGTTCTAAGCTTTTCACAGGACCATGTTGATTGCTTAGTCACTAAGGAGGACTATGTTCACCAATGGAGAGCAATTGGTATATATGGATGGCCTGAGTAACAATAAAAGTGTAATATATGGAATATGATGCACTGGTTGAAACATGAACCTGTTGTACTAGTTATTTTCTTTGGAGACTTTAATGAGATTATATCGAATGAAGAGAAGTGGGGTGGCCCACACAAACTCAACAGATGGATGCAAGACTTCAAGGATGGTATTGATGACTATGATTTACTTGACCTGAGCTTCTCGAGAAATAAATTCACCTGGGAGTGCGAACACACCATGGAGACCTTAATAAGAGAAAGGATAGATAGAGCTCTTATAACTTTTGATTGGAGATAGTTGTTCACCTGTGTCAAAGTACTCCACCTTCTAATGTACAAATCTAATCATGTTCCCCTAGTCATTACTACTGATAGACGAGATGTTTATAAAAGAAAGAAGGAGATATATTTTTGTTTTGAGCCTATGTGGCTATCTGAAGAAGGGTACACTGATACTATCAAAAATTAATGGAAGGCATTTAATATGGATGACATTCAAGGTAAAATCGCAACTTGTGTAGAAAAACATTATGAATGGGAAACAATAAAATTCAGGGATATGTGAAAGAAGATTTAGAATATAGAAAAAATACTTAATAGGAACAAAGAAAACAACATGATAATGTGATCCTTAGGAGGTGTAGAGAACTACCTGAATAACTGGAGTACTGGCATAGATAAGAAGATGAGTATTGGTGTGCTAGAGCAAGAGTGAATGAAATGAAAGCATGAGACAAAAATACATCCTAGATCCACCATAAAGCTTCATAGTGAATAAAAGAGAAACACCATTGTCGACATAAAAGACAAATAAGGGGTTTGACGGTCATAGGAAGAAGAGATAGAGATGGCGGTCCTTGAGTACTTTGAAGATCTATACAAGACATCTTAGCCAAGGGACATGAAAGAGGCGATGTGTGGTTTGCAAATTTTGATTTCTAAAGATATGAATTGGAAGTTAGAAGCTAATATTACAAATGAATAAGTCCGGAGAGCGCTTAATGAGATGCATCCTAATAAACCACCTAGCCTAGATGGCATGAAACCAATTCTTTTTTAGAAGTTTTGTAACATTGTTGGCCGAGATGTAGAAGACCTTAAAGGCTGGTGGAAGAATGAGAGAAGTATTTCAAAGGTGAACTTGACTCTCATTGTGTTGATTCTGAAAGTGAAAAAGCCAAAAGAAATGTCTGAGTTCTGCCCAATTAGCCTATGTAATGTCATCTATAAGATAGCATCCAACACTACTACAGAAATGGCTTATAACGTCACATTTACAGGCATCAGTTGTGTACACAAAACCCACGCCGAAACCATAAAGTGTCAGTTTAATACACAAACCGACATCTATCTGTGAAGAGCGGCCAAACACGGGTATCACTTTTTATATAGTGTCAGTTCCTAAATAAGAAACCGACGCCTAAAATCGACCGCCAAATCCAAATTTTCTAGCGAAAACAATTCCTCCAAAATTTAACATACGACGTTAGTTTTTAGATAATCAATCGATGTCTAATGTTTTTTTGCACGATAGAAATTGGGCCCATTGTTAGCATTATTTTTCTTGAAAATAACCGACGTCGATGTGTTTTCGTAGGCTGTCCCCATGAAAATTTTCACCCCATTTGGTGTCGGTTGTCTATGGAATCCGACGCCTATAGTAAGAAGTGTTGGTTGTTTTTAATACCCGACACCTATGGTTAACTTAATAGCAGCCGCCCGAAGTAGACTCTTATCCTTTCTCATTGTCAAGAGCTTACGTTTAGATCTGGCGATTTGCGATTTCTGCTCCTGCCGCAACTGCTCCTGCAGCCGCCTGCTGCCCACCTCTGCCCACCATCTCTGCCCGCCGCAACTGCTCCTGCTCACCTCTACCCACCACAATTGCTACCCACCTCTTCCCGCCGCAACTGCTCTTGTCGCCGCCTGCTGCCGCACCGCCACTGCCTACTGCCTACTGCCCACCTCTACCCACTGTCTCTGCCCACCGCCGTCTGCTGTCGCACCGCCTCCGTCTGCGGCCACTGACTCTGCCCACTGCCGCCGCTGCACTGCCAACACCTACCCGCCGCCGTTGCACTGCCGCCTACTGCCGCCGCTGCACTGCCGCCATCTCTGCCCGCCGCGTGCCGATCCTGATCCTGCTCCTGCCCGTCCTGCTCCGCCGGTACTGCTCCTGCTCCCACCCACTCCTACTCCTTCTCGTGCCGCTCCCACCTCCGCCACTACTACCATCTCTTCCACTGCCGTCGGTATATCCAATCACCCGATCCTATATATTCCAGAGTCTAATTATGCCTATAGTTCTAAAAGTGTAGTTAATACATGAATGTAGAGTGGTTAATACATATAGACCCTAGATTTTTTTAATATATTGTGTATATTATTAAATCTATCTATTTTAATATAATCTAACGTTTCTAATAATTTAGGTTTATACCATATCGAATAATGTTACAATGGAATTAGGGTTTGGTACCTTTATTCCTATCCAAACCTGAGACCACCTTAAAACCTAGTTAGGATATAACTAATATGGTTGTCTATAACTCTAATGAATATTGTTGTCTAAAACTCTAATGAATATTGTTTAAACTCTAGGAATCAGGGCTTGGTACCCTTATGCCCTAATATGGTTGTCTATAACTCTAATGAATATTGTTACGATAAAAAAGTAAACCCTAGGAATGGCGATTCGAAACCCAAGCCATGGTTAACCGAAAGCTAATGGGTGATAGGTTATGGATATGGTGGGGAATGCAATGCAAGGCTGCAGAAAGAGCCAAAGAGGAAGAGAAAGATATCAGTTTGTCCCCTAGTCAAATCACACCCAGACCTATAGTGCTAGTGAAGTAAATAAGGTAATAAACCCTAAACCTAATTAGATGATGATGTAGTAGATCTAGATCTTAGGGTATCTCTACCCCCTAACTATCAAATATAGATCTAGATCTTGCTTAATGATTAACTCTAATGCACGCATGTGACATACTTTGCATTTGTGTTGTTGTAGGTGTTGTTGACTTGTTGTTGATTTGCATATATTTCTTCTTCAACCTTCAAGTGAGGTATAATATTTTCACTCTCCCAATGTGCCATTAGGCTCTATTTTGATTCAAATCTTTGACATATGGAATCATGTTTTATTTACTATTTAGTATTTATTTCTTTCTTTCTTTCCGATGATGATGATGATGATGATGACGATGATGATGATGATGACGACAATGATGATGATGACAACGACGATGATGACGACGATGACAATGATGATGATGATGCTCCAGTCGCTGCCACTGTCCACCGCCTACACCTCCAGTGCCGACCACCTTCACCTCCGGCCGCCGCCACCACAACCTACTCGATCCACCAGTGCGGTGAGTACATGGATTAATTAATCAGTACTAGATTTGTACATAGGATTAATGATGCCACCATATAGTTGATTACTATTGAATAATTAGGGTTAATGATGCATTAATGAACTTAATTAATTAGATTTGTACTTAGTTTCTCTAAGATTGTATAGTTGATTAATATTGATTAATCGGGGTTAATTATGCATGAATGAATTTAATTATGATGATTATCATTTTCTTTTCAAGATAAACCATTAATACATATATTTTTCACTCTTTGTCTACTACTTTTTTTGAAAATATATAACATCATTATATATACTTACAATTGTTAGTACTTATATTTTTCAGTCTCTGTCCACCCACAACAGTCACTATGAACTAGGCCTCTATGTCAATGTTACTGTTCCCTGATGAAGAGCAATTGAACATCATCCTAGATGATCGTTCCTTAAACCAACTAACAATACCCAAACATTGGTATTTTCTAAATGGAAGACACTACATGCCTGGTGAAGTGACCCTAAATTTTGGCAATTCTTCACATGTTATCAAGGTTGAGTATGATTTGGCGGGAAATCTTGTATCAAAATTTGGTTGTCGTGATTGGATTAGAAAGATACTAGTGGGATGTAGCGACATGCTTTTTCTCCATCCAGTTGGCCATAATACCATCAAAGTTTGGATAACCAACATCAACAACGAGACCCCTGATCATCTACGACGGTATGAGTGCACGATAGATGATATCAGCTCGGACGAATCTGATGATGAGGCCCCTGTTAGTTTATAAGACCACGGTAGGTCCAATTAACAAATATAATTGTCATGTCTTATTTTGTGTTTACACTTGTTGTCTTAAAGTAATCAATCCTCATACCTACTTTCTTTTCTGAACTTTTCTGAACTTCAGGAGAAGATCACCACAATGAAAAGGCCTCAAAGTTACTGATGCAGGACTATGTTGGTGTAGTATTTAGTTGTTTATCTATCTAGACTTGTCTGTATTAATAGATGCATGTTGTTCATTTTTTTGAATTTGCTTCCTAGTTGCTTATGGAAGCTGCATATGATGGGTATAATACTACTTAATTCATCAACTACCATTCTATTTTGTAAGGATTTTTAATGCTACAACCTTTCTTTTATGTCCTTATCTGTCATGAAATGAATGAATTTTCTACATGTGTCTGAATGTGTGAATGTGAAGATGAATACATGAATGTTTCTACATGTGTGAATGTGAAAATGAATGGAACTGCAGGTTGCTAAATGTGTGAAAATTAATGTTGTTAATTTTGCAGGTTTGTGGTCTATTGTTGGCTGATATCAATGAATGTCGTAAAACCTACAGTTCATAATTGAACTGCAGGTTTCTCATCCTGCGACCAGACACAGCAGGTCTGTAGACTAATTAAATAAAAACTCCCAATAGGCGTCGATTATTTGTTTAAAACCGATGACAAATGGTTACAACGTCGGATAAATAATTAAAAACGATGCCTAATGCATGTGATGTGGCGTCGGTTATCAATAACTGACGTCGATTTCCCTAATGAGGCCAGACACCACGTCCGTGTTGGCCAACACGGCCGTGTCAGTGGGCCAGACAACACGGTCGTGCTGGCCAGCACGGCCGTGGCAGCGGTGAGATGGCGTCGGTTATCATTATTAAACTGACGCCGATAGTGCCCCAGATGGCGCCCTTTCTGTGGTACGAAGGTTTATGGCATCCATTTAAAGCTAATAACTGGTGCCTATACCCCCCTACTGGCGTGTTTTCGGTGGCGCGTGAAGGGTTGTGTCTTCGGTTTGTGAACCGACGCCTAAAGGTTGGCCTTTTAGCGGCGCCCACATAGGTGTCACATTATAACTGACACTAAAGGCCTTAATTAACCGACACTAAAGGCCGGTTATGTACTAGTGCAAAGTCATGGCAAACAAGTTGAAACCTTTCATGGATGTTATTTTGGCAGAGAACCAAAATTCTTTTATCCCTAGAAGAATGATTACCGACAATGCTTTGGTGGCCTATGAAGTTTTTCACAAAATAAAGATAGGAAAGAACAATAAGAAAGGGACTCTTTCTTTAAAGCTGGACAAGTCAAAGGTGTATGATAGGGTCGAATGGAGATTCTTAAACTTTGTGAAGAAAAAGATGGGTTTTGGTGATAAATGGAGGAAGAAAATCCTTGAGTGTGCATCTACTATCAACCAGACTTTTGTCATCAACGGGGACCACTCTAAGAAGATCTTTCCTTCCTGTGGACTATGACAGGGTGACCCAGTCTCTCCCTACCTTTTTATTTTATGTGTTGAAGATTTTTCTACCTCTATCATTAAAGAAACAAAAAGGAAACTTTTATGTGGCATTAAAGTTAGTCGCCATGCACCGTGTATTTCTCACCTTTTCTTTGTAGATGAGAACATACTTATTGCTAGAGCCTTCCATCATGAATGCCTGAACATAGCTAAATATCATTAGCCAGTATGAACATGCATCAGGAAAAAAGATAAATGTCTAGAAGATAGAGGTGGCTTTTAGCAAAAGTGTGAGAAGAGAGACCAGTCAAGAGATCCATCTACTCAAAGTTTATGAAGTTGATAGACTTGCCAAATATTTGGGCCTTCTACAGTAATGGGAAGGTCAAAGAAGCAAACTTGAAACTTTGTTAAATAGAGTGTATGGAAAAAGCTACAAGGATGTAAAGAACAACTATTATCAAAACAAAGAAAGGAGGTCCTCATTAAGGCTATTGCATAGGTGACCTCGTCATATATTATGAGTATTTTTCAGATCCCTATGGAAGTACTTGATGATATCCAGAGAAATGTGGCCAAATTCTAGTGGGGCACAAAGGGAACATAGAGGAAAATTTCTTGGCTTTGTTGGGCAAATCTGTGCAAGCCTAAGTGTGAAGGAGGCCTTGGAATTCCATATATGCATGCGTTTAACCAGGATCTCCTAGCTAAACTATTATGGATGCTAATATTGAAGACAAACTCTCTAGCATAAAGAGTTTTGAAAGCCATATACTTTCCCAGGCCTTCCATTCTTAATACTACGAGAGGGCACAATCCCAATTACACATGCAGAAGTTTGTGGAGAGAAAAACAAGTGATCCTAGAAGGAGTTCAATGGTGGATTGGTGATGGAAGATCAGTTAACATCTGGATGGAAGAATGGGTGAGGAATAAAATGGAAACTCTAGAGAGCTACAAACAAGATGAGGAGGACAATACCCCAATCATGGTGAATGAGATGATAGATAGGAGCATGTGAACATGGAAAGATGATGTACTTCAGAATTTGTTTCCACCAGATGTCTGCACAGATATTAGAAACACTGGATTGAGTTTTAGACTACTAGAAGACATCCACTTCTGGCAGCCAGATCCAAAGGGGTCCTTCTCGACAAAGACAACATAATGAATGAGTCACTTGGGTATGAGGGAGTTTATTAACAGTCGTAGAAGGATAAATGATAGATCGTGGGATATTATCTGGAGGTCATCTTGGATGCTGAAGATATGTCACTTCCTTTGGCATGTTTGCATAGGTGGACTTGATACAAAAGGTAGATTGCTGGATAGACGTTGTGATACTGATGGGAACTACCCCCATGTAAATAAGAAAATGAGACAATCCAACATATGCTATTTGATTGCCTAGAAACTAGAAATTCATGGGTATCATGTCAAGCTGGAACTTTGCTCGAATCTTTGAAGGTGGTCTCCACTAGAGAGACCATTAATATTCTCCATGAGAAACTCCCAGATGATGAGTTTGACATAACTATTATGACGATGTGGGGACTGTGGAACTTTTGGAATAGATCAGCCTTCTAGGATCCAAGATGAGAGGTGGACTTTTTGACACAACAGGGAAGGCAGTGATTAGAGACTATAAGAAGGAAAATAAGAAGTCATGGATTGCATCATATGTAGTACATGAAGAGAAGGAAACTGAGTGGATGGGGTGGATAGTACTATCAATGAGAGTGATAAAGCCAAACACTAATGTCACTTTCTCTACTCAGGGGTCAGTGGATTTAGGCAGAATTTTTTGAGATAGTGATGGACTAGTGATTGGGATGATGGCAGAGAACCAATAAACCAAACTCATCCCACTTTTGGGAGAAGCATTGACCAGCCTAAATCACACGTGTAAAAGGAGCAGATTCTGAGTAGTCGGACTTTTAAAGAGATAACCTGACTCTCAAGCCCCCACAACGATAAATGGGGTCTGATGTAGCGATCAGGGTCAAACATAGGGACAAGGTTGGCAGTGTTAAGTGCACAAAATCTAACACTCTTATACTTTAAATGAAGATGGTATATTAAAGAGGTGTCCCCTAAGGAATGATGGCACTCAAACCAAGATAGAGCAAGAAAACCAAAGTAACAAAAACAAATGAAAATGAAAATAAGATGAAATAGGTATATGGAAGGAAACTCAGATCGGGTTTCACCTACTAAGACTTCTCTCCAACATGTAACATCATCTCTCTCTCATATACTCTCATCAAGATTACAAGCAACCATCAAAAGCGTCAATTCCACTCTCTCGAGATGAGGATAGATATAAGTATAAGGGTAGCCTCTCTCTTGAAATGGCCACACGAAAACCACAAGGAAAAATGTATGGGTTAAAGATTTAGCATTCCAACACTCTCGTGCATTCATACTACTCCATAACACATGATAAAAGCAATATTACTCTTTTGAGATATCAACTATCAAACATCACAAGATGGTTAGGGTTTTACACTTTTTCTTTAAAACATTACTCCATATCTTCTTGATTTCATCACTCCTTCTACATCATCTAAATTTCTTCCTCTACTCAGGTAGAAGACGTGTATGCCACCATCGCATAATCTCAGATTCTCTCCTAATCCAAAGTATGACTCTGAGGTAGAGAGAAGCTTCCACTGCCGTATCAGACTTAACTGCCAAAGAGCTAGACAAATGGCTGAAGATCAACGCCAAGCTACGCTAGTGATGGATAGGGTCAACGCCGCCATAGCCTCTCAAAGAGAACAACTCATTGCTGACACTCATGCTCAGATCCAAGTAGAAATCTGAGCTGAAGAATAGGCCCGCATCCAAGCTAAAAATGAAGCAGCTAATGAAGCTGCCCAGTTAGAGATAAGAAACAAGCAATTAAGGGACTACGTTGTTCCCAAGAACTATGAAGAAAGATCATCCAGTCCGGCCACCAATCATCAACATACCCAATTTCAAAATCCAGACACAATGGATTCAAATCATGTAGGGCATCTCATTCTCTGGTGGTTCTGGAGATGACTGCATGGATCATTTGAAGAGATTCAAGTCACTTTGCCGACTTGTCCCACAAGCCGGAGTTGCCTTTGACGCAATAATGCTACATATTTTTCACTTCACCCTATCTGGAAGGGCTTTGAGTTGGTACAACTCACTTGATAGGGAGCCAATCATCACCACCTGGGCTCCCTTGGAAGAAAAGTTCCGGGAAAAGTTCTTCCCTCCTTCATTAACCTACGAAATTAGGGGCAGATCAACCACTTCGCCCAACTTCCTGGAGAAACACTCACAGAAGCATGGGAAAGATTCAAGGAGTTTTTAAGGAAGCACCCTCATCACGGTATATCCAAGAATCAATTAATAGAGACGTTCTATAGGGGGGTGAGTGATGATATCAAGAACCTGGGTTCCAAAGTAACTTTAACCAAAATCAAGGGAATCTTAGGAATAATTTCCCAAGAGCCAATTACCCTAGAAATCCCTCTGCCTACTATCAATATACCCATCCTCCTCTGTACCCATAATTACATCCCCAACTGCAACAATCACATCAACCTCAGTTAACACCGCCTCCGCAACAACCACATCAAGGATAGAAAAATGCCCCTTCTCAGCCAACAGACGAGATGACTATGATCAGATAGATGTTACAGTCACAACAGACGATGCTTGCCAATCAACAAGCTCAGCAGAAGGCTGTGGAGGCTCAACTAGCACAAATTGCCACCCAATTGAAACCACCGGTAGGTACTTTCACTGGTCAAACCCTAAGACACAATCAAAATAGACCAGAGCAATTGAATGCCGTCACTACAAGATCTGGTCGTGTCTTTCATGAAGCTACAAGAATCACTCACGATGATGATGATACACCTATTTTTACTCCAAACGCAAGCCCGAATCTAGGAATTGAGAAATCCGCGGAGACTACAAAAGGTAAAGAAAAGGAACAAGTGCCCAAAGAGCCAGAAGTTCTACAATATAAACCTAGGATACCATATCCAGGAAGATTAAGAGAAACTAAAATGGAAACTAGATTCCAAAAATTCAAGGAGGTGATGAAGAAACTTTATATCGATATTCCGCTCCTCGATGCCCTCTCTGAAGTACCATCTTGGGCTAAATATATGAAAACCCTGCTATCAAGGAAATATATTAATGAAGAGAAAGAGACGGTCAAATGGGCTCAAACCACCTCCGATATCATTCTTAACAAGATGCCAAAGAAAAAGAAGGACCCTGGTTCTTTCGATATTCAATGTTGTATTGGGAATGCTTCGAGAAAAAAAGGATTAGCTGACTTAGGGGCTAGCATATCTATTATGCCCTACTCCATGTGTAAAAGATTGGGTTTTACTAACTTGCTACCCACAACGATGACAATTCAGTTAGCCGATTCCACTATCACTACACCCCTAGGAATTATTGAAGACATTCCAGTCAGGATAGGAAAGGATTCTTATGTCCCATGTGATTTTGTCATTGTGGATATCAAGGAGGACCTAAGATACCCAATAATATTCGATAGACCCTTCCTTGCTATAACTAGGGCACTCATTGATGTTGAAGCTGGCACGATCATTCTGAGACTGGGAAAAGAAGAAATTCAGTTCCGGGTCCTCAATCACATGAAAGGTCCCAATATTCAAGAGGAAGTTTTTCTCTTAGATGCAATACATCAAATGTCCCAATTGGAAATATCTGAACCATCTGATGAGTTAGAAAATGTCCTAATAAATCCAGAAGTCGAATTCTCAGCCAACAAATTAGTTCAACAATGCTTGCAACACTTAGAGAAAGATGAAGAAGCACCAACAACCACTTTTGAGGAGCTCAAATCTGTCACTATTTTAGAAATAACAGAAGCACCTAAAGCTCACGAGATGAAAACCCTACCAACAGGACTTAAGCACGTCTTCCTAGACGAAGAAAAATTATGTCAAGTAATCATCAGTTCCACTCTAATGAAAGACTAGGAAGAAAGGCTTCTTGTTGAGTTAAAGAAACATAAATAAGCCATTGGGTACAAAATAACTGACCTGACAGGTATAAACCCATCCCTATGCATGCATAGACTTCCCATGGTAGAAGAATTCAAGCCTTCAAGAGAGCACCGGAGAAAGCTGAACCCCAATCTTAAAGAGGTGGTTCGTCTTAAAGTCCTCAAACTGCTGAAAGCCGGCATTATCTACCCAATTTCAGATTCCCAATGGGTCAGCCCTGTCCAAGTGGTCCCCAAAAAGGGAGGAACCACTATCGTGCTAAATGATAAAAATGAGCTAGTGCCCACGAGGACTGTCACGAGGTGGAGAATATGTATCGACTACAGGAAACTAAACACAGCAACACGAAAAGACCACTACCCTCTACCTTTTCTTGATGAAGTCCTCGAACGCCTAGCCCATCCAAAGTTCTTCTGTTATCTCGATGGTTATTCTGGGTTCTATCAAATCCCTATACACCCGGAAGACCAAGAAAAAACAACTTTTACTTGTCCCTTTGGGACCTACGCTTTCAGAAGAATGCCATTCGGGCTGTGCAATGCACCTGCTACCTTCCAAAGGTGCATGTCTGCTATTTTTGCAGGGTTAACTGAGTCCATAATGGAAGTATTTATGGATGAATTTTCAATTTATGGAGATTCCTTTGACAACTTTCTACTCAACCTTGGACAAGTCTTACAAAGATGTGAGGAAATGAACCTTATCTTAAATTGGGAAAAATGCCATTTTATGGTAATTGAAGGTGTCGTCCTCGGACATAGAGTGAGTGAAAGAGGGATTGAGGTAGACAAGGAAAAAATTGATGTCATCTCGAAGCTGCCATCACCAAAAGACGTAAAAGGAGTACGAGCATTCTTGGGTCATGTTGGGTTTTATCAAAGATTCATTAAAGATTTCTCGAAAGTAGCAAAACCCATGACCCAATTATTGATCAAGGACACCGAGTTCAATTTTAACCAAGAATGTTTACAAAGCTTCACAACCTTAAAGAATGCTATAGTCTCTGCACCTATTATGAGAGCACCTGAGTGGTCGCAACCATTCAAAATAATGTGTGATGCTAGCGACTATGCTATAGGAGCAGTGTTAGGGCAGAGAATTGACAAAAAGCCTTACGTAATATACTATGCGTCCAAGACACTTGATGAACAACAAAAGAACTACACCACTACAGAAAAGGAGTTCTTAGCTATCATCTATGCATTCGAGAAATTTCGCTCCTACCTGATTGGATCAAAGGTCATAGTCTACACTGACCACTTCACCATACAATATCTAATTCAGAAGCTAGACGCAAAACCCAGACTTATCTGTTGGGTGTTGATGGTTCAGGAATTGGATCTGGAAATCAAAGATAAAAGTGGAGTGGAAAACATCATCACTGATCATCTCTGCCACATTGAAGTTGAGGATGATGATAAAGTTCCTATCTGAGACTCCCTCCCTGACGACCAGCTAATGAAAATTACCACCAGATTCCCCTGGTATGCCGACATAGTGAACTACCTGGCTACAGGAATCATCCACCCTTCTGTCTCTCACCATGACAAAACGAAATTCCTCCACGATGTTAAGCAATACTACTGGGATGAACCTTATCTCTTTCGCCTATGCGCATACATACTTTTCCGTCACTGCCTACCTGAAGAAGAGATTACTCTTGTCTTAGAACATTGTCATTCCAACCCCACTGGGGGACACATGAGTTTAAAAAAGACCGCTATGAAAGTGATACAATCGGGTTTCTTTTGGCCATCAATAGCAAGAGATTCCCACGATTTTGTAAAATCATGCAATAAATGTCAACTTTCAGGCAGTATAACTAAAAGGAATGAAATGCCTCTCACTATGTGGCAAGAGATCGCACTTTTCGATGTTTGGGGGATAGACTACATGGGTCCCTTCCCCTCTTCATATGGATTTTCTTACATATTGGTTGCTGTGGATTATGTCTCGAAATGGGTAGAAGCTATACCCATAGTTTCCAGCGATTCCAAACCAGTCATTAAGATGTTTAAAGAGATCATTTTTCCCAGATTCGGAGTCCCCCGAACTGTCATATCCGATGAAGGGACCCATTTTCTGGAACCAAGCTTCAAATCCCTTCTAAAGAAATATGGAGTCAACCATAAAGTTTCCACACCTTACCATCCACAAACTAGTGGTCAGGTCGAAGTTTCAAATAGACAAGTGAAGGCAATCTTAGAGAAAACCGTCAATAGACACTGTACCGACTAGTCCATCAAGCTTCCTGATGCCCTTTGGGCTTACCGTACAGCTTATAAAACACCGATTGGAACAACCACGTTCCACCTGGTGTATGGAAAATCATGTCATCTGCCAGTTGAACTGGAGCATAAGGCTTGGTGGGCCATTAAACAACTGAATTTTGATTTTAAAAGCACTAGAGAAAATAGAAAACTCCAATTGCAAGAACTAGAGGATCTCAGAATGACAACATACCAAAGTGCCAGGATCTACAAAGAACAAACCAAGATGTGGCACAATGGTCATCTAAAAAGAAAAGACATCGCTATTGGAGACAAAGTCCTTCTTTTCAACTCCAGACTCAAAATGTTCCCCAGGAAACTTCGTACAAAGTGGTCTGGGCCCTTTACCATTAAGCACATATACCCGACTAGAGCCATCATAATTGTTGACGACAATGGAGGAGAAAGGATAGTCAATGGCCATAGATTGAAAAAATACTATACTCCAGTTGACAAAATTCCAAGACAGACCATTGAGATCAGAGACTCCACAACATCACCATAAGAAAATCAAAGCTTCGTCGAGCCAGCGACGTAAAACCCAGGCGCTACTTGGGAGGCAACCCAAGATCTGAGTATCACTGTTTTTATTTTTTCATCGTTTGATTTAGATTTATCACCTTTAATCTTAAAATATAAAAAATCACATACGCAACCAAAACAAACATAAAAATTTAAAAATAAAAAACCTAAACCATCCTAAATGGTCCTGAAACCGTTTGGAGCCCAAACGGTCTCAAAACCGTTTGGAGCCAAACGGTCCTGAAACCATTTGGAGCCAAACGGTCCTGAAACCATTTGGAGCCAAACGGTCCTGGAACCGTTTAGAGCCCAAATGGTCTCAAAACTGTTTGGACTCCAACCGGTCTTGAAACTGTTTGGAGCCCAAATGGTCTCAAAACCGTTTGCCCTGGGGAATTTGTAACGTCACCCCCCAAATCCTATAAATATAACCCCACCCTCCCCTTTTTCTTTCTTTCGATTCTCGAACACTCTAAACCCTCGCGAGCACTGTTTCATTTCCTCCGTTCTCGTGATGCTGGTTCTCTCTGCCACCATCACCGACACTTCTGTGTGTCCTCACGACCTCTGCACCATCATTTCTGATGTCTGTTTCCTCGCCGTCATCATCATCACCCACACAGCAAGGTAGACCTACGCCACCGTCATCACTGACACCTCCGTCATCACGCCACTCTCCATTTTTACCATCGCCGATGCCTACGTCGCCGACACGTTTCTCTTTTTGGACGTCGCACGCGTCGTCGCCGCCATCCACTATTTCCACTGTCGACTACTACACCCCCGACGTTCCACCTTCCTCGCGGTTTTGACCGTTTGGAGCCAAACGACCCCGAAACCGTTTGTAGCCAAACGGTCCCGAAACCGTTTGGAACCAAACGGTCCTGAAACCATTTCGATTCTACTAAAACATAAAAGCATAAACACATACATGATCTAATTTTCCCTTTTAAATAAACTCGTTATCTTTGCAAATTCAAATCCTTCTAACACATGACTTTCTGCTAATTCTTCCAGAAATAGCCTCACCAAAAAAACAAGCCACAAGAACCGCCGACGCTCCTTTATGGACAAAGGAGCAACTGATGGAGGACTGTGCCAAGCTCCAAAAAGTCATCAACATCTACAACACGACTGGACAGATCCCACCGAAGGTCAACATGATAGCGGTCATGTGTGAAATTGACCGCCTCAATAGGTGTTTATCCGAGGAGCCTGAACAAGAAGTAAAAGAAATTTCTTCTAGTGATGAAGGATCTGAATACGAGCCAAACTCCGAGGATGAATCCCCATCCGAAAGGTCCAAGGGGAAACGAAAGGCCCAGGAAACTTTAAAAGAAAAACCCACAAAGAAACAGGCAAGGAAGCAGGTCCACCCTACTACTGCTAGGGAACAAACCTTGGTTGGTTACATCCCGTTAACCGCCACCGCCACACCCACTACCATTCCCACCACCACCATTACTCCTGTCTTCCCTTCCATCACCACTACAACACCACCACCAGAAAACCTATTCATTCACACCCTCCCATCCATCGACAAAATATTGAAACCAACAAAGTACGTTTGCTCAAGTGTACTAAAAAAATGGGGATATATGATAGAATCCTCACCTTTCTTGATAATGCAAATATCTCAAGAATGTGTTTTGTTCCCGAGATCTCTTACGTCGAGCCCACAACAGAATTCTTTACACATCTCATCAAAGAATCTGTGGACATTATGGATAGAGCAAGGGATGGAGGTGACCGTAGGCTGGTCACCAAATTTTTGGTATCAACGTTGTCATAATATAAAATCTATTGAATGAAATTTTCATAGACAACCCGGAGCAACTAAAAAAGGCCAAAGCTGTTAGCACAGAGAGCTCCCAATTCAATAGACACAACTTCTGGAAATCTCTCACAGGGATCCCAACCTATGATGCAAAGACCTGCAAGGCCTCCAATATTCATTCTGGGTTAGTGCACATGCTTCACAAAATTCTCACCAGTGCGCTCTTCCCTAGAATAGAGGGCGGGAATGTTATCACCACTAACCTTTTTCTTCTCTGGTCCATTCTACATGGAATTCCGATCAACATTGGATGACACATGATACAAAAGTTTTCAGCATACGCCATAGGGAAAGAAATCTGTATGGGCGGACACATAACTTCCATTCTCAAATATCTCAAGATGGATAGATTACTCCCCAGGTGCACGCAGATCAAGGGTGACATCCTTACCAACGAGCAAACTTTGAAGAACTCCTACATTATCAAAGAAAAGGATGTGAAAAAAACTACTCTTCACTGACGAAGAGCTTACCAAAATCCTAGCTTCGGTCAAAGTACAAGAGAAGACCAAAGAGGGCCAGATAGAGCTTTGTATCACTGCCCCGGCAGCTAGGGTGACAAAGATACCAGTAAAACGACCATCTAAGGCACGTTTACCACCACAACAGCTGTCGGGGACGCCGACATCAAAACTAAATCCTGAGACAGAATGCCCTCATCCTGAGGACCATATCAATACCTCATCATTAGACTCATTGATCATGAGCCTAACTGATGAGCTCACCACCACTACCACTCCTACTACACTACCATCTGTTTCTATCCCACCTTCCACCACCCTCCCACCTTTCTCCATAATAATCCCAACAACAAATCATTTCCCCACATCCACACCCACATCTTCCACCTCAACTTTTTTCTCTTCTGGAATCCCATTCTCCACTCCAACACCCGACTTCACCTCCTCTGCTCCCACCTCCACCCTTTTCCCCTCAACATTGTCCCTCCCACCATTCTCACTGGGAAGGTCACCATTTTTCTCATCTGCTACCACCCCGACACCACTGGTGACTCCATCCATAGTCACCACACAGTTTGTGGGACCATCAACAATGTCTCTTTCACAGGGCACTACCACCCTTCCACCCCGACCCCAGCCACCTCACCCTTCTACACCTGGGGTCCCTTTTACAAACGTCGGTGAGGAATTCAGATGTCATTTGACACTATCTGAAACCTCCTCACCGACCCCTGTAATATATTACAATCTATTTTTTCTTGTGTGTAGGGTCTAACTACACAGGTCGCCAAGATTGACGAGAAAAACCATGCTCTGTCGGGCATCCTTTCAAGCATCCACCAACAGTAGCAAGTAGCGGCCATGAAAGTTGAATGCATTGATGACCACCTGCAACAACTACCACAATTGGTGCTTGATATGAAACGCCAACAAGGTGATCTGGTCAAGCAAGTCAACAAGATTTTTGTGCAAAATCAACCATTGCCATAAACTCTACGCGAGCTTAAGCAGCGACAAACTGCTTTAAGCACGCACTTGGATGACATCAGCACCACCCTCACACAACTCAATAACTGCCAAGAGGAGTCATCCAACACTGAAATCAACCAATTATGAACTCAAGTGACTGACCTCTCAGCACGACTCCTCTCCGTCGAGGCTCGTTATTCAGATCTCAAAGAAACCCACAACACACTGCTTGAAACACACGAGCATGTGCAAGTGGCTTGCGACAAACTACAAACACTCCACCGACAATGCAAGAAGCCTCCACCAAATAAGACAACAGGATAAGGCGGCAGATGAAGAAGATGATGAAGAAGAAAATGAAGATGAGGATTCTGACTCCTCGGCTGACTCCAACAATAGCACCTCCTTAGACGATAAATCTGACGCCCCAGACAATGCTGGGGAGGGCCCATGCCGAGGAGCTGCACCAAAACAAAAGAACGATCACCACAAAGGTGAAAAAGATCCCAAATCCCCTACTCACAATGACAACGTTAATATGTCATATGGGGATCAATTTCTTGACTATTCGACAATGGGATCTCTGGGGGAAACTGCCAAAGAAGTAGCTTTTGTTGAGTTCCAACAATGTTTATTCGGAACCAGCATGAGTCAACCACACACAAACCTTCCACAAAACTCTGCCCCAGAGCAATCTTCACCTCTTCCCCCAGAACAAGAAGAATTAGAAAGAGTTAGTTTAGATACAGACAAAGATCTTGATTTTGCCTCTAATTCAGATAAAGATGAAGATCTGCAGTACTACATAGACGATCTGCAGTGGACTTCTTCCCTTCCTCCGCAAGAGCTTCTCCCGCCGCCACCTCTACCTCTCAAGATGCACGATTTAGACATGACGGTCATCTCTACCCTAGATGCTCAAGATATCTTCATTCTAAACACTATCGTAGATGATGCCAAAGAAGGGGGAGATGTTATCTACCATAATACAAAGACTTAGTGCAAGTTGACACATGAATATTTCCGCACCATCCTTCGACCACAGTCATCGGTGAAGATGGCAACTTTCCGTGTCCTCCTTGCCAATTCTACTGAAATCTACAGAAGCTCTAAATGGTTGCAACCAGCACTTAATGCTTCACCTTCTCTGGCCATGAGTCTTTTATATAAAGATTTACAAAACAAATCTATCGAGCGGTTGTAGAGGGGGATTGCTAGAAAGGCACACTATATCACTATGCCCTTTCAAGTTTCTGGCCGCTGGCTGCTAATGATCGTCGACACCACGGCTTAGGACGCCAAGGTGTACAATTTTTGCGCCAGTGCACTCAGGGCCGGAATAATTAATTTTACTGGTATTGAAGCTGGGGAGGCCAGATGCATCCCTTTCCGACTTCTGAAATTGATTTGGGCTGCATGCCCATCCCTCTGAAATGGTGGGAACCAACCCTGGTTCTAAATCATCAACCCACAAGTCCAAACACAAGAAGGATCTAAGGATTGCGCTTTCTACACTATACGCCACATCCAAGCGCTCAATCAGCAAATCCCTTTCACTGAGCTGGCCACAGAGGATTTTCATTCTCTACGAGGCCGTTATGCCATGGAGCTAATATGTGACAGAAGGTTCTTCAAGGACCCAACTATGGCGCCTAAAGACGTTCCTCGCTACCTCTACTCGGCCATCCAACGTCCTCACAAACAGCCATTCCGGCAAATATTAAAGGAGTTGGAGAAACAACAACCCGCCAAGGTCCCCGAGAAGAAACAATGGGACCCTTACTCTTTTGATTTGGCGGATGATAAAGGGGACACTGAGTTTCTAACAGGGGCCACCATCAATAGAACATCTTCACAAAAGGTGCCCCTATCTGCCATTGAACCGTCTTTCCCTAATTTCGACCTCAGCACCTACAAAAGTCTTTCCGACAATGGACTTCGGCTCATCATGTCTAGGCTTTATGCCAACAAGGATGATCTTGTTTTTCTAGCAGGAGATATTCTGGTTATGGCAGATGCACTATGTGAAACTGTACAGTTCAAAGGGTCTCTATCCATGAGTTTGATGGTCGCCTATCAATATCTCCTCGAACGGAATCACCCTACGACATATATGGCATCACCATATCTGAAATATGATCTCCTAAAGATAAATAACTTCGGAACAACTGAGGCACTCATTTCTTTCCTCCAACATATGACGCCGAAGTTTATCATGCTTTCTTTCCTTCATTCCGAGCACTGGATGTTACTGGCGACAAATCTTCATGATGGAACAACAATCATATATAACAATTCTGACAGCCAGTACAATCCAGATCAGTAGTAGTATACTACAACACCAAGAACGCCCATAGAGGAGGTGGTGAAGGAGTGTGCTGACCAACTACATGACCTCCTCAACAACCACACAAGGGCGTATGATAAAGAACACTTTCATCACCCAGCCTTTAGCCACAAATGTCCGCAACAACTCTAAGAGTCAAATGACTGCGGCTTCCACGTCCTCTACTGGATGTACACTATCATGGTCCTTGGTAGACCAGTAGAGGACATGACATACGTGAATTACCACACTCTATGTGGAAAGTTTGTAGTTAATCTTCTCCGCACGCATGAAGCTAACGCAGGACTTACAACAACCTAATGCCCTTATCCTTGTACTTATCAACCTATCACTTTGACACTCTGAGGACAGAGTGAGTGATAAGTTAAGGGGGGGAGTACATTGAATAAGGGCGAGGTATCATTTTCAAATCATTCCCTCTCTACCTTCTCTTCAATTATGTACAAATTTTATAGCTTTCTCTACATATTTAGTTTTTGTTTTAAGTAATTCCCCTGTTAAAATAAAAGAGTAACATCCCTCTTGGAAAAGTCATCCCCAGCTAACTTTAGAATCCAGTTAGTCCACAAGAGCAATAACAAGAATAGCATACAGACACGTAATGGCGAATTAATAAATTATCTCCACACTAGATTTTCATGCATTTTGCTTCAATTCTACATCTGACTCTCCACAGGTCAACATCAGGGCCAAAACAAGCCAAACACTCTCAAGGATGGGAGGGATATCAGGTGACATCCAAATCAAGAAGCCTCGCAAATGGACCACTAAGTAGAAACCAAATAAGTGCATGTCAAGAAACTCTAAGAACAACTTTCTTCTCTTCAAATAAAAGAGGCTTGGCCGCCCAACCAAAACCCCTAAAAATTCCAAATCCTAAGCCTGTGAGTTTACAAATAAAAGCCAGAGTGTTGAATAAAAATATGAGAGTTGTGCCACACATAAGGACTAATATGAAGAGCCAATAAAGGTCTCTCCCGGCCGGTACATTCAGCTGCCCTCACAAAGGCAGATGTGTCGTGCCCGGTAGTGAAACCCTAAGGTATCCAAATATATGAAAGGTTGATAAAGGACTCGCCCGACCGGTACATTCAACTGCCCTTACAAAGGTAGATCTATCGTGCTCGGTAGTGAGACCCAAAATGCATAGACAAACCCCTCCCCCACTTGAAGGGGGAGTTACACAACAAGCTGCTAGCCAACCCTCATACCCACTCTAGCTTCCGATAGGTTTTTCAGAGAAGTATAAAGCTGATTAGAGTTGACAACATGCACAGAATAAAATCAATAAAAAAAGGTGGTCCCAATGCGAGCTATGTGATATGGAAGAAACCTGAGATCCAAGCAACTCTCAACACCTGAAAGAGTTAGGGAAAGAAAAAGCTCTGATACGACCTTAGGAGATCTCTGGTTTAGAATTGAAGCAAGAGTATGGAAATCTTAACTAAATAAAACTACCTCGCCACTACGTGCCTTAGCTCTATCTAGCTTGAGGACAAGCTAGACTCTAAGTTAGGGGGGTGACAACCTCCCATTTTGTGATGTTATCTTAATAGTTTTCCTCAGTTTTCCATACTCTTTCTTAGATAAATTAGATAGAATCCTTAACTTTCTTCCTTTATTGAAGATATACCATTAGACTAACTTTTCTCCTTTTTATTCTTATAGAAAAACACAAAAACAATCACAAAAGTCCCAAACGGTCCCAAGACCGTTTAGAAATCACACGGTCCCGAAACCGCATGAAGCCACACGGTCCCAAGACCGCATGAAATCACACGGTCCTGAAACCGCATGGAGTCACATGGTCCCGAGACCGCATGGAGTTACACAGTCCCGAGACCGCATAAAGCCAACTGGTTTCAAGACCGCATGAAGTTACACGGTCCCGAGACCGTATGGAGTTACACGGTCCCAATACGGCATGGAGTTACACGGTCTCGAGACCGCATGGAATTACACGGTCCTGAGACAGCATAAAGCCAACCGGTCCCAAGACTGAATAAAGGCAAACTGTTTCAAGACTGCGAGGACTCAAACGGTTTCCAAACCGAGAGAGTCAAAATAGTTTTGAAACCGAGAGAGTCCAAACGGTCTCAGAACCCAAACGGTCTCGGGACCGTGTAACTCCATGCGGTCTCAGGACTGTGTAACTTCATGTGGTCTCAGGACCGGTTGGCTTTATGCGGTCTCAGGACCGTGTAACTCCATGCGGTCTCGGGACCATGTGACTCCATGTGGTTTCGGGACCGTGTGATTTCATGCGGTCTTGGGACAATGTGGCTTCATGCTGTTTCGGGACCGTGTGATTTCCAAACGGTCTTGGGACCGTTTGGGACTTTTGTGATTGTTTTTGTGTTTTTCTATAAGAATAAAAATGAGAAAAGTTAGTCTAATGGTATATCTACAATAAAGGAAGAAAGTTAAAGATTCTATCTAATTTATCTGAGAAATAGTATGGAAAACTAAAAAAAACTATTAAGATAACATCACAAAATGGGAGGTTGTCACATACAAGTGAAGCATTAAAATAGGCGCATGGAGATAAATTTGATAAGAGTATATATATTCAACAAAGAGAGACAATATACATGTTGTGATAGCCTTAGTGGCTACTCCCAACCCAAGTTAAGGTGTTTAGTCACTCATACTTGAGGATAGAGTAACGATCTTATAGAAAGATAGATACCTGAGGCCCACGTAGTGAGGAAGGAAGTATAACGGAAAAGAATGATAGATCTAGATAGAGAGAGAAGGGACGTGATACGGAACGATACTTCTTCAGATTAAGATCTAGCATGTCGATGGCACGGAAGACCTTCTTCTCTCGAAGAAGGATTCTTCAGTCTTCTCTCTCCTCAGCTTCTACCTTTGGAGATCCAAGACTGGTGGATGGGATGGAATGGAATGAGTCTGGGATGTAGTAGCACTTCGTGGTCTTCGAGATCCTATCTATGATCTCATGATTTAACAAGACGGGTGGGTGCCCTATTTATAGGCGCATTCCACAGAGTTAAGTCTAAACTGTAGTTGTGGTCTGAGTTGGGAGAGGTGTGAGACCACAATCATGGTCTGATCTTTATTCCCTCTTTTGTCGTGGTCAAACCCGATCTACATGTGGCTTGCGGTTGAATTCGACTTGTGTATTTCCTTGGAGAGGTCGAGGTCGAGGTCTCCTCAATGGGTCACAGCCTGCAGGTCACAGTCTAGCAATGCTCGTGGTCTATCTTAAGGCTCGCAGTCTGCAGGGATCGTGACCCCATTTGGATCGCGGCCTTCTTTGATTCATGATCGAACTTGGCGTCCATGGTCTTCATATAGATCATGGTCCCTAGTTTGATTGGTGCCTTTGTACTGATCGCGACCTCCGTTGTGGTCACAGTTTAGCTGTGATTGCGGCTTCACTCTGACCGCGGTCTGGCTTGAAAGTAGAATTGCCTCGATCTTAAAGTAGTTCAAGGCCTCGACCTTCATTGTTGAACGAGTGGGTCACGATCTAGGTAACGATCATGACTTGTGCTGTAAATGTACCATAAACTAAAGAAAGATGTGTAAGTGAGTTTTTAGGAAAAAAGATGGTAAAATTTTGGGGAAAGCTAATAAAAGATATACTAAAAGAGATATATAATATATACAAAAAGTACGTAAAATAAAGTGTTATCAACTCCCTTAAACTTAGAATCAAGCATGTCCTTAGGTTAAGTGTAGGTTTGAGAACTTAGAGAGAGAAAGAGCAAACTTATGTGACCAAAATTATAGAACATAACATGACTGAAATATCTCATTCTTGCATCAAGACTATTGTGGCGTGTTCTCGAATCCTGAAGTCTCATTCCTCTCTCTCAACTTGAGTTGCATAACTTTGTTTTCTTGCCATTACCTTCAATTGTAAAAGGTTCCTCCTTCTCAACTTATCACCCCTTCCCCTTAAGTAATAACCATACTAATACAAGATCTTTTTCAAGGGGTAGCTTTCACCCCATTTCTTTGTTTTCGGTTGGCCCTATGCTAATGTGTTCAGGTAGGCTTAAGGCTTCAAGTGTTTTCCTCTTCCCTTTGAACTCCTCACCCATAACTGTCGTAAGAATAGTGTTTCCCTTTTTGGGCTTCTGACTTTAAGTCAGCTGGTTTCATGAGTTTCATTCACGATTCGAGGTGGGTAAGCTTGGCTTCAAGATTTCACTTATGGGCACGAAAAATCTGCATTCATGAGTGCAACAATACACTGACCGTGTGGAACCTTTTAGCATCTTTTAATGCACAACTCTCTTTATTTTTATTTTTATTTTCTTTTTGGATTTTTAGATCTCCTTTCAGGCTTGGGCGAGAGGGATTCTTAAGAGGTCTTCTGGGTGGCCAGGCCTCTTTTAAGATATGCTTTGAAAAGGGTAGTTATTTCCCTCTCTACGGAGATAAATATTTTTTGGTCAGAAATGCCAGGTAAGGGTGGTTGGTCAAGAGTATATAGCTAGGTAAAGTTCTCTAGTGTCTGAGGGTTTCATCAGTTAAGATTATCACACGTATAATGTCTTATTGCAAGAACGAGATAGAGTAGCATTGCTATATTTCTCAATTAACTCATGTATATATATTGGTTGCTCATTTATTTCTCTCTATGAAGACGAAAGTGTACATCTTTTAGCCAGAAAGAATGTTAATTTCTAAGGTAGCTTTTGCAAAATTTTTGAAAATTTTGAGAAGTAAAGGGATAATAAATGTACCAAAATTTTAGAGAGGTAAAAGGGTAATAAATGTACCTCTATAGCCCATTTATGACCCCTCCCCCAAACTTATCCTACACCCCATCTTGGGGTGTCAAAATTTGAGTGAGATGTATAAACGGGATTTCTTTATTCGTACTTGTTGTTATTGGAGATCCATTAAAATCAAAAAGCATGCTTGTGTATACTCCTCGTAGTGCGTGGTACTATTCGTACTTCAAACCCTCCACCTTGGTGTCCATACTAGCTACGGCCATCATCCATGCTAGACAGAAGAAGCCACAGTCATTTGATAGGGGCACCTACTGGGGGCTCCTGTGGTAGAACTGCGTCTTTTTGAAGTCTTTGTCTGCCATATGCTTGTACCCTTTGTCATGGCTTTTTATCATATCAACAATCACCTCGGCACATGAGTTGGCCTTTTCTTCTGTCAAAGTCTTTGCGGTCATCATGTTTGTCTTTTTATTAAGTGCACTGAGCTGTTGTAGAGGATTGCAGTCCTTTTAACATTATTGACGACTAACAGAGTCCCGTGATTGTCATGAAGAATCGACAGAAAGATGTAGTCTGGTAGGGACATCGTCAGGTGTTGTTGTAGGTGCTCCTTTTCACCTGATTGTTTGTCTTTCAAGATGTCATCTACCAGCAAAAAGTATGTCATGTGAGCATTCAACATGCTGTCATCTAGTAGCGCCTGGTAAGCTGACATCATGGTTACTGAAAGATATCCTCCTATCTTCAACGTTTCTCAGAGGTCATCTTTTAGCACACAAATTCCATCTCTCTCCAAGATGACATCTTTCAGTGAATCATCTTCTTTCATGGACCTCATAATTATATTCAGTTCTTCTAAAGACAGGCTAAGGCAACTCCATCTGTCAAAGTCCTTGAAAGAACGTGTAACTTCTCCTACCGGTCTGTCTGATTTTACATCGATTGGGTCTTCTTCTTCAACCTCTCCCTCCTCATGTTGTTCCTTTGAAGGTTGTTCTTCTGTGATTTCTGATACTGTAGGCTGCTTTGGTTTGTCATCTGATGTGTGCTTTTCAGCTTTTTCAGTGCCTTGACTTCAGCCTTCTTACCAAGCCGCAACCCTGGCTGGCTCTATTGGATTGACCCATATGGTCTTCAGTCGTTCCCTCCAAGTCACCTTTTTAGGAAGAGGGATATCTTTGTGAAGTCTCTGAGGCACTACTTCTAGAGGCATCTTCGGGTCGCTGAAGAAGCGACGGTCGTAGATGACCTCCATGGTATACACACCTCGCAGTCCATACATGTCCTCATTATCTTGATCTTCTAGGGGAATACCCTTGTTGATGGCTTCCATCATTCTCAACACTATGAAGGCGCAATCCCTTGAGCCATCCACTTCTTGAGGGACCTTATTATTGATGGAGAAGAACTTCCAGAAGCCTAGGAATTTGTCATCTGCTTCTTTGATTTCTCATTGCAGACACAATGGAATCTTTAGGGCATCTTTGGTGTCCTTCCTTTTGTAGATGAATGAGATGCTATCTAGTTCAGCTACACATCAGTTGAGCACCATCGTCTTCCGCTCATATAGGTCCATGACGATCAATGCCCAATGCCTTACATTCCTTATGGGCAACACTACATATCTTATTTCTCTTCTGTGCACTGCTGCCTTTAGTTCAACGACATCTGCTGCCTTGTATTTCTTCCAGGAGGGTAGCATGGATCACCTTGAATAGTTGTTTATGTCCTCGCGCTTTTTGTAGGAAGATCCCCCAGAAGTGATCCCTAGTCAGATGTCTACCCTTGTTATTGTACAGTATGTCAGACTCGGGTAGATCGTCGTTTAGGTTTTCTGCCAAGATGTGGACATCTCTACACATAATCTGTGATATTGCAGACATGTCCATCTCCTTCATTTTGCATGGCAGGGGAGGAGCCACTCTTAGAATTTCTTTTGTAGCTGGCGTATTCCACTCCCTGGCGGACTTGCTTGTAAAGAAAGTGAATAGCCTACCATCCTCGTCATCAAATGTTCCTTCGTGTTTCGAATGTGCCGAAGGTGTTTTGATAGTCAACATAGTTGTGGCCACCCATTCCACTTCTTTGACTGTTGGTTGGGTTGTGGCCACTTGTTATGCTACTTCTGAGGAAGCTTCTGCAACTACATTGTCTCTGATATTGCTTTCCTCAGAAGTTTGGCCTAGTTTGGCGGCCACCAGCATTGTCAGAGTTGCCTCCATCTTTCCATCATAGAGGTAGTTGTTATGCTCATGGTGTCTTTGGAATAGGAGGAACTCGTTGCTCTCTTCGAGACTGGCGCCCAACTCAGCTAGCATATTCTCAAGCTCACCGACCCTTGTCGCGCTGAAGTATGTCATTGATGCGATGATTTCTTCTCGATGAGCTATAGTTATCCACTGTTCTTCTGTTAGCTTGCTTGTAGACAAGGCCGATTGTTGTTTTGCTTGTCTACCACTGCCTTTGTTAGTTTCTTCCTTTCCTTCTTCAGGGCTGTTGTTTAGATCGAGCTCCCTCGACAATGCCTTGGTTTTTGTTGCGTCTTTGTCATTGGGGGAGCTCAGTTGTTATGGAGTTTCCCTTGTCTTCTGCTCAGCTGCTGGTGCCATCTTTATATTGGCACTTTCTTCCCTTGACGCCTCTGCCCCCATGCCGGTTCCTCCCATGTTGTCATCATCTTTGTTATCATGGATGGAGGGGCTTGAGGATGAGTGTACTGGGCTCGCCGAACGCCTTGCTTTCTTCTTCCTCCATTGGTCCTCTATTTTTGTGCGTTGTTTTTTGAGTTTCTGGCGGTCCTCTTCGAGGCATTAGTGTTCTTCTTCAAGGATAGCCATCACCGCATCGTATCTTTGATGCATTTGTTCATTGTCGATGCTAATGGTGTACCTCTCCTTCTTTAAGTCGTCCATATCTTCCATCATTGCCTTCAACACTCCCATCATCATTCGTTGGTTTCTTAATGCTTCTTGTATGAGGTCAATGAGTGCTTCAGTTCCGTTGTTAAGGACATGTACCTACGTTGTTCGTGTAGACAAAGAAGAAGTAACATTTGTATTTATTTTAGTGGTTTGATATACGTGTTCCCACATGGCATCAAACCTAGTACCTAGTACACCCCCGAAAGAGGGTGTATGTTGTTGTCATTGGAGCAACTGTGGTTCTATGTGCGTCGTTGATGTGCTTGGAACCGTTGGTTGTGGAGGTGGTGGTGGTGGACCTTGGTCTTTCTCCTCCTGCTTTTCTTGTAGGTCCACATTGGCTCCACAAATTTCTGGTTCTAGTACAACTTGGGAGCCTTGTCCTTCTGGATCAACCTCTGGTTCTATGTCAGGCTGCAGGTTGGGTGTTGTGCCTTCCTCTTTTTCCACCTCTGGTTCCACTATATATGCTTCCTCGTGTGGCTCTACAAGTGTGGGTTATTCATTCACCACTGTTTCTTCTGGAAGGGGAGCCGTGGGGTTGGTGGTTCTACAGCTTCTGGCATTGCGGTTGGTGTAGCTGGTGCATCTGATGTCTTCTTTTTCTTTTGCATTGCCAACTTCTTCCGCTGCTCCATTTTCTTCTTCTCTTTTATTTCAGCTTGGGTACTACTCTATCCAACTATAGATTCTTGTTCTTTGTCAGCCCGTAGTGCTCCAAAGTACATTTCTCTATGTCATCCTGGGTAGGCCATAGTTTGTGGGCATCATAAAATGCCATCTTTGGAAGGGGGAGGAGCCTCTTGTAGCCGCTCTCCTTCTAGTATAGTTTCTCCCCCTTCTGTGCTAGAATCCTAGTGTTGACGAGGGACTTGATATCGATTTTCAACTGTCCCTCCATTTCCTTATACCTGAGGATCTCTCCTGCATCCATAAAGTATTGCACGATCTTTGTTATTTGACTGCCCATGCAGTATGCAGAGTTCCTTTTTACTTCCCCTCCTACTGTCATAGATAAATGTTTGATTAATATTTTTTCGATATTTACTAGCTTTCTATTTATCATCAACCATATTAGGAACAAGTCCCATTTGCTTTCTATTCCCGTCTCAGACCTCGTGTAAATGGTGTAAGTCATTATCTTCTAGATCGCGCGAATGAAGCACGGGGTGATTTGGGAGGCCTTTGAGTTATTCAAGTTGGATTCTTCTTCTCCAGTCAGCTCTTCCCATATGTGATGGCTATCGTAGGTGGTCGCTTCCTTCTCTCCTAGGGTGGTGGAGTACACTTTGGCTTTTTCCTCTATCTTTGTGAATATTTTATTAGACAATGCCTCAGTGATCATGTAAGGCTCACCTCCTAGCCTTACCTCCAATTTGTAATCTCCGCCACCCGCTTCCCTTATTTCCCTACTTGTGGGGATTTTTCTTAGGGAAGACATGAACTCTTCAGTTAACTTCTTGTAGGACTTCGACTCATATGTGCATAAGGTGCATAAATTTGCACCTTCTAGGAATTTTACTACCCTATCGTAGATTCCCATCTTCTTGAAATCCTCTACGTCCACGTACCTCGTCAGGCTGAAGTTCTTGTTTTGATACATCCAGTCATAGGTAGACTGGTGTACGGGGTTTCTCGACACGAACGAGGGATCACTGAATTATGCTGATGTCTCTCCTGTGACTTCTTTCTCTTGATTGGCTTTCTCTATCTCCTACCTTCTTGGTTTCTCAGTTAATGCTGGTTTTGCCTTCTTACTGCCCTTGGTTTCCTTGGGTGCAACTTTCCTTTTCTTCCCTTATAATTGGGTCTCTGATTCTCCTGGTTGATACTCAGAGGTCTCTGTTTGTTCGATTTTTTCTATGTTTTATGGAGAGTCCTCTGGTGTTAGGTCACCCAGGATCCTCTGATAATGTTGAAGTCTCAGCTACATCTCAACCCTCTTTTCTACTGGAAGTCGTGTGTCTTTCTTCAAGGATGCAGTAAGACTTTCCACTATATGTTCTACCTCCTTCAAAGATGTTAATTTCCTATGGATGGAGTCGCTGGTTGCGGGAGAAGACATTCTACATTTTTTTAACAATGGATCAGTTTATATTTGATTTAACAGTGATTAATCTTCTTACAATTATCTTGGAAAATTTTGTTAAGTTCAAATTCATTTATAGGGATCGCAACCCGAGGTCTTTTAGGGATCCAAGGGACACCACGGTCACAATGTCTGAAGGAAATCATGGTCACGGTCACGATCACGATTGTGGTCATGGTGAATTGAGCAGGTTGCAGTCTAGGGGACCGTGACTTTAGGTAAAGGTCTTCAACACCGTGTCCCGCAGTATGAGCCTTATACTCATGCATTGAGGGAGCACCACGACTAGGTTAGATCGATGTGTAGACCACAGTCACGATTGCTCTTGGTGCACACACGACTCACGGTCTAACATGTCTAATGGTTCCACTTCCTTTCTTCCTTGTTCGATTTGGGGCAAGAGGGTTCGGTTAGGTCAAACAACCTTGATCGTAGATGTGCTCGTCGGCGTGAGGTTGCACTAATTATTATATTTTTAGGTTTTTAATACCTGTTTGAAAGTGCCGCCTAGGCGGGCGGGGATTCAGTTGGCTAGAATCAATGATGGCAACGCGATAGGAGGCAAATGACTAAATGAATCAGAAAATGATTGAGCGTGCTAGCCAAAACCGCCAATGATAGCGGTGATGGTGGAGAATCATTAAAACTATGGGTGAAAAGGGAAAAAGTAGGACTGGGCATTTACCTTGCTCAACAGACGAGACGAAGAAGCAAAGAAGGTTGACACGGTGTCGATTCAGCTACTACGGTGGAAGTTGGTCGCGGTCGGGCAATTCGTCAGAGATGTAGGGGGCTCAAAAAAGAAAGAAGTGAAAGGAATCCATGAAATTGGGGTTTTAGCATATATATAAGAGGGTGACTGCGATTCATTGAGGGGGGGTGACCGTGATCACGGTGTGTTCAAAGCACAACCGTGACCCGCACTCTTTTCTCCTCAAGGAAAACATCAAGTCACAGTCTAGCGGAGTAATCATTGGCACCATGAGTCATGGTCTTGCATGGAGAAAGTTGACACCATGACCGCGGTCTAGACCGCAGTCAGATCACTTGACCAAAACAAAACATGTTCTTTCAATCAATTCATTTTTTCAAACGGTGAGGATAGTATATGTATAAAACTTACTTAGAGAGGGAAACTAATGAAACTAAAAAGGTAGTGAGAACAAAAGCTTAAAGAAACAACAAAAACTTGGGTTGCCTCCAAATAAGCGCTTGTTTTAAAGTCTCTAGCTCGATTTAATAATCATTCATTCTTTGGATCTCTCAGTTGAATGTGGTAGTTCCTCATTCCTTTCTATTGGTGACTGATTGGGTTCCTCCAAGATGATTTTAGACCTTCAGACAAAAGCTTTGTCTTTGTATATCTCTTCACTCTGTGACCATTAACCTTGAAAGTTCTTGGTTTCTCCTCCTAAATCTCCATCATTCCTGATGGGTATATCTTTACTACAGAAAACGGGCCCGACCATCTTGTTCTGAGTTTTCCTAGGAAAAGTCGGATGCTTGAATTAAACAGAAGTATTTTATCACATTCACAGACATTTTTGTTCTTTTGGTGGGCATCATGCCACACCTTAGTCCTTTGTTTATAAATTTTTGCATTTTCTTAAGCATGCAATCTTAGCTCTTCGAGTTCTTGCAACTGCAGGAATCTCGTCTGTCCTGCTTTCTCCAGATCCATATTCAAGAACTTAATCGCCTAAAGGGCTTTATGCTCAAGCTCAAGTGGTAGATGACAGGATTTACCATAGATCAGTCTATACAGTGTTGTTCCTATAGGTGTTTTACATGCCTTCCTATAAGCCCAGAGAGCGTTGTCCAGCTTCATAGACCAGTCCTTCTTAGCACGGCTGACCGTATTTTCCAATATTTGTTTTATCTACCTATTGGACACTTCCACTTGCCCTGAGGTCTGGGGATGATAGGGTGTAGCAACCTTGTGCTTTACCCCATATTTCTTTATTAGAACCTCAAATTATTTTTCTCCAAAGTGTGATCCTCCATCACATATAACAATGTGTGGCACTCCAAAGCATGGGAAAATGGTCTTCTCAAACAGCTTGATCACTTATTTAGAATCACAAGTCTAAGTTGCTAGTACCTCGACCCACTTGGATACATAGTCGATGACTACAAGGATGTACTGGTATCCTTTTGATGACAAGAAAGGGCCCATATAGTTGATCCCTAAACATCGAAGACATCCACCTCCACCAATTTAGCCATAGGAATTTCACTTCTTTTGCTGATGTTACCAGTGAGTTGGCACTCCTTACATGCCTTTACAAAGGATGTCACATCTTTAAACAGGGTGGGCTAGTAAAACCCAGATTGGAGTACCTTTGCAGCTATTCTCTCTCCAATGTGGTGCCCTCCATAAGGCGAAAAGTGACATTCTTTCATGATTGACAAAACGTCTTCCTCAGGTATATACCTCTGATATAAATTATCAGAACACTTTTCAAACAACAACATATCATCCCAATAATAGTTCTTGACATCAGATAAAAGCTTTTTCTTCTGGTTGTACGTGATCTCTGGTGGCAGCTGGCCATAGGCCAAATAGTTACAAATATCAGCGAACCATGGTAATCTCTGTTCCTTTGATTAATCCATCAACAAGGCTTCATCAACATAGTTCTCATTATCAGGCAATTGGTTTTCCTCATCGAAAATGATTCTAGATAAGTGGTGAAATACCACATTCTCCTTTCCTTTCTTGTCTATATTTCATGATCAAATTCCTACAACAGGAGAGCCCATCATAGCAGCCTCAATTTGTTATCTTTCTTCTGCATAAGGTATCGTATAGCACCGTGGTTAGTGTACACTTTCACCTTGGACCCTATAAGGTATGACCAGAATTTATCAAACTCAAAAACGATCACCAACATTTCCTTTTCGGTGGTGGTACAGTTCACTTGAGCTTAGTCTAATGTGCAACTGGCGTAACAAATGACATGATGCTTTTTATCTTTCCTTTGTCCTAGGACTGCGCCTATGGCGTAATCACAAGCGTCACATATTATCTCAAATGGAAGCTCCCAATCTGGGGCTTGTAAGATAGATGTAGAAGTTAGAGCTTTCTTTAGGGTCTTAAAAGCTTTTAAGCATTCATCATTGAATTCAAAAACTACATCCTTGATCAACAAATATGAAAGGGGTTTTGAGATTTTTGAGAAATCCTTGATGAATGTTCTATAGTATCCATCATGGCCTAGAAAACTCCTTACCCCAGTGACAGACTTCGGTGGTGGGAGTTTAGAGATAGATTTTATTTTGCTTAGGTCCACTTCGATGCCTTTCTTGGAAATTTTATGCCCTAAGACAATACCGTTATGGACCATAAAATGGCATTTTTCCCAATTTAGGACCAAGTGTTTCTCTTCACATCTTTGTAGTACTAAGGATAAGTTTCTTAGGCAGGCATCAAAGTCCGTCCCGTATACTGAAAAGTCATCCATAAACACTTGAACTATATCTTCTAAGAAATCGGAGAACATAGAAATCATGCAACGTTGGAAAGTTGTGGGAGCATTGCATAATCCAAAAGGAATTCTTCTAAAGGCGTACATGCCATATATGCACATAAATGTTATTTTTTCTTGATCATCAGGGTGGATTGAAACCTGATAAAATCCATAATATCCATCCAACAAACAAAAATAGTCGTGGTGGGCCAGTCTTTCCAAGACTTGGTCAATGAATGGTAGGGGAAAATGGTCTTTCTTCGTGGCCAAATTCAGTTTTCTATAATATATACACACCCTCCATCCCGTAGCAGTTCTTATGGCTACTTCATCACCATTATCTCCTTTTACAACACTCATCCCCCCTTTCTTAGGCACTACATGAATGGGGCTTACCCAGTTGCTGTCGCTTATCGAGTATATAATACCTGCATCCTGTAGTTTCAATATTTCTTTCTTGACTACTTCTTTTAGAATATTGTTCAATTTTCTTTGAGGTTGAACCAGTGGCTTCGCAGATTCTTATAAATTTATCATGTGCATGCAAAGGGCTGGGTTAAGTCCCTTGATGTCTTCAACAGAGTATCTGATTGCCTTTTTGTACTTCCTCAACTTTTTTAGGAGTCTCTCCCTCTGTTCTTTCGTTAGGTTTGCGTTAGTGATTATGGGATTCCTTCCTTCATTGTATAGGAATTCGTATTTCAGTCCTTTGGGGAGTGGTTTCATTTCCGGCTTCAGTTTGGGAGCCTCTTGCTCTTCGCTTGACTGTTCCAAAGAAGCATATTTTACAGTCTCAATTACTTATTCGTCCTCATTGAGATCTTCTTTGCCATAGTTAAGATGATCCAAAATTTCAACCACTTTTGGGCCTTCCGCCAGAGGATCTGGGTTGTTTAGGGCCCTCATCAGGGGGTCTACTATGGCCTTCTCCTCTTGAACCTCTTCACAGTATTGGTTGTAGCTGTCCATGAAGTAGACTGATTCAAAAAGAGACGGTCCCTTCATGGCTTCCTTCACCTTGAAGTCTATGTGATCGTTTCCAACATGAAGTTTTATGATGCCTTTAGTGACATCTATCAAAGCCCTACCAGTTGCCAAAAATGGTCATCCAAATATCATAGGACACTTCAGGTCCTTGACAATGTCTATCACAATGATGTCGCAAGGGATGAAGAATCATCCCACATGAATAGGGACATCTTCTACTATACCAATGGGGATCTTGAACGTGTGATCCACTAGTTCAATCCTCATGTTTATTTTGACCATGTCAGTCAGTCCCAGTCTTTGAGATAAACTTAGGGGCATGAGGATAATGCTCTCTCCCAAGTCTGCTAGACCTTTCCTTTCAAGGTTGTCCCCAATAGAAAAAGGGATGTTAAAAGCTCCAGGATCTTTCTTCTTAGCTGGCAATTCATCTTGTACAAAGGCACTAGACATGTTTTCTAGATGCATAGTTTCAACATGGTTTCCCCTCCTCCTCTTTGTGATGAGATCATTGATAAACTTTGCATATGTGGGCATTTCCTCTAAGGAATCAAGAAATGGAACATCTATGTGCAACTTCTTCACTGCTTCCATAAATTTTTCGTATCTTTTCTTTAGATGTGCCTTGATGAGCTTGTACTAAAATGGGACCCTTGGTTCATACAGATTTTTATTTGTGAAGATTTCCTCAATAAGATATGGATCCCTAACTTCTCCATTTTTCTTTTTGCTTTCCTTGGTAGACTTTCCCTTATCAGCAATTTCCTCAGAAGTAATTACTTTCTCAGGTTGTACTTCCTCATATTTTCCTTCCTTGTTGTCGTTCCTTGTTCCAGAATTTAATGTCCTCCCAAATTGGAGGGTATCCATTTTTGTAGTCTCCGTATTTGATAGGATTTTTCCTAGGGGATTCTTTACCAATTCTTTCAACTGCGCAAGTTGTTGGTCAATTTGGCATTTGTGTGTCTGCATATCCGCCATATAAACTTGCATGGTTGTCAAGATGCCAGAATTAGCTAGAGAACTTTGGGATAGTTGATCGTTCACTATTGCTTGCCTCTTAGCAAAATCAAATATTTGGGTGACTAAGTCTTGTTGGCTGTCATCCTTTCCTTGTCCCGATCCTTGGCCTTGGCTCGGTCCTACTCCTTGATGATTTTGATTCTTACCTTTTCCTGAGTAGTTGTTCTTGTTGGTTTGATAGTTGGTTGTCTGAGTATACTGAGTTTGTCCGCTTCTCTTTTCGAAACCTGGAGGCAGTTTTTGTGAGTTGCTCAGTTGGTCTGAATTCTCAGCTGCATCCTTATTTCCGTAGCTGAAACCAGGGTGGTCTGGCCTTTTGAAGTTGGCATAGGAAACATTATGCATCTCTTCTTCACTTTCACTTTTGTCACTTTCCTCCGGCTTAGTGTAGATACAATTATCAACCCCATGTCCTCCTTCTCCATAGGTGACACACTTCATGACCTTCTCAGTATGTTTCTTGCCCTTAACATCAGTATCTTTCAGTTGTTTTACATCAATTGCTATTTTCTAAATTTGGGCCGTTATGTTTTCTAAAGACTTGGCTTCCATAGATGGTCCTTCCACCCCTACCTTCCTCATTGGGCCTCTGTCATTTCTCTCATAGTCTACACCTACTTGCAGTGCAACCATGTTTTCTATTATCTTCATGGTTATGCTTGTCTTCTTCCTGAGGAAATCATTACCAACGACTGCATTTAACGAAGTCCTTTCCATATGAGTTAGCCCATTATAGAAAGTGGTCACTAGGAACCCCTTACGATAATTGTGGTGTGGGAAATCCCTAAGGTACTCCTGGAAATGTTCCCCTGCTTCGTGCAAGTTCTCTCCCGACTTCTGTGCAAAATAGCTAATCTTCTGCATGTTGTAGATTTTCCTTTCTGTGGGATAAAATTTAGTAACAAAAGCATCTTTCAAGGGTCTCCACCAGTCCATAGTTTGGTGAGGGAGATTTAGGTACCAAGATAGAGCCTTGTCTTCTAAAGAGAAGTTGAAACCCTTGCAGTATATCACCTCTAGTTGGACTCCCCTCATTTTGATAGTGTCACAAATATTTTTAAAAGCATCGAGATGATGGTAAAAGGTTTCTCTTGAGTTCCTGTGAAAATGTTTATTCTGGATCATAGAGATGACAGCTAGTTTTAACTCGAAATTTGTGGCGTTGAAGTTTCGTATGATGATCAGACACCTAGACTCGTTGGCCCTTGTTGCTGCCAATTCTCTAAGAGTCTTCCCTTATCCGTCTTCCTCGTTGTCACTATCCCGAACATCACGCTCCCTTTCATTGTCATGATGGTTATGGTGATGTCTTCTTCGACGCCTGTGGCATCATTCCTCATCGTGTCAGTCTTCTTCACAACGATCCTCTTCACAAAGATCTTCATCCCTGTTGTCTTCTTCAGATTGATGATCGTCATTGTAACGTCCGTCTCCATCTTCATCCAAGCTTGGTGGTAGTGGGTTGTGTTAATTCCTCACATCCCGTTCATCTCCAGAGAGAGTAACGTCCACGCGAGGTGGCATGGTATCTTGAGTTTAAGGAGCAAAGTTGGATGAGTCTGCTTCTTCCTGGGTGCCTGAATAGACCGCATAGTCGAGTTAGTAAACTGGACGTGTTAAAACAAACTATTCTACACAAATGCATAGTAGAAGACTTAAAGTAACGGTGCGGTCAAGCTTATTACTAAGCTTGAGGCATGGGAGTATAGTGAGTGGACTCGAGTTCTTAACCATGTCATTTTCCTTGTCCCCGACAATGGCGCAAAAACGTTGACCGACCTAAATCACACATCCAAAAGGAGCGGTGATAAAATCCAAATCTATGTATATTCTCTATGCTATTTATATATGGTTTTGTGTCACTTTGTCCTTAATATGCCCTCTAATGCTCATGCTTTAGTTCCTTTTATCTTTACATAGATAAAGTAACTAGATAGACAATAAAGTAGCCAATCTAGCCAGTTTTGGGACAAGTAGGCACCAAACTTGTGATGACAACTTTCTCCATGTTTTCTCTCTCTTTGAGGTCCAGTGAAACTGTGTTATTTGCTATATCTTCTAATGATAAATACATTTTCATCTTTGTCTCAGTCACCATCTTGGGCTCAATTTTGCTCTGATTAATTGCTTCTATTGCCTAAACCTCCTTATACACCCTCACTTAACCTAATTGATTTAATTTCTATTTTAATTGGATTTTATTCTAATTATGCAGGCTAAATTGGAGTATATGGGCTAAATCTCTAGGCCCATCTACTAATGGAGTCGGCCCTTTTGGTTAATTGTGCTGCTGTCTATTTCCCTGTTCTTCCTTCCTCCCTTAACTGTAAACTACAGACACATCAGTTTCTTCACAACACCAGACCGCGACCCCCTCCTACATAACCGCAGTCGTGGTTATTTCTCTCCTCTCTCATCTGCAATATCTTCTCTGCTCATCCATCTGTCTGCGGTCTTCACCAACACTAGACCGCGACCTCGCCAACTCCTAAACCGTGATCGCGGTCTCCTCCAGCTACAACCGTGACCTCGCCTGCAGTCAATGCTACCTCACCATCATCCCAAAGTCACCCTCCACCTGCCCTAGCCGCAACCGCATCAGAGGTCCATCAACCAACGATGCCGCTCACCACCATCACGAAAGTCATCTAGTAGCAAACCTCCATCACCCGCTTATAGGCGTCTCCTGCACCTTCTTAGTCGCGGTCAACATCTGGCCATCAAGCACCACCATCATCGTCAAGCACCACCATCGACATCCATCTCCCCACACCGCGGCCGTGATGCCTTCAACCGCAGTCGCGATCTCTTCATCCCACTGTCGTGACCAACTCCCGCCTTCTCCATCTATGACCCTGCCTCCAAGATGTACCCACTGTGCCTCCTGTGGTCCTCTCTTCCATCCATCGATCCTGGCACTGCACCTTCCGCAACCTCAGACATGCCAACAACTCTAGACCGCGACACACCTTTCCCCTCACAAAAACCGCGGTCGCGGTTTCTCCACACCTAACTGCGGTCGTGGTTTCTACTTCTGCGATCTCTGCCTCTCTTCTGCGACCTAGCCAGCAGCCCGCTCTATCATCACACAACTCCAACTGTGCAACTGCGGACAACAGCCATCTCCGGAACACAAGATATATATATATATATATATATGTGTGTATATATATATATATATATATATATATATATATATATATATATATCTACGGTCACAGTTTCTTCCTACCCAAAATGCGGTCGCGGTTTGCACTTCTGCAACCAGGCCAAGTACAAAGAACCGTGACCCATGCAATTGGAAAATACCTCACAGTCTGTGCAAATTAGATCCGATCCATTGCCTATAAATACCCCACTCTGGATCTAATCCAAGGGGGATCAAGTTCAAATCGGAAGGCTGCCCGATTGTCTCTAGCCCAAGGAGGACCTTGACCCAAAGTCTCGTAGGAGAGCATAGAGGTCCTAGAAGACTGCGATGCTCACTCCACGCTGCCCTCTACAGTAGGCTTCCATTCTCTCTCCATCCATCCACCTATGTCCACCCATATCTGTGATGGAATCCCAGATCTGGATCATCCTCCACCTCCTTTCATCCATTGAGCCACTATTTGGGGCAGATCTAGAGAGAGAGGACCAAGGGGTCCAGATTTGATCAAGGAGGTGGACCAAAAGACAAGATCCAGCCTATACGGAGGCAAAGGAGCGAGAGCCACCTCTCCTCCACGGGCTAAATCTTATCTTCTTCCCCTTTCTTCTGCTGTGTTCCTTAGTTTCTTGTACAATGACGTTCTTCCATCTTTGTTCGGTGCCAGCTATGCTTGTTCATGGATAGTTGATCTCCTTCTTGGCTATGTAGCCCATTTTGGTCATGTTTATGTACTTTTCTCTTAAGCAAGTAGATTTATTTTAGATCTAGTATGTTTGCTTGTTCTATCTTCTCTCTTTAGTTGTGATTGCTAGTTTGGTTGATCTCTTCCTAGTTTGAATTGTTGTTTCTACCTACATCGTGAGATCCATATAGGAATAGATGCGAGAAGATAGTTTGGACCAGAGTCCAAGAGGAGGACGGTCCAATGGTTGTCTGTTCCTAACATCTCAACACATTCTAGACCCGAGAGCACCTCTAGAATATGTTGAGATGTTGATGTGTCATCCTTGAGAGAGGTTTGATGGTACAATCATAGATGGGTTTAGTGTAGCTATGCGAGAGTGAGTGGGATGACCCACAAGAACAACCACGATAGTACGTACTATGTTTGGTTTCAAGATGCTTTCTCAGGTGTTTGAGGGTTGTCTACGCCCCAGAATGGGTGCAAAGACTACCCAACTTGTGGTTACATAGCCAAGAATTCCTTCTCTCTGATTAGTAGAATCTTGTAGACTTTGTTTTGTTTTGTTTTCTTTCATTTGTTTTGTTTTATTTCGTGACAACCCGCTAGACTAGTTCTAGCACATATTTACATCGACTATCATTTTGGATTATCTGACTAAAGAATGAAATCCGTGATGTCCTAAACGCCACCATGTCCCTATGTTCGACCCCATATATCTACTTTAACCCCATAATAAAGTTGCAGGCATCCTTGAAGGATTGAGGTTATGAATTCAAAGTTCTGACTCACTTTTGAGGCCGATCAACTTTTGGTGCCATTGCCGGTGAACGTGGTTTTCCACGTTTACATGCCTAAAAGATTTTGTTTTGTCACTTTTAAGCCTGTATATATACATGAATAGTCGTTCTTTTATTTTAAACATACTTGTTTATATATACTGAATACCTTTTTCATCCATGGATCTTGCTTCGGTGAGACAAGTCATCTTGTCTACCTATCCTTCCGAGTTTTTCCGCAGTTCTGACTACTGGAAAATAATTGAAGGTCGTGCTCTACAGCTGGTTCTGTTATACTCACCTCCACCATCGTCGTACATTGAAATTACAACAATAGAGATTGCTGGCCAGCTCTCGACTTCTGTGCTATCATGGGATCAAGAACTGATTAAGGAAGTGGAGTTTGTTGGGGAAGGTATTCAAGAACTCACCTCCTTAGCCCCTCATCTCCAAGAACACATCGATCCACTCCAGGAACTATTAGATAAGCAGGAGCGTCAACTCCAAATAGCAACGAAGATTGCAGACCGCAGTAGAAGTATGCTTCAAACTGTTGAACAAGAGTTCATCCGGTAACATCATTTTGATAAAGTGGATTCCCATCATATGTGTATGGCAGAATCGACAGATCTCAAAAGAATTGCTGGTCAAGTACAACAACTTCATGATAAAGATGTTGAACAAGGCAGGAGGCTCCAAGAGCTCATCGATTTGGTTACAATCCGGTTACCACTGCCATGACAAGATAATGAAGACTCTAGTCATCAAGACCATTCCATCGGATCTGAAGTGGAGTATGTCTCACCATCCTATTTAGACCATCAACTAGATTCAACAGAATTTTTCTCTGAAGACCAACCCACTTGGGGAAGCCCTTCATTCTATCCAGATGACCCAGATGATGAACCAATGGAAGATATGAGTCATAGACATGAATGGTTCTATGATGACGATGACGAAGACCCTTATCCTCACAATGATGGCCAAACAACCTTGCACCCAAAAGGCTGGTTTGAGGAACCTGAGTCCGACATTGACCCAAACCAGGGTGATGTCGCTCATATTGAGACATGTCACTTAGCTTTGAACAGTACGCCAATCATGGTTTGGAACAATTTGTTCGATGAGGAGGACGACGACTATTCCTCTTAGTAGAGCGAATATACTGACGACGACGAGTTGGAACAACATGAGCCGACATTTGCCACCATCCCTTTACAAGGCTTGGTGGAACTCAAGGGAAATAGATGGAAAATCTACCACAACATGGTGGCTGAGCATGAAGACACCCAGGACCCCACAGAAGGCAACAAGCTTGGGGTGGAAGAACAACAAATAGATTCTTCTGGGGACACTTCTTGCTCAGAAAACGATTGGATGACTCAGACTGTACATGAAAGTTTACCTGGGCATGCAACCTCAATTTTAGAGATGGAGAGAGATGAGATGAATTGTCCAGAAGATATTCAGCCTATCTCCTCCATCTCATCCTGTGTCAACATCCTAGGGCCTTACCATTCATATCCATACATTGAAAGGTGCCTTGAGGATGATTTGCCGAAGAAGTCATCTCAGTGCAGTTCAAGAGGATTCCAACACACAGTTGAGTTCAATGAGTCATCATATTCTATTCCTCTACTTCAGACTCAGAAGGGCCCTCACCTCCACCTATTCTGCTCCTATTGTGAGGTGAATCTCACTAGAAAGACACAAGTGGCACTGGTCCCAAAACTTGGGATTTGGGACCCCAATGTCGGTATCGCGGGGAAGCCACCCCCTTTCTTTTACCTCTTTTTTATCTCTTTTTATTAAAATAAAATTTTGTTTTTCATGATCTTTCTTAGATAGTTTCTTTCCTCTAACTGCCTTATTTTTTCTTGCATACATGCATCATTTTAGGACTTTAATAAGATTCCCACCCTAACTTCCATGCATTCCCACCCTATTATCCTAAGCTTAGATCTTGCTCGAGGACGAGCAAAATTTTAAGCTTGGGGTGGTAGGGCTATTCGCCCCTCTACCTCTTCATCCTTCTAACATGCATGTTTATTTCCTGCATTTAGTTTTAAATTTTCAAAAAAATTCAGCTTTTTAGCTTTGCAATTATGGCCATATGGTGTGAATCTAATAGATAAATGCTTGACTTTATGCCTAAATGCACAATTTTCATCTTAAAATTGCTCGACCTTTCGCTCGACTTTCTCTTTGACTCTTTCCTTGAGTTTGGTAATAAATATAAGGTTATGTGCCTTTTTCATAACTTAAAGCTTTATTCTCTTGATCTATGTTGTGAATGACAAATCCAAGGTAAAGGACCGATGGAATGAGCTAAAACATGATCAAAGAATCCTAGATGTAGTTTTATGAGCTTACCTCTATTCTAAGGATTATTGAATCATAATTGCAACTTTTCACACATGTGTCAAGTGGATCATGACAGGATTTGAGCTATAAACAAGATGAAATGTTTTCCTTGATGGATTGCGTGCCTACTCACATTAGATTGAGTAAAAAAGATGAATAATATAAGAAGTTGTAAAAGAGGATTGGCCGCCCACAAAATCCCAAAATATCTATATGGTTCTCACCTAAGCCTACAAAATAGAATGCAGAGAATAAAATCCTGAGTGTGAATAAATGAGCGCTTATTTTCCCCTTTAGGAGAGTTGAGGATGGTGTCCGGCAGGTGTATGACTGTGCTCATGAATGTGGGTATGTTGTGCCTGGTAGTATCACTCCAAAAGCTCATTAGACAGTCACTAGAAACCCCTAGGAGACCTTTGAGATCATCTCAATTGCAGGGTTGGTTTGAGCGCAGTACAAGGAGTTCATCTCACTGCTTTGGGCCAACTAGCTCAGACTGCAGGGACTTTTGCTCGTTACATGGACCAACCTAACGCAGATTGGGATCCTCAGAAGTCATTAGAGTCTTTTGCTTTGTTTCTTAGGACATGAATAAGTGAGAGGCATGTTGTTCTGATTGGTATGCATTGATTCATGGTGATGGCTCATTGCTCATCACCCGTGTGATCACCTATGTGACAATTCTTTCATGACTAATAATTATGATTCAAACCCTCATGAGTATCGATAGGTTGTAGTGAATTTTCTTAAGCTTGCCTGGAAACTCTTTGATCTTGCTTTGGCATGACTGTGGTTGATTGGTGGGGGTTTGTTTTGAAATGACATGGATCAGGAGAATTGATGTTTTAAACTATTTTTTTTCTTAGCCTTATCATCTATTCATCATCATCATCATCATCTAAGCCTCAATCCCAACTATGTTGGGGTCGGCTACATGGATCCTTCGTTTCCATTCAGCTCTATCATGGGCCATATTCTGATTGAGATGTAGAGATTCAAAATCTCTCTTTATAAGCTCATCCCATGTTAATTTAGGCCTTCCTCTTCTTCTATTTATAGTGTTTGGCTCAATAGCATTGCTTCGTATAGGCGCACTAGTAGGTATGCGTTGCACATGTCCATACCATCTGAGTCGGCCCTCACGCAACTTGTCCTCAATGCTCGCCACCCCCACTTTATTCCTAATATAGTCATTTCTCAAATGATCTTTTCTTGTCTTCCCACACATCCATCTCAGCATATGCATTTCATCCACGTTCATCTTATTGAGACCTTGTTTCTTCACCGCCCAACATTCACTCCCATAGAGCATGGCTGGTCGTATAGCTGTTCTATAAAACTTACTTTTTAACCTGAGAGGGATCTTTTGATCGCATAAAACTCCAGTTGCACTGCTCCATTTCAACCATCCTACAGTGATCCGGTGACAAACATCATTTTGGACATCCCCATCTATTTGAATAATAGAACCTAAGTAATGAAATTTGTCACATTTTGGTATATCTACTCCGTCCAACTTGGCTCCATCATTCACACTGCGAGATTGGCTGAAATTTCAATGCATATACTCAGTTTTGCTCCTGCTAATCATCAATCCATTTGATTCCAATGTCTTTCTCCAACATTCAACTTTATCATTCAATCCATCTTTTGTTTCGTCAATCAAAACAATATCATCAGCAAATAACATACACCAAGGAATATCATCCTGAACATTCTTTGTTAACTCATCCATAACCAGAACGAATACAAATGGGCTGAGTGTGGATCCTTGGTGTACCCCAACTGTAATAGGAAAAGTTGGTGTCTCTCCTCCAGGAGTCTTGACACTTGTAGTGGAGCTATCATACATGTCTTTGATCAAGTCAATGTATTGGATAGGCACACCCTTTTTCTTGAAAACCATCCATAACATTTCTCTGGGTACTCGATCATAAGCCTTCTCTAGATCGATAAACACCATATGAAGATATCTTTTGCTTTGTCTATACTTCTCCATAAGCCTCCTTATCAGAAAAATAGCATCTGTTGTTGATCTTCCAGGCATTAAACCAAATTGGTTGTTTGATACCTGCATTATAGATCTTAACCTCTGCTCAATAATCCTCTCCTAAATCTTCATCATGTGACTCATTAGCTTGATACCTCTATAGTTTGTACAGCTCTAAAATTCACCTTTGTTCTTGTAGATTGGGACTATAATACTATTTCTCCACTCATCTGGCATCTTCTTGGTCTTCATGATCTTGTTAAAGAATTTTGTTAACCATGTAACTCCCTCACCCCCATACTCTTCCATACATCAATGGAAATATTGTCTGGTCCGCATGCCTTTCTCATTTTCATCTTTTTCAAAGCATTCTTGACCTCAAATGGTGAAACTCGTCGTGTGTAAATGATATCTCTTGTATTCATGTCACACAAGTCGCTAACATTATATGCAGTATCTCCATTGAAAAGCTTATGGAAGTAATTTATCAACTGGTTTTTGATATCATAGTCCTTCACCAATACTCTACCATCTTCATTCTTTATGCATTTTACTTGACTCAAGTCTCTTCCTTTCCTTTCTCTTATATGAGCCATTTTATATATATCTTTTTCCCCTTCTCTAGTGTCCATCTTCTTATACATATCATCAAAGTATCTAGACCTTGCCTCCCGAACCACCTTTTTAGCTTCTTTCTTTGCTTGCTTGTATCTTTGGAACGTTGCATCATCTCCAGATTTGGGCAAGCTCCTATAGATCTCCCTTTTCAATTTAATAGCCTTTTGTACTTCATCATTCCACCACCAAGTCTCCTTCTGTGGAGGTCCACAACCTTTAGACTCCCCCAAAACCTCTTTGGAAATTTTTGTTATGTAGGAGCTCATGTTATGGCACATAGTGTTAACATCAGACTCCAAGTTCCAAGTTACCTCCTTGATGAGTTTATCATGAAAAGTCAATTTCTTTTCTCCTTTAAGATTCCACCACTTGATCCTGCTATCTTGGTTTCCGTTATGTTTGCCTTTATTGATCTTCATGTTAATATCCAAAACTACCCACCTATGTTGGGTCGTGAGTTCTTCGCTAGGAATCACTATTGCCAAGCTTAATTTGTATGTTATCATTTATTGCCAAGCTTAATTTGTATGTTATCTTTTTGTTCTTTGAGCACAGTCTTGCTTGAGGACAAGCAAGTTTTAAGCTTGGGGTAGTTGATAACACCCAAATCTACGAATATACTCTATCTATGGTTTTGTGTCACTTTGGCCTTAATATGCCCTATGATGCTCATGTTTTAGTTCCTTTTATCTTTACATAGATAAAGTAACTAGATAGCCAATAAAGTAGCCAATCTAGCCAGTTTTGGGACAAGCAGGCACCGAACTTGTGATGACAACTTTTCCATGTTCTCTCTCTCCAAGGCCCAGTGAAAATGTGTTATTTGATATAGCTTCTAATGATAAATACATTTTCATCTTTGTCTGAGTCACCATCTTGGGCTCAGTTTTGCTCTGATTAATTGCTTCTATTGCCTAAAGCTCCTTATACACCCTCACTTAACCTAATTGATTTCATTTCTATTTTAATTGGATTTTATTCTAATTATGCTGGCTAAATTGGAGTATATGGGTGAAATCTCCCGACCCATCTACTAATGGATTCAGACCTTTTGGTTCATTGCACTGCTGGCTATTTCCCTATTCTTCTCTTCCTCCCTCAACCCTAAACCATGGACACGTCAGTTTCTTCACAACACCAGACCCTAGCCCCCTCCCACATAACCGCAGTCGCACTTATTTCTCTCCTCTCTCACCCGCAATTTCTTCTCCTCTCATCCATATATCCACGGTCTTCACCAACACTAGACTGCGACCTAACCAACTCCTCAGTCGTAATCGCGGTCTCCTGCGGCTGTAATTGCGACCTTTCCTGCAGCCAACGCTACCTCGTCATCATCCCGACATCACCCTCCACCTGCCCTAGTCGTGACCTCACGCTTACAGACATCTCCTTCACATTCTTAGTCACGGTTAACATCCAGCCATTAGATGCCACCATCATCGTCAAGAACCACTACCAGCATCCATCTCCCCACATCTCGGCCATGATGCCTTCAACCGCGGTTGTGGTTTCTTCATCCCACTTCCGCGACCAACTGTCGCCTTCTCCATCCACGACCCTGCCTCCAAGCCGCACCCACGGTTCCTCCTGTAGTCCTCTCTCCCATCCACCGATCATGGCGCTGCACCTTCAGCAACCTCAGACACGCCAACAACTCCAGACCGCGACACACCTTTCCCCTCTCAAAAACTACAGTCACAGTTTCTCCACACCTAACCGCAATCATGGTTTCTACTTCTGCAATCTCTACCTCTCTTCCACGACCTAGCCAGTAGCCCGCTCTGCCATCACACAGCTCCAGCTACGCAACTGTGGACAACAACCATCTCCAGACCACAAGGCACTGTGACCTCACTGCTGCCCTACACCGTGACCTCCACGCCCCCTAACTGTGGTCGCGGTTTCTTCCTATCCAACCTACAGTTGCAGTTTGCACTGCCGTGACTAGGCCAAGTACAAAGAACCGCAACCCATGTAATTGGAAAGTGCCCCGTGGTCTGTGCAAATCAGATCCGATGCATTGCCTATAAATTCCCCACTCCAAATCTAAGCTAGGGGGATCAAGTCCAGACCAGAAGGTTGCCTGCTTGTGTCCAACCCAAGGAGGACCTCGACCTAGAGTCTCGCAGAAGAGCACAGAGGTCCGAGAAGAATGAGTGCTCACTCCACACTGCCCTCTATAGTAGGCTTCCATTCTCTCTCCATCCATCTGCGCATTTCCACCCAGATCTATGGTGGAAACCCAGATCCAGATCTGGATCATCCTCCACCTCCTTTCATCCACCGAGCCACTGTTTGGGGTAGATCTAGAGAGAGAGGACCAAGGGGTCTAGATCTGATCAAGGAGGAGGACCAAAAGATGAGATCCAGCCTATATGGAGGTAAAGGAGTGAGAGCCACCTCTCCTCCATGGGATAAATCTTATCTTCTTCCCCTTTCTTCTGTTGTGTTCCTTGGTTTCTTTTACAATGATGTTCTTCCATCTTTGTTCTGTGCCAACTATGTTTGTCCATGGCTAGTTGAGCTTCTTTTTGGCTATGTAGCCCATTTTGGGCATGTTTATGTACTTTTGCCTTAAGAAAGTAGATTTATTTCAGATCTAGTATGTTTGCTTGTTCTATCTTCTCTCTCTAGTTGTGATTTCTAGTTTGGTTGATCTCTTCATAGTTTGAACTGGTGTTTCTCCCTGCATCATGAGATCCATGTAGGAATAGACATGAGAAGATAGTTTGGACCAGAGTCTTAGAGGAGGATGATCCAACAGTTGTTTGTTTCTAACATCTCAGCACATTCTAGACCTGAGAGGACCTCTAGAATATGTTGAGATGTTGATGTGTCATCCTTGAGAGAGGTTTGATGGAACAATCATAGATGGGTTTAGTCTAGCTATGCGAGAGTGAGTGGGATGACCCACAGGAACATCCATGACAGTACGTACTATGTTTGGTTTCAAGATGCTTGCTCAGGTGTTCAAGGATTGTCTACACCCGAGAATGGGTGCATAGACTGCCCAACTTAAGGTTACATAGCCAGGAACTCCTTCTCTCTAATTAGTAGAATCTCGCAGACTCTGTTTTGTTTTCTTTGTTTTGTTTTATTTCCTGACAACCCGCTAGACTAGTTCTAGCACATATTTTCATCGACTATCATTTTGGATTATCTGACTAAAGAACGAAATTTGTGGCATCCTAAACATCACCACATCCCTGTGTTCAACCCCGTATATCTACTTCGACCCCATAATAAAGTTGTGGGTGTCCTTGAAGGATTCAGGTTATAAATTCAAAGTTCTGACTCACTTTTGAGGCCGATCAAGCAGATTCAGAGTAGTCAGACTTTTAAAGAGATAAGCCGACTCTCAGGCCCCCGTAATGATAAATGGGGTCTGATGTAGCGATCGAGGTCGAACACATGGATAAGGTTGGCAGTGTTAAGAGCACATGATCTAACGCTTTTATACTCCAGATGAATATGGTATATTAAATAGGTGTCCCCTAAGGAACAATGACACTGAAACCAAGATTGAGCAAGAAAACCAAAGTAACAAAAACAAACAAAAATGAAAATAAGATGAAATAGGTATATGTAAGGAAACTCAGATCGAGTTTCACCTACTAATACTTCTCTCCAACATGCAACATTGTCTCTCTCTCTCATATACTCTCATCAAGATTACAAGCAACCATCAAAAACATCAATTCCACTCTCTCTCGAGGTGATGATAGATTTAAGTCTAAGGGTAGCCTCACTCTCGAGATGGCCACATGAAAACCACAAGACAAAACATATGGGTTAAAGCTTTAGCATTCCAACACTCTCGTGCATTCATACTACTCCATAACACATGATAAAAATGATAATACTCTTTCGAGATATCAACTATCAAACATCACAAGATGGTATCTAAGTATACAAGTGAAGTATTAAAATAGGTGCATGGAGATAACTTTGACAAGAGTATATATATATATATATACATATATATAAATATATTCAATAAAGAGAGATAATATACATGTAGGGAGAGACTTAGTGGAGACTCCCAACCCAAGTTAAGGTGTTTAGCCACTCATGCTTGCGGATAGCATAACAACATTGTAGAAAGATAGATACATGAAGCCCATGCAGTGAGGAGGGAAGTATAGTGGAAAGGAATGATAGATATGGACAGAGAGAGAAGGGATGTGATACGATGTGGTACTTCTTCATATCTGGATCTAGAACGTCGATGGCGCATATGATCTTATTCTCTCGAAGAAGGATTCTCCAGTCTTCTCTGTCCTCAATTTCTGCCTTTACAGATCCAATACTGGTGGATGGAATGGAATGGAATGTATCTGGGATGCAGCAACACTTCATGGTCTTTGAGATTCGATCTATGATCTAATGATTTGACAAGATGGGTGGGTGGTCTATTTATAGGTGCATTCCACTGACTTAAGCCTAGAGCACGGTCATGGTCTGGGTTGGGAGAGGTGTGAGACTGCGGTTGTGGTCTGCTCTTTATTCCTTCTTTCATCGTGGTCAAACTTGGTCATGACCTAGTTGTGGCTCACAGTCTACATGTGGCTCGCAGTCAAGGTTGACTCAAGTATTGCGTTTGAGAGGTAGAGGTCTCCTCAATCGGTCATGGCCTACAGATCACGGTCTAGCAATGATCGTGGTCTATCTTGAGGCTCACGATCTTTGAGTTGATCGCAATCTACAAGGATCGCGACCCCATTTGGATCGCGACCTTCTTTGAGTCGTGGTCGAACTTGGTGTCTACGGTCTTCAAATAGATCATGGTCCCTGGTTTGATTGGTGCCTTTGTACTGATCGCAACCTCCATTGTGGTCACATTTTAGCCGTGATCGCGACTTTAGTCTGACTGCGATCTGGCTTGATTGTAGAATGGCCTCGATCTTAAAGCAGTTCAAGACCTCGACTGTCATTATTGAACAAGTGGGTCGCGGTCTAGGTAATGACTGTGACTTGGGATGTAAATGTACCTAAAACTAAAGAAAGATGTGTAAGTGAGGTTTTAGGAAAAAAGATGGTAAAATTTTGGGGAAAGCTAATAAAAGATATACTAAAAGAGATATATAATATATACAAAAAGTGTGTAACATAAAGTGTTATCAAGCATTAGCTATATTGTTTGAGATCAGGCATGCTATAGAGTGGAGATGGAGACACATACAAGTGGAGTTGGACTCGTTAGGCATTATCCAGGAGCTACAACAACCAGGCAGTTGACGTGATCACCTTGAGCTAGTTGTCAAGGATATCTCAGCTTTAGTTAGTTCTTTTGATTCTTATTCTTTTGCTTATGTTAGTAGGGAGTACAATTGCGTAGCTCATGTTGTTACAAAACTTGCTAGTATTAGTCAATGTTTGACCAATGGGGAATTATCTAGCATCCCTGATGAGGTCATGAACCTTGTACGTCTTGATAGTTTGAATTAAGGAAACAAGACTTACTTTTAAAAAAATAAAGTTGTGCAAATCAAGAAGTTCACTAGCAAACTTGGGGTGGTTCTAAGAATTAACAATGCAATGGAGTTTTATTGTGACAACTATGGATCTATTTCACAAGCTAAGGAACCTAGATCACATCAGTGTTCTAAGAACATACTACGACAGTTCCACTCATATGAGATATTCTAAAACAAGAAGATGTGAAGATCTGCAGAATACTGACTGAAGGCAATGTTGCTAACCCACTAGAGAAAGCACTTCCACAACAAAAGTATGATAGACATGTTAGATCACTTAGAATGAGATTCATGGGTGTTTGACTATAAGTGCCAGTGGGAGTTTATTGGTATGTTTCTAGAGAGCCAATCATATAATGATTGGAATATGGCATGATGTAATTTATTTGATACTAATAAAAAGGTAATTCGATTTATTTTGTATATTTCAATTATTAGATAATGTTGTAACATAATAAATGTTTAAAGAATGATGATACTCGATGACATGTCTTCAAGTTGAGAACCTGAACAATGAGATCATATGTATGATAAGAGTACACACATTCTTGTTATGTCCCTAGTCACTTATTACCATGAAAGCAATATAGACAATAGTAATACATAAAACTAGACTATGTGTTGGTTGCTGAAAAAATCTCATCAGTCATGATATGTGATATCAAACCAAACACATTAGTGCAAGGTCCAGCATAAAAGTCCCCAAAACTAGACATAATAGGGTATAAAGGTGGAACAAGGTACATGGATGGTGATTAGGGCCATAAATATACTCAAATGTACATGAAAGCCACTGATTTGATATATATGATAGTAAGAGTGCATCAAGCATTCAATAATTAATATGGTCATTCATTTATTTTATTCATATGATCAAAGGTTACACCTTTTAGGAAAAACATGGAGTAAATGGTTGAACTAGTGTCCGCAACCTAGTCCATTGGATAGGCCTTCTCGAGACGATCAAAATTATATATAATTTTGTATGATTTAGGTGAGGGGGTAGGAAATTTGATTTTTAGAAATTTGGCACATGAATTATAGAAAAAGGAGATAAGGTGTTACATTGAATATCATTTGATTTCGAGGTTGACAGGACAGTTTGATGGACATTCGGTGGCTCGGGGATGTGCCCAGGACTTCCTCACACGAGCTGTGTGTGGAGCCCACACAGACTTGTGTCGCTCAGTGATATGCCTACTCTTCCTGTCCCTACAGTTGTCAGCCGCCCGGGGGGGAGGGAGAGACTGACTGCAACAGTGTGATCATGAACCGCTCACCAATGCATGCCCACTCTGACATGCATCTGAAGTGGAACATGCCCTACATTTCTAGAACTACTCACCTACATGAAGTGGTAGGTAGCCTAGGTGAGGTTTGAGCCCTGCAAAGATGTTGTCCACCTTCATCTCGGCATCACAGATTCACTCCTGACCCTGAACGAGAAAGTGGAGGGATCGAGGAGGGTGCCAAGGTGCAACCCTAACGAAGGTGCCTCTTCCTAAACTAAGGAAGAGAACTTGATGGAAGAAGATTCACACATGGGAGAGACTAGAAATGAGGAGGAAAAAGACCAGATTGAAGCACAAGTTAGTTCAGTCTATTCAATTGCTTGAAAAAGGGTCGGCAATGTAGCTGATTTGCTACCCCTAAAGCAGACTTACTATAGTAATACAAACAAAGGTAGGGGATGAGCTCCTAGCCATTAGATTAGGGGAATGGGATTCGTGGTTGATTCAAGGGTGTTACTCACCGATCCAAAGGGAGAGGGGGAGAAAGCACAAACACAATGCATGACCTTGTGCCTGAGTTTGGGCCCAATCGATCTATAACAAATTAAATCCAAAGTAATTTGAGATGATTTCAAAATGCCATAACTTGGGCTATAACAGTATGATTGAGGCAATTTTTGCATCATTGAATTGAGAGCTCTATAACATAATATATTTTATACGGTGATGTAATCACATTTATATGGTTTAGTAAATCTTACAAGATGGTGGCATGTTAAGGAATTATATGTAGTTCAAAGGTACTCATTAATGTCACATTTAGTAAACTTAAACATTGATGTGACTGAACTGAAGTATAACCAAACTCACACTATGAAATTGATATTCAATTGAGTAACAAGTCACTTGATGAGAGAGAAAGAGTACAAAATTGGAGAGAGAAAAGTCATGTTGTCACAAAAAAATTGTTTATGATATCATTATATATTTATCATTCAATGAAAATTTTCTTTGGTATTTTATGTCATCACGAGTTATTGAATTACTTATTTTGTATTGCTATGACCCATTTGTAGACCCTAATTGGCCCAATTGGGCTTGTATTGGGTTTTAGGCCCTTGGATAATGCCTTGGCCCTCCAAAGGGTTTATAAAACTTATAAATTCTTAATTACAAAAATGAGTCTTGAAACAACCATAATATCTTAGTTGAATTATCATATTAATATATTTACTTAACTGTACATTATTTACTAATATGAAGACGTCAACTAGGTCTAGGACCTTAATTCCCCAACCTGGATCATCACATTTCTTGTAACTCTACTTTGATAATCACATCATATCATTCATTTAGATATGAAGTTCCTAAATTTGGAGGATGATACAAAATATGCATGTCCAATTATTATGGTGGTACAAAGATATTGATACTATAAATGTGTTTACTCTACTGTACATGCGCAAGTGTTGAGGCAAGCAATATATTTAGTCAATATCAATTCAGTTCAAGTAGAGAGGATGAGAACATCCACATAACTTACATAATTAGGTCAAAGGCATGTCATTAATAAAATTACTTGATTTTAGTAACAAGTCAGGGAAATAATCCCAAAAGGATTTCCTCAAATTTATAACTAGCCAAATTTTTGAATATGCCTCAAATGGAAAATAGTGTATTAGTCATGTTGATTATGCCCAAATAAACTGAGAGGATACACATACCTTGACTTGGATGTTTAGATCAATAACAAACTACTACCTTCTCAAGTATAAAGTTCCCTCAAACCTATACATATTATTTTTACATAGATTACGGTTCAAATATGCCTTCTATCATGAAACCCTAGAAATGAAACCGTACAAAACTCAATCTTAAATAATGATATTAGTCTAGTTAAGAGTGTCTTATTTTCCCGATTCATCTCTAATTTCCTTATTCATAATATGTTTATTATAATCATCTCAAGTATTGATAAAAGAAATAAAAAACCCTAAAAATTACTCCTTCAAAACACTAGAATCAGGCAATCAAAACCATACTAACAGATCGAGAAAATTTTTAAGAGTCTAGAATATATTTTTTTATTTAATTTTTGTTGCTTACAACAAATACTTATGGATTTTACAAGTCTTACACAAATGAAAATTGATAAGAAAATGATCATGTTATCCATGTACTTTCTTCCCAAACTTTAGAACATGACTTATGGATATTATCACAAACATATGCTAGAAATTTTTTGACTAGTTGAAATAGAAACAACAAAAAGTAAAAACACACAAACTAATAACATATAGAAATAGGAAAGGTGGTAAGGAAAATTAATGCGTGAGTCTCCTTATGCTCAACCTCACTCCATGGTCAGTAACTGACATGCAAGAGGCATGGACCAGAATTGAGGAAAACCAACATGAGTAAAAAATGGCTTCAACAAGTCGAAGATGAAGAAGAAGGGCCAACACAACTTACCACATGAGCAATTTGTCGGCAGTGAAAATATATATCAACAATGAGGTTCGAAGTCACACAATGAAAGTTATCTTGGTGGTGGTAAAAAGTGAAACTCAAAAAGCAATTGGTTCAAGAGCCTAGTTGCAAATGATGGGGCAAACCATTAGAATCGGGTAGGTATTTATAGGGTTAGATATTAGGGCGTTTATGGGTAGATGCTTTGAGAAGCTTGAGATTAGATTTTAAAAAATCATATAGATAAGGAAGCATGATTATATTTAGGGATAGTCAGATCTGTATTTCGATTCAGAATCCAATGAGACAAATTTCCCAAAGGTTTGTGGAGTGTGGAGGGAGAAAGAGTTGGAATATAGAACTAGCAGGAAGAAGATACTATTCACGCATGCAGTCAACTCCTACTCAATGTAGGATATGATGTGTCTACCATACAATTGAGATCAAGCGAACCTTGTCAATTTAGAAACAAAGTATTAAATTCATGACTTATATAATTTGATTTCAATGATTGTGTTTTTTCTTTCCTTACTAATTTGAGGGAGCATATGTTTTCTAATTAAGTCAAATTTGGTAGGTTAGCTAATTGCGGAGTGAGAAATCCAATTTTGACATTATTTTTAATTTTTGAGACTCCTATGTCTAATAAAACATAAATTGATGATTGAGAAAACAATTAACATTTGTATTCATTATGCTATCCTCAAATGCTCAAGTTTCATTCATGACTCTTCTTCCTCTTAAGTAACCATAAAAAAAGTTTAGAAAATAATTTTAAATTTAAACCTATTAGTGTGAAAAAATTACACAATTAGACCAATTTAGGATATAATTCTTGCATCTGGCATTAAAGTCTAAGATTATTGGTTTATTGATTAAAAATTGTACAAATATAGATTACTAACATTTTAATAAATTCTAAATTAAGGAAAATTGGTATAAAACCAAAGCATCATAAAGTAAGGTGGTAAGTTAGACATATACCTAAGATTTGGTATGTTACATACTCATTCATATTTTGGAAGATAATTTGATATTCTTACCCAACAAAATGAAAAATATGATGAGGGAGATAGTCAGAGAAGAAATTTAATTTTGCATAGAAGAATGGTGGGAGAATAAAATTATTTGATAGAAGACTGAAGAAACAAAAGTTGACCTTTTTTAAAAGTTAAGAACATGATAGAGATGTTATGGCATTAGAAAAAAGATTGAATCTACCTTTTATACAAGAAGAGTTTTTGGAATTATATGACTCCAGTATAACTTAAAGGAAATCTGAGCATGGTTCACCAAAGATGATGAATTATTTACTTTAAAATGGTTTAAGGACATAATAATATGGGATAAAGGGTGGAAATGGTATACAAATGGGGGAGGGGATATGAAACCAGATTTGATATAGAAACCTTGTTGTGAAGGTCTCCACCTTGGCATGAGGGGTAGATAAAAAGCTATTCCCAAATATAATAGGTCAAGTTTTTCCACATAGAAATGTTCTCCAAATGTCAATCCTGCCCCAATGATAATGATGATGCCATGAATAATGTTTTCCAAATATAATGATACCCATGAAGGTATGGGATGAGGTGGAAAGGTTTTATACTTGAATCCTTTATCTCTAGGAGGTCCATTTGTTCAACTCCTTGCGATCTATGTCCCTTGTTGGGAGGTACAATTGGTTTATCTTTCTGGGAGGAATACTCCATGTCATTATGTTTTGTTGTATATGGGAAGATAGATCTACAAGTAGATATGAAGCCAAAAAAAGTGATCACATTAGGATTTGGAGGCATGCTTGTCATATTCATGATGTTGGAATTAGAGTGGACATTTTGAACAAGGTAGAAGGGGAATATGGGCTCATAGATATATGAGGTAATCAGTCTCTCACTAGCTTTGAGACTGGACATGTTTAGGTTGAAAGCTACAAAACGAGATAATATTTTAGATATATCTTTATAGGCATAATATGGGGGAGATAGGATAATATATTAGGATAAAGAATAGGAGTTGAACATATGGAGGGTAACTAGGGGTAAAAAATGGTCTATTAATATTGGGAATTTCCTGATCCATGAATGGGAATGATGACATGGAAGTTTTTCTCCAAGATTTTGAAGGATACAAGTTTGTTGTGAACCATTGTAATGCCCAAACCCACTCTCTAAGGCTCTAGTAGAGTTTCAAAAATGACAACAGTCCCCAAAGATTACCACTAGTCTTGGCAACACTCTTTGTTCTCACTCAACACAGGCCGAGATCAACTTCTTGACAAGTCAACCATCCTAGTACTACTTTGCGATGAGCACACTTAACCATAAAGTTCTTAGTGATGACCTACCTAAAATGGAGGTGCACCTTGGTGATGTGGGTAGTCCAATAATTCTTTTTAAGATCATTTTATCAGAGGCCTTAAGACCTGTGACGTTACATTCTATCCAACTTAGACCCTTGATGTCCTCATTAAGACTCAACTATAAGGCCTCATAATCATTCTCCAATTAAGTATAGACTCAGAATGACCATGTGCACCCAACTCCCTATCACGTCTATCACGCAAGGGTGGCTAATCTCCATGGACATCCCTTTCCAACATGGAAAAATAATATAGACACAAGGTGATAAGCTAATTCCAATCACTCACTAATATGTTATCACACGTTTTTTTATTCATCTTAACTAAATATTAGATTTGCACAACAGTAAAAATCATATTTGTATAATAAAGGTGGGGGCTTGGCTCACATGATAAACAATATATAGTTTACATGTTGTTGAGTTAATGAACCCTTTCACCATTTAGTTATATGCATCTTGTTAAAAATTTACTTGCATTTTAATAGTCATCTTGTTTTTTATTATTGGTAGGATATTAATTTTTGGTTTCTTTGTGTGGGCATGTTTATGCATTGATCCTAGAGTTTGGTGCCCCCTAAACATGCTGTCCCATGAACTTTAGGCTACATTTGGCAGAAGATGGAATTCAAATCCAAATTGGATCTATGTCTGTATTTTGTTAATATACACAATGATGCAACTGCATTTAGTATTTGGGAGTGTAATTAGAAAATTGAAGTGGACAATATTTAACATGGATTATGAAATTTTTCTCTGGGTAAGATTTCATAGTTCAGTAAAAAATTATCTGATGTTGATGGTACTAATGAAAACCAGTCTCAAACCAAACTGAGATTGCAAAAAAGATTTTTATTAGAATTCAGGCTAGATCAGCCCCATGATGTGCACAAATCATATCATCTTTTGGGTCATGTTTGGTTGCATATCCATGTTGTTTTGACTCAATTATCACTCTCATTCATGCTAGATTCTAAATTTTTAGCTATTCTTACTTGTCTCATAATTTGGATTGTAGGTACTATATTTTTCAATCAAATGATGAGGAATATATCTTATTATCTCTTATTGGATCACTCCTCAAGTATCTACATGTTTTGTGGTTCGAAACTACGCAAATACCAATTTTTACGGCATGTAAATCGGACCTGCACACTGAAAGTTATGAGCAGAATACACAACAGCCCAGAACAGCCAGGTGCACGATGTGCACCAAAGGTGCACGCCGTGCACCTGGGAGAGTTGAGCAGACTAAAAGTTCTGGAAAGTTGCACGGCGTGCATTTCTTCAGTGAACGTCGTGCACCTGGGAGCTAAAGGTTTCTGGAAAGTTGCACGACATGTATTTCTTCAGCACACGCCGTGCACAGTACATTCTGGAGCAAACTGAAAATTTCTGAAAAGTTGTACGGCGTGCACTTTTGGTGCACGACGTGCACCTGACAGTTTCAATATTTTGAAAAATATGAGTTTTTATTTAAATTGAAGTGGGAATTTAATGGGCGGTTAGGCTCGGTCATTTGTGTCAGTTCCCTCGTCCCAGAGCAAGCCTAGAGCAGAGGAGGGCGATTTGGAGGAGAAAAGAGGCGGTTCCTTGCCAAAGAACCTCCATTCTTCTTCTCTTCTTCTCCAAGCTTCTTCTCCAAGGTGCAACAGAGCTTCTTCACTCCACCAAGCTTCTTGGGAGAGAGGTTTGCCCAGTTTGGAACTGCTGTAGTAGTGGGATTTCGTCCTCAAGTCGGAATTCTACCTTTCTTTGGTTACACCTTGGGATTGCTTAGCTTTTCCTTCTCTAAACCATGTTAAACTCTGAAATTTCTACACATTTTCTGTTGTACATCATTATGGACGAGTAAACTCTTTTTCTTGGGCATGGGAGAGTAACTCCCATGTCATAGCTTGTATGAACACATGAATTTCATACTAAATGTTAGTTTCTTGCATGTTCTAAGAGTTGTTTCAGATCTGAAATACTTGTTTGTGTGATTGGCCATCATACTTGCATGTTTTATGCTTTCTTTCATAATCTGAGAAGATGTGTTTGAGAGTATGGAGTTACTCTTTTGGCAACTTGTCCCTGACCACGAGAGTGGTTGTGATTATGTTGAGGAGCAAGGTTTGTGATTTGAAATGAAATACATACATGAGAGTGATGTATGGAGTTAAAATCGTCATTACTTCACCGGAAGGTGAGTGACGACTACAAACCTCCTTTGCAAGTTAATTAACATGTTCAAAATCATATTTAATATAAGCTATGATGTGATAGTGAAATCCCAAGTCCAAGATCCTTCTATATCTGAATCTTAACTTTTCTTAAGTGATAATTCACTGTTTTGTTTTAAATCTATAATTTTAGTTGTTCTAATCCAATAATCTTGTGTACAATGATTTATATTATTGAAAATCATAACTCTTGCGCTTAACTAACCAACACTCCTTGTGTTCGACCTCGACTAGAACTACTCTCGTATACTTGCGGAAAATAGCTAGTTGAATATAAGATCATTCTTAATGATTGAAACTCGTTAGTGTAAACAACCAACACCCCACAAACCGGACCTGCTTGGTCTGGATTTTAAACCCCAATATGTTTCCAAATGTGAGCTTAATGGTTGTTGGAGAAATTCACGATGGACATCTAGAGGATGGTGGCGGAGGGTAGGTATGGCATATCCCTTTCAGAAAGTAATTACCATTTGGAATTCTACCTCTAACAGATGGTGAGAGTTGCTTCATACAAAAACGAACCCACCATCTTTTGCGAAAGAAAACTCAATCCGACGTATAACCTTCTTAGGAGTGCCTAGCGTGTTAAAAGTTGTAGATGATTACGTAGTACATCATGAACGCTTTATATGGCTGAGCTTTTTAACAGAAATATAATTTCTAGTCAACCATAATTGCATGTCCATAGGAAAAAGATTTGTTGACTTAAGGTGGAAAATTAATTCAAAATTCCTGGCTAAGATGAGATCACATCTTATTGTAATTTGTTGAAATTAATGAATCGTTAGATTTAACTTTCTGTTACAACGATAATTACAGACAGGTGACATGGAGGGAGAGAGGTAGCTGTAACAACTCTAGTCTAGCTAAAAAATCGCACTAGGCGGTCCCCTTTCAGTCTAAAGTTTGCCGCAAACCAACCCAGGAGTAGCAGATCTGAACACCCTAACAGACCCTAGGGCATCCTGTACCTGCATACGGGGCAGGAGCCGTTCTTGCGTAGCCACTTCTTGATGCAATCTCCGTGGTAACGGTGCCCGCACGGCATCTCCTTAATCACAAGCGCAGCAGAGGCCATGGCAGTTCTCGTCGATGTTTTCTCATCCTGGCCTTGGTTTTCCGCTGTTTTTTGCGTTGAAGCGATAGTGCCTACTTGGTTTCCATGTCCAAGTTTGCGTATTTTGGCCGGGGGTTCTCTTGCAACCGTCAGCTCCTCCAAACAGATGACACAGTCCTGCTCAGTACCAACCATCAAGTCATTCTCCACGGTGTTAAGTGCTTCGATTGAAGCATTTGACGCGGGAAACGGGCACCGGTTGTTCTCCATAGCGGAATCCATCTCCACCTCATCATCGGTAGCACCTACTCCTAGAAATATATCAATGAAGTCTGTTGGCATCATCCCTACCTCACCGCCTGCTTCACCGACTTCCTCAAGCAGCCACTGTACCGTTTGCAGTTGCTGTCCTCCAGTTGTCAAGGACGGCATGGCACGTATCTCCGGGACGGCAGCAACGACTCTGCCGCTATCTTGCACCAGACTTGCTATTCCCTCAGGAAGCATACACCACATCGGGTTGCTGACGTGAAAGAGTGACGGGAGGGGGTACAACACCATGACACCCATGCCTGTGTCCGTCCACGCATCCACCGCAAACATCAAGTTGATCATCTGCGGCACTGGCAAACCTCGGAGGGCCTCGTCGAGATATTGTGGGAACGACATCTTCAGTAGCGTTTGAATCTGCTTGTCGTGCCAATCGCAGGAAACAGGGTTGTATGAATGATGGATCCGCATCTCAATATATAGTCGCAGTCCCTGAACGCCAGTGGAGTGTTCCAACTGTCCGAATGACACTCGGCGTTCCATCCCTCTACACGCGTACAAGAGTTCTGTTTATGCTCCGACTCGGATTTGGATGAAGTATTAATACAAAATTTCTGTTAATGCTCCGACTAGGGTATTAACGGATGTTTCGCGTTTATTACTATCTCAATACACGAGTTGCACATTGCCGGCTTGACACCTTCTCTTTGTAGCATTCTCTCTGTTTGGTTGCCACTAATAATAAGAAAAAAAAAGCACAATTTGGGAAAAAAAATCCCGATATTGTACTCCCGTGAAAATAATTCTCAATGTAGTCTACTTTAGAGTGAAACATCATTTAGATTGGCCTTTTTCCGATCAAACTAAACGAAAACAGAATTCAAAATGAAAAAAAAAGACAAAAGCGTCAAGTGAAATGGCATTCGTTAGGTGAATGGCCAATTCACTTGGCGTTTCTACTTAGTTTTTTTTTTTTCATTTCTAATTGAAAGTTCCGATCTGAATGGTTATTTAAGTAGTTGGACTTGATCCCAGTAAAGTGAACAATTGCGAAAATTATTTTCAGGGGAGCACTATACTCGTTTTTTTTTTCTTCTTCTCAAAGTGTGCTATTTTGGATTTTTTTTTTCAATTCATACATGTATTACAAGAAAAAAACTGTATACATTATCTGACATAGAAATTAAAGTGAAGATGCATTACATATACTAAGAAACTACAACACAATTTTTTCTATAAATTCAATGTATTGTTAAAAGATAAGAGAGTTTTACGCTGTCTGGGGGGGTCACAAGTGACACTTCTACGAGGGCGGTTCTCTCGATAATAAAAAAAGATAAAAGAGGAAAAAATTTCATCTAATCGGGAAATGTTTCGATAATGTTACATAGGAACTACGTATTAGGATCTTTAAAGCGGCATACCACATAGAAGGTAAATGACAAAAATAAGCAGAGAGCGTGGGGGGGTATATAGAGTCATGAGATTATCTTATAAAAAATATAGAAAATCTAGTTAATATTTTGTCAGACGATGGGGCACCCTTCATGAGAAAAAAATAAATAGGGTTGAAGTCTTCAAGTGGTGACAGATTTGGATCCAATAGATCATGGCGAAGTTTCTCCATGAGCACCTACGGGATGCTTTGGCTTGGTGCCTGATTAGAAAAGTATAACATGTTGGGTTTGTTGTATAAGAGCATTTGAAGATGGTAAGTGTTAGAATACAACAATAGATTATCTTTTTTATGTTGAAGGATCAATTGTGGTGTGTTTTATGTGTTTCTAAATAATCAAATGGCACCTTCTAGTCCACTAAGACTGTAGGCTAAAACTAATTAGGGTTCATTGATATGTAGTATGTCATTTGTCGATGGCCATTCTTGGTCGTAGGTATGAATTCAAGAGAGAACCAAAATGATGGGATGAGGGAGAAATGTAAGAAGATGTGGGGTGATGTTCCCTCATGTTCCTAGCCTTACCTACAAGGCATTGAAAAAGACCTAAATGTTATCTTTTATGCAGGTTTGGGTCAATGAGAAAATTGCGTGCACAAAGACACCATAGAAAGAGCTTGATGTTTGTCTAACCTTTTATGTTCCATAAGCTTATTGTGAAAGCAAGTATGGAACCATGAAATGTCAAGAATTTTTGAAATTTGCTAATAGAGAAAATAAGACGCAATTCTAATTATTGGTAGCATATTTTGAGGTTAGTTAAGATGAAAAGTAATGCTTTTGATCATTCAATTAAGAAAAAGTAATTTATATTATTGATGAATTTTTTTTCTTTCTAAGAAGGTATTCTCTGGATTTTAAGCTTAATTTATTAGAATGGTAGGATATATGTATTGATTGTTTTCTCAAAAATAACGTTGTTAAACCATAGTTAATTCCAAAACGATGTATTTAGGTCAATGTCAATGGGGAAAGGTGAATTGTTTTATGAATTTTTCTTTCATTAGAATGTATTTATCCAAATATAAGAGCATTTTCTTATGGATGGTCAAACCAAATGTCTCTAGTCTTTTAGTATTTATCTTTATCAAGGTTGGCCAAGGGTACATCCATACTTTTTATAATGGAGGTGAGATTCTCTAGGAAAAAATAGGAATTGGATGCTTAGGTTTTAAGACCCTAGCCTCTTTCGGCTTTAGGTTTACACATTGTGGTCTGTGTGACTGGGTGTATCTTTATAAAATCCCTAAGGACGTTTCTCTTGACTTGAGAGGCTGCATAGCCTAATCCTAAATTTTTGTGATGACGGAACTATTCCACTTAGTTGTTTCTAATGTTTCTATATGAATGATTTCATAAATGACTGACACACTCCAAATGTTGATGGGTAGGGTGTTTTGGGAGTGGCACAACAGATATACAAAACATTTCACAACAAAAACCATTGGACAATGGATCCATTATAGTAATAAAATATCAATTTATTAAAGAGATAGACGAAATATGAAATACAATTTATTCACACACTAGTTTCCCAACTACTAGACATGTCTTTGTCGATGTCAATCTCACACATCCATATGGGAAGCCAAAGATATTGTTGTCATGTGTAGTCGCTCATTCCTCCTCCTTAAAATTACAAATTGTATTACCTCATCCTTTCCTTGGATAAATATTTCATCCTGACTACACACAAGGACCTCATCCTCTATGTCATCCATGGATATGAGGGAGCTCTTCATACACCACCTTGGCTGCAAAGTGGAAGTAGAAGTGGAAGTGGAGTTGTCAATGTACTAGTGTCATTTGCTCCTCACATCCTCCTATCATATGTGTTGTCCATGTGACTGATTTCTGTGTGTTTTCACCCCATGGTCATTAACATTTGTATATGAGAGTCAAGAGGTAGGGTTTCAAGATAACCCAATTCCTTTCTTATTCAAAATCAACATATATACTCTAAATAGGAAAATTCAAAATGACATAAAATTGATTGGATGCATATTTTGTCAAATACAAATCTAGTTCAATCGATCATTGGGATTCCATATCAAATTGACTTCCTATTTTTTCCTTTTCAAACTTGCAATTTCCAATCGACCATATGACTAGTTTAGTTAATCAGTTCAACACTTTGGCAAGTGGTGATTAGTTGATCATTTGACACTCATTTGATTAGTTGACATGAGCATTCACTCATTCAGACAATTTATTATGTCAAATGGATGGATTTAAAATCAGCCTAGATACATGATTTGTAACCATTTTAGCTATGTGTCTGACTGTAAAACTTATCTTCCCTTCTACATCCTTATGTGTGTGATCCTGTAGGTTCCATATTACATTGATAGTGATGTCAAAGACCTCACAAGAAAATATAGTATCTAAAAACACATCATATCTACCCAAATAATTGGAATGAGTTGAGAGCAACATAAACATTTAAGTCACCAATTTACCGATAGTGTATATTCCATTTTTTGAGATATCTATATTTAACCCAAGGCATGGAGTAGTCAACCTATTTACATTCAATACATGCTTCTTCAACTTTGGTAGACTATTGAGATTTTAGGATCTTAATATCATATATTGACTCACATCAGCATGACCATGTATTTCATAATAGCACCTATAAAGTGGCTAGGATATCACTTCAATAGGAGAGAAAGATTCCACCAACGTCACTTAAAATAATCCAAAAGTGTGATAGTACACCTAATAAATGTTGATATGTCAATCCTTATATAAAGTCACATTAGGTAGTATTAAAGTATACAAAATAACATGTGATTAGTGTAGTGACTTCATGTCTAAGGATCATATTCATTAATATCACATTGACACATTGCCTTCTACTACCATTAGATGGCTTCCATGTATCAATCTCAAGGTGGTATGTTCAGTACAACAATTCTATAACAAGTACTGTATGTCAAACTTGATATCAAATAATTTAACTAAAGTGATGTCTTCACTAGTCAAACCACATAGTAGTCTTATGCATTACTGTTTCACAATAATATTAAAAAAATACATCTAAGTAGGGGTATATCAACAATGATTATTATAAGTATACATATGATCTCATACTTATGTTCGCAAACAAAACCATTTGTCATTGAGTTAGACATTCACAGGAAATTCTCACATATAATATTATCTCATTACTAAAACAAACAGAATAAGTGGAATTTACTTTTAATAATAATCAAGTAATTTATTAAATATCTCATGAAACCATTACATTATGGCTCCATGGCATACAACCAACATTTTAGCACATTATGTAGACCCATTCACTCATGAATCTTATTCCAAGTGATCCAACATGATCATCATGAGTATGTTGTTGAAGTGCTTTAGTCAAGGGAGAAACAACATTTCTTTCAGTTGGTAATATGCAAGGCTTTTCATCACCCCTCTCTATGGTTTCTTGTATGACATCATAACAATAGAGTATGTGTTTGGAACAATGATGTCATCTAGGTTCCTTAGATTATGCAATGGTTACATTTTTGTCACTATATATCTATACTACATTGACTATGGTTGGATCCGCCTTACGTTCACTAATGAACTTCTTAATCCTTTCTACATCCTTTTCTATTTTACATGTGGAATTATACTCTACATATAATATAAAAATATTTACTATCTCTTGCTTGGGATTTTGCTAGATTATATCCCCACCATTTAGTAAAATAACAAATTCTAATTGCGCTAGTAATCATCTTTGTTGGTTTTTAAGCTTGTTGTGTAACCCTTTAAAACTAACTCTTCTTCACATTTGTACATCAAGAATCGATCCTTGATTCTTCTCAAGTACTTCAACATATTATTCTTGCAATCTAGTGACCTTTATTGCGAGATGACCTATATTTTATTTACTAGGAGTCTATTTAAGTAGTTTATTAAGTTGTTGAGTCTATTTGTAATATATGGCTAATTATGTCATGTCCCATTAGGGTTTTCCTTGAGTATGTATGATCACCCATTATATTATTTATAGGGGAGGGGGGTTTCCCTTCTATCAATAAGAAAAATTCTACACACCAAGGGAATTCCCCATCATATCATATTTTCACATTCTTATCATTCTCAAAGTATTGAGACATCTAGGCATATACATGACATTGGATACACGATATACCCTATTTTAGTGCATATGTAATCATACTCCTACTTTCTCATTATTCTATAGAAATGGGACATTGGGATCTAGAGATACTTATTCCATGATACACAAATAAGTTTTTTTCTATTCTGATCAAGTGTGATGAATCTCTTCAGCATATTGTAAATGTATGCACTCTATTTTAGGCCAAGAGGCCTTCTAGATCTATATCTATAGATCTTGATTCCTATAAATTTTGAATTTTTTTTCCTATTTTCTTCATTGATAAGAAAAATCTCAACCAAGTGTTATCCAATTGTAGAGTAGGTATGTCATTTCCCATCACAATATGTCATTCACATCACATGATAGTTAAACTACTCGAACTAACCTCTTGTAAACACAAGGTTAGACTTCACTTTTGATAATGATAAACTCTTTGATTCTCCACCAAAATGAAGATTCTGACATTAAAACTCCTATCATAGTCTACATGATGACCTTTATTGCTTAGTAACATTATTGGATTCATTTGGAATGATAAAAAAAATTTGATTTGTGTCATGTGCACATCCTCAAGAAGATTCCACTAAGGAATGTGGTTTCAACATCTATTAGCCAAATATGTTAGTCATGATAATCTACAATGGAAATAATGATCTTGATGGATTTAGCCATGGATGCCAGCAATAAACTTTCATCATATCCAACACCTTGAAATTATTAGAAATCTTTTGCAACTAATTTCCATTTATAAGGTTTTATATTACTATCCATGTCAATATTTGTTTTGAAGATTCATTCAAACTCTATGGGTTTTACACCTTTTTTTTTAAATACCCATGGATTCAATCTATTTTCCATAAGTTGTCCCTCAATGGCCTCATTTTAAGTTTTTGGCTCATTATCATGAATGATGAATACATAATCTAATCAAGTTATGAGATATCCAACATCCTGGATTATGTGTTTTAAAAAAGATAAATGACTCATTTAGTCCATTAAGTCCATAGGCTAGAATAAATTAGTCTATATTGATATTGTGAGATGATAAGTATGAAATTTAGTATGTTGTTTGTAGATGGGCCTTGCTTGTTGAAGGTATGAATTTAAGAAATGAAAAACTGATGGGATGGGGAGTAATGGAAAAAGACGTCTTGTGTTGATTACTCAAGTTCCTAGCCTTAATTACCTAGAAGTCATTGATGTAAGAAGTTTTTATGCAAAATAAAAAATGTATCCTTTCTAGTCTGATTTGATCATCTGAATGTTAATTACCATATTATGGACAATATGTATATACTTGCCTTGATCCATGTCTAAGATTTTCAATGTTCTCTCTTGTAGAGGTTTAGTAGACATGTTTTCTTTTTATCCTAACACTCCTATAGTTGTAGTGAGAAATAGTTCTTATTGTTGCAACCCCTACTTATTGTAGCTCCTTTAGATGATAGAATCCTCCGTCATGCTTTCTCCTTAATATCTCCTTTCTTTTCCTTTCTTGATTTCTAGATGATGAAAAAATGAGTGTCACCACCATTTCCCCTTACCTATCTGTCTTCTTTTATAGCCTCCTCCATAACCAACATGTAGGAAATAATTTTTGGGAAATATGGAGTGATAGAAAGGCAGAAGAAACAAAAATTTCATTCTATATTTCCTAACTAGTGGATCATGCCAACAACGACGTATAAGAAAGAACGGTGGAAGATATACCCTATCATGGAGCAAGTCCAATGACTATCCTTGAATACAATAAGACTTCCTCCAGGAATAGCACACATACAACATTGATACCGTCCTCCTGACACAACAACAGAGCTTTCATGCCTCTACATAGTCGAAGCAGACTACTAAGAACTCCTCGTTGTGCTTCTTAAGCCGATGGGAAGGATAATTCCCCTTATTCGTCCATGTGCTAGCATCAAATTTTCTTCCCTTGATATCTCTCCCTGTGATGGGTAAGATCATTAGCATTATGCATTACCAAAACATTGAGAAGTGAGGGTGTAATGACCATGCCCCTACTTAGCAGGTAATTGAGGGTTATACGATTCAAATCTCAAATTTTAGATGTTTAATGTGAAACTATATAAAATATAGATGTGCATGATCATTGTTTAGATACATAATTGGAAATAAATAGGAATTTATTAGAAATCCTAATGTGAAATAATTTTAACTTGTTGAAGCTCAATGCACTACTTTTGGTAGCATGTTGAAAACAAAAGTGATGAGAAATTCACAGAATAAAATATCAGTTGGATAAATAATTTTATTATTTTATTGGTAGCTCATATTATTCTAAAAGTTAGAGCTATTCTAGATAACTTTCATGTGATGATATATTTACCTTTTCAAAAATTTTAAAATGAGTCATAGACATATTTTTTTAGCAGAATTGTATCAACAAATATTCTTCTGAACATATTGAAATATCAAAACCTTATCAGTATATTAATTGACTTTTATTATTTTATTGTTGAGTCCTAATTGTGTGAAATTTGGACTATAAGTTTGAGTATATTTAATAATCATACTTAATTTGGTAAATTTTGGGATATTATTTAAGGTGTGAAATAATTAACATATCTCTTAACTTTTTTGATAGAAAACTCTACTAAATTAAAATAAAATGAAATCATGGGGGATTATTTGCAATTGACGCAATCACCTCAATTGATCTATATAGATAACCTAACACCCTACTATCTCTCATTATTTTTGATCCATACTAGAGAAACAAAATCCTCGAGATAGAGAGGCAGTGTTAGGGTTTGTAGAAGGAAAAGAGTGAATATGTTGATCTTGGGTTCTATCTTCTTAGAAGTAATGAAATCAAGTAAGTTAATGTTCTTCAAATAGATTTTATTAGTCAATATTATCTCCTATGTATAAATTTTATCGCTCCTCTGATTTTAATCAAAAGAATATTAAATCACCATATTTTCTTTTTCTCTCTCCCATCTTTACTTCTAGTGTTCTTGAGATGAAATGAGGAAGAAAAGGACTGCATTCTCAATGTTTGATTTGGATTCAAGATGAATAGTCCTCGGGCCTCATATTTTCGGTGTTTAACACCTGAGGTGAGTAGGTAACATATTCTTTCATTCAATTGCACTTATTTAGATGAATCTAGTTGAAATTCTCAGTTTCTTCATAGATGACAATGAATATAAAATTACTATTCTTGAATTCATCTTACTAAATATTTCATTCTAAGTTTGGAATATAATATGAACCTTTTTATATGGTGAAATGTATGCATAAATCCTTGTATATCAAATATTAGATAATGATGAAATTTATTTGAGATCAAAATTTCTGTTTTATTTAGGCGTTTGAACAACAATCTAGTTAAAATTCATATTAATGCCTATGTGGTACTTTTTATGTGACTGATGTATTTAATTGTATACATTTCATCACTATAATTTTGATATTAACAAGAAGATTTTTTGAATTTCACAATACATATCTTGTGAATAGCAAGTAATTAGGGATGGAAAACCAACCTAGTATGCTTTTAAAAAGTATACATATTTATATTTTTGGCTTTCTAGCTGAATGTTGTGTTATATATATGTTTTATTTGTGAGACACAAAATCTCTAGTTTAGATCCTTGTTATGAAATTCATAAGTTGTTATGCTATTACACGTAAACGGAAATGACATTCCCCTAGATAGAGATGCTATTGGTGATATAAATACATCTAAGAAATGTTGAATGAGAATGTTTATATCAGTAGACATGATATTTGCTTATAGATTGGAGGAATATTCTATGTGCATCAGCAATGAGAAACCTCGAGTGAAGGGTGATTGGTATGTTAAGCATTTCAACAATGAGAAGTCCTGAGATAAGGGTAATCAATATGTTGTGCATTCAACCAAGTAACATGAGTTAAATAAGTTTAGTAATCCAAGTCATCAGTAAAATATAGATCTAAAAGATTGTTCAAGAGAAAGATATAATAATAAAATTACAGTAGTAGTAGATGCCCTAATCACCATAAAGCCCTTGCTATAGGTCTGTAGCTAGATGGTTGAAACAAGCTATGGACTATCAAATATAGGAAGAAGTAGTCTGGAACTGAGATCCAATACCAACTGATTGGGTATCAGTGGTACTTTAGTTTAGTAGAAGAGTTCCTAATAATAACCAATGATCCTGGTGGCACTATTTCAGTAGAAGAGTACCCAACAATAACTAGAGATCTCGGTGGTACTATTTTAGTAGTAGGGGTATCCAACAATAACTGGAGATCCAGTGGAACCCACAAGTTGGAGTATATAACCCTTATGAACCTACTCGTTCTAGTAGTTACTTCATTTTGCATGTGTTAGCTCTTAAGGAACTGTATTTTGTGAGGAAAGCACTTTTTAGCCTAGAGACACCCCTCCCGAGTACCCAGGAGAAGGGGACATAGATTTATGGCCATCTATTTCAATGTTGTCAAAACCATTATGAGGCTCCTTCAATGCAAACCAAGGTAGTAGTAGTAGTCTTAAGGTTGCCATTTTTACCTTAAGACTTGTACAGTGAGACACGTAGTAGTGTCTTTTTTAGGAATGGTACGATCCAAAAGATTTTAGTGGCAAAATAATAGAGAAAGTTGAATTAAGTTCAATTGAGTTCAAATAAAGAGTTGAGTAGTCAGATCAATCAGTTATGTTCAATTGGCCAACATACTAGTAATAGTCAGTTCAGGTAAGTCAAATCAAGTCAAAGTTAATGAAATATTCAAAAGAAAATATTGAGGAATATGTTTTGATACTTTCTTATTTCTAGTGATGCACACTTAAATGTTATTGTAAATTTATGAACAGGTAGTCTTTAATCTAAATTAGTGTCTTGCTATTATTTCAATTGTTCAAGAAAGGTAAATGCCCAAATCAATTGTTTATATTGTATTACTATTTTACTCATTCACTGAGCGAGTATGCTCATCCCTCTACTCACAATTTTTTTGTGAAATCATGTGAATTGAAGATGTCTTTGCATCATAGTAGATCTTCCACAAGAGTTAAGTATGAGATTAGTCAAGTTCATTCAGTCCCTGTTACCATAGGCCCTTGTAAAGAAATGAGAGTTGTAAATGATGATGTGTAACATTGTTTCTCCATTAACAATGTATGTGTCCAATTATCAATTCTTATGTACATGGAAGTGAGAGAAATATAATTAATGTTTACATATGTATCTTTATTGTTGAAATCAGACTGGAGGAATCAATGTTTAAATTTCCTTATAAAATTGGTTTATGTTATTGAATGTGAGAAAATAAAGAGTATGCTAAAAAAGAGTTAAGGGTGATATTTGTATTACATGTAATCCTGAATTATTGCACTAATCTCATGATTAGTAGTTATTGTGAGATATGGCTGTAACAACTTGATATCAAAGCTTATGCTGAATTGTTAGGTACCATTAAGTCAGTAATCTAAGAGTCATAAGTGTAGTAGATAGGAGATGATATGATGATTGGTCTTAGGATTTGTGTATTTAGATATTTTGGCCTAGTATCAGAGTACTTAGATCAAGCAGTATCAAGCTACTCTGTCTACTCTTTCATGTATGCCCTGGCCATGTATGTAGTGGGAGGATGGGCTAGAGAGAAACCCTAGAAGTATTAGGGTTAGAAGACCAAAAAGTAACAATAGAATTGGAGCATAAGGACAAAATGTGACATAACTTTTGTTCTAAATTTTTGTTTTGTTTTGAGATGAATGGAAATTCTCTTATTTATATGAATCCATATATTCATTTTTTAGAGATATATATCATTCCTTAAGATTGATGTACACTATGAGGTTACATCGAAAATTGTTTATATTGTTTGCATCAAGTACAACAAAAGTTTTCTTTATATGATTTTACCTAAGTGGATATTCTTTTCACATGTTTAAGATAACTTATAGTTGATTAATCTTGAGTAGCTCTAGGCTTAAGGACTGCAGATTCGACTGAGTCCAGCTGGCAGTAATCATTATTAGGATCTAATGACTCCTATATTACTTGAATAATAATAAGATATGATGATGCAATATTAGAATATACTAGGACATGAGAATACTAAGATACTATAATATAAATAAATGTTAGAATACCTAAAAAAAGTAAGTTGTAGCTGGTCGTCAAGTAAAGAACTAAAATGTTGATAGATAAACATAACTCCAGTCATTCATAAAATGATAAAAAGGTAATCTATGATATGGATGTGCATAGATCATATCATACTACAATTTGTTTCTAAAACATGTGATAAGAGCCCATGATGGTGTTTGAACTATACCAGAATTGTTATAGCCGCGTAAAAATATGAAATACCCAGAACTGAATAGGAAGTCTATTAATTAATTGATAAGCTGATCCTTAATTCAACAAGTAGAGTGACTAATGAAGGAAGTGTTTGACTTGCTTAAATACATATAGAATTGTTGAAATATACTTTATAAAGAGAAAAGTAATGGTAAATGAAAACAAAAAGGAAACTGGTTGAAATTTGTGACAAGAGATGCAATTGTTGATTTATGACAAGAATTCTAAATATGAGCTAACAAACAAGACAAAATAAGCATAAATAGAAGAAATTACAGAAAGAAAATAGATTCAAAGTAATGAAATCCATAATTGAGCTTCATAGTTTGGATTCCTTAATTGAGAAAACATAGGATGAAAAGAGACATGGGACAAATTGAAATTCCCACTTAGTAGAAACAATTGTCAGAAGGATAGAAGTAAGGAGAAATCAAACAAAATAGAAGAATTACTAAGATGTTAGGTATAAGAGATGGCAGCGGCTAGGGTTTCTGGGGGCTCTAGTAATCGAGGGGAATGAAGGGGAGATGGTGACAACAACTAGGATGGGGGAGGTGCCGGAGGGGGGAAAGGGGCTGCTGGAGGAAAGGGGATAACATCAGAACAATCAACACATATGGAAATGGATGGACAACCAAGGGAACCCTCTGATAGATAGGAGGACCCAGGAGGAAACTCACGTAGAGGGTTCAAGGTCTCCATACCAGGAGTAGGCCTCGTGTTTCACTATGAAGGGATGAGGGGAAGCAATCACCAACATACCCAAAAAATAGACAGAAACGGGAATGCTACCAACAAGATCCATGAGGACCCATTTCCTCCTCTCAAAAAAAAAACAAGGATGAAACCAGGGGTCAGGCCAAGGACAATATACAAAGGAACATACTGACGAAAATATTTGGAAGAGATCGTATAAAGAAGGCCCCTATGACCCTCTGTGTGAGACAACGTAAAACATCCCAAATTCTCTAAAAGGATCAGACTATTTCATGGAAAGTTTGTACAAAAGTAGGCTGGAGGTAGCTGATGTAAACTCAGAGATAATAGGAGGACAACAAATACTGACGATAAACCCTGAGGCTGAAGAGGATATGGAGGCCATGGAGATACATAGTGGTGATGAAACTCATAGGTTCAAACATCGGATATATGACCATGAGAGATTGCCTAAAGACACTCTAGAACCCTACTGGTACATTTAACATATATGAAGTAAATCTCGATCATTATGTACTGCAGTTCTCATGAAGAAGAGACTTTGAGACTACCCTAATAGGAGGGCCATGGAAGCTTTTTGGAAATGCCTCGCAGTGTGGTAATGGGATCCCAACTTCCGTATGTCCATAGAGCTACCAAGATTTCTAGTCACATGGGTCCGGATCTTAGACTTACCTCTACACCTATATGTGCCAACCTTGTTCGACTATATAGGCCTGGCATTGGGTACTTTAATCAAAGTGGACTCCAACGCTATGGCGAGGACTAGAAGAAAATTCGTCGGGCTAGCTATTGAAGTGGATACATCTAAACCTCTGATACATACCATTTGCATTAACCAGGAGATCTACCAGATTGAATATGAAGTTTTCCCATATTCTTGCAATTACTGTGGTAAACTTGGCCATACAAGATCACAATGTCCATCCAACCCATTAGTTACAAACTAGAAGGAAAAGAAAGAAAATCAAGCTAAGGAGCAAGAGAACACTGAGTCCACTCAGAATGAAACCCGAGAAGCCAAGTGGAAGACATAGAGGAGAAAGGCGACAGTCCATAAAGGCAGGCCCAAGAACTAAAACTCGAACACCAATAATGCTGAAATGGACAAAAACAAGTTCGATAACCTCACAGATGAAGAAGAGGGAGTGGAGCAAGAAGAACCTGAAGGATAAATGACACAATTAGGGACAAAAGGAAACGAGAATGGCTCATCACCAACACAAAAAAGGGAAGACTTGGAAGAAGAAAACCATTGAAACTATGGATGATAAAAGGGAGGTCCTGAAAGAGATAAAGAAGATGGAAAACAATAAGAAGGTTTATGAGGAGGGACACATTGTTGTTAATCCAGAGATAGACAAGGTCATTGTTGTTGAAGAAGATGAAATGACAAATGAAGGTAACGTGGCATCCAACAACACTCAACAAGCTTATAAGGATGACAAAATGGAGGTCCATACTGAGGTACATATGGAAGACAATACTGAAAACATCATAGGGGAGCCATACCCAATGAATAAATCTGACCCTAATGTCGTCCCAATGAAAGTAGGGTCAGGAAGGAAGATTAAAAGTTTAGGAACCAAGATGAAAATGGCCAGACCCAAACCCCCTTATGAACATAGGAGGAACATCCCTTGACTACATCAAGGGGATGACAATGGGGTTACGAATGTGAGCGAAGTCATGGTTAATGAATAAGAAAAATAGAATGTTGTGCCAGCTTAGGATGACCCAACACACAATAGTTACATCTCTATCATACTAGTTTTTAATGTTAGATACAATCTGTTGGAATACTAGAGGAATCAACAATGATGATACTTTTTGTGTCCTAATAGACTTGGTATCAAAAAAGAAACCAAAACTGGTATCGATTTTGGAACCTCGTATTAGTGGAGTTTTGGCTACCAAAACCATCCACAAATTGGGCTTCAACAAGTCCATTAGATGCGAAGCTAGGGGGTTTGCTGGAGGCATTTGGGTTTGCTGGAGAGAAGAAGAATGTAATATATAGATCATGAATTGCCACAGACAATTCTTCACCTATAAAGCCAACAACTTTGTGCTCATTACCTTTGTATATGCCAATCCCCATATAATAGTTTGTAAACTTTTATGGAAACACCTTATCAGTATAAGCAAAACCTATAACTTACCTTGTGTGGTAATAGGTGATTTCAACACCACTTTTATACCTGAGGAGAAGAAAGGTAGCAAGCACTACAATTTAAATGAGGCATCAATGTTCAGTGAAACATTGATGGAAGCTGGTCTCTCAGACCTAGGCTTTTGTGGAATGAGATTCACCTACATCCATGGAAGCCTTCAAGAATGCATCGATTGTGTGGTGGCGAATACAAAATTCATCGATTTGTTCCCTCATTGTGTTGTGCAGTATCTACAAAGAACGTTCTCGGACCACTATCCTTTGTTGGTCAGATCTACAGCTCGTGTTCAGGGTCCTCCCAGGTTCCTTATTAGGGAGTCATGCTCGAAGGATGAAGACTTTTAGAAACTTGTTAGGGATAAGTGGCATCAGGACCTATCCTTCCACAATGCCCTTAAACAAGAGAGTATTAGAATTACCTCTTGGGCAGGGAAAACCCACAAATAGGTTATGTACAAGAAGAGGCATATTATACAAAACCTAGATAGTTTACAAAATAGCCTGACAGCAGACTATGACACCTCCACTGTTACTGTGATAGCTAAGATGGATGCATAGTATAACGAAAATCTAAAGAAGGAGGAGGACGATCTCAAATAGAGGAGCAACATCATCTGGCTTAAAGATGGGGACTCCAACACAAAGTTCTATAATGCCTATGTGAAGCAACGACGTCGCTTTAACACTATCACCATGCTAAAGGACATTGAGGGGAACTGGATCACTGATGAGAAGGCCATTAAAAAACTTGTTTTCAAACATTTCAAGAATTTATTCACTAAACCAGTAAATAATGACTCTAACAAAATCAAGAAATTCATCAGGTTATTTAGAAAAATGATAAAAGAGGAGGGACATGTGATTATGGCTAATCCGTGTCTCCAAGAAATCCACAAGATCATTTCAAAATCCAACCCCCATAAGGCTCATGGGCCAGATGGGGTTGATTGTTCTTTCCTAAAGCATAATTGGCATTCTATCAAACAATCTCTATAGAAAACTATTCACACTGCTATGAAAGGAAAGATCCTTGAGAAGGAACTTTGTGACGTTTGTGTCGTGCTCATCCCTAAGAAATCTAAACCAGAAACCTATGAATAGTTTAGACCCATTTCCCTGAATAACATCAGTATGAAAATCACCTCAAAAATCATTATTGAAAGGTTGAAGAGCTATCTAATGCAGTGGGTATTGCCTACTCAAAGTGCCTTTATCCCAAGACAACATATTTCCAATAACATCACTATTGCCCAAGAGATTTTACATACCATGAGAAGAAGCTCATCTAAGCAAACTATGGCCATCAAGACCGATCTATCCAAGGCATATGACAAGATGACGTGGCCCTTCATTGCTGATACACTCGATAAACTAGGGATACCTCCCACCATTAGAGACTATATTTTGAACTGCATCTCAGGTGTTGATGTTTCTATTCTCTGGAATGTCAAAAATGCAGGCTCACTCAAAGCTACTAGAGGCCTACAGTAAGGGGATCCCCTGTCCCCCTACCTATTCATGCTATGTCTAGAAAGACTATGCCAATCTATCGAAGCTCTAATAAAGGAGAAGAAGTGGACACCTATCCAATTGAACCACATAGGGCCAATCATCTCTCACTTATGCTTTATAGATGACATGCTTCTCTTCACCAAAGAAGATACCAAAGAAATGGAAACCATCCTCAACTATTTTAAGAGATTTGGTGAGGTCTCAGGGTAGGCTATCTCTGCATACAAATCATCCATATACTTTTCCAAACGTGTTCCTACAAGAACCAGGAAGAAGATCAGTCATATCAGTGGTTTTGTAACTACTAAAAACCTTGGACGATATTTGCCTCTCATCCATGGAAAGGTAAGAACAGACACTTATAGTAGTGTCCTTGATAGAGTTTCAACATCTATAAATTCCTGGTCAGTGAGAAGTCTAAGCCTAGCCAGTAGAGTCTGTCTTGCTAAGGCAACTCTAACTTCCATTCCAAGCTACGTGATACAAACTGCAGTCATCCCTATGAAGGTTTGTGGCAGAATCGATAGCAGCATTTGAGCATTTATCTGGGGAGGAAACCATAGAAGCCATCTGCTCTCCCTTGTGGCATGGAACAAAGTCACTTGCAACAAAGAGCATGGTGGTTTGGGACTACGATCGATGCATGAGTTAAACATGGCACTCATTGCCAAACACACTTGGGAGATCTCTAAAGGAAGAATGATGATCTAGTGCGAGAGCATGGCCTCCAAGTACAGAACCTATAAAGGTGGATACAAATCTGATGCCTCGATACTAGCTAGAGCACTATTACATTGCAAGGACTTTATAATAGAGAATTCCATGTACATCCCTTTGAATGGGCGTGATGTGAATGTGTGGACTAGTAAATGGTGGTGCCCAGAAAGGAAACTAGAAGACTTTGTCACTAAACCTATTCCACCAGAGCTTCAGGATGTAAAGGTCACAAGCCTAGTCAATCTCACAAATGATTGGGATGCATATTTCTTGATGGATTGGCTCCCAAATGATATTGCCCATAAGGTTATGAAGACTGGTCTACTAGTAAATGAGGAAGGAACAAACACTCTGGTCTGGAACCACTCGGACATTGGTAACTTCACGATAGGGAGAGCCTACAACATTCTGAGAAGAGGAAAGGAGATAAGAGTCCCTGGTAAATGAGAAATCATCTAGAAGGCGAAGGTGGCAATGGGAATCAAGTTCTTTCTATGGCTAGTGGCCACAATGCCATTATCACAAACTGTAGGAGAGTGGCTCACCAACTATCCTCTTCTACACACCAACTATCCTCTTCCACACTATGTCCCATCTGTGGGAATGAGGACGAGATAGTACTCCATGTCCTAAGGGACTTTCCGAAAGCTTGTGAAGTGTGGAAAAGGATTTAACATAATCATAATAAGGAAAATATGAGTAGAAATAAAATGTCAAGTAGTCAAATTTTCTTTGATAAGAAATGACTAGATCTTGACGAAACAAAAATATTAAGCTACTAAGAAAGAATAATTTAGTGAATATTTGAAGAGAAAAATTTGAGATACTTGAACACTCCTCATCCTCTATATTTTCTTATGTGAAAGTAAAATGAGGAAGAATGCCTATTGGAAAAAAAACATACGCAAGTAAGATGGATATTCATAAATTTATTTGAATATTGGAAAAGGATAAGAATGGAGCAAAGTAATATATGAACTCAGAACATGTATTATGCATATAGTTGTTTATGGATCCTCACTAGTGTAAGAAAATGAGTATATAAAAATCATTGGGCCAAATAGCCTAAGAAAATAAAGTAGCATGATCTTCAATTTGAGATTTCATTAATGGATTAATAGTCAAGAAATTGTATGTTGTAGATTTTTGGGATTGTTGTGTTGTTATCCATATGAATGTTTTCTTGTATTTTAGAAATTAGTAAGAATTGGATAATTGTGATCATAGTAATGAGTAATTTAAAATCCTCAGCAGAGAGACACAAGACCACCGTAAGAATTGGATAATTGTGATCATAGTAATGAGTAATTTAAAATCCTCAGCAGAGAGACACAAGACCACCGAAGATCTGGAAAAAGAAAAAACCAATACAGGGGAATGTGGGGGAAACCGAGTGTGAGGATCCCAAGCTGAAGGACATAAGCAACATTGCAGAAAGGAAGATAGCGACATCAAATAAACAGCTAGAAGAAACGGAGAATCATGTGGTAAAAAACCCAGAAATTGATGAGGTTATTATCATAGAAAATGAGGACAATTACTAGGAAATGATAGTAGACAAGGGTGGGATCGACAACACAAATCACGCAGCCACCATTAGAGTAGCTCGAAGTTGCGACGGCAAGGAGAAGAAATGGGAAGAACCCAGCGGAGTCGATAAAAGCATCAAAGGAAGTGGAACCAAAATGAAGCGACATGGGAAGACGCAACTAGTTTCAGAACTACCTCTGTGCAGAAGAAGCTTGCGGTGTATCCCTGCAGATGTGATCAATGCAAGCACGGAGGCTGTGAAGGAGGCTCTTGCAGAAGCTGAGAAAGAGAAGGAAAACGTCCCTCCAAGCTAGTAACTCAGTTACTAGGAACCTTCTTCTACAATTAGTTATTTTATGTGTGACATCCGCTGTTAGAACGTACGAGGAGTAGGAAATAAGAAGACTTGCAATCTGATCAAAGAACTCAAAAACACAAAGAAACCCAGATTAGTAGCAATTCTCGAACCAAGAATAAGCGGAGAACATGCCTTCAAAACATTGAAACATTTGGGCTTTTCCAATTCCTTCAGAGTAGACGCCAGAGGTTTCTCTGGAGGAATTTGGCTTTGCTGGAACGATCATGAAGTCAAGATTGATATACTGAACTGCCATAGACAATTCATCTCGTGTAAAATCAACAGTAGCCTGTATGCCACCATCATTTATGCGAGCCCGTAGAAACAAACTAGGAGCCTACTATGGCGGCACCTTATGGAGATGGGGAACAAATACAAAGGACCCTGGGTCGTCATAGGTGATTTTAACGCAAAGGTACACATCAATGAAAAGTTGGGCAGTGATGCTTTTGATCACCGAGAAGCAGGGGTGTTCAGTGAGACACTTCTCGAAGCAGGTTTATCTGATCTGGGTTTCTCGGGAGCAAGATACACATATAAACATGGCACGCTGCTTGAAAGGCTGGACAGAGTAGTCGCTAACGATATATTTATGTTGCACTTTATAGGAGCTAGGGTGGAACATCTCCTAAGGCTAAGATCCGATCATTGCCCGATCTTACTGAAGATGGGTGAAAAATAGAAGGGCAACAAAAACAATAACAAATTTAAAGTACAAGCGAGATGGAACTCAGATACTAATTTCGTGAAGACTGTTCATAGGATGTGGAGGAGGGAAGATGGAGACTTCAACACAATACTGGACAAATCAAAGAAGGAACTCGTAGCAGCAGGAAGGGAGGAGTATACGAAGTGAAGGAAGAAGAAAGACCGTCCGATGTGCAACATTCAAATTCTACAGGAGAACATGGCTGACAGATACGACCCAGTGTCTGACGAGATGTGTATGGGAATGCAAGCCGAGCTAGACGCCTTGTTGGAGGAGGAAGAAGAGGGCTAGAAACAGAAGAGTCATATCAACTTGCTTAATAATGCAGATAGAAATACGAGATTCTATAATGCCTGGGTTAACCAAATAAGGAGGGAAAATACTATTACCATGATGAAGAATCATGAAGGAATTTGGGTGTCGGAGGAAGAGGAATTAAATAAAATGGTGGTAAACCATTTCAAGAATGCACTTACTGAACCTATCAAAGATAGAAACCTGGCATGTGAAGCATGTCCAGGGAGTTTCTGTGATCTAACTGATGATGAAGGGCAAGCAATAGCTCAACTACCAACGATAGAAGAAGTGGAAGCTATAGTCAAGAACCTGAAACCTTATAAGGCAGCAGGGCCAGATGGGGTGGACGCTCTTTTCATTCAAAAAAATTGGGCTGCGGTGGAGAGTCCTTATGCAGAACCATTAAGAATGGAATACTTGGTAGCAAGTTATCGGAGGAGCTATGCAAAGTAACAATGGTGCTCATACCTAAGCAAGCAAAACCGGATAGGTGTGATCTACTGAGACCCATCACATTAAACAATATTGCTTTAAAGATAATATCGAAGACATTGGTCGAAAGATTGAAGTGTCATCTACCTAAATGGGTGTCGAAGGAACAAAGCAGCTTCATACCCAGAAGAAGCATCATTAAAACATTGCTACTGTGTAGGAGATAATCCACTTGATGAAATGCAAGAAAGGGGAAAAACTAATGGCGATCAAAATTGATTTAACAAATGCCTATGATCAACTCGCGTGGCAGTTTGTAGAGGACACTATAACCCGAGCTGGAATAGCCCACAATGTAAGGAAGTATATCATGAACTCAGTTACGGGAGGTACTACATCCATCTACTGGAACGGGAGACTAACTGCAACTTTCAAATCGAGCAGAGGTCTTAGACAAGGTGACCCACTCTCCCCGTATCTATTCATCATGTGCCTAGAGAGATTGAGCCAACTAATCAAACAGAGCATGATGAGGGGTGACTGGAAAGCAGCATGACTACAACGGGGTGGCAAAACCATTTCCCATGTCTGCTTCGCAGACGATATCATCCTATTTGCTGAAGCTAGCAGAAAGCAAATGAAGGAAATTCTAAGAATTTTCAATATTTTCGGTGCAACATCGGGCCAAACCATTTCAAATACTAAAACAAGGATCTTCTTTGCACATAGTGTACCAAGACCAAGAAGAACAAAAGTCCTAAATGAATGCAATTTTCAGATGACAGAAGATCTGGGATGGTATCTCGGTGTCCCTATTATACACAGGAAGGTGACGAAGACAACTTATGAAATGGTGTTGGATAAGATTGAGAACAAGATAGGAGCTTGGTCTGCAAGAACTCTATCTTTAGCTGGCCGGGTGTGCCTAGCAAAATCTTGTCTGGAGACAATACCTACCTATGTCATGAAGACGGTTGTCCTACCAGCTAACCTATGCAACCAGATTGATCGTTCTATCAGAAGCTTCGTGTGGGGGGGAGCACATAAAGCCCATCCCATGGCTTTAGTTGCATGGAACAAGATAGTATGTGACCAGAAGCATGGAGGTCTTGGACTAAAAGCAATGAATGAGTGGAATGAAGCTCTCCTAATGAGGCACTCATGGGATATAGCCACTGGGAAAGATAGTATCTGGTGCAATAGTAAAAAAAAAAAATACAGAAAGTACAAGGAGGACGGGGGAACACATTTGTCCAGATTATGTCGAGCAGCCTGCAAGGGAAAGAAATGTATTATAGAGAACACTAAAATGGAGTTAAGAAGTGACAACACAACTAATGTATGGGATGACTGCTGTATTAAGGAGCATATGCAGCTTAGGAACCTCGCAAAAAATCTGATACCAAGTACGTTGGAGGATTTACTGGTTGCCAACATGATTAACCTTGAGGGTCAATGGGATGAGGAGTTCATGGAGGAGTGGTTTGGTTCGGAAATGGTGACCGCGGTTAGAAAAATATCTCCACCGGAAATATCAGACAGAAACGATATCAGAATCTGGAACCACACAACCGATGGAAGGTTCAGTACACATTCAGCATACAACATTCTACAAGAGGGAAAAGACATAAGAACGGAGGGGAAATGGAAGTATATATGGAAGCTAAAGATACCAAGAAGAATATGATTTTTCTTCTGGATACTAGAACATAAAGCTATCATGACCAACGTCAGAAGAAAAGAAAGACACATGACAAATGATAGTACTTGTAGAAGATGTCAAGATGCAGATGAATGCATACTCCATGCATTACGGGATTGCAGGTTAGTTAAACCAGTATGGGCCAAGCTCAAAGAAAGCCAATCATAGGCGTTCTGGTAGGAAAATGAGGCAGGGAAATGGTACCATCAACATTCAATAAGCGAGGAAGCAACAACAATTGAATTTATGGTGGCTTGCCACTATATCTGGCAATGTAGGAACAAGGCAATCTTCAATAACAGGGAGAGGCCGGTCAGTCATCAGGAGCTATATATTCAAAAACAAGTTCAACTAATCTGCCATACAAGGAAGAAGGAGGTCCAAAATACAACAACAGAGAAACCTAAAAGATGGGAACCCCCGGAAGAAGGCTGGATAAAAATCTACACTGATGCAGCCACTACGAAGAGCGGAGCTATCCTCGCCAGAGTGGCTAGGGATTGGAAAGGAGCATGGAGAGGAGGTTTTGTGAGGAAGACTCAAGAACACAATGTGACAGAAGCAGAGCTTCTGAGTATTATGAAAGCGATAGATCTTGCAAGAGATAAAAATTGGAGTAAAGTCACCATTGAATCCGACTGTCTCGCAGCAGTCAAGCTGATAAATGGGAGAGAGGAAGATGTTGGTCTAAGATTTACCCGCACGGTACAGCTCATTCAGACGATCGGAATCAGGGAACAGTATTTCCTACATTGAGAGGGAAATGAATCAAGCTCCTGATCAGTTGGCAAAACATTTCAAAAAAAACAATGCCTCGATGGATGGATCGAGGAGGAACCTCCGGATATCAAAAATATCTTAAGAAAGGAGGGATGTAATGGTAGTATCGTAAATTTAACTGATGTACCGATTGCAGTAGGTGAATAATAAAAGTTGAAGGTTTCAAAAAAAAAACAAATTTTAAAATCCTCAACATGAATAGTTAATGATGAAATGATTTATTAGCTTAAGCATCCTGGGAGATATCTCATGTAAGAGTAGTGATGATACACTGCAAGCTATGATACTTTGGTTGAATAACTAGAGAATGCCTAGTAAAAGGAAAAGAAGATGAAATTGTATAAGAAAATTTAGATACATGTGAATCTTAAAAGATAAACAAACCTTCAACACAGTAAAGAAAGAATAACCTAGAGAGGATAAGTTACGGAAGAAGGATACATCTTAGGATGTTTCGAACTTGGAAACTCAAGGAAGTCTCATAGCAAGTTGACCATGGATGCCAACAAGGTTGAATGAGGAAGCATTGAAATATACATAAACAAGATGAAGTAACTATTAATGAGAAATTTGAAGCATAAGAGATGTGATGTAAAAATGTGATTGAAAAGTATGAGGATGGTTAAGATATGAGAATGACATATGAATTTATAATATAAGAGGTGCAAATTAAATACAAGTCATGAATGACAAAGAGTCCATACAAAGTTTTGTGTATTTGAAAGCTCATAGTCAAGGATATATTCATAATGTAGAGAAAGAGTAAAGATAAATAAGAAGGGACTAGTAATGATACACAAGAAACAACTCAATGAACCAAGGTATATTTCTTTTGCTTAGATTTCTATAAAATTTAGATTTTTAAAGGTGATCCAAGAAAAGTAGATTTTATTTATATTGTTTTCATTGTGCATGAATGTATGCTAATTAAGTGAAAGGGTTGTGATCCCTATTATTCAAGCATCAAATTTCATCTCAGTGGTAGAATTGTGGTTATCATGATCTTGCGTCTTATTGGGACTTCAATATTGAGACACCACAATGTAGAGAAATATGGAGACAAAGTAGGTAGCGAAAAAAAATTAACTACTATACCCCCCTTTAAATAGTAGATTACATAAACAACTATGAAGAGAAAGGGTTGTGATCCCTATTATTGTTTTCATTGTGCATGAATGTATGCTAATTAAGTGAAAGGGTTGTGATCCCTATTATTCAAGCATCAAATTTCATCTCAGTAGTAGAATTGTGGTTATCATGATCTTGCGTCTTATTGGGGCTTCAATATTGAGACACCACAATGTAGAGAAATATGGAGACAAAGTAGGAAGCGAAAAAAAATTAACTACTATACCCCCCTTTAAATAGTAAATTACATAAACAACTATGTAATGAGAAGGATGGTTTTGAGGTTAAACCTAGACCTGGAGAAATTCCAATGACAACTCCCTCATTGTAGTGTGTAATTTTCTTCAAGCAACACCTGGAGAATGTCTGCATCGTCCTTCTGGTTGATCACCATAGAAAATAGTTGACTTTGTCCTCACAGAGATAGGAAACAACTTCCTCACCTCTATAGTAGTCCACACAGATGACCAAGAATTGCTATCATTCTAGATGAATGGATAGAAGGAGTTGTCCCTTTGTAGTTGTTGTACTTGAAACAACTTACTCTCCCACAATTGATCTCCCTTTCAATCCCTCCCTTTAATGTGTAGGACTTGCTCGGGTTTTGTCAGTTACTACAACCAGAGAAGACAACAATTGTCAAAGCTAATTGATGTTTCTAAGAAGCCCCAAGTACCCCTGTATTTATAGGAGGGTCAGGGACATGGTTCCTAGTCTGAGTGGGAGTCAAAGGGGACAAAATTTCACAAAGTTGTGCATCCTACGGATGACAAAATGGTTGGTTCAAAGGTGAACCAATTGGTTGGCATGGGAGTCGGTCGGTTCAACCCTTGAATCAATCATCTCATCATGCTTCCCAATCACATTTGCATTGGCAATTAATATCTAATTAATGTCCAATGTCACGTCATCACTAATCCTTGATCCAATCGAATTGATCAGCCAACCAATCAGTTCACCACCTGTACCTAGTTTGCTCATAGACCTGAGCAAATTAGTTCACTTACTGAGCCGGTCCTGTCATGACTCTGATTACCAAAGTTGGTAAAGTTGGCCTAACACTCTAAAATGACCGGTTTAACACTTGAACCAGTTGGTTTACAGTCCATTCAATCAACTTTATCCTCATTGTTTTTTAAATTGAATACCTAACTCATTATTAATCAATTTTAAACTATATTCATGAACAAACTTCTATTCCAAGTGTATCCTATGTGTGTGAACCTTTAGGTTCCAAGTTATGTTCGTAGTTAATTTCCATAACTATTTATGACATCATAAGTAATGTGTGGTATTTAGCAAGACATTATTGCTACCTAAGTAATTTAGAAAATTGGAGAACGACTTCAACCTACAATTTCTCATTGGTGATACAATGTTTGTATATTTCCTTTGTCAATGATATCTAGATTGAACTTGAGGCATGGAATCATCATCCTCTTCCTCCTTCAATCCCTATTTCTTGAACTAGAGCAGACTGTCAGAGATATATGTAAGCTCAATATCACATATTGACTGACATGAGCATAGTAATGCAATTATCAGTCTCTCTTATCAAGTATCCAGTACATCATATCCTATAGTATTTACAACATCAATCACATTCATCCCCACATGTCATGATATATTTGAGCATCACCTTTATGGCAACCACTACTACAGAAACAACGTTCAGGGTCTCTTTTTTGGGCGTCGGTTATTTAGGAAAACCGACGCTTATAATATTAGACGTCGGTTATTTATGCAAACTGACGTCTATATTCGAAGACCAGCCAGACACGGGTACCACTTTGTATTCAGCGTCGGCTGGTTATAACAGACCGACGCCTAAAATTGCCTGTGAAATCCAATTTTCATGCGAAAACATTTTAGGTCACCTACAGTGTCGGTTTTTTAACAATTCACCGACGCCTATTTAAAATGAAAATTTGTGTGAAAAGTCCCACTTTCAGTGTCGGTTATCCTTCGATAACCGACGCTGATAATGGTTCCCGCCAAAAAATTTAGGGTAAGGGTTGTCTAGTTGGGCGTCGGTGTTTTACTATCAACCGACGCCGAAGACTTTAGGTGCCATTTGTATTTGATAACCGATGCCTTTACGAACTTAATAGACCCACGATCGATCGCACCGGTACCTGTTTCATTGTCTTTATCGCCCGCTAGTTGCTGCTCGATCGCCCGCTAGATGCCTACTAGTTCTCGCCGTCGCCGATGCTGCCTGTGCTTCCTCGCCTCGCCTCGCCGTCGCCACTGACGGTGCTGCTGCTCTACGTCGTCGCCGCCGCCCGCCACCTAGCTTTGTCCTTGTCGCCGCAGCCGCCCTAGCTTTGTCCTGTGTCGCCACCGCCCTAGCTTCGTCCTGCGTCGCCATCGCCGCCCGCTCCTTCCTCCCTGCTCACGCCGGCCGCGCCGCCTAGCTTCGGTCTGCTCTCCAGGTATTAGCCGTAGCCTTTCTCCCTAGCTTTTTACCTACATGCAGCAAACACGGCCGTGTTGCCCAGCACGGCCGTGGTAGGCCAACACAGCCACGGCCGTGTTTGCTATTGGTAAGGATATGAACAAATCTATATGTAATGCTTTATGTAAATTCTAGGATACGAACAAATATTTTGCTTGCATATATTTGTGCTTCTAATCCTAATGCTTGACCTAATTCAGTAAATTTTGATGCATGTTGAAATAAGATTTAAACTTGTCCATTCTAGCATCCTAATTTGATTTGATTAAACCCTAACATTGATGAAACCCTAACATCAATTGTGATGAAACCCTAACATGTACATATCTATTATTGTGTTTGTTGGCCTAGAAACCCGTCCAAGATTTACTCATTAGGAGTAAATCTTGGATAGTCCCCGGTTTGGGACTGTTCTTGAACACCTAATCTCACTTAGGATGTAAGTGTATAATGTGTATTGGGTTTTCGAGAAAATTTCGGCAACATTTCCCCGTTGTTCTCTAAGTACATATGTACTTAGAGAACAACGGGGAAATGTTGCCGAAATTTTCTCGAAAACCCAATACACATTATACACTTACTAGTGAGATTAGGTGTTCAAGGATGGGATAGGTGGTACACATTTATTATATATAATAATTACATCACATGTGTTTGTTGGCCTAGAAAGTGAACAATCATTGTTCTTTATATTACTTGTACATTGGTATAAATTAGAATGAACAATCACTAAATTATATATTGTTTGTATGGAGTCCGACTTCATTGTAGATATCTATTATTGTGTTTGTTGGCCTAGAAACCCATCCAAGATTTACTCATTAGGAGTAAATCTTGGATAGTCCCCGGTTTGGGACTGTTCTTGAACACCTAATCTCACTTAGGATGTAAGTGTATAATGTGTATTGGGTTTTCGAGAAAATTTCAGTAGCATTTCCCCGTTTATTCTCTAAGAACATATGTACTTAGAGAACAGCGGGGAAATGCTGCCAAAATTTTCTTGAAAACCCAATACACATTATACACTTATTAGTGAGATTAGGTGTTCAAGGATGGGATAGGTGGTACACATTTATTATATATAAGAATGACATCACATGTGTTTGTTGGCCTAGAAACCCGTCCATGATTTACTCATTAGGAGTAAATCTTGGATAGTCCCCGGTTTGGGACTGTAATAGGAGTAAATCTTGGATAGGATGTAAGTGTATACCCTAATCTTGTCCTAATATATACTTGTTTTTGCTTTGATCATAGAATGGATAGATCATGGATGTCCATTCACAATCGCTGCACCCCATAGTTTATATCTGGTCTTGATCAGTTTGTTAGATTTGTCGAGGAACATAGGAAAAAACCTACATATAGGTTCTACTGTCCATGTAGGCATTGCGGTAACAACTCGAAAGTCAACACTGGTGAGGAAATCAAAAGTCATGTCATGTGCAACGGGATTGTACAAGGCTATACAGAATGGCACTGGCATGGAGAGATTTCAAACTCGAAACCAGTATATGTCGATAGCAGTGCTTGGGTGGAAGAAGAAATTGCCTCCGATGACGTAGATGTGAACGAACCAGTTCCAGTAGACATTGTTGATGCGATGCTGGATAGTTGTAGGGTAGAGCACACCGATCCACCTCCTATCTTTAGAAACATTGTACATGATGCTAAGATACCGTTATACACAGGCTGTGCTAAGTTTACGAAGCTTAGCGCTGTGTTGAGATTGTATAAGTTGAAAGCTAACAATAGATGGAGCGACAAAAGCTTCACTGAATTGTTGACTTTGTTGAAAGAAATGCTTCCTGAAGGAAACGAGATGCCAATCTCAATGTACCGGGTAAAGAAAATTTTGTGCCCAATGGGAATGGAGGCCAAGAAGATACACACATGCCCGAATGATTGTGTATTATTTCAAAAGGACTATGTAGATTTGAAAGATTGTCCAAAATGTGGTGTGTCACGTTATAAATTGACGACTTCGGGGGAGTCCAAAACTGGTTCTCCTGCCAAGGTGTTGTGGTATCTACCTATAATATCACGGTTTCAACGCTTGTTTGCAAATCCGAAAGATGCGAAGAATTTGAGGTGGCATGCATATGTTAAGAAAAATAATGATGGGATCCTACGACATGCGTCTGATTCCCCACAGTGGAAGAAGATTGATCTATTGTACCCCAAATTTTGTGAAGAAGATAGGAATCTAAGACTTGGGCTTTGTACAGATGGGATGAATCTGTACGGGACATTGAGCAGCCAAGATAGCACTTCGCTAGTCATGCTTGTTATATACAATCTTCCTCCCTGGCTGTGTATGAAAAATAAGTACGTTATGTTGTCGTTGTTGATATCGGGCCCTAAACAACCCGAAAATGATATCGATGTTTATCTTGAACCTCTAATTGATGACTTAAACAAACTTTGGGCTGAAGGTGTGATGACCTATGATGCTTCAGGAAGAGAGACATTTCGTTTGCACGCTATGTTGTTTTGCACTATTAATGACTTTCCAGCATATGGGAATTTGTCTGGATATAGTGTCAAAGGAGCTAAAGTGTGTCCTATATGTGAAGAAAACACTGATTCAATAAGACTAAAACATGGCGGCAAGACTGTATATCTTGGTCATCGAAGGTTTCTTTCAAAATTCCATATGTATCGTAGGAAGTGCAAAGCATTCAATCGATGGAATGATGAACGGAGTGCACCTAAACCTATACCAGGGGATGTTGTTTATGAAAGATTAAAAGACATTGTCAATGAATTTGGTAAGAAATCACAATGTAGTATGGCCACACGGAGTGACAATTCTTCATTTAAGAAGAAGTCACTATTTTTAGATCTTCCTTATTGGAGTTCTTTGACAGTCAGTGGCGAGAGAGGTTATGGATTTTTGCAATGACTTTCTGAGTGGTAATAACACTCCTGTTAATGAAAAGAATATTGAGGAGGGCAAAGGAATTTTGGGATCACGGGTGAAAGTAATCAGCCGTGAGTAGTTGGAACAAGCTCACTTGTATATTTTACACAACATGGACGAAGTGAGTGTTTATATCGAGGAACATACCAATTTCATCAAGAGACAACATCCTCGAGCAAGTTCAATGTGGCTTGCTAGAGAGCATAATAAGACTTTTACTAAGTGGTTTGAAGATAAAGTCTTACATCAACTATCTCAAACACCAAATGATATTACAGAAACTATCAAATGCTTTGCCTTTAAACCAAAACCGAATGTTATGTCTTATGAAGGGTTTGACATTAATGGGTTCACATATTACACAAAGCGCCAAGATGATAAGAGTGTCGTCCAAAATAGTGGGGTCACTTCAAGCGTCGACTATGTATTTTGCAAGTGCAAAGGATAAGAGTCCACGTGAAGCTAAAATGTCATATTATGGTGTCATTGAAGACATATGGGAGTTTGACTACATAGATTTCAGAATTCCTCTCTTTAAATGTAATTGGTTGATAACACAAAAGGAGTTATAGTGGATGAATTGGGTTTCACTTTGGTGAACTTTGAAAAGATTGGCGAGAAGGGTGAACCATTCATATTGGCATCACAGGCAAAACAAATATTCTATATCGATGATCCTACAAATGATAAATGGTCGGTTGTTCTTCATGGTAAAAGACAGTTCATTGACGATCCTATAGATGAAGAAGAGTACTATGATAAGTATGATGACTCCAGTCCATTCTCTATTGGGTTGCCAACTCCACAAAATATTGAAGCTAATGATGACTTATATGTGCGCGAATATCACAATGAAGGATTGTTAATTGATAAAAGATCACAATTTTAGAGGCATGTATGTTTATATTTTTTTATTGAAGCTAAATGTTTTCTTTTTTAATATCAATATCATTTTCAGATTTGATTTTTCATTATCTTCTAGTTAATACAAATGCTAAATGTTTGCCTTTTTCTAGTTAATACAAATGCTAAATGTTTTCCTTTTTAATGACATTTTCAGATGGCTGACCATGATGAGCATGATGTCCATGATGAGCATGAAGTCCATGATGAGCATGCTGTCCATGATGAGCATGGCGAGGATACTAATGTAAGTTCTAAAAACATATCCTGTATTTCTATAAAATTCATTATCTTCTAGTTATGTCATATATCCCATATTTCTATATTGCGCTAATTCAGTGTGTTTATTTTTGTCAAATTTTAGGTTGATGATGCACATGTACCCACTGAAGCGCTGGAGCAACTTGATGTGCAGCACCAAACACTTAACAAGAAAAGGGGCATCACTCTGTTGAAGAAGTTAATAGCGCTAAGTGGTAGTGGATCCAAATTGGTTGTGGAGTTTGATAATGGAGGAAATGCAATTGGAGTGAACCGCAATAATTTTGTAAACTATCTTGGGTGTGTCACTCGAAGCCATTGTGGTGTTAAGTATGATAATTGGCATAAAATTTCTCAGGGGAAGATAGACTTGATATGGAAGGATTTATGCGTGAGTTATTATTATTTGCAATTCTATTTTGTAGATTACAAATTATATTATTTGCAATTCTATTTTTGGATACTAGTTAATAAGAATTCTATTTTACAGAATCTGTTTGCATTGGATGAGAAGTTGCATCATAAAAGCATGATGCAACGCGCTGGAAAGATGTTTAGGAACTATAGGACAAATCTCAAAAGAGAATACATAAAAGATGGTGATAAGAAGAAGAAGTCAGCCCTTGAACAGTGGAACTTCTTGGACAAAGAAGATTGGGACAATTTTGTTGCTTCAAGAAAATCTGAAGAATTCAAGGTATTAGGCGTCACTCCCAATTTAATTAATATATGTTGTATTCACCTATTCAAGATTAACATTTAGTGCTACTAACCAAATCATTAATGTGCATACTAACTAGGCCCTCAGTGACACATAAAAAGCAAGGCGTGCACTGAATGTGCATGACCACACTATGGGTCCAAAGGGCTATGCAAGCGTTCGCCAAAGACTACAGGCGGAGTCTGCGGCTACTCAGGAGTCTGCTCCTACTCAGGAGTCTGCCACACCCATGCCTCACCATGATATCTGGATAGCTAGGAGGCAAAACAAGAAGGGTGAAATAAAGAAGCCCGTAACTGCTGAGGCGGCTGTGAAAATGGTAAAATACAACTCTTAGAGAAATCGTTTGAATATTGATTATTTGTGGTGTTAACTTACCAATTTCTGTTGATGGTGATTAGCGGGAGCTGCACGAGCAGAGGAAACAAGGCACGTTCATCCCTCAGGGCACAAGGGATGAATTGATAGTTTCTCTGGGTAACCTAGAGTATCCTGGACGTGTTAGGGGTGCAGGCGCTGGTGTGGGCATCAAAGCATTCTTTGGGCCATCCCAGTGCAAACCCAGAGCGGGACTTTCACAAGAAGAGGTAACCTATTCTTTTTTTAGAATGTTACTGTAAAAGGGAATTCAATAATAAGAAGATAATGTTTCTTTTATCCATGTATAGGAGAATAAGAGAGTCGAGGATATAGTTGCCAAGAAGGTCAATGATAAAGTTGCTGAGAAGGTCAAGGAAGAAATAGTACGGTGGTAGGCATCTCAGGCTTCCAATCAGCCTATGGCGACCCACTCTTCTCCTGATGCACATATTGTGAGTAATCCTGGAGACCCATCGCCTAACACGTCTGCTGTAAGTATTGTTTATGACATTGTAGCTAGTCTTTTCAAGATGATATGTTTTCAAGATGATATGTATATATGTATAATATTCTTTATGTAAATTTGTAGGCATTGAAGCCATGCAACTTAAGAATGCAAGACTATGTTGTTGTAGAGGCGCAGGCTTACCCATCCCTTCCTAGGGCAATGTTTCACGAGACTCCAATGCCACAGGGCTACGTTCGTGTGAGCCCGATACATGTGTTACCCGATTGGAGGGAAGCTACATTGCCATATCCCCACCCGGATATTGATACACTTGTTGAGGTAGAAGGCGGGGTGATATTGTGGCCCAAAGCAGATGTCGTCTACACTACTGAAATTGTAAGACAAATTTACATTACTTTAGATTGTTAATGTGTATATATGAGGTCAACTGATCTGAAATTATATATACAGGTTAAAAAGAAGACACCCGGAGCACCTAGGCCTCCACCTCCACTTCTTGCATTACCAAGTTGGGTTCCAACTAACCTAAAATACCCGTTAGGTCTTGCTTGTAGGGGAATGACATGTTGGCTACGGGCACATAATATACATTGCCCTATAATTGTTTCTTTAGAAGCAGATTATGCAGGTCAATCATACGATAGATCTTTATTTATACAAGATATTATTGAGCTGTTTATGTATGATTGGCTGAATACATCAATGATAGAGACATGGATAAGGTGAGATCTTGTTTATACATCCATATACCTTGTGTAAGATCTGGTGATCTGGTTTCTTATATATTAATGCATACATAATACATGTTTTGCAGCTACTTATTCAAAGATCAATGCGAACAATTTGCATTTGATCATGTGGGTTTTTTGATTCCATCATTGATTAGTATGGTAGCTAAAGACCCTGATAGTGTTCAACAATACTGTATAGATGCTTTTAGAATTTTTGGTCAGCAAAAGAAGACGATAATAATAGCTCCATTCAATGTCAAGTAAGTTTTCTTTATTTATAATTTGGACTTAAGAAAATTCCATTTTTATTGTGCATTTTGAGTTATTAATTTTTAAATTTTTTACCTCTAGCGGTAGACATTGGGAGTTACTAGTTATTGTTCTCGGGACGTTCACTGTTTATTATCTAGATCCTGCGGGAAGTATATTGAACACTAAAATTGGACACATATTGAGAATGCCATTATTCTGGTGAGAAATATTTCATTTTTATATCCGTTAACATCTGTTATTACATTACTATTTAATTATGCAATTTACTGTGTTACATTAACATGTAGGGGTTTAGATGCATTCAAAAATGCTGGAGGAAATGTCCCAAGGAGAAACAACCAACCAATAATTTGGGAGAACGTAAAAGTAAGTTCCCGACTCCAATGCATATATTATTTATGTGAACTGTGCTTAGTTGTATTTTTTAATATTTTGTATGTTTTAATTTATAGTGCACTACACAAGACAACGGCTGGGCATGCGCATACTATGTGATGAGATTTATGCAGATGATTATCCGACATGCCGCATTGGATATTAATACAATACATGAGGTATTATATATAGTCTCATTAGTTAGTATGAAATATATCAATCTTATTTTTATATTATTACTTATATATACATCATTCTCTTTGCAGGTGTTTAAAACTGACCACACTATAGGTAAACGCTTAAAAAATGTACATGCTCCATACACGATGGAAGCATTAAATGAAATAAGAGAAGAATGGGCAAAAGCCATACAAGCAGTGGCGATTGTAAGATATAATTGGGATGCTGATAGCGATGCTGAATGATATTTTGTAAATGAATATTTATGAATGTTTATACATGTCTGAATGTTTCTACGTGTATTTGAATGTTTCTACATGTGTGAATGTGAGAATTGAATTGATGTCTGAATGTATCTACTTGTGTGAAAAAATATTTGTTGATTTTGCAGGTTTGTGGCCTGTTTGTAGGCTGATATCAATGGATGTCATAAACCTACAGTTCAGAAAACTGAACTACAGGTTCTCATCCTGCTAACCAGTCACAGCAGGCCTGCAAACTGATAATAAAAAAAATAAAGTATAGGCGTCGGTTATTTATAAAACACCGTCATCAAAGGCCTACAACGTCGGTAATTAGATAAAAACCGACGCCTAATATGACAAACAACCCGACCGTGCAGGAGAGCATGGCTGTGGTGGAAAAGACGTCACTTATTCGTATAAAACCGATGCCTATAGTACTAAACACGGCCGTGCAGTGAAGCACGACCGTGTCGTCTAGGAGTATGGCGTAAGTTGTTCAGTTGTTAACCGACGCAGAAACGCTGCACGGCCGTGTCGTCTAGGAGTATGGTGTAAGATGTTCAGTTGTTAACCGACGCAGAAGGTGTCCTAGGTGGTGCCCTTCTTTGTGGAACGAACCCTATAGACGTCGGCTAACTATATATAACCGACGCCTATAGATCATATAGGCGTCGGTTAGAAAACTGACGCCGAAGAGTTCGACCTTTAGCGGCGCCCACATAGGCGTCGCTTTAAAACTGTCGCCAAAGGGGGTTAAACAACCGACGCCAAAGGCGTATTCTGTAGTAGTGAACCCTTATTCAAGGTTACAGTGGATGCTGTCAAAGTACATCAAACAACATGTGATAAGTGTATTGATTTTAGGTCTAAGGTCCACAATCACCACCAACACTACAAGAGATGATTCTGACTACTAAAATTATGGTTTTGGTAGATCACTTTTAAGGTAGGTATGTTTGATACCTTATTATCTAACAAGTATCTATGTGTTTGGTTTGATATCACATATCATGACTTAATGAGATTCTATCATCAACCAACATACATCCTACTCTTAAGTGTCATTGCTGTCTATCAACCGTCCATTATAACATCCTACTAGGGACATAACAACAATTCATATATTCTTAACATCTGTATGATCTCATTGTTCAGGTCCTCAACCAAAATACATACGTTATTAAGTAATATTATTCTTTAGAAATTTATCAAGTTACATCATTATCTCATAAATAAATAAAATAGAATAAATTGAAAGTTTGTCTTTGTTATTAATCAAATTATTTACAAGATATGTCATTACAATCATCATATGATTGGATTTGTAGACATACCTACCAACAAACTCCCACTTGCACTTAGAGCCAGTCACCCATTAATTTAATCCCAAATGATCTAACATGACCATCAAGCTTCTATTGCAAAAATGCTTTATTCAAGGGTCAACCACATTGCTTTCGGTTGGTACTCTGTAAATCATCACATCCCCTCGATGTATGATATCTCATATGAGATGGAACTTCCTTTGTATGTTCTTGGAATGCTGATGCGACATGGGTTCCTTAGCTTGTGCAATATCTCCATTGTTATCACAATATAACAAAGTTGCATTGTTGATGCTTGGAACCACCCCAATTTTAGAGATAAAATTCTTGATGCAAACAACCTCTTTTACTGCATTGGATGCAAAAACATACTCAACCTCTATTGTATAATCCACATTATTTCCTACTTGGAACTCTTCCATCTAAAACTCTATTGTTGAGGCAAAACACAAATCCTGATTGCGATTGATAATTATCTTTATCCGTTTGGAAGCTTGCATCGATGTAACCTCTTACCACCAACTCTTCCTCTCCATCATAGACTAAGAACTGATCGTTAGTTCTTCTTAAGTAATAAAGGATGTTCTTCATGGCTGTCTAGTGAGAATCATCTGGATCTGGTTGAGATTTGCTCATCATGCTCAAGGAATATGAGACATTGGGAGGCGTACATAACATTTCATACATGATGGTACCAATTGCGGATGTATATGAAATTCTACTCATGTGTTCCCTTTCTTCACAAGAACTGGGAAATTGAGTTCTAGAGATAGTAAAACCATGAGGCATGGGTAGGTTGCCTTTCTTTGAGTCCTCCATGTTGGACCTCTTCAACACTTTGTCGATGTATGTTCTCTGACTTAGTCCAAGATGTCTTCTAGATCTATATTTTTAGATCTTAATTCCTAAGATATAGGTTGCTTCACCCAAGTCCTTCATAGAGAATGCATTTCCTATCCAGGTGTTTAGCATCAGTAAAGTAGGGATATAATTCCCCATCAATAGTATGTCATCTACATACAATATGAGGAATACAATCCTGTCCCCACTAACCTTCTTGTAAACACAAGGTTTGTCTTCAATTCAACTATCCCTAATTCATTTAATGCTTACATTTTTTCTATAACTGCTTACTCATACCTATCCATAGGAAAAATCTAGAAGAATTATTTTGAACTTAAATCCTTCAATGTGTGCACAAATGGACCCAAATTAGGATAGTATGATAATTTCTTATATTAAATCCTCAACTAATTGATTTATTAGTCAAAACAATGTAAATTGATATTACTAGTATCCTAATACATTCTAAGTCAAGTGAAAAGTTCCAAAATAAAAGATCATATTGTAATATAGAAATTTAAAATATTCTCCTAAGTTTGGGTATGTTACAATTATCCACCCCTTATAAACATTTTGTCCCTGAAATCTCAAATAAAGAGGAAGAGATGCATTTGCAAAATATCCTATGTGAGCTCCAAAGTTGTTTACTCCAAACAATGATACTTCCATAAAAAATATACTAGTTCATTTTCTTTGTGATTTAGGCGCTTTACTCAGGAGTTGAGGATCTACATAGGATACTCCTCATAAATCATATTTTCAAGAATCTCTATAGGTTCTATAGATAAAACATGGGATGGATTTTAACATATTTTTCTAGCACAAACACTTGAAAAATATTGTGCATCTTATCATAAGGAGGGGGTAACACCAAACAATATGCACACTCGCCACTCTTATTAGGAACTTCAAGCGGTCCCACATAATGAGGACTGAGCTTGAATTGCACCTTAGATCTTGCAATTGACTGAATCGGTTTTATTTTCAAGAAAACATAGTCACCAATCAGAAAGTTCACATCCATCCTCCTCTTATCAACATACATCTTTTGTCTTCTTGAGCCACTTTCATATGTTTCTTAATTAGACTAATCTTTTACTTCATTAGTTGCATGTAATTGGTCTTAACAAGAGTATGTTCACCCACATCATCCCAATACAGAGGGGAACAAAATAGTCATCCATGAAGAGCTTTGAAGGGTGGCATACCAATGCTTCCTTGGTAGCTATTATTATAAGCAAATACAACCAACGAGAGATATTTTTTCCAAACACCTCTCCAGTCCATCACACAAACTCGTAATAGGTATTCTAGAATCTTAATTGTAGACTAACCATCAGTCTTAGGGTGGTAGGATGTATTGAAATGTAGATCTCATCCCATCTCTTCTTGAATATTCCTCCACATTTGGGATGTAAACTTAGGATCCCAATCCGACACAATACATATTGGAACACCATGCAGAAAGAATAATCCATGTATATTTGGGTCATGTCAGGAACCTTATAGGTGGTATTGAAAGGTAAAAAATGAGCATACGTATTAAGTCTATCCACTATGACCCAAACTGCATCAAAATGACCTCCACATTTTTTATGTACAATCATGGAATCCATCGTAATATTTTCCCATTTCCACTTAGTTATTTCAAGAGGCTAAAGAAATCCACTGGGTAGTTTATGTTGAATATCTACTTGTTAATAGGTCAAACAGTTTTCAATAAAACCTTCTTCATAATTCATCACCAAAACCTTCTTTCCAAATCGTTGTTCATCTTGGTGGTGCCACGGTGAATTGTATATTTGATCAATGGCCTCACATAGCACACTTTGCCTTATGTCATCCACATTTGGTATTCATAACAAATGTTGAAAATCGACTGCACCATAAAAGACAATAGAGAATTCTGATAATATCTTCTCAGTCATTTCATCTCTTCAAGGTTAAAACTAGTCATTTCTACTACAATCACCTCAGAAATCCAAGTGGGAGTAACTAAAAGACTAGCCATGTGAACACTTAAATATTCCCAATATCATCATCAACATCATCTTTTAGATTAGGTCTCTATCTAGAATGATGTTCCATATTTTCCATACAAAACAATAGAGAGACGTGCAAATAACATTCTTATTATGAATCACGACATCATTAACAACATTTGCTTTTCCAAGATTATAACTTATTGTAAAATCATAATCATTTAGATACTCCATATAGTGCATTTGTCTCAGATTCATGTCTTTCTGCATTATGTTAGAGGAGACTCTTATGATCAGAGAAAACATGAAACTAGACTCCATAAGGTAATGCCTCAAAATATTCAAAGGGTCAATAGTAGCTATGAGCTCAAGTTCATGGCTCAGCCAGTTCTCTTCATTCAGGTTTAGCTGGCATGAGGCATAAGCTATAACCCATCCTTCTTGGTTAATGAAACAACCAAAACCTTGTCTACATGCATCAATGTAGATGACATAAGGCTTTACTTAAATAAACACGACCAAAAGTAGGGTAGATGTCAAGAAGAGTTTTGGCTCTAGAATATCCTTTTAACATTTTGGGGTGTAGACAAACTTGGTATCCTTATGGGGAAGTAGTCAACCCAAAATGCATGACTAGGAATTCATAATGCCCATAACGAGTGTGGAAAGTTCTCTCCTATACATCCACATATTTTACACGCACTTGATAGTATCCACTTTGTCAATCCATCATTGAGAAATTAGTACATGACTTCAACTGATCGATAAGTCACCGATGTGTAGTACAAGATAGAGGTAACTTATCAACACTTGATTCAACATTCTATAACCCATGAACTTATTTAAAATATAATCTTTCTTCTTTACAAACATAACGATAGCTCCCCAAGGAAAGATATTGGGGAAAATAAACCCCATTTCAAGAAGTTCTTACAGTTGCTTCTTAGTTTCTACAAGCTTTGCAGGTTCCATACAATGAGGCGGTCTCAATATAGGATTCGTGCATGGTACGAGATTTGTAGAGGGCTCAACTTCATGAGAAGAGACAACATGAGGAATCTCATTAGGAAAGACATCAAGGAAATCTCAAACCATATCTATATCATACAAATGAGGTGGTGAGGGGTAAAGGACAAAAAATTCCAAGTTGGCTCTACATCCATGTGAGATAAGATTTTCAACTTTCATGATCAAGATGATGAATTTCCTATCCTCCTATTTTTGCAATTTATGTAGAGTCATTCAACATTCGGATGTAGGATGATAAACTTTTTTTCACCAACGAACAAAGGCACATCAAACATTTTCAACCAATCCATACCTAGATTGACATATAAGGTTGTCATATCTAAGAGGATGAACTCACTTACAAATATGTTTCCAGATACACAAAGGTTGATACTTGAAATCTTTAGATAAGAAGAGCATACCCTACTAGTAGGGGTCGAACATGAAGTGCAAAAGATCTAACATCCCAAATAGTTTATAAGATATATAGGTATTTGAAGATCCAAATTCAAACAAAGATTTTATGGGATGTAGATATAGATGAAAAATACCTTCCATCACTTCATTATCGTCAACAACATCCACAACATCCATGGAAAACACATGTCCATCATGATTCCACTAGAGTAAGTCAACCCTGAAGGTTGTTATTATTCCTTGGAGGTGGATTTAGATGACATTGTGGCTTATTGGAAAAATGTTGCATAGGAACATGCCATTATTGTAGTTGAGGGCACTGGGGCCTAAAGTGTCCAACCTGACCATAATGATAACATATTATTAGCCTACCCTCGCTCTGTGGTGTAGGGTTCCAGCCATAGAACTTCGCAGGAGATGTTGAGAGCAACACTTTCACTTGTCATGTCATTATTCATAGTCAAAATTCCTTCTCTTTTTGTTACATGATGGAGCTTGAAAAATAGGATATGACTCAATAGCCAATGCGTTATCAATCATTTGTTGGAATGTAAGAGGAAGTTGTGGGACAAGAGCATGGCCAACATGGTTGTTGAGTCCTTCTAAGATCATAGGGGATGTATAATCTTCACTCAAACCAGTAACATAGAAAGTAATTACATGATGTTTTTCACATATACAGGAATAGACAGGGAACCTTGATTTAGACTAAAGAACTCTTATTCCTTCTTCCTAAGAGAAACATTACAGATGTACTTCTCACAAAAGAGTGCCAAGAATTATTCCCAAGACAAAGTGGAAGTGTCATGACTTTGAGCTATCTTATTCAGCTAGACACATGTTGGTCCATTCTGTACATAAGAGGAAAATCATACCTTCTGACAAGGGGGACATGCCATACCCTCAAAAGTTCAATTTTGAGTCCAAAAACCCAGTCATCAGCCTTATCATCCATTTCTAGTTTCCCTTCATCCATGAAGTAGGGTGGTTGCATCTTCACAAAGTCGGTCAGCGAGTACTCCTTTGGCTTCTTAGTAATAAGAGAGGTGTTCAACTTTTCCACCATATCTATGGTGAGAAACTTTCATAGAAAGGCTCACTACTACTCATACGAGATCCCAGTCAAAGTAGTAGTAGTGGGACAAAAACACCCTGAGGTACTAGTGTAACCTGAGAGCTCGAGTTGTCTCTCTGAGAGAGCCACCAGCATGTCAAAGTGAGGGTTTATTGGCACAATGAACCCATCTAAAAATCCAGACTCAGGGGTAACACTAGTGTTGTAAAATGGGTTAGTTGTCTCATATCATAGGTATAACCTATAAGGGAAAAAATTCTAACGAATAATTTTGAGATAATCAAATTATCAAGCAAACAAATTCTATGCTACAATCTTATAAGAAATGGGATCCATGAGGGAATCTGTTTAGTACATAATTTAAGAAAATAATTGCATAAAACCCCATTCATTCACAACCACATAATAATAACCATCAAATAAAAAGAGTGCACAATATTTTCTCAAATAGGTTGGTAAAACAAACATATATTTATAGCAATAGAAATATAAATCTAACTATTCAATTTTTTTGTCGAAGTTTGAAATTGGGGCACAAATTACAACTAACGTGATATGAAATCTAAACTAGTAGGATCTATTTGTGTCGAGAAACCTACCCCTCTCACAATACATTCTAAACCTAGTCACAAGTTACACCTCCCACATCCTAGAACTTAGGCTATGCAGGTTGAAAGCAACACCAAAAAGAGGAAGTAAACAAGAGAAAGCATGTCAACACAACTATGTATGTGCAATATCATAACAACTTGGAAGTACTTAGGTAAAAGTAAGATCAATGCTAGATATTTTAATAAAAGGGCATTAAAAAGAGGATTTTCCAACAGAATTAACAGGACTATAGGTGAGACATTTATCAACAAGTTTAAGCTTGTCAAAAGGAATTCTTATGATAAGATTACACCACAACTTAATCAAAATCATAAGCAGTGCATGTCTGGAATCAAACAATATTTTTTAGTAGGGTTCATACCTATAAAATCTCAAGCCTAATTTAGGTGGAAAGGCACACCCTGGGTGGAAGGGTGTGCCTAACATATATAATATGACTGGAAAGGGTAAACCCAAATATTATGGTACAATAGATTAATTTACCTCTACTATCAATAAGCTTAGTCTGTTCTATATGCAAAAAAATACAAAGGCAAGCAAGTCAACCTCAATTTGGTTCAATCAAAGAGGATAAGATTATCCAAATATTTATCCAAACTAGGCCAGAGGAACTTTGTACATAAAATTATGGATTCAATATCAAACCAAGAATTGTTAAAAAGGAAATATTTTTTTGAAAATGATTCAATATAGAACAAGGGTTATTCATAAGAGGTCTCATATGGGAACAATTTATTAGTCATATTAGTAATGTGTAGATAAATTGGGAAGATTGTTACAAACTCAATTTTGCATATGTTTTCATAATTGAAATGTAATGATTTTATGAATATGTACTTGATTGAAGAGGGTTGTATGCTTTCCTTCAAAAGATGGACTTCTCTGCAAATATCCCCTTTGGATAGGAATTTCGTGATTCCTATTATTAGATTAATCCATTAATGGATATAAAAGAGAAGAAAAGAATAAAAGTGCAAATAATAGGAAGAGATACAAGATAATGGATATTAAGAAAAAGTATTTATGAGAAATACTTGGAAATATCTAGAAAGTGGCATTAATGGCCACAATTGAGTAAAATTTGTTTATATGTGATTTCTAATAAAGAAATAGGAAAAGAGGAAAGGAAATGAAAGATAATGAGAAATCCTTGCTAAAGAATATCTTAATAATGAAATAAGAAAGATAATGTGAAATGAAGGATGAAGATGCATCTTGAAGAATAATAAGTATCCTTAAAAATAAATTTCGAAATAATAGATTTTCTTGGGGTCCAAGGAGTCCCAATGAATAAGAAGAAAGAGAAAATACAAATAATACAAAGTAAGAGGATAATGTGATACATAATTAATGACTTTTTGATATTATCAAAAAGGAGGTATTCTTTACTTTAAGAAAGAAGAATTTCGTGGCCTATGGATTAAAAGCCAAATTCAAAGAAGATAAAGGAGATAAAATTTAGTTTTCCTAATGACTAAGGAATATGAATTATTAAGGAGATAATTAAAAAAAGAGGATTACTTTGTAAACAAGGAAAGGAGGTTTCCTATAGATAAAGGGACTTGTTCTCCTCATGGGTAGGCATGCTAGGACACTGCTACCTATCCCTATATAAGGGATGGATCCATAACATCGAGTTTTCCTCATCTTACACTCTTCTCCAACCCTGCACCCGCTCAAACCCTAACCAAGGGGGTAGTGCAACCCCTAGAGCAACGAGAAGCCATGAAGGAGTTCATGATGGAAGAGCGACACTCCCACACCGCCCAAAAGGATCTCGACCCTCATCTACTCGCCTTGACCCCTATGCAACACCTACAGGAGGTCTGCAAACCAGCCGCATGTTGCAGGTCAGGTTCTCTTGAACTGGGCCACTTTGGCCACGGTTTGGGGCACTACTTAGCGTGATGGAAGGCGACGGGCATAGAGGGACCAAGGGCGGTGCCCTTTGAGCTCTGAGGAAGGGGAGATAGCCCCGAGAGAAGCCTCACCTGATGGTAGCGGGAGGGTTTGCGAGGTAGGGGATGACCAAACAAGTTTTGGACAAACTACCCCTCCATCATATGAAGAGCTAGATTGCCGCACGGGGGTATTTTAGTCAATACATTATATTTAAAGTTGCCAGGTTACGCAGGCAAGCAACGCACATGCTGGATGATGTGGCAGCCTCTGATTGGTCATGGTAAGTGAAACTTGCAATATTTGCAATTAATTATTCATAACTCCGATGGTAGCAAATAATATATGGATTTTTCTTAGAAAAATGTGAGGAATCCACTAAATATAGTTTTAGAACCTAATTCCTATTGAAATTCGAAAAGTAGTTGAAATTATCAACTTTAATGCTTTAATGATAAAGAAACCCTAATTTTGAGATGATTAATGTATTGATAAGGGTTAAATGGATGTTTAAAGCTGATATTAACCTATTGATTATAAAAAGGGCACATTAGATCTAAAAGGATGATCTTTACGCATAGTTTGATTAATTTAGGGTTCCATGTACATGAATATGCTTTAATGGGCCTTAAAACCCTATTGTTAGTAATTATGACTCTTAATGGCTTTAATTGTTCAAATTCATGAATAAGGCTGAGATATGATGGTTCAAAGCTATTTTTAATATAAAAGTTCCTTTTTGTGGGTGAATACCCTTAATATGGTAATTAGGGTTTTCTAATGGATAAATGTGGAATTAGTGATAAATGGAGTTCATGAAAGATAAGTTGTTAATTTGAAGGGAACCAAAGATGATAATTGGGCCTAAAGATCATGTCATGTCTTAAAATGACAAAAATGGTAGTTTTAATGTAAAAGAGGCATAATAGACTTAATTGACATTTAATTGTGCCTTTAATCCGAAATTAGGGTTATATGTTGTTAAAAGGTAACCTTAATGTCTTTCGTGAAGAGTAGATGAGATAATTAGGGTTTAAAATAGTAAAAATGAAGTGAAACCCTAATTGTAATGGAAACCCTAAAAGAGGACTAGAAACCCTAGGAAGTGAGCTAGGTTTAATAGATATTGATGGCATGATCAATGATAGGAAATTATATGCATATTTCATGATCTCTTTGTGTGCTTGCTTGCCTATTAGATTTCTTACGTTGATTGGATTTATTCTGTCTCAAATCAGCCTGACAGGTATATGGTTACGCTTATGGTTAATCACTTTAGTTTCACGGCGATTCTCGGATGTTTTATCAGTTGCCTGAAAATAACTGCTTGGATGACTTTTATTTCATGCAACTATAAAGTGACTAGGATTATCACCAAAAATATATATACATGACTGGCTCAGATGATGATCCTCCTCTGTGGCTTTGCTAATAATGAAAAGGGTAACCTAGTACAGGGCGTACTTGTTACGTAGGACATTAGGTTATCATGAGTTATAAATTGGGCTACCCACGTGTAGTTCCATGAGACTCTTTAGCATACCATGCGTTAAGGAGTGGGCTACCTATGAGTAGTGTCATGTGACTCAACCCTAGAAATTGATTCACCTATTAGGTAGGATCATGAGGGGTTTAATGGGGATCTACCATAAGGAAGGTAGCATCCAGGTCCACCACAGGGACTGCACAGAGGCTAGGGTATGTATGGATTGAGCAGTTATGTTTAAAACGTAAAGTTGTTTGTTAAATTAGAATTGACTGCAATATGTTATTACATTTAATTGCACGATTATTGTTTTCCCCACATACCGGTATATTCATTTATGCTGACCGACATTTTGTTTGTCGGCGTTTTAGGTACAAGTTTGAAAAGGACAAACTGTAAAGTGGCACATGTGGAATTAAATAAGAATTAAAGTACAAAGGAGGATTAGTTAGAATAGACTCCAGATGTGGATAGAAGTAGATATCCAAGTTTTCAAAAAAAGGTATGCAAAGTTTTATTTTATTCCAGCTTTCAGTATAGTCTCGGTAGAATTTAATAATCATTATTGATTATTTGTCGAACCTTTGATCCTGTTAATTGGGATAACAACTTTGACCTTCGGGTCTCCCGTAATTGGGGGTTACCAGGTGGCAGGGTCGTTACAAAGTTGCACAAACCAAGACTTGATTGTTTAAATTAGAGACCCGTTACTACCCTCTCATACCCAAAATCTTGATATATGGGGAAATCTCTAGAGGCTGGATTAGTTCAACATCCTCTTCAAAGTTGATAATACATACATAATTAGTAAGACAATCATCTTGATGCATGGTGAATGTTGTAGAGATTTCCTTCCCTTTAAGGATCAGATTGCCAGCACAAATAGAATAAGGAATCCATTGTTGTTAATTCTAACCATGTAGGTTTAACTGGAGAATAAAGGGAACAAATGTATTAAGAACATGCTTAGGTATGGAATCTACCACTTTATGGAACTCTATCTTTAGATAGAATATTGAGAAATTATCGTGTGTTCTTTGGCTTTTGGGAGGTGACTCTAGAAGGGGGATGAATATTTTTGGTTCTCCATAATGCTTTCTGAGACAATAATCCGTTGTGAGAACTTATTGAGGATGGTGAAGCAATGCCATCCATGATCTTGGCAAGTTTGAAGACTAGGAGTACAACTTAGAGTTCTACATCTAAGGTTGACATGGAAGCAATTGGAATGCCAAAGTCTAAGCTAAAAAATGGACTCTCTATATGTAATGTGGATTCCTAACCTAGCCTTACTAATTTTCATAAGCAAGGTTGCTTCTGTAAGGATGATGAGGTTTTTGTTGTGATCAAGACATCATTTTGTTGGGTTGCTGGTATCACTACAACATCGAGGTGGGGAAGGTTGATAATAGTATTTGTGTGTTCTTTAGTAAATTTTTCTTTGGTTTCATATGAAATAGATTTATTTGAATGTATGGCTTCATTCTTACGCTCCATATGTGCCTTGAATTATTATCATACATAGCTTGGGTATTAACATATGGTTGTTCATCTATGATAAAGTGATGTGGTTTTTTTACTGCACTAACAAACTCACTTGGGGCTGAACTCCCTAAGTTTCTACCAAAACCTTGTGCAATAGTACCACTCGCAAGCGGACATGTCTTATCGCAATATAGTTAAGGATCAAATCCCAAGGGACAATTTTTTTAAGAATCTTACTAGTCGAATCTAGATCAACTAAGACTAATATTTAGATCAAGAGTTGATTTAGGTTTAGTTAAACTAATTGCAAGGAAAGTAAAAAAGTGGGATCAAAGCTGAGTTTAGATTAATGATAGAAATCGCTGGGGTGGAATCGTGTTTAACCACCACTACACATGCAAACACATCCAAATCACATCCAGGCAAGATACAACTATCCAAATGGAGTAGAAAACCATTCGTTAGGAAATAGAGTTTGTGTAAGCATCTCCATGGGCTCGATGTCTCATTACCCACCGGTCACACACATACCACTCTGGAGATATCCCTTCATAAGTTCTCATTCGGGCATCAACCATGTTAATCAATATACAAATCCTAAGTATTGATGCTCTTGCATCAAAGGAATATAATAGATCATGCAAGGCATGTGATCAATCCAAAAAGCACACATTAAATGATTAACAATGAAATGGAAAGTTATATACAAGCCATGGAATGTTATAAAATGGACGTGTAAGCATGGGAAGTGGAGCTAGTACCCACACCCCAGAAAAATGGACTACTCATTCCTCATGATAGAAACAAAAAGAACAAGAGAGAGGGAAGATTCTGCCATGGTCATGGTGATGAAGATGGTCGCAGCTCGGTGGATATACAATCTTCTACATGATGGCGGGGCAGATCTGGATGAGGAGGGGAAGAACACCAAGATGGATGAGGATGATCTTATCTCTCCTTCTTCATTTCCTCTCATGCTCTTGCTTGTAGTAGATGTAGTGGTAGATGGTTGATGCATGATGGTGCTACATATATGAAACCCCACCACTTTCATGACTAGGAGATAGATCTTGATGGAGCAGAGATGGTGGAGTAGCAAGGACATCAAAAAGATAGTCTTTGGTGGAGGAGATCGTCTTCCTTGGCTAGGTATAGAGTGGCAACCTATCGACATCATGGAGTGGAAGAGATGCCCCAAATGAATGAGGGGGTTGTCTATTTATAGGTGTAAATCACTGACTTAAAGTTGCAGTCGAGGAGAGAATCGACTTAACTCCATGGTTGAGGTCGAGCTCGCGATCGCAGTGGTGTGAGCTTTGGGCGAGGTGTCATGCCTCAGTTGAGGTTTCTTGCCTCAGTCGAGGTGTTGTTCCTCAGTCGAGGTGTCGTGCCTCAGTCGAGGTGTCTTGCCTTGGTCAAGGTGTCGTGCCTTGATCCAGGTGGCTTGCCTTAATTGAGGTGTCGTGCCTCGGTCGAGGTGTCTTTCCTCGATCGTGGTCATTTCTTCTTGGTCGCAGTCATGAAATCATGTAACAAACCCACCCTAGGGGGGGCGTTATTGCTATGGGTCGATGGTCCTACGTCGATGAATCCTCTGACTGATGAGGATACTTTTGATGAAGGAATTGGTGCATAGTTCAATGCTTAATCTTGTAATGGAGATGAATGGATTTGATCAAAACTCTAAATAATCATCTAAAATAGAGGAAAATCATATATGAGCAGATTCAGGGGGCATATGAGAGCTGTCAGTGCAAAACTGGGCCAAGAATGGTAGATGAAACTAAGATGAGTATGTATTGATCATGCATCCCTATTTTAGGGCTTCATCTTGTGTCTTTTAACATTTCAATCATATCTCGACGTGTTAGATTGCATGTTATTTTCCCTAATAAACAGTTTTATATCAAATGCACTTATGGAGGCCTTTTGCATGTCATATGGGTACTGTGGCTACTACTTGGTGGGATGGAGATAAGATGGTTGAATCTAGGTATTCCCCAGGCATGGCATAGCCCCAAATGAGGCCAAATTGACTCCCAACCTACCCAAGTGGTCAAAAAATGTATTGAAGCAGTAACCTACATGGATGACCAAGTTCAAGACCTAAATGTAGGGGAAAGATCCTAGGACATATGTTATACCAAGTAATGGTCGTTCTAAGACATGCCCCAATCAGCAAAACCTTAAAAAAAATGACCAAGTTGGTGAGAACGGTTGTACTATCCAGAACAGACATTCTAGGAAATCCCAGTGGTCATGTTGGCCAGAACAGTTGTGGTACCAGTCCCAAAAAACCTATAATTCCCCTATGTATTCCGTTCTTCCACCACATCCTTGTTGTACCTTAGCCACCACACCCATGTTGACCAACACGACTGTTCTGGAACCACTTTTTTGCAATGTTCTACTTTAATTTCACTACTTAACCTAGTGCTTTCCTGCCACCTTTATATACAAGGGTGGTTGTTGTAGCATGAGGTTAGCCACCCATAGATACCTCTTAGGATCCTTTCTCCTTATCCCTCACTCCTTGAGCTCCCACCTAATTTCCACTTTCCTCTACCACAAAACCATAGTTTTCTAGGGTTTTTCCCATTTCCACCACCCATTCCATGCTCTTTTTCCACCAAGGATGGAGGATTTCACGATCTTATTGTTGAAGGTTAAGGTCAAGGAGGCTTCCACGAGATTTTATAGCAAATTTCTCTTCTTCCACCTCCTCTTTTACTTTTTTTTGCACTATTAGTAGCTAAGCCCTTTGTGGTGGGCTATTTTGGGGGTTAAAATCATACTTTAATACCATGTTGGGGGAATATAATTTGTAAAACTCTATATTTTGATTCCATGATTTTTAATTCTATCTCACTTCCAATTTTGCTTCTTATGGCTTATTCTTGAAAACAAGAATTAATTTTTGTTTTATGGTTAAAACCACCTAAATCAAGGAGAAGATTACACATGTGAGGCTATCTTGGGATTTTCTCCTAACTCCAATTAGTGGATCTCTAGCTAGCACCACATCTTCTGATACATATATTGCTTCCTCTACTCCTAGGTCTGAGATCTAAGAAAATAGTGTAGGATAGTTTAGTGTAATTGTCTAGGATTTTACTAAAAGCTAGACAGTGAGTAATGTGAAGTGAAATACCCTCACCTCTACTCCCCATTCCAACATTTGTCACCCAATTACCCTAATCACTCTCACCCTAGAAATCTAGATTAGTCAAATCCAATTGATATTCCTCCTAACCTTTGTGTAATTGAGCCTCATAAGGCTAGATAGGGTGTGCAAGGGTGTAGCTCCCCTTCACACACTCTATTCTATCCATGTCCAACCAATAGTCTAGGGAAATTTCATTGCATTTGATTAATTGTTTGGTTTAGAAATCTAGAATGAATAGTTAGGTTTTACATAGTATGTTACCCCAACTAATATCTTAGTATCATTTCCCCATATGCCACACCTCTCATTAACATTTATTAAAACCCATTTTGCTCTCTTATCTATTTCATGCTATTTTAGTTGCTTAGTTTAATTGCTTGTTGGTTAATTGCTTAGTCCTTCTAGTTAATTCTAGATAGAGTAGTTAATGCATCTTTGTATTTTCTTAATTTAGATAGTGGTAGTTTAGATTTCTAATTGCCTTGGTGCCAAACTTTCTTAGCTAGTATAACTTATCCTTGGTCTCTTGAATTTGCTTACTTAGTTGCCTTTCCTTGTTAATTAGAATTGCATGTTTAGGGCTAAATTAGGGTTTTTCTTACTTAGTTTCCTTTATTTATTTCTTACTTGAGCCATTAGTGTAATCAAACAAAACCGACCTTAAACCCTCAAAACCCTAATCTTTGTTTTAAAACATATCTCAAACTAATTGATCTCTAGTACCCCCTCTCTCCCTTTGGATTGACCCCTCACTTAACAATCATCTATATTATAATATGATCATGTACACTTGCCTTGACATATTGCAGTGATTGTGTTAGTATTGGGACCATTATAAATTCAAAAGATCCAAGTTTGTGAAAACACACCAAGCTTTCTTGGGCCATTGCCATAGATAGAAAGCATCATAGCTACATAGTGGTTGTGGTGTTGACTCTCCCCTTTGGCACCATCCTTTTCAAATTTGCTTGTCTGCGTTTGAGAAACACACCAAACGTTTTGGCACTGTTGTCATAGAGAGAGGTGCTTAGCATAGATAATTAGTGTAGCCTTGCTTTCCTATTGACCTCACCAATTCTATTCTTTATTCTTGGTGTTAATATTGCATCTTGAATTTATAACTCATCCTCTTTTGTTTGGTTGTTCCTTGTGCATGTGACAAGCAACCGTTTGACATCGTGATGGTAGACTGAGATACATGAACCCATTTAATTCCTTAGCTGCCTTACATGATGAAGATATTTGCATACATGGTAAATCTCATGAAGATTCATATAGGAGGTTCTTCTAATCACTCTACCAACTCCATTGAGGTTCATTGTGAAGATGTGCAATCGCTTCAATCCCCTAACATTCGGAACAACCAAGGATCCATGTCAAGCTCTTACACTTCCAATTGGAGAAATCATCCAAACTTTTCATGGGGGTAACAAGGAGATCAAAAACCAAGAAACATATCCATGTTTGAAGAAGAAGTTCTTGCAAGGTTAATAACCCTTGATGAAGTTAAAAGAGATGTGTCCTCTCATCGACAAACTATTGATCGGCTTGAACAAAGGTTGGACCAAGTTTCCTTATCCCTTTCCCGTCATGAGTAGGGGAGACTTCCTTCTCAAACCATGACCAACCCAAACAATGATAATGGCTCCATGGGTGCTCCTTAAGGAACATATGCCCCACCACAAGGGCATGGGTCAACCTTGTAACAATGCCAATGACCTCCTAACTTATATGCTTCTCCACCCCCTCAACCTACCTACAATTACCAATACACTCCACCTCCACCACATTCATACCAACAACCTCCACAACAACCACCTTACATCCTTAAAAATACCAATCCACCAAACCAAAGACCACCACCACCACCACGACCATCATCACGAGCTCCCCCTCCTCCCTACGAGCATGTGAACATGGTGCCCATCATATGAGGTAACATGATTATTTAGATATCCATGAAAGAAAATGAGCAAATGGCAAAAGATCATGATAGGCAATCACTACAGAAAAGCTCATGTGAAGGTGCCAAGAGCACCAAAAAACCTTTGTCCCGCCATTGCATGACAGTACCCAATTTCTCTATAGTTCCTTGTCCCACATTTATTGGAGAAGATAACACCTTATGTCCCACCCTTGTTTGAGGAGATAACACCAGCTATCAAATTATTTTTTGAAAGGATACTATCATGTGTCTCACCATCATTCGAAATGACACCACCAAGTGCCCCAACTCATGATACAAGACATCCCAATGTGATTTCAAGGTTTTCACGTGTCCAATATGATTGAGACCCCTCTCTTTAATGCCTACAAAGATGCATTCCTCAAGGGAAAGCAAAACTACGACATGAAAACTTTGAAGGACTTAAGGATGATTAAGGTAAACACATCATTGCTTGACATCATCAAGAAAATTCCAACTTATACAAAGTTCCATAAGGGTGTGTATACCTTCAAAAAGAAGATAAAAGGGAATATGCCTAAGGGCATCATATTGACTGAGCTGAAATTTTTTGTTGATGAGAAGTCTTCCTTGGAGATCTATGGTGATGACCCTAAAGGAGAGAAAATTGCTGAAAAACATTTTACAAGCTCACATGACCCTTATAGGACGATCAAACAATGAAGGAATTTGAGAGGATTTCAAATAATGAGGATGAAAACATTTTTCTTTTGGACAATGGTTGATTGAATAAAAGAATGCAAATTTTGGCTGAAGGCTCTAAATTTAGCACTAGTGGGAGGCAACCCATGTTGGTTTGAGACTCTTTCTCTACAAACCCCTTGTTTGTTACACTTTTGTTTTTCCAAGAAATATACACAAACACCATAATTGATGGTTTCTCTATATGTGAATCATGTCACTACAGGAATAATGGAGGAAAGATGATGCATAAAGGAGCTTGATAAAGGAAACATCATAGTTGAAGAGAATATTGCAAAAAGTGAAAAAGCTATAGGAAGGAGTGCAACATGATGGCAAGCTAGAATGGTTGTTTTGTTCATAATGGTCGTGGTGGTATACCTTGCTCATATAATGCTATGTTGATCTCTCCCCTCACTTGGTGTTTTCTACCACGACTCCATACCCTCTTCCCTATCATTCAAAACTTCTATTTCATGTTGAGGACAACATGGTTTAAAAGTTTGGTGTGGTAGGGCGCTAAGGCCTTCCTCTACCACTTTTTTTCTCTACGTTCCTTGTTATAAATTTTCACTGAGATGATCAAATAGCTTAACTAACTCTTATACTTTTCCATCCATATTTTGTGTGTTGGTTTTACATAATTGCGTACCATGTAGTTTGATTTCATGCTTTTTTGCATACTTAAAAAAATCCTTTATAGGCCATGCATTACACTTCATGTAGTTTTTGTGTGTTTTAGATAGGAGTTGCTTCTTTATGCTATTTATTCTCTAAAAGTTGGTTTGGATGTGATTAAGTGCAAATTGGCACCGTTTTGGCCAATTTTGCCCAAATTTGGAACTTCTTGCCAAAAATCTTGTTTTGACTTAATCTCCACTTTTTGAACTAAAAATTTTGATGTGTGAAAAATGCATGCTACATTCCTATTTTCTATTTCTAAATTGTCTTAATTGTTGACTTTATACATGTGAATCACTTCTTTTATGTTTGTGAATGGTTTAGTTGAATTGTAATTTGAGCAAGCTATGAACGCTTAGGGTTTGTGGAATTTCTCACTTAGGTGGTGTGATATTATGTGATGAAGTGTTGTATTAGTTTACATGTAGGAGATCTTATCTTGCAATACAACACTAGTGATCCCATTTGACCCAAATTTTGTTTCAACATATTATTACCTCTCTACTTACTGTAAGGATGACAAAGTGCACATATTCAGCCTTGGCCACCTCTAAACGTTTGGGTTGTCCATATCTATATGTCCCTACTTCAGTCTCACCGCCATATGCCCTACCTACACCAAGGGAAATGAAAAGAAAAAGAAAAAGAAACTAAAAGATGGTCATATGTAATAACATCTAAATAAAGAAAAGATGAGTGCTCTATGTATTAGCATTACAACCCCTTACCATAGCTTATTATTCTCTTTCCATACCCATTGATCTAGGAAACATCAAACCTAACTCACTTCACCCTTATTCGCAACCATGTGGGTCACATAGTGTGGTTTGAAGTATGAAATTGAATGCATGAAAGCAAAATGGCACTGTGAGTCATCTTTGATTTTCACCATCATGAAGTGGTCTACCCGAAGATACATGAAGGCCATATGTTTTAATTGTGTATTCTATGCCCTACAATTGAAGTTTGTGTGCTCAGTGCTTGAATCATATTTGGTTTGTAAAAGTAGAGAGTAGAGAGGGGGAATACATGTACTTAGTCATCATTAAGCCCATTTAATCAATAATCATCCATTGCAATGCATTTATCATTCTTGTTTGTTGAAAAATTGAAAGAGAGAATAGTTTGGAGCATACTTTAGGACAAGTGAGTTTTAAGTTTGGGATGGTGATGTGGTCCTATTTTAGGGTTTCATATTGTGTCTTTACACATTTCAATCACATCCAGACATGTTAGATTACATGCTATTTTAGGGTTTTATATCAAATACACTTATGGAGTCTTTTTGCATGTTTTATAGGTACTTTTGCCACTACTTGATGGAATGGAGATAAGATGGTTGAATATAGGGTTTCCCCAGTCTTGGAGGAGCCTAAAATGAGGCCAAAATGACTCCTAACCTACCCCAAGTGATCAATGAATGTATTGAAGCAATTACCTTACCTTCATGGATGACCAAGTTTAAGACCCAAATGCAGTGGAAGGACAACAGAACGACTGTTTTACCAACAAATGGCTATATTGGGACATGCCCCAATCAACATAACCTTCAAGAAATGACCTAGTTGGCCAGAACGATGCATCTAGCTAGAATGTCTGTTCTGGGAAATCTTGGCATGACTGTGCTGACCAGAACGCTCGTTCTACTAGTCCCAAAAACCCATCATTCCATTACCAATTCTATTCTTCTACCATGACCATTCCATCTCACATGTCCATGTTGTACCTTAGCCACCTCGGTCGTGCTACACAATGCTTCCACCCAAACCCTACCTATTTTCTGCACTATTCTACCTAAAATCCCTCTACTTAACATAGTCTTTCCCCACCACCTATATTTACAAGGGTGGTAGTTGTAGCATGATCTTAGACACTGTTGGGTTTTGCGGAGAAAACATGTGCGGCGGAAGTAATAAAATCCATGCAACCCGAAACAGGATCTCATCGACAATAACATATTTGGAAGGAGTGTTTGTGGGATATACCTTATCGCAGAGTAAGTCCGGCGATGTCCTGTTGCACGACGGTGTGCAACGCTGCTGGCCTACACGGACAGAACTTCTCTCCCGTTCTTCAAGCGCGTCGCAGGAAGATCTGACGGCGTTTCTTTGCGGCGGTGACGTACGCTGCTCGCAGCGTGTATAGGTGGTCGTCGACGTCCTCCGAACACATGCGTCAAGGCGTCTGCGTCTCTACTTCGTCCACGTGGATGGACGGAACTCCACGTCGTGCTTCCCAAGCCGGCGGGAAGGAGTCGTGTCTCTGCGGCGGCATGCTAGCGGCGCGTTTCTCTCCTTTCTCTCCTAAGGACGATGACGGCTAGGGTTTACGTGCGTGAGCGTAAACTGAAAAACCTCTATCTATCTTATATAGATATCGACCGTCAATCCTCCTTTAAACATGATACGAAGGGAAATAGGGTTTCCTAAACCCATCGGTAAACAGAAACGTTGCGTTAATTAAAACACTCATGGATTAATTAGAATATTTTGGAATTCATTAATTAACCAAATAATCACATTAACTGATTAATTAATATCTGAATCCATGCAATCGCTTGGGATGGCTTTATGTGCATATATGCTAACAAACTTCCACTTGCACTTAGAGCCAGTCACTCCAATATTATTCTAATTGATTACATAAACATTTTAGTAATCATTGTGATTCGAAGCAATTCCAATCAAATCCACAATTATACTCCTATTCCAACACATCCTATGTGTGTGACCCAGTAGGCTCCAAATTACGTTGGTTATGATATCCATAATCATATTATGATTTCACAAGCAATGATTGGTATCTAGCAAGACTTCATTGCTACCAAAGTAATTGGAGAAGTTGGAGAACTACTTAACCTATCATTCATGACTGGTGTTACACTGATTGTACAGTTCCTTTATCGCTGATATCTGGATTGAAATCGAGTCATGGAATTGTTATCCTTTTCAATGTTCAATCCATGTTCCTTGAACTAGAGCAGACTGTCTGAGATATATGAAAGCTCAATATCAGATATTGACTCACATCAGCATGGCCATGCATTTCTCAGTCTCGCTTATCAAGTGGCTAGAATATCAAACTCCCGTAGGAAGGACAAATTCCATCTACATCACTCACTGTCATCCCCATGTGTCACAGTGCACCCAAGAACCATCTTTATGGCAATCCTTATTCAGGACCACGGCGGATGATGTCAAAGTACACCGAACGACATGTGATAAGTGTAGTGTCTTCAGGTCTAAGAACCACAATCACCACCATCATTATGAGATGTGACTCTAACTACCAATCATGATATCCATGTGTCACTCTCAAGGTGGGTCTATCCGATACACTATTCTCTAACAAGTATCTATGTATTTGGTTTGATATCTCCATATCATGGATAATGAGATTCTTCCATCAACCAACATACATTCTAATCTTATGTGTTATTGATGTCTATGGATATTTCCACAATAACAACCGATTAGGGATAAAACAATAATACATACTCTTAGCATACATATGATCTCACTATTCAGGTCATCAACCCGAAGACATATGTCATTGAGTATATCATTCTATAGACATCTATAAGTTTTATGGTCATCTCATAATATAAAACAAAAACATATAGATTGGAAACTTGCCTTGATTTATATGATCAATGTAGTATTACAAATTGTTTACATAGTATCCCATTACAATCATCGAATGATAGTCTATATAGGCATACATACCAACAGATTCCCAGTTGCACTTATACCCAATCACTCATGAATCTCAATCCAAGTGATCGAACATGTCCGTCATGCTTCTGCTGTGAAAGTGCTTTTGTGAGCGGGTCAGCCACGTTGCTTTCTATAGGTACTCTGCAAATCTTCACATCTCCTCATTGTACAATCTCTCATATGAGATGGAACTGCCGTAGAATATGTTTGGAACGTTGGTGCGATCTTGGTTCTTTAGCCTGTGCAATTGCTCCATTGTTGTCGCAAAACAACTCAATTGCATCACCAACATTTGGAACCACTCCAAGTTTAGAAATGAACTTCTTGATCCACACAGCATCCTTCACAACATTAGATGCGGCAATATATTCAGCCTCTATTGTAGAATCTGCAACCGTCTCTTGCCTGGAACTCTTCCAGCTCACAACTCTATTGTTCAGGCAAAACACAAATCCAGATTGCGATCTGTAGTCATCTTTGTCAGTTTGGAAGCTAGAATCGATGTAACCTTTTACCATGAGCTCTTCCTCACCACCGTATACCAAGAATTGATCCTTAATCCTTCTCAAGTACTTTAGGATGTTCTTTACGGCTGTCCAGTGACATTCACCTAGATCTGACTGATACCGGCTCATCATGCTCAAAGCATATGACACATCAGGACGAGTACATAACATCGTGTACATGATAGATCCAATTTTTGATGCATGTGGAATCTTACTCATGCGTTCTCGTTCATCACATGAACTAGGACATTGGGATTTAGAGATCGTTACCCCATGGGACATGGGAAAGTTACCCCTCTTAGAACCCTCCATGCTAAACCTCTTTAGCACCTTGTCAATGTATGTACTCTGGCTTAGGCCTAGAAGCCTTCTAGATCTATCTCTATAGATATTGATCCCTAGTATATAGGATGCTTCGCCTAAATCCTTCATAGAGAAGGTCTTCCCTAGCCAACCTTTTACTATCTGAAGAGTAGGGATGTCATTTCCTATCAATAGTATGTCATCCACATACAATATGAGAAATACGATTGTGCTCCCACTAACCCTTTTGTAAACACAGGGTTCATCTTCATTTTGACTAAAGCCAAACTTTTTGACTACTTCATCAAAATGTAGATTCCAACTCTGAGATGCTTGCTTCAATCCATAGATTGACCTTTGTAGCTTACATACTTTATTGGCTTCCTTTAGATCGATAAAACCCTCAGGTTGTGTCATGTACACATCCTTGAGTTAATTCCCATTAAGGAATGTTGTTTTAACATCCATCTGCCAAATCTCATAGTCATGATAAGATGCAATGGCAAGCATGATCCTGATGGATTTAACCATGGCAACTGGTGAGAAGGTCTCGTCATAATCGACACCTTGAATTTGACGGAATCCTTTCGCAACCAATCTACCTTTATAGGTTTGAACATTTCCATCCATGTCAGTCTTCTTCTTGAAGACCCACTTGCACCCTATGGGTCTTACCCCTTCGGGTGGATCCACCAAGGTCCATACCTTATTGGTGTACATGGATTCCATCTCAGATCTCATGGCTTCGAGCCATTTCTCAGATTCTGGTCCCTTAGTAGCTTCTAGATAGGAAGTTGGCTCATCTGCTATGCCCAATTCGTCACTGTCTTGAGTCACGAGAAATCCAAATCTCTCAGGCTCAAGTCGTGTCCTACTAGACCTATGAGGTTCCTGTGTTACATTAGGAACTTGAAATTCCAAAACAACTTGTGAGTCTTCATGTTCCTTATGTACCTCCTCAGGTTCTCTGCTTTCTTATTGGTCTCGAACTTCTTCGAGCTCTACATTCCTCCCACTAATTCCTTTGGAAATAAATTCCTTTTCAAGAAATACAGTAGTCCTAGCAACACACACTTTGTTGTCAGTTGGTGTGTAGAAGTAGTATCCCCGAGTTTCCTTGGGGTATCCAACAAAATAGCATTTTTCCGATTTGGGTCCAAGCTTTTCAGGAAATTATTTCCTAACATAAGCTTCACATCCCCAAATCTTTAACATAGACAAGTTGGGACGATTCCCATTCCATATCTCATATGGTGTCTTTTGAACCGATTTGGAAGGTACACAGTTAAGTGTAAATGCTGCAGTTTCAAGAGCATATCCCCAGAATGATATTGGAAGTTCGGCTGAACTCATCATTGATCGTACCATGTCTAATAATGTACGATTCCTTCTTTCTGACACACCATTATGTTGTGGTGTACCCGGTGGAGTCCATTGTGATACAATACCATAGTCTCTCAGAAGGTCCTCAAACTCTTGGCTTAAGTATTCACCACCTCGATCTGAACGAAGTGCTTTAATACTCTTACCAAGTTGATTCTCTACTTCATTCATGAAAGTCTTGAACATTTCAAGAGTTTCTGACTTGTGTTTCATAAGATATACATAGCCATACCTACTGAGGTCATCAGTAAAGGTAATGAAGTATTGATAGCCTCCTCTAGCATTTGATCTAAAAGGTCCACATACATCAGTATGTATGAGCCCTAGCAGATCACTGGCTCTCTCACTGTGTCTAGTGAAAGGAGTTTTGGTCATCTTCCCTAATAAACATGCCTCACATGTCTCTAATGATTCAAAATCAAAAGAGTCTAGATAACCATCCTTATGGAGTTTAGTTATGCGCTTCTCGTTTATGTGCCCAAGATGACAATGCCATAAGAATGTTTTGTTTGAGTTGTCAAGTTTTAACCTTTTAGTATTTATGTTATATATGCTAGTCTCAAGTTCTAACAAGTATATACCATAAGACATAGGGGCATTGCCATAAAAGATCTCATCTTTAGATATAGAAATAATTCCATTCTTAATGTGAAATTCAAATCCACTCTTGTCCATACAAGATACAGAAATAATATTTCTATTAATGGCAAGTACATAATAGCAATTCTCTAATTCTATTACAAGGCCCGTAGGCAAAGATAAACTAATAACTCCAACTGCGGTGGCAGTAACTCTTGCTCCATTAGCAACCCGCAGCTTGACTTGGCCCTTTCGTAAAGGCTTACTTCTTATCAGATCCTGCATATTAGAACATATGTGAGATCCACATCCGGTATCCAGTACCCATGATGAAGAAGTATTTAAGTTTATCTCAATAATGTATATACCTGAAGTGGAGATATCTATCCCCTGCTTCTTCTTCCTCAGTTCCTCTAGGTAGAGAGGACAATTTCTTTTCCAATGTCTAGGCTGGTGACAATGGTGACAACTGCCTTCTTTGGAGATCCCACCATTAGCTTTGAGCGCGAATGACTTTGGCTTCTTCCCGGCTTTAGAACTTTTCTTAGCCTTGCCTTTGCCTTTTGACTTTCCCTTTACCTTGTTGATCACCATCACAAACTTGGGCTTGTCTTTCTTCAATTGTGCTTCAGCTGTCCTCAACATGCCCAACAATTCTGACAACGGCTTGTCAAAATTGTTCATGTTGTAGCTCATGACAAAATGATTATATGATTCAGGCAATGATTGTAGAATCACATCAGTGGCCAACTCTTGACCTAGGGGAAATCCCAGCTTGGATAGGCTTTCCACGTACCCAATCAAGGTGAGTATATGGGTGCCAATTGAGTCTCCCTCTTTCATCTTGCTTTTGAACAAAGCCTTTGAGACATCATATCTCTCCTACCTTGCTTGATGTTGATACATGTTCTTAAGATGTGTTACCATCTCCATGACATTCATGTTCTCATGTTGCTCTTGCAACTCATAGTTCATTGAGCACAAAATCAGGCATTTGACATCCATGGCATCATCAAGGTGCTTCTTGTAAGCATCCTTTTCAGCCTTGGGTGCATTTACGGCGGGCTCCTCTGGCTCTGGTGTTTCAAGGACATAGAGCTTACGCTCATGTGTGAGAAAAATTCTCAGTGTCCTAAACCAGTTTTGAAAGTTGGTTCCAGAAAGTTTGTCCTTCTCAAGGACTGATCGCAATAAGAAAGTGTGAGTGTTGGTTGCCATTTGATTGCTACAAAAGAAAAATTTGCATTTAGTCCAAAACATTTTGACTTGTAAAGATTTGATAAACGAGATTAATTAGGCCTTTAATTAATTACGCTCCCACTATTTTATTCTAATTGATTGCCATCACTATCAACTCGGAAGATTGCAAGGAACAACCTTCTAGTGAGCCAAGACCTAAAATAATTGGATCAATGCCCAGCCAACGCCGGCCTCAAAGACCAAATACTAAGGTGGGCAACTTTTGCCAATTGCATCATATGCAACTCTTGGATAGATGATAATGAACAACTCCTTGCCATGATGCATCTGTGTGCCTCTAGGTACTTGATCCTATCAAGGTTCCCTAGTTAAGTCCAACCCATAAGCCAACACGATGAGTGTGCACCCTACGGAGGCAGACCCACACACCCACCATCACACTTCTACAAGATAGACAATGTACCATGCGAAGGCGTGCCCACACGTAGTCGATCAAGCTTTTCATGTGTGTTGCTTTATGGAAGGCAACTAAAACTTAATATTATTAATTGTGGGGTTTTATTAATACATATACATATCCAAACACCACATACTTATAGTACGTATCATATACTACTATATCCACAACTACAAATGATATACATGCAATCATAAACACAAATACATCAGTTATGGTCATACTATTGTAATCCTTTGGAGAAACAAAGGATTATGGTCCACCTATGGTCTTATGCATCTCATGCAACACCTGTGAATCAACTTGTAAGCATGTAATGATCAACATTACAATGAACAACTTCATGGATGCTTCGTGAGGTTGGAACTTCAAGTTGCTTCTTAGAATGGGATCTTCTTGTTGCTTCTCCATGGATGCTCCTTGGAGTTGGATCTTCAGGTTGCTTCTTGGAATTAGATCTTCATGGTGCTTCTCCATGGACACTCCTTGGAGTTGGATCTTCAAGTGGCCTCCTTACATCAAGTTTACAAAAACTAAAACTAATCATATCTCTATTACATCATGTGAGTACAAATATAAAAGGAAAGAATTAATTACACTTTGAAATAAGAGATGAGGCTCGGCATGCAAGCTGAATACTTTATACAAAGGATCCATTTGTAACCATTATACATCCATAGAATTCACAAACAAACATATCCACAAGATTGTCATCCACATTCATTCACAACATTCACAAAAAGGGGATACTAGGCCATTACCGTGCATGCACTCACCACATAAAATAGATTTTAAAGGCGACATGTATTCTATCATAGGTATATCTACATATACCTATATACATATTAAAATTGCAGTACTTTTAATGCGGGACATTCCCCATTAAATAAATTTTTGACTCCCACACAGACAATGCGGGGTACACAGGGGCAGCGCCCCTGTGCGGGGATCCCGTTGAAAGGTCTACGGAATTTTACTTCCGTGCACTTAGGAAAATCAATATTTTCCATAGTCGAACCCGTCCAAAACGTCAAAAACAATAGCCTGCAGCGTATGTGGAATTAGGTTTAGATTTGCACATTAGCAGGTTTAATTCGCATCGTATGCAACATAGAAAACAATATACATCAATTTGATCATATCGAAATGAATCCAAATACGTCATAGATCGACACTGCTTTGATACCACTGTTGGGTTTTGCGGAGAAAACATGCGCGGCGGAAGTAATAAAATCCAAGCAACCCGAAACAGGATCTCGTCGACAACAACGTATTTGGAAGGAGTGTTTGTGGGATATACCTTATCGCGGAGCACGTCCGACGATGTCCCACTGCACGACGGTGTGCAACGCTACTGGCCTACACAGACGGAACTTCTCTCCCATTTGTCAAGCGTGTCGCAGGAAGATTCGGCGGCGTTTGTTTGTGGCGGTGACGTACGCTGCTCGCAGCACGTACAGGTGGTCGTCGATGTCCTCCGAACACAGGCGTCAAGGCGTCTGCGTCTCTACTTCGTCCACGCGGATGGACGAAACTCCACGTCGTGCTTCCCAATCCGACGGGAAGGAGTCGTGTCTCTACGGCGGCGTGCTAGCGGCGCGTTTATCTCCTTTCTCTCCTAAAGATGATGACGGCTAGGGTTTATGTGCGTGAGCGTAAACTAAAAAACCTCTATCTATCTTATATAGATATCGGCCGTCAATCCTCCTTTAAATAGGATACGAAGGGAAATAGGGTTTCCTAAACCCATCGGTAAATAGAAATGTTGCGTTAATTAAAACACTCGTAGATTAATTAGAATATTCCGGAATTCATTAATTAACCAAATAATCACATTAATTGATTAATTAATATTCGACTCCATGCAATCTCTTGGGATGGCTTTATGTGCATATACGCCAACAGACACCGTTAGCTACCACATGTACATTTTTTTCTCCTTCCCACTCACTCCTTGAGCTCCCACCTGATTTCCACTTTCCTCTACCTCAAAACCCTAGTTTTCTAGGGTTTTGTTCACTTCCATCACCCATTCCATGCTCTTTTGCATGCAAAGAAGAAGGAGGCTTCCATGAGATTATATGTCTACTTTCTCTTCTTCCACCTCTTCTTTTACTCTTTTTTTTCACTATGAGTAGCTAAGCTCTTTGTGGTGGTCTGTTTGGGGTTAAAATGATACTTTGATACCATGTTGGGGGAATATAATTCTTAAAACTCTATATTTTCATTCCATGATGTTTGATTTCTACTTCTATCTTATTTCCCATATTGATTCTAGTGGTTTATGCTTGAAAACACTAATTACTTGTTGTTTTGTGCATGAAACCACCTAAATCTAGGAAAAGATGGTATATGTGGGGCTATCTTGGGATTTGCTCCTTGGTCCAACTAGTGGATCCCTAGCTAGAAGCCCATATTCCCACACATATATCCCTTCCCCTACTCCTAGGTGTGAGTTCTAAGTAACTACTTTATCATTGTGTAGTGTAATTGTCTAGGAGTTTACTAAATGCTAGATGGTGAGTAATGCCTCTTACCCCCATTCCTACTTTTGTCTCCCAATTACCCTAAACATTGTCACCCTAGAAACCTAGATTAGTCTAATCCAATTGAAATCCCACCTAACCTTGGTATAACTGAGCCTCGTAAGGCTAGATATGGTGTGAAAGGGTGTAGTTCCCCTTCACATACTCTATTCTATCCATGGCCAACCAATAGTCTAGGGCGATTCCATTGCATTTGATTAATTGTTTAGTTTATCAATCAACAATGGATGGCTAGATTTTGAATAGTATGTCCCCTCTTAATATCATTTCTCCAAATGACCCACCTCTCTTTAACATTTCTTGAAACCCATCTTGCTCTCTTAGATATTTCATGCTAGTTAGTTGCTTAGTTTAATTGCTTGTTTGTTAATTGTTTAGTCTTGGTAATTAATTACAGCTAGAGTAGTTAGTGCATCTTTGTGCTTTCTTAATCGAGATAGTAGTAGTTTATATTTCTAATTGACTTAGTGTCTAACTTGCTTAGCTAGTGTAAATTAGCCTTGGTCTCTTCCTTTGGCTTAATTAGCTACCTTTCCTTGTTGATTAGAATTGTAGTTTAGGATTATATTAGGGTTTTTCTTTCTTAGTTTTGTTTCTTGCATTCTTACTTGAGACATTTGTGTAATCAAATCAAACCTGCCTTAAAACCTAGAAAATCCAAATACCGCTTTAGGAACATAACTCAGACTGATTTAGCTCTAGTTACCTCACTCTCCATGCGAATGCACCTCTCACTTGCCACTCACCTATATTACAATGTAATCATGAGGTCTTGTGGGTGACATATTGTGGTCTATGTGTTCGTGTTAGTATAGGTACCATTATAAATGTGGACAATCCAAGTGTGTTAAAATGCACCAAGATTTCGAGCACCGTTGTCGGGGACAGAAAGCTCCATAGCTACCTAGTAGTTGTGGTGTTGACCCTCCCCTTTGGCACCATCCTATTCTAGTTAACTTGTCTAAATTTGAGAAACACACCAATCTACAACTATGGACTTCATCCATTCTACATCAGAAAGGTTGAAGAATGATTAATCCAAGTCAAGAGTGGTCCATACACATCTACTATCTAGATAATCATGGAGATAATTAAGGAGATGTCCTCGTTGTTGGAGAAGACATAGTGTTCAAATGGCATGACTATGTGACAGTGATGCTTCTCATTGTTTCTTAGTATGCTTGATGCAGGAGCAACCATACAAACATATTGACATGCTAAAGAAGTTTCATATTCCATGCAACTTTCCAATTGACTTCAATTTGGATCTCTTTGCATTCCCTGCTCCATCTATACACACACCTTGAGGTCATTCCATATTGTTATCACCACAGGATTCATGCACTCCTTGTGAATGTCATTGTGGAAATTTTGGTGATTAGATACCACTAGGGTGGGTTCTGCTTCATAGATGAGGAGGTCACTAATTACTAGTGCATGACTATCTAGAATGATCTTATTTTCCTCTCCTTTGGGATCATTATTTCTTAATTAGAAATAAGCTTACATGATTTAACTAAAGTTGTTGACAATGACTCATGTGAATCACAGAGTGGTGTTTGTTGTCATTGCATCCTCAACATTGCAATTTTTGTTATGTTGGCCTCCTTCTACTTTTCCTAGAGTGTAGCCTTTAAACTTTGGGGAGTGATTGCCCCATCCCTCTATTTTGTTGTTTCTAGATTTTTTTTTGATAGAACAAAGATTTCATTAAAATTGAGCCATACGACATCTACAAAGGGAATTAATAACACTTCTAGAGCCCACAAACTCCAACAACAGATTGGCCTGACTATAAGAACTCATAATGGGAGACGAAAGAAAAGCTTCAGGATATATCTCTAAAACATACAGCTGATCGAAGCAGCGATTGACAAGAGATACCTTCACTCTGACAATGTTCAAGGAGTAGACAGAAAGACAGAGATCGGAAATCGCAGAAGAGGAAATGCCCAAGAGAGCCAGCATAGCACCGTTAGAAACAAAATCTGGATGGGAACAACAACCACACTGATACAAAACAGAAAAAGCCAAGAAAGGAAACCTAAGGATCAGAGGCGGGGCAGTAGCTTGGTCACAACCAAGACCAAAAACCAGAACCGTCGGCAGAGCAGACCCTCTACCTGCTAACAAATGACCACTACGTGAGGCAGCGTCACCCAGTAGAGAAGAGAACCAAAAATGGTAGAAAGGACCCAGCCGAAGCCAAGCCCCAACACCAACACGATCCCGATGTAGCTTGGGCACCAGATCAACTGCCGTCGGGCACAGCCGGCCCGTAGCAAGTTGCCTGGCCGCCGGACGATCCCCGATTGAATCCCCCAACCGAATGGAGGTCCTGTGACGAAAACCCTGCATCCTCGTTGGGGGGAAGACAACCTTCAGAGGGAGAAGAGGCCGATAGGACCTAGGGGGAGAGGGTGGATCGGCTCCCCCTCCCCCAAGTCCGGTGGGGTGGTGGCGGCTGCTAAATCGCATGCACTATCGCTGAGACGTAAAATCGCCCGCCACTGCAACAACGATTTTGTTTTTTCTAGATTGGTACCTAAGGTTCTATTATTTTATAAATTTATGCCACCTTATTTCTTATATATGAAGTTGCTATTATTATTTATAGGTCAGACGATATAGGTCAAACTCATGTTCTTGAAATGCTTTTAGTGAACTTCAAAGTTCTTCCTATAAGTATATAAGCCTCAATACATAATAAAAGGATAGGATTGGGTCGGCACATCACTCTTTCAAAAAATATGATAATATTTATGATACATAGAGTGCTCCAACGTCTTCTTGCAATCTCAAATGCACAAACAATCTAAATGAATTGCCTAGTTATTTATACATGCTAACCTCTGTGAATGTCTAGTTTTATTTTTGTCGACCATAACCAATACCATATATCATGGTTTTCATTCATCAGAAAAAAATGTATTAATATTTATAAACTACAAACTAATTCAACTTTAAGCCACAAGCAATAGACCTACTAAAATAGGAATGAAAATCATACGATATAGATTTGTGTAAACTCATGTAAGGGGTGCCTTCTAAAAATACTTGTCTTATTTATCATAGTCAAAATCAAAACACTTTTATGAGTTTTTTTTTTGAAAAATCAAGTTTAGCAACTATACATTTAATTGAAAACACATGCTTAGTAGTCATACATTTCATTCAAGTAAAACCAGATTCATGACAACTATGTATACAACTATACAACATAGCTACATATTTACAATGGGATAGAACAAGCACATAGTTATATTTGATCAAATTAGAGTGTTGACCAAGAAGGAATTAGGTGAGTATTCAATGAAAGACTTCTCAAACACAGTTGTAATAAAAGGAAAGAAACACTTTTCTGAATGTTATTATGTAGTTCATGAACATAATGTCCATACTTGCAAAATTCCTTTTTTTTTTACAAAATAAAACTCACATAATTTTTCATACCTAAAATATACTATTACAAAAACCAATAATTAACGAAGTATGACAAAGTTTGGGTTTTATAGTGTAACAAAAGTAATCACTAACTAGTTTAATCGCACTTCTGTGCCAAAATACAAAAGTTGCTAAAACATAATCTACATGCACAAACCCCAAAAGTATTCAATAGAATGATACCACTATAACATATATCTTTTTGTATTATTTTAAAGCCCCAATAGATAATTTATGTTCATACTTCCCCAATTACACCATATTTGTTCAAAATAACACTTTTGGTTCTTTAGTTTCGTACTGGAGCAAGCTGTTGGACCCAATTTTCAAAGGATGGTGAAACAACTACCCTCTAAGACTAGACAATACCTGGAATGAATTCTTACTACTTCAACAAATGTTTATTAACATACTTTGTAAAGTAAACATCATTGGATCCTTCTTAGGGACCTCACCTAAAAGTATTATAATAAATACAAATGATGAAGAAGAAATCAACCTAAGTTGCTATCCACATTCAAGTATGGCAAGAAATTCCCTACTTGACATGCAGGATAACATGTATGTCATCAACATAACCAATAGGAGTCACAACACAACAACCAAGAGGATAACCTCTATAAACATCAAATCCTGACAATAAAATAGCCAAGTTAGGAGAAAAATCATTGGCAATAGGAAGCACAATATACTGAAAAGCAAAGAGATAGTCATTATACCCTACTCCTCTACATTTTTGAGGCATGTTCACTAAAGAACCTATTCCATCCATTATCCTGACCTCTTCAACATATCTAATATGATGAGTAAGGGTTGTCTTAATAAATATAAAAACTTATCAATTAGAAATAAATAACCAGTATGACATTCTGTTTTTATACTAAAATTTATATTGGAAAGTAAATTTTTATGAGTACTAGGAAACTCAAAACAAAATACAGAGTTGCATAAATTTAATTGAAATCAAATATAAAAATAATAGTATTGTAGAATTTCTTTACAACTAGAGAAAGAAAATAACATGGATAATCCCCTTCACCCTCTAAAAATTATGTTTCAAAATAACAATGTTACGATCATTAGGATGCATGGTGTGTAGGTTTTTCCTCTAGTATGCAGGTATCGTCAAGAAGAATAACCTATTCAAGAACTTCTTCCCACAACTTCCATGTAGGGCAAAATTGGAAACATATTGGGTCTTTGCAGATGATACTCCTACAAGTAATCATGCTTGGATGACAATTGATGAAGGGTTAAATGGGTATTGTATAGTAACTAAAGAATAGTTGTCATCCCCATTGGTTAGATAATATTTTTCATATTATCATCAAACATAGATTGTTACTCAGTTGCAAAACCTATAATAGGAGATTGCAAGTTCTATGGAAAAATAAGTATCATTAGGTGTTTTACTTGAAAGATATATGCTTCGACAGAAAAAGACTATTATAAATGAACTGAAGGTTAAATTTCAAGAGTGTATACTACAATTAAATATAGTGCTTGGAAATCATTCCATCTATCACCTTAGAATTCAATGGGAGTGTTGTATTTTATATTTATGTAATGATGAAGCTTAACAAAACACATCTATGCAATTTAGCAAATTAAGTTTTTGAGAAAAGGTACAATTTCCAAAAACGAAAATCTTTAGTTAATGTAAACTTTAGTAAAATTAAACTAATAATGGTAAATACACTTAAAATAATATGTTATAGTATTAAACTAATCATCTCTTCAAGAAAATGGAACAACCAATACTTAAGACTTCCACTGTTTATTAAAAATTAGAAGTAAAAATTTAAGTAGTTTATCCATGCATATCAGGATCTAATGATTAAACAAAACATCCAGTGGTTGAAACTTCCATCTTTGGCTTCAAGGAACATACTCTGGATATGATCAAAGAGGTATTCAGTAATAAAATGTGTTGTCTTGTGACAAAAATGGTCATCTTATATACCAAAAGTGTCCCTAAGGAACAAGAGATTGTTCAACATTCCATAAACTATATCGCTTTGGTCCTTGAGTATATTTTTAGCCTAAAATATCACAAAAGGAAACTTTGCAACGACATGGACTCCTTTTACTTATAACAAAGGAGTCAATTTCCCACTTCATTTGATTACTTAGGATATTGGGACTATAATCTGGCTAGAAGTAGCCCCTCAAAAACATCACATACGGTGATTGAATCATGCATATGATTGAGAACCTACTACTTATTTTGGACAAACGTAGTAGTCTTCTTTTATTAAATAACCACTTGTCACATATATTATCTTTGTCCATCAAAATAAATGGTGTTTCATAATCCCAAAATACATGCAAGAATGATAAAGCAATGACAATAATGATAATAAGAATTTAATATGTTAATGTCTAAGAAATTGACTCGGAGCCTTAAACTTCCTTTAGTTTCTCTTTATCTTTAATTTTTTCCATTGTGTTAGATATAAACAATAATATTAAGGATTTAACACTATAAATTAGGGTTTTATGACCAATAACTAAGAATGTAACATCAAGATGGTTCTTCTAATGGAAGGAATGAGTTGTGAAATGATAAAGAAAGTGCATAGTTGATAAGAGATGAATATTAATGTGCTTAGCAAAAACATATTTTTATACATGGTGATGGATCCCTATATTTTGTATACATATTGTGTCTTTTTACTCCCTATTAACATGTAGATGTTTGATAATGCGTGTTCCCGATAATTGGATTTATCTCAAGTACACTTATGAATGATCTTTGTATGTTTTTTCAGTACTTTGGCTCTAATAGATGGAAGGAAGAGATGGTTGTTTATCCTAGGTCTTCTCCAATAATAGAGAACCCCAAAGTGATGCCAAGATCAACCCCATCCTATCCCAAGAATCCAAGGATCATGTTGGAGTAAATATCACCATAGATGGACACTTAGAAGACTCAAGTGCATGCTAAAGCCCCCAAAATGGTCATCAAATTTCACCACTAAAGTGCTACAAGCCCTTAAAATACAGTGAATCATATGATCACTAAGGACCTAGAAATCTAAGCCACATCGTCCTTGCAAGACAAAAGGATAGTTGTAAAACATGCCCGCCACAATCATTCCAACCAAAATAGTTGTTGCAGCATCTGTGAAAAGATGGTCATGGTTACTCCATGACCTTCTCCTACCTCCTCCACCATGGTTTTGGTGTCCACCATAGTCATTCTACTTGCTTGCCTCCAAAAATGTGGTGCCTACCATTACTATTCTAGCATACTTAATTTGACCACTTTTTATATGATCGTTTACCTCCTCCAACATGACTGTTCTTCACTACCATAGTTGTTTTTTGACCTACCTACCAAGTATGTGGTGATCACCCTATCGTGCTACCCATCTAACCCCAATGCTTCCCACTACCACTTTTACAACTTTGTCCCCCACATAACGCTAGGCTTTCTATGCCACTATATATGCATTAATGTAGGCTAGTAGTTGAATGTCAACTTCTCCTCAAACTCCTTAGTTATTTTTTCCACCCACACTATTTACTTTCATATTCAGGCCTTAATTCCTAGTGTACTAAGGTTTTGAACCATGTCAATCCTACTTCCCCTACCATTCAACCTGTTATACTTAGACCTATTAGAGGTGTAGATTGGATCTTTTCCACCCACATTGAAGGAGTATCTATCTTAATCTACCTCTTCCTTTCTTAATTTATTTTACCATGAGTAGAAAAGTCCCTTAGCGACCTATTTCGGTGAAATTTTTTGACTATGATACCATGTTGAGAAATATTTATTCATGATACTATGATTTATTTGTTTATTTTTATGTTTTTGCATGTTCTCCTTCCTCACCTGTTTGTATGGTTGTTTGATATATGGAATCACCTAAGGAATAGAGAAATGGGTTATCTTGGGATTTTTGGTGGAGAAACTTAGTAGTTCCTTAGAGGAACCTTAGCTAGTTTATCTTCCGTCCTTATTATCCATCCACTTCACTAATCATAGGTAAGAGACCTAAGTAACTAGGTATTTTTTTGACCATATGAACTTATCAAGAGCATGCTTAGTTGTTTGATTGGAGTAATGGGAGGTGAAAAACCATTCTTTTAGACCACATTTCACTCCTTTCTAGTAATTGCATGAGGAGAACTGTACCTAGGAGCTTAGACTTACATAATATACACCAATGTATATCTATCCATTAGTCAATAAAGCCTCATAAGGTTTCATGTGAAGTGATAGGGACTAGTTTCATATATATTATTATGCCATCTATTTCCAAATAATAGGATAAGACTCATAATCTAAGTTGTTACTTGTTGTTTGGTTTGGTAGCTTAATTGTTGAAGTATGTTGATGAGTAGGACCCTTGTACACAGTTGTTTGTTTATTATCCCACAAAATAACACACTAACTCAATTACTTGCTAAAAACCTAACTTTCCCTTAGTTCAATTGCTTGTCCATGCTAGTTTTTTCTTACTAAAAATCCTATGTTAGGTATTGATTGAGTAATTTCTTAGTCTAGTGTTAATTTCTCTTGGCTAGTTAGCTTCCTAGTTTAGTGTTAGTTAGGATTTCTATTGTCTACTTAGTGATAATTTCCTTATTTACTTAGCTAGTTAGACTTGATAGAAAGTTTACATAGATTCATTTCTTGCCTTATCAATCCCATGCTCACTTAATGTAATAAACTAAAATACAATTTTAAACCCTAAAAACTTTAATCTGTGTTGTAGAATCCTAAAAAGTCATATTAGCTCTAGTGCCTTCCCCACTCCCTATGGATTGGACTATGTTCTTTCCACTCATGTACTACATCCCAAGATCATGTAGTTGCAGTTTGTTTTATATAAGAGTGTGCCTCGGTATGGTGATTTGTTAGACCAGTGTGCCCTAAGGTACATCAAGCTTTCTGAAACCATTTTTGGGGAGTGGAATTTTAGATCTAGATATATGTTCATATTTTACTTTTTCTAGTATCCCTCACCATTCCAATTAATATTCTTGTTACCGTTTTTCATTTGTGATTCTTGACTTGCTTCTCTTTGCTTGGTTATTCCATGCATATGCGAAAAGTGCATGTTTGGTCATTGCTCCTTATATACCGAATCTTTCTTTGAAGATTCAAAAATAGGAAGGTAAGGTAGCAAAACAACCACATCCAATTAGAAGAATAAGAATTATAGACTATGAACAAGCACACAATGATGATCCTCCAATTTTACTTCCGGCAAGGCCATGACTACTTTACTGAGAATTCACACATCAACAATTGCAACAAGAGAGGGAAGACAGCCATGACATGCATTCTAGATCCCACATACTCTAGTTGGGTCACTTCTAAATCATGATAGATTGCAGAATGAGATTCCCTTCAAGCACATAGACACATTCTATAAGAATTTTTTCACATTCTATACTCTAGCTTCCATACAAAACTCCGCTCTCCTAACCCTATTCCCTTTCTCTTTCAATGATAAGACCAAGGTGTGGTATACTGCTAAAATTGAAGTGATAAAATGGGAGGCTATGGAGAATGAATTCCTCATGAAATTCTATCCAATAACCAAGCTCACACAAATGATAAGAAATATTACCTCATTCTGGAAATTGAGTCACAAACAATTCCATAAAAGTTGGGAGAGATCTTAGAAGTTGTTGAGAGACTACCACCACCATGAAGTATCACTTTGGTAGCTTGTGCAATGATTCTATTATGGATTCTCCCAAATGGGTTGAACTATGATAGATTCTTCTTGTGGGGGAACATTCATGTACAAACTTCTTGAAGAATCATGGCCATTGTTTCACCACATGGCTGAAAATTCAAGGCATACAGAACCAAGTGCAGACAATGACAATGATAGGGATGTTTGTGCTACCCCTTCTTCTCCACCTCCTCCTCCTTTCAATTATACAAGCCTACAAATAATGAAGATTCTTTTCAGAATAATGAATCTCATGAAGATTGAAGTAGGAGATTCCTACAGGCATTATTTGTTATCCATTGAGTCCCTTGGGGAAGAGGTAAATGCTATGCAATGTTTTGGAAACTATAAAAAAAAAGGTTCTATGTCCCAATCTTACACTCTTGAGTGGAGAAATGAACCTAACTTCTCATGGATGTAAAAATGTAATGATGTACATGGGCAACAAAGGTAACATCGTTGTCAAATATTGTAACTTAATGAAATCTAGACTCTTATTATATTTCATAATTAGGAGGTTAATATGTTGGTTCCTTAGATTTGAATAAACAACGATTAATTTATAATTTGATGTATGTTGTTAAATAATAAATATGAATAACTCAATGATAGCCCATAAAATATTTGGACTAGAAAACCTATAAAACATATTAAGTAGCATTAGGTTCCATAATCCACATCACATGTCACAGTATACTCATGTTAATATAATGACCTATATGTGTGCTAATATGTATGGAATTTAGGAAATATGGCACTAATAAATATACACATAATGGATAAAGTATGTTTAATAAGATGTATAATGTGCATAATACATGAAGTAGAATAATAATTGGTGATTCCATGTTCATAAATATAAATAATATAGCATTATCTAAATAAATATTGTAATTCTTGCATATTAATACAAGGAAACTCTACTAGTAACCTTGTGAAGGTAATGGGATTCTTAATAATAAATAATGATGTAATGTTATAATAATATAATGGTGATAATCCTAAGTACTTAATTATATTAGAAATCATTAAGGATTTCTCAAAAGGAAATTGTAAATGCAAAATCTTGATCCTTGGGTGCCAATTTGCTTGCTTGCTAAGTTTCACATTAAATGAACAATCCTAGATATTTAAATTTCTTTTGGGCAAGAAAATATGAATTTTACTCCAAAATATTAAATAATATGGTTAAGGACTTGAAAAGGTAGAAACTAATATAGAATTTGGATACTACATACCAAAATTAGCCAATGTATAAATTTTGAAATATTTGAACAATTCTAGATGCCTTAAATTCATTAAGGAATGGAAATATAAGAAAAGATCTAAAATTGTTAAATAAAAAAGTAAACAGTCCCACAAGTGAAAATTTATAGCAAATTTGGTTTCTCCAAGTCCTTATTAGTCTAGTTAAGAAATTTGGTGTTCTTTGAATAGTGTTTAATACCCAAGCTAATTTGGAAAGAAAGTAGTTGAAAAGCATTAATTAAGAAATTGATTTCGTACTATTAAAACACAGATTTCCTAATGTCAATGTTATTTTTCCTATCTTGTTCTTTTCTTAAATCACATACTCATTGCTACAGTCCAACTTTTAACTGAATGATTCATTGTCTTTCTTCTTTGTTCAGTTTCTTTTCTATTTTGTATCACATTTTCCTATATTGCTATGATTCTTTCTCTTCCTCTCCCTTTTCTCCTCCTCACCCTTGAATTTTCTATCCTCTATGTTCTCCTCTTGTTTTCAAGCTTAGTGGTTCTCAATTTTAAAGGGATTTTTTCTTGCCAAATTCTCATTCAACCAAAAGTTTCCACCTTCCCCAATTTCTCCCCTTCTTTCCACTCTTTTTTTCCAATTCTTGGTGCTTCTATGTCATAAAACTTCCATAAAATAAATCATGTACCTTCACATGACTCAGGGTAATAATCATTGGCTCTTATTTCAACATTAAAGTGGTTTTCCATCTTTCCTGAACTCTTCTAGCAACAACCAACTTTTAGGAAACCCCAATTAAGTAAGGCTTTAAAGTTGAGAATCATTACCAACAATATTGCCAAGGATCCAAATTAAAAAATAATAATAATAAATAGTAAATAATTACATCCATTTCAAATATTTTTTACAAGATGCTTTTACATGAAATTCTATCATCAGAACTATACATAGATAATAAATGTCTAGCTAATCCTCCTTACTTATATTAATACTTTAAAAACCCTAGATTTGTATATGACGACCTTATGGTGTTTGTATTCATTGAATGTGCTTGAAGTATATACTAAATCATCTTTATTGTGCACCATTGAGGTAGATGGTTACATCTATGACTACCAACATTAGTTTGTCGATGTTTTTTGAGAATTTCTTGAGGTTTGACTAAATAAACTATTGAGTGTTTACTAATCTTTTGTTCAATTATAATGCAACTATGAGTATCACATAAAGAAAGATTATGATAAGAAAATGATTCTTCTTATTTGCAAGTAATTGTCAGAATATATGTTGTTATGTACTTGCAGACTTTTGCATGCACCCCACTTACACTGTGTATTTCAATATGCTGATGCTTTTGTAAGTCAACAATGTCGGTACATTCTAAATATAAAAATGTTCAAAGACATGATAAACCAGATGAAATTACATGAAGGCATTAATCTAAGTTTGGAGGATTAGTTAGACAGTTCTTCTAATGTACAATTCTAATAATAGATTTTCATGTATAATCATCATATAATGATATTTGAAATGAATGAAATTATTTTCTATTATCTATTATTTGTTTAAAATATGGATCCTTGGGAAAATTATAGGTAATGGCTCTTATCTTTTTGACCTTCCTTGATTGAGGGTTGTTGAAAATGAGGTCATTACACTACTGGTCTTGATGGAGTCCTAGAGTTTAGGAGGAGGACACTGGTCGTCGCTCCCCGTATGGAGATCCATGATCCCTCTTATAGACTCCTCTCAATCCTCCAGTGGCTTCAGATATGTTTGAGTGAAGGTGGTCTTCTATATTGTTCCTTGCTTCTTTCCTTGTTGTAATGATATCAATTTTGGGTTTTGCTTGTTTTAGACTATTTTAATCTTGTTTTATGATATGTCATATTTAGTTGGACTTAGAGAACTCATCCTTCTTAATAGCTTTCTCAATGACTGCTTCTAAGTTTCTTAACCTAGGATCTCCTTCCTACTCTCATGGAGGAAGTTCTTGTTGTCTTGTCTGTACTTCTTGAGACTCTAGAAAGAGGTCATTGTGATCACGAGGACTTTAGAAATCTGAGGGTTGGGCTCTTTTATGGAGTCTTATTCTCGACAAATAAGTTATTCAAGTATTAGCACTTTTGTATTAGTATCCATCGCGTGTAAGGATGTCATGAGGAAGATGACGACCCAGGTAATTACATTTGTATCCATGCTTTGATTTTTCTTTGCATAACACCATTATGGCCAAAGGTGTCTTTTTAAGCATGATTTGTTTCTTTTTTCACATTGAGCTATAAGATTTTGTGTCTGCTATAGGCTCAGACCACATAGACAACCCTGATAGGCCCATACCACATAGACAACCCTGATAGGTCCATCTCAGTCAAATTTATAAACAAAATGGATAATGTCGTCCACATGGCTTATTCAATTTTTTTGATTGGTCTAATACTATATTATAACTAGTAAATTATTTATAAATTTGAAAGATAAAATAAAAGTTGCACTGAAATCATCAAGTTGTTCTCTATCCAATGGTGTTCATTTCATATCCTAAATCTAATATTATAAATATATGAATTTATAGGTTTCAGTAATAGGTTAAAATTTATAAAATTCAAAACTAAAAAATTTGTAATTATGAAAAAAGTGAAATGTGCTATGAACTAAGAAAAGTAAAATTTCTAAGATTGCATGATTTTATCACCTAATTCACTCATAGTTAAAATATTATTTTTAGGGTTTATGTAATTAATATGAACCTAACCCTACTCCCAAACAATATATTTAAAAGGTGGTTTTGAAGATCTTAGATTGGACATAGGATTGACCTTGGACATATGTAGACTTAATATGAGGTAAGTTGCATTCTATTATCCACATTGAGAAATTAACCTAATTTTACTCTCTCTTGATGTATGATGCAACTTCATATCCTATTTATCTCTCTCTTATGACTCTTTCAGGTATTTTGTTAATGGATATTCTCGTTCTTGACTTAGTGATCCATCTTTGGTCTAATCCTAATGAACATGAATCCCTGACATTCTTGAAATATCTATGTTCAACGTTACACTCTAAAATTAACTATTATTATTGATGAAATCTTAATTGTAAAATTGAACTAGATAGTTCCTTATTGTGATGTGGAACCCTAATTTGCCCACTGTATTGGTGGATGTTTTATATTTCTCATTTATGTGATGAAAATCTTGTTAAATCTATTTATATGATTTGACTTTCCCTTGCCTCTACGTTTTGCATGCTTTGTGATGTAGTAGCCATATAGTTGTATAAGTGCTTTGGTTTCTGGGTTACGTGCCATTTATGTTTTGGTATGGAGGTTATGTGCCCCATACCCAGGTTATGGCCGATATTATTATGGGATGGAGGTTAAGTTCCCCAAATTTGGGTTTCTTCCCACATTGTATATTGGGGAGTTTGGTTGTGTGCCTTACTTTACCTGTTATGTGTTGTGTGCCCTAGTCGTCATTGTTTATTTATATATAGCTAGTGCTATGTTATCTCACTTGCATGTATGTTTATTATTTTTGATGATGAGTTATGTGCCCTAAATTCATTTTTTGTGCTTTTGTGGCACATCTTACTTTTGTTTAAAGAAAAGTGTTACTCTTCTTTACGAAACTACAGAAAATGATATTCTTTTGATATCCAACTAGATGGTACTTTTCCTCATGGATGTGAATCCTTGTTATATTTGATGTCCTTTTTCCTAATGTTGCTCAAATCCCTATTATCATGCTCACACTGGATTTTATGTTGATATTTTCCATTTTTTCTTCTTTTGGTGGGGGTATGCTTCCAACCCATTATGTGAAAGAACATGGAAGACTTGACAGATCACGTGGACCTCACCTAAAGGAGTCGATATTGCAAGATAGACTTGAGATAGTTTTGATATAGTTAGATTCTAAAGTTGCTACTTTCATATAACTAATGGGAGATTATTTTGTAAACTTGTCGAATTGAATATGGTCAGGGAATTATTACCCAACTACTATTTGTGTGTACCATTATTTGATAAATTAAAAATTTACACCTATTATAGCATACCTTTTTAGTGTGTTTGGCTTATAAGGGTTTATTCATGAAAATAAGTAGGGAGTGGATCCCCTCTAGGGTCCCACTCCTTACAGGATGGTAACAGAGCGATAGTAGTCAAATTCTAAAATATTTCATTTTTATCTCCCTTAGGTTTTCTATCTTGTTTGATAAGGTCTTTATAGAGCTCTTATCTTGTATGAAAATACCATACATTTACCCAATATGAGATGATAAATAAAGGATACTAAAAGTGATGAAGTTCATATGAGGATCTTAAGTTGTTAACCCTTATGTGATGATTCTCTTGTAGCTCATACCCTAAGAAATTGGTTAGTTATGGCATGTATATTTGGATGTTTTATGGTCTTACATGAAGATGAAATTATGAGAATCTTGAAGTAGTAGGATAAGGAAATCTTAAATGGAAAACTATGACTTAGTTCTTGTTTTGATTTTGGACCCTATCTTGAGTTTTATATTGCAAAATTTTACCTTTAAATGATTTTAATAATGATAACTATATGTATAAAATAAGATTGTCTCAGAATCTAATAATTTTTTTCTTGAACTAAGTCACAATAAAGGAACGCATTTGGTTTTAGATAGAAACCCCAAAACAAGTAGGGTAGGATCTCAAACCCTATCTTTGAGTTTGAAGTGATGAGTCTTGTTCTATATGTCTAGTGGACCTACCCTTTTGCACCCTATGAATTTTTGGGTTGCTCGTGTGAACATTAGGGTGGTTATGTTAGAAATATAAGGACCTAAATTCAACCCTAGGTGGGTACAACATGTTATTTGGAAGCCTGAATTATTAAAACATAAAACAAAGAAAGTAAACATGACTAAATATATACATGTTATCTTGTTACTTCTTGGGTTGTTTAATTTGTCTTATTTATTAAACCTTTTAAAGGGGTGGAGAATAGTTGGTTGTTAATGTGTATGGATGTATAGATTTTGTGGAAAACCTCCTTTTAAGGAGTGGAGTGTTGTAACATACCAAAACCTAGACTCTTATCCTATTCCATAATTAGGATTTCAGTATGCTTCGTTCATTAGTTTTTATGAAATAAGGATAAAGTTATATGGTGATGTATATTGTTAATGTATAAAATATGAATAACTAAACGGTAACCCATAATAAATTTAGGTTTGAAAATAAACAAAACTTATTACATGGCATTAGGTTCCATAATCCACATAACATATCACAATATACTCATGTTAACGTAATGACCTATATGTGCGCTAACATGTATAAAGTTCATGAAATATCGCAGACATGTTTCCTTTTCTAACCAATATTGACATAATTTCTAAGATATGTTTAATAAGCAATATAATGTGCTTAATACACAAATCCAAATAATAATTTCTAATCTCATGTCCATAAATATGAATAATGTACCATTGTCTAAATCAATACCAAATTAATGGATTAAGTATGTTAAATAATATAAATATCAATTTTTTTGCATAATAATAAAATGAAAATCCTTTTTGTAAGAACTTGAAGATAATGAAAACATAAATAATATATAATGATGGTAATGATTATAATAATATAATGATGGTAATCCTAAAAACCTAATTCTATCAAAACTCATTAAAGGAAATCTCAAAACTCAAATCTAAGGCAAAATCATGATTCTTAGATCACATTAGCTTGGGTTCCAAGTTTCACATTAAATGGAACTCCAAGATATCTTAGTTAATATGAGTTTTACTGTAAAATATTAAATACATGATTACATGGTCCTTATTGTCGGTTGACTGAAATCATCTTAATCTAGCTTAGGATGAATGGATTTCATATTGTATTGAGGGGTGTGACGACAAGCAAGCCACACAAATATTACTTATTCTTGCTTGATGGAACATCTGGCAATGCTGCAATGAATTTATCCATAAATACAAACCAATTACCCATGCTAATTTGATCCAGTATCAGATGGTCGCAATCTTAAGCCTTTCACCAAAATCCTACTAGAATCATCAGCAAACATTGCACCACATACAAGAGGTAAATCGATAGTAGTACTACCTCTTTCTCAACACAACCTTCCATTAGGCGACATGCAAATATACCATTGGTGTCCACTCCCACAATGACGGTGGTGCTACCTTGTATGGCAAGGATGCTCTTATTTTAGCTAGTTTTTCCTTGGAAGCTGAAATCTAGGCAATTTTGCATGCTTTAGAGGTCTATAACAAGATGAACAGGACCTCCTTTTATGTTCTATCAAACTCTTAAGAAGTTGTCAACATCCTAAGCAAGCTACATGACATCTCACCAAAATTCATGCTTCATGGCAGAAGAGCAAATGCTCTCACCGAAGGAGATCCAAGGCATAGGTTGGATTACGTGCCTCACAAATTCAATGGCTCAACTGACTTAATAGCCAAGCACACCATTTCTACTGGCTCATCATGCACCTTTCATTCAATTCTACCTAGTTGGCTACCTAGTAGCCCTAGGGTTAAGGTAGCTAATATTTTCTCAGTGCTAGAGAGCATACTGAATAAAAACTTATCTCTGGTGTTGCAAAAAAAATGACCTCAAAGGTGGAAGCTATTCCAAAATTCAAATGCTACATACCTAAACTAGTCAATATGTGAAGTTTCACATTTTTGAACAATCCTACATGCCTTAGATTCATTAAGTAAAGGAAATATAAGATAATATCTAAAAATATTATCTAAAATAGTAGAAAAAAACCAACAGTGAAAATTAATGTCAAAATCAGTTTCTCCATGTCCTAATTAGTCTAGGTTCAAATATGGTGTTATTTTCACATGGTTTATCCCAAACTAACTAGGAAAGAAAAGGGTTGAAAGAAATTAATTAAACACTACATTTAATTCTCTTAAAACATGGATTTCATAATGTCATGTTATTTTCCATGTCATCCTCTTTTCCTAAAACACAAACTCATTGATATAGTCAAATTTTAGTCAAATGTTTTGTTGGTTTTCTTTCTAATTCTGGATAAATAGTTTCTCTTATCTTTCCTCTCCCTCTCCTTCACTCCACCTCACCCACTAATTTCTTCTCCTCTAAGTTCTCCTCTTGTTTTCGAGCTAAGTGGTTCCCACTTTTATAAGAATTTGTCTCCTTAACTTCCTATTTTGCCACAAGTTCCTAGCTTCCTTTGTTTCTCCCATTCTTTTGCCCTTTCTTACCTATTTCTAAAGCCTCTGGGTCATCAAATATCCATGAAAATGAATTGTTTACCTTCACGTAACTAGGGGTAAAAATCCTTGGCTCTTATTTCACACCCATCTATCCTGAACTTTGTTGGTCTTGGCAGAGTTCTAGATTTCATGAGGAGCTCTCTGGTCATCGCACCCCGTGTGGAGCTCCAGGATCCCTTCCCAATCTCCTTTGAATCCTTGGGTGGCTTCAAATTTGTTCGATTTAAAGTATTCTTCTATTTTGTTCATTGCTTCTTTCCATGATGTAATTGCAATAGGTTTTGGATGTTCCTTATTTTAGACTATTTTAAGCCTAATTTTTGATCTGTCATCTTTGGTTGGTCTTGGTAAATACAACCCCCTTAATAATTGTCACCACATAGGATGTTGAGTTGGTTGACCTGGGATCTCCTTCCTACTCCCATGACGGAAGTTCTATCTAGCTCATATGAACTTCCCAAGACTCTTGTAAGGATTCATAGAGATCCCAAGGACTCCTAGGGCTCTTTTGTGGGGTCTTCTACTTCTTTCCAAGTGAGTGATGTGAGTATTAGCACTTTGTATCAATATCCATTGCATGTTAGGATGTCGTAAGGAAGATGTCAACCTACCTAATTACATTCATAACCCTGTGTTGATTTTTCTTTGCTTAACACCATCATGGGAAAAATTGTCTTCTTGCATAAGATTTTTTTTTTTGCATTCAGTTTTACATCTTTGTGTCTGTTATAGGCCCAAACCACATAGCTAACTCACATAGGGCCAACTTAGTTGGATTTATAAAAAAATTGATAATGTTGTCCACATTTCTTATTCAAATTTTCTGATTGGTCAAGAACTATAAAATTCCTAGTAAATTACTTATTGCATGGAAAAGTGAAATAAAAAATTCTCTCAAATAAATAAATTGTTCTCTATCCAATGGTGTTGGTTTCATCAACTAAATCTAATAATATTTATTTATTATTTTATGGCTTTCCCTGATTGGTTAAAATTAAAAAATCATAGCTATTAATCTATAAATTAGAAAAGTAAAGTAAAATGTCTTAAGAAATCACAAAAGTATAATTTATAAGATCATATGGTTTTGATAACCTAATTCAATATTAACAAAAAAGACAATTTTTAGGTTTATTTGATTAATGTGAACCTAACCTTATTCCTATACAATATATTTCATATGTGGTTTTGAAGTCCCTATATTGGATATAGAATTGACCTTGGACATATGTGGACTTGATATGAGATTTGTTGCATTCTATTATCCATATTAAATAATGAACCTAATTTTACTCTCTCTTGATGTATGATACATATCCATATCCATATCGAGAAATTAATCATGTTTATCTCTCTCTTGAGCATCTTTGAGGTATTTTGTTAATGGATATTCTCTTTTTTTACTTGATTACCCATCTTGGTGTAATCTTAAAGATTTTGAATCCATGGTATTCATGAACTATCTATATTCCATGTTGTACTCTAAAATTTTACTATTCTTTTTGATGAAATCCTAATTGTGAAACTGAAATGAATCGATCCTTATTGTGAATTGAAACCCTAATTTTCATACTTTTATGGTAGACATTTTATATTTACCCATTTATGTGTTGGAAATCTCATTAATTCTATTTATATGATTGAACTTTCAGTTTCCTCTACATTTTACATTCTTTGTGATTTAGTTGCTCTAGAGTTGTATAAGTACATTGGTTTTTGGGTTATGTGCCTTTTATGCTTTGGGATGGAGGTTATGTACCCATTTATTTTAGGATGGAAGTTATGTTCTCCATATCCAATTTTGTGCCCGCTCTATATATTAGAAAGTTTGCTCATGTGCCTTATTTGTCAGGATATGGGTTATGTGCCCTAGACACCATTGTTTATTTATATTTAGCTAATGCTATGTTTATCTTACACTTGCATTCTTGCTGATTATTGTCAATGATGATTATGTGTCCTAAATTCTTTATGTGTGCTTTTGTGTCACATCTTACTTTTTTATGGCAAATGTTACTCTTTCTTATCATCTTTTATAAATCATATTCTGTTGATATACATTTGGATGGTACTTTTCTTCTTGGATGGGAAGCCTTGTTATATTTTATTTCCTTTTTTTCTAATGTTTCTCAAACCCTATTGTCATGCTCATGTTTGCTTTTATGCTGATAATTTCCATTCTTTGTCTTCTCTTGTGGACTATGCTTCCAACCCCTTAGGTGAAAGAACATAGAAGACTTGACAAATGACATGGATTTGGCTTAGAGGAGCCAATCTTGGGAGATAGACATGTGATAGTTTGGATATCACTCTACTTAGATCCTAAATTTGTTGCTTTCATGTATGCCTCTAGTGGGAGATTATTTTGCAAAATTGTTAAATGCAATATATTCATGAAAATATTATTCTTCTGCTATTCTTGTATACCATTATTTGAGAAATTAAAATTTTGCACCTATTCCAGAATATTTTTTAAGTGTGTTTGGATTAGATGGGTTTATTCCTCAAATTAATTAGCGATTGATTCCCCTCTCGGGTGCCACTCCTTACAAAGGTACCATTCAAAGTTTGAGGAAGAAGTTTTTGGTACACTAAGAAACCCAGATCATTTGAACAAGGATGCCTCTAAACATGAAAATATATCAATGGATTGGATTAAAGATTGAATCAGTTATCCATCACCCTTATGTGTTGTAAGGATTCAAGCTTCTTTTTCAACCATGATAAATCTGAAAAATGAAAATGGAAAATGTCACTTCCTCAAAGCTTGTGGTTGAGCACCATTACAAGTGCAACATGCACAAAAAATCAAAGGTTGTTGGTTATATGCCCTGAAAGCCGTCATATGATTATCATAAAAGGGGTATTTTTAATTTATTTGATTATTAATAAAAAACAATTCCACTTATTATGTTTGTTTCAAAATTGTGATAATGAATAAACTTAATAATATCCTAAGAATGTTTTAACATGATGACACATGGTTTGCTTGAGGACTTGATGATGAGATGATATGTATAGGAAGAGTTATCATTCTTGTCAATTATCTCCCTAGTCGATTATTATTGTGGAAGTATAGGAGGACAACAATACACAAGAATAAAATGTAAGGTGAGTGACAACTATGTCTATTAAATCATGATATTGTATATCAACTAATGCATGGTACTTGTTAGAGAACAAATCGTATGGGACACACCGACCTTGATATTTACACATGGAAGTCATGTGATGACATGTTAGAGTCATATCTCAATTTGATAATGGTGAATGTAATCCATATATTTGAAGTCCCTATAATATCACATGTTGTTAAGTGTACTTTGACATGAGCTCCTTAGACCTAAAGTCCCTGCAATATCACATGTTGTTAAGTGTACTTTGACATGAGCCCAACATGCTCTAAAATAAAAGTTGCTAAAAAAGTGTTGATTGGGTACATTATGACACATGGGGCGTGTTTTGAGTGATCTGGATGGGATTATTCCCTCTTTTGGAGTGATATTCCTGGTCACATGATAAAAGAGACTATGAAGTGCGTGACCATGCTCATCTGAGTTAATATATGATATTGAGCACACATTATTTCAAATAATATGATCTAGTTCAAGGATTATAAATTGAATGATCACAAATATGACTTTCCATACCTCAGATTCAATTTGGATATCAGTGATAACGAGATTATACAGTCATGGAAATATTGATCAGTTTATAGGATATAGTTGTTCTCTAGCTCATTTCTATTACTTAGGTAGCAATGTGTGTCTCTACACACCAATCCTTGCTTGTATTGTTTTCAACATCACTACCAATGTAGTTATGAACATTTCGGGTTACAGACATAAGGATGCATAAGGGTATCGAAGCTTGCAATCAAACTAGAATGGTTCTGAATCATAAAATATGCTAATTTACCCTATGATAGGGCACACATAATGTATGTGGTCAATCATATTAATTTGATCAATAGATCAATTGATTGTCAGTTGATCAGTTGAGATTGCATTGGATACATGTGATTGGTAGATCAAGTCAACTGATTGATTTGGTCAATACTTCTTTTTTATATTTAACAAACATTTTAAAAGCTTCATATTTTTCATGTATTAAGTATAATATTAGGTAGAATGGAAAATTTCTCTACAAATATTATGTAAAATCTTTGTCCACCACTAGAGAAATTTTCTCTTGAATCTTCAAGATATATATGAACTAAATAATTCATAATTTTGTTACAATATTGGAGGATACGATTTCTTTGTAAATTTAATTTCAACACATACTTGACATCTATTATGTAAATCAACAAAATCACATATATCCATTACAATCCTAGAAATTTCATACATTGCACATATTTAAAGTTAACATGTCGAAGTTGATTGTTCCACATATAAAAAGTGTTAGTGACATAAGAACAACAATAAATTTTATTAATAGAAATGTTTGACATATTTAGGATAAATAAGCCATTTGAACAATATCCTATCTCCAAGTCTCTTTAGACTTACAAAAAAGGCCTTGTCAAATTCAAAGAACACCTTGATCCCAAACTTAACATGTTGAGACACAAATATCAAATTAACCCTTATGTTTGAAAATACAACACATGTCTAATGGGTGCTTCATCATGATGTTTCCCTTGTCAGTCATAGAGGAAGCACTAAAATTTCCCATGTCAACCCGATGCTCATGCCCTCCTATTTTTGAGTAGGTCATGAAAGCATCCCAATTACCAGTCTTAGGCATGTAGTCGATGGTTGAACCATGATACTGAAAAGATATCATATTGATCAAGATGATGAATGGTAACACAATGTCCTCCATCAAAATGTTTGTTGTTGGTTTCTTTTGAATCCTGAATGGCTTACTTTTTACTATGCCTGAATTTTTGAGAAGTGTAACCATGTTTTCCACATACAAAACCAAAAATAATTTTCTTATTAATGTTGTTGTTATCTTTATTTTATATTATTATTTCTTTTTTCTTTCTTAATCTTTCAATGATTGTCAGATTGATCAGAAGAATTATTATTTTGCATATTTATTATCAACAAAATTTTTGCAGTAGACGATGCCTCTTAATTCAAATTAGATCTTTCTCTAGTATGATTCTAATCTTCAACACAGATGTTTGTTATTACATCATCAAGTAACATTGTCTTTCTTTTGTTCCTTATATTGTTCTTGTAGTGTTACCAAGAACTATGTAATTTTTAATTAGTTATCCAACAATAAAAGACTCAGAAAGATTGATTTTTTTTTTCAATTTTTATATCATCAAGCAAAATCTGAAATCATAAATTGAGTTCTTATTTCTTTATACTAGTAGTATGAAAATTCAAAAGTCCACAGAAGTAAACTTTTGATATACACCTCTTCCATAATGTATTTTTACAGAGTTTTTTAAATTTTAGATGCAATTATAATTGAGGGGATTAGCCTTTTCCTATTAACCGTAGTTATTTTTAGATTTTGATGTGGACAAAGAAAATGTTACATTTTGAATCGTCGAAAGATGTAAAACCTTCTCTTGTAAGTGTCGACGATGCAGTCCATTGAAAATGTCTTATTTATTTACATTAGGAAAGGGAGTTTGCTACACACTAAAAACTACGATAATGCAATTGTTAGAACTAGAGGTGAAACTAGCATTAAGAAAGCCTCTAACTTGTTCATTTTTATACCAATTGAAAATCACAATTACTATTAAGGTTGTTGTTCGTACTAGATACAAAATCTAAAAATATAGAAATAAAATTTTTACTAACTCACTGAGTGTCAGAATGCACTGTCTTCAAGAATATTTCTGTCGTACTCAACGAAGAAGGGCAATGCAATAGCATTGAGTGACTACTCTCTCAGGATACTACAACGCGCAGAACAACAAAACATGTACATGCAAATTACAATGTCCCAGAGAGCGACGCTTGATCGTTCTTCAAGCGATCTAACACACATATGATGACGGCGACAGAAACAAAAAGAGAAGAAAGAAAAGTAAGAGAGGTCTTATTTTTCGGATGCCAAAAAGACTCACATGCTCCTTTGTCTAATAGGAGTAGATCGCGGATGAAGTGATGTGTAGCAGTTTTGGTTTGGGAATATCCAAACAAAATAAACTGCAACCCAATATAAAAAAGTGTAAGACATATTAAATTTTTATTAAGTAGGTAAAGTGGTAAAAATAAGCTGGCTCATGCCTACAGAAAGAGTCTCACGAGGTTGGATTTGCACTCACTCAATAAGTGGGATACTACCAGTTAAAGGGTTTGCCGATCGGACTAACTCAAACCTAATTGGATTGCCCCACCATGCATATGTGAAGCTTGTATTCCCTTGTAGTCCTAAAATTACAGATGGACCCAAATTCATACATAAAGAGGAGGGACGTTTTAGTCTCCATGGAAAAATAAAACTCTCCTTTTGGCTATAGAATACAACAAAAAAATTACCAAGTTCATGTGTAACGATGGACACATTTCCAGATCATATGATCTCTCTTATACTTTAGGGAGGTGATTATTCAACCTGCCCTCTGGAAACCGGCACAACGGAGTTACAGGTGGTAGGGTTGGGTTCCTGTCTTAATTCCTCTATGATATGTTCCCATTTTTGATATTCTAAGCAATATATTGGGTTTATAAAAATAAACTATCTTGTGGTGTAGATTTTTTATGTATGTAATGTACTGCCGTGGTCTTCGAACTATTATAGTCTCCACACTAATTTTTTTATCCCTTTTAAGTTATAATATGTGAAGCTCTTTCTCTTTCCTTGCAGTATTATTATTATTGGTTACTTTATTTTTTTATCCCTTTTAAGTTATAATATATGAAGCTCTTTTATTTTCCTTGCAGTATTATTATTATTATTATTATTGGTTACTAGAAACAGAGAGACTTTGACAAAGACAAGGCGTCAAGCCGGCAATGTGCAACTCGTGTATAGAAATAGTAATAAACGCGTTACAACGGTCATACCCTAGTCGGAGCATTAACAATAATTGTGCAATAACACTTCATCCAATTCCGACTCGGTAACTCGTGATTCCGTACGCGTGTAAAGGGTCGGAATCCCGCGGGCTACATGGACCATTCGAACACTCCATTACCTGTTCAGGAACTGCGGCTATATATTGAGACACGGCGCACAGTTAACACAACCCTTTTTCCGGCAATCAGCACGACATGCAGATTCAAACGCTGCTGAAGATGTCGTTCCCCCAATATCCCGATGAGGCCAACCGAGGTATGCCATTGCGGCAGATGAACAGCTTGATGTTTGCGGTGGATGGGTGGACGGACACTGGCATGGCTGCCACGCTGCTGTATCCCCTCGCAACTGTGTTTGACGCCAACAACTGGATGTCCCTCACGCTTCCTGAGGGAATAGCTGATCTGGTGCAAGGAACCGGCAGGGTTGTTATGCCCAGCCAGATCAGAGATGCCATGGCGCTCTTACCAACTGGAGCGCCTGAGTTGCAACGGGAATGGTACTGCCTGCTAGACGAAGTCGATGAAGCCAGAGGTGAGATGGGGATGATGCCGACGGAGTTCTTTGATTCGCACCCAGGTCTTATTACGGAGCAGGTAATGATCGATTCCGCTATGGAGAACCAGTGGTTCCCGCTTCCCGCGTCAGATGCTTCGATCGAAGCACTTAGCACCGTCGAGAACAACATGATGGTTGATACTGAGCACGAGTGTGTTATCTGTCTAGAGAAGCTGACGGTTGCAGATGATCTCAGGGCCAAAATAAGCAGAGTTGGACATAAAAGCGAAGAAGACATTCTTGCTCCACAGCCAACAAAAACAGCTGTAAACCAACGTGAGAATGAGACAACGTCGATGGAAACTGCCATGGCCACTACTGCACTTGTGATTAAGGAGATGCCCTGCGGGCACCTTTACCACGAAGATTGCATCAAGAAGTGGCTTCTCAAGAACGGCTCCTGTCCAGTCTGCAGATACAGGATGCCATAGCTAGGAAGATAAAGGGTATAACCAGATAGTTTCATCTTCAGCCAAATTCATCAATGCAGCTTCTGAGTTCGCGACGCGCAGCAAGATTTGGATTAACAAGGCGATGGCGTCAGTGCCATTTTTGAGATTCGTTATAGCTATCTTTCTCCTATATATGTCACTAATGTATTTTAGTCTTAGTCCCACTATGGAGACAAAGCCCAAATATCCAGTCGAAGGTCTTATTTTGTAGCAAAACATTGAATATGATTATTCATTTTGCAATGTACTCTCAAAGACATTTGATTTATTATCTATAATTAAAAAAGTATGACGCATTTGGTTTTCTGTTTTGGCACTCGAGAAAATCGCTGGAATAAACCACGCTGCTCTTGAGGGTATGTGTGTGAAACATAGAAAATAAAGTATTTAGGATGTATCAAAATATAACGTGCTTTTATCTTTTGGTGTAAGCTGAATAAAAAAATTACAATAACATGTATTATCTTATTAGCAAAGGAATATGAATTTTATTTCCACCTTAAGTCTATAATTTTTTTCCAGGACATCAATTACCGTGGACCATGAAACATGGTTCTGCTAAACAGGTCAATCATCTAATGATATCTAGATCTGTACTAAGTTAATATGAATCTACAATGAAGATAATTTTACACATCAGGCATTCCTAAGAAGGATATACCTTCGGATTAAGTTTTCTTTCGTAAATGATGGTGGATGCCTTTTTCTTATGAGGCCACCCTCAAGATTTATTAGAGGTACAAATCCAAATGGTAGTTATTATCTCAACGGGATATGCCATACCTACCCTCAGCCGGCATCCTCTAGATACGCCGTTACGAATTTCTTGCACAACCGGTATGCTTCAATTCGACCGGGTTAGTAATTCGATCCGATTTTTGTTTGGCAACCCAATCTCATTGCAATCATAACTCGTGTTTTTAAGTCTGACACATAAAATAAAATAACACAAAAGACACAGCCAAATTCGGACTGGGATCCTAAAATCCTACTGATAGCAGGACTGACATGGTCTGGATTAGAAGATTATAGAATCCAAAACAAACTCGTCAGTTTGGTTTTTACCAAACAAAATAAGACTGAATCCCGACTGAGTTAGTTGGGATTAGCGCATATGTGACACAAAAAGACAGCACCAACCCCATTGGGATTTAAAATCTAAACTAGGTTGGTCCAATTTGAATGTTGGTTGTAGGATGAATCCTAAGAAATTCTTATTTGGGAAATTTTTTTAGTTTCGAATTAGTTTAATCAAAATATTAAATATCACATCAATGTCAGAACATAAATATTGATTTTTCCTGGATTAAGAAATCTTGCACAAAGTTAAGATTGAATAATTTGGGTTCAAATGTTAATGAAGGACTAGAACTGGATCGATAGTTCATGAATAGTTTGGGTTCAAATGTTAATGAAGGACTAGAACTGGATCGATCGATAGTTCATGTTAGTCCAATTTCAACTCAATTTTTCATTAATATTCTCAAACACATAGAGTTTTTATCAATAATCATTACCATATAGCAAATAAACCACATCACCACCACCCGGGATGATTTGTGGTGTACATAGAAGGAGGTACCAGGGGTAACTCCAAGAAATTAGAAAAAGTAACAATACCAAGAGGAACCTCTTAGACAAGGCCCTATTATAAAAGAAGACAAGAAAGAAGAGGAAAGATGAACAGCCAAACAACATCACATGTCATCCTCGAGACCGTCTACTAGGACCTCAAAAGGGGTCGCAGCGAGGGAGGGTTCAACATCACCAAGGCATGTTATTGTAAGGGAGATGGGACCAATGGAATTGGACATCAACAACTTAATCGACCCTACATCAGGGTCCATCTCCAGTTTGTTTGCAAGAAAAGACCAAAGAGAGCAAAGTTACATAACAAAGGAAATAACCTGAGAGAATCGAGAGTGATTATCAACCTAGAATCTATTAAATATTTCCTTCCAAATGGAGCAAAAAATAGCTACTCTTGGAGAGTCTGATTCAGAATTGGATAAATAGAAGAAACATAAAGGAGATAGTAGTGATCTTATATTTTAGTGAAGTTGACAAAGAGGGTCAGTTGATAAAGAAAAAATCCCAAACTTGATGAGTAAAAAAATAGTAGAAAAAGTGTGATCAATTGTCTCATCTATATTATAAAAAAAGGCATCAACTAGGTCCTTAAAACCCCTATTATAACACAATGAGACAAAAATAAGTTTCTTATTGATGCAAAGCCAAAGGAATAAGATAACCAAAGGAGGAATTTAGATCCTCCAGATGAGTGGAGTGTGAGTATCGACTACACCATGATGTATGAAAAAAATAGTGCAAGTATTTCATAGAAAATTCCTAAGACCACTTCCAAATGACAATGGGAGTGGGGTTGATGAGAGTATTATCTATATAGTCCTTAATAGATGAGAGGTAATCAGAGTTAAACCTAGTATCATGGAGGAGCCTTTTGATTTTATTTTCTCTAGGGGACTTGAGGATACCGAATCCTTTTAGCAAATTCATGTATTATATTTTGTCATGGATAACCTATAGAAGGAGTAAATTGAAAAGGAGGTCGCTAAGGTCCTATGTGCGAAATCTAAAGTTGAAGTTGGGGAATGTTGTATGATAGATATACATGGAATTGGTTATAATGAAATTTTATTTCTCGAGCTAAGATGAAAACCTTTGACAACATGCTAAGTTTTATGTTTGTTTTAGTATTTGTGGGTGACCAAGGAGGTCCATTGAGTGATCCCATGATCACAAAAGTGATGTTGTAACTCTACTAAGAAAACAAAAGGAATGGATCTTGAGGTTCATTATGCCCCATTCTCTAAATTTATAAGGGAAGAAAATAGACTCCCAGCTGGTTAGATGAATTTTGTGTTTAACATGATAAGCACGCCATAAGAAATCACATTTAAGTTTAACAATTATGGAGATGATTTTCTACAACAATGGAACACAAATCATGAAGTAAGAGGAAAGTAGAGTAAGAAAAGAACTGAGGAGTATCACTAGTCCGCCTCTATTGAGGAATAGATTATTCCATCTAGGGAGAACTTTATTAGTTTTAATAACAATTGGGTGCCAACTAGACGATGTGTCTAAAGGGGGATAAAGGAAGGCCTAGATATCTAGCAGGAAAACATTAAAGCTTACATTCAATAATGTGTTAGATTTTCATTAGAGAGACACAATCTAAATGGATCCCAATTAGAGTAGATATAAATAAATTGAACTTGAAACAATATAGGTGCAAGAAAAGTTTTCGCATGTAGATGAAATTAATAACATTCCTACCATAGGGTTTGAGGAAGACAATTGTTTCATCAACAAATTGGATGATGTTTTCCTTCGTACTACTAGTCAGTAACTTTGTCAAGGATTTGATTATGTAAAGCTAATTTATCAAATGGGCTAAGATGGAGGTTCTATTACAATGACAGAAGAAGATAATGGGTCCCCTTGTCTAAGACAATTTGTGTTAGAGAAGTACCAAAAGAAGATCCATTTTCCATACTTGAGAACTCGACGGTGGATATCAACAACACATCTAGATAATCCACTTCTCAATGAAGCCACAACCACCAAGGGTTTGAATAATACAATTTTCACTTCAAGTTAATAAAAGCTTTCTTAAAATCAAGATTGAGAGTTTAAAGTAGAAGTTACTTCTTGTGGCAGAGAGGAATAAATTTGTTGAAGAGAATGAAAGCATATTGATTTTTCTTACTTTCACAACTCATGAAGTAAGAAGAAAGCAGAGTAAGGAAGGAATTCAGGAATATCACTAGTCCAGCACTACTAAGGAAGAGACTTTTCCATCGAGTAAGAAAATTATTAATTTTCATAATAATAGGGTGCAACTAGATGATGGTATTCTTAAGGGGGTAGAGAAATACCTAGATATTTAATTAGGAAAGATTTAGACTTACATTCAGTAATGTGTTATAGTTTCATTAGAGAGACACAATGTAATAAAGTGGATTTTTTCACATTTAATGACCAAATTACAATTATGCTCCTCAATTATCAAGTATTTCTCAATTAAACTCACTTCATCACTCTCATGATCATTGAATAATTTTGACACCAAAAATTTGAATTATGATTTCAATTGTGCAACTTATGACATCAAACCTAGCTTGAACTATATTGTTACTCAATCAATTTTATTCATGACTCAAACCTTTTCATATTAACTTGAAACATTTTCTATATCTAGAGGGAAATTATTGGAAGTGTTGATTAAAAACTCATAAATTTTGGATGTCGTATTTGTAAGATATGATCTTATGAAGAAGTACATATAAAATACCCTAAAATAGCTATTTTTTTCTAATCTATCTTGGACCCGGATCTGGACCCGAATCCAGGGAGGACGCCTCCAGGGGGATCATCTCCCTCACCCGGCTATTATGGTGGAGAACACACACATTAACACACAATTTTAAACACCAAGATTTCCCCTCCTCCCAACTCATTTTCAAGTCAAATCTAAGTCAATGATTCAGGAATTCCCTCCTCTTTCCAATGACCCCTAGAAATCTACGCAAAGACCATGATTTCAAAAATGCCCAAACTGTCACCGCCTTGGGGTCAAGGAAGAGGAAGCACAAAGAAACCCTAGACCTTAGGGCTCCTACATAATTCTCTGGACAGCTTCATGAACCTCCCTGTAGTCTTCGTAAACCTCCAATTTTACCAACACAAACGATTTCTTCTCTAGTGAATGCCTCCCTCTTCCACCTGAAATAGAGGTTGTATCTCCCATTCTCGACCTTCTTCCTTTAATTCCCAGTGCCCACACCATCTTTGGGCACCAAAGAAACTTTTCCTACAACCGCATGGTGTTGTAAGGGCTTGGAATGCTCTACCGGCTAGACATTCCCCTTGTGTCTCTATGTTAATCCCGACAAGCGGCACCGAGCCTCATTTGGTGTTGTCATTGTACCTGATGCTTACACAGGATGTCCAGGAGCATTGCGGAGCTCATCCAACCTCTAGTCCCCTCGCGATTTGAGGTATATATTGGACTCTATTTCTAGCTTGAAACCTACAGTTTGATATGTCCTTTCATGCTCCATTTCCCCAACTTTTGACCAGCAATGGCCATTGGCCTCACAACGAAGTCCAAGAAGGGTATATGTTCTCTTCTAATTCACACATGAGCTCTTGGCCAGGTAGTCTATCATGTTCCTCCTCGTCTATGCTCTTTCTCTTCTCGCATATACAACCAAGGCATAAACACAAAGTTGATCAGAATAATGAAGGAATTAATATCACTGATATGCCCCTATGATTGTAAAACTTTTGATTTCGTTGATAGGGGTATTTTGGTCCTTTTTGCCCTTGCGCTAACCCCTTGAGCCATGCCTATCTCGTGAGTCAGGAAGGAGGATCCACAAATCTGGATCCCTCCCTTGATCTATGAAGTGAGGCTAGCAATTCATTTTTTCTTTTCATTTTTTCATTCTAGCCCTTTCCTGATTGGCTAACATTGTAAAATGCCTTAAAAATAGCTCAATTGTCTAAAAATTCCCCAAAAATATCAATCTTCTCATAAAAATGTCTAGAATATTATGGAACCATTATATTGACCTGATACGATAAGATTTCATGATGATGAATTACATCTCTCTTATCATTATATTTAGGGTTTTCTAAGGGTAATTGTCAAACCTTAATCTTGTTCAAAAGTCTGATTTACAAAGTATATGATCATATCAAGACTCTGATGAACTCTGATGTTATATTGATGAGTTGATCAACAACTTTGAAAAATGTATCATCACTTAATCTACACTTGACATAGTTGTACATAAAAATGATGAAATGATCTACTATCATCAACTTGGGTATTTTGCAAATCAGATCAGACCTAACACAAAATATTTAAGTTCTTAATCTCAATCATATGATCCTAGATCTATACTCATGATGACCATAGGGAAAAAAATACAATGAGAATAAAAATACATGAATGGATGCCTTAATGGGTGACTAGAGCAATGAACAATGTATTGATACATGTTTGTTCTCATTACAAACTAGGATCAAATAGTTGTTAAACTTGTTGAGATCTGTAATATACCTCCTCTTTGGTTGTATTGAAGATACCTTTTATGTATCTATTGATTATATAGTTGTCTATATACTTTTCTGAGCTATTGTTCCCTATTGATTAGGCTTCCATTTTTCCTATATTATATTTTGAGACAAACTTGAAAAATAATGATATTTCCCATTATGACTTCCCATATATTGATGTTGATAATGTTGATAATGAGTACAAGTGACCTCCTCATTCGGAGGGTGGAACTTGTACTTATAGAATGATATTGAATCTTGTACATGTCGATCGACCTCCTACCTCATATGGAGAGAAGGAGCTTGGTGACCTCCCCATATTTTTGGGGCGATGGAGCCACACAAAATATATAAGCATGCTTCTCGAAACAACATAAAGGAAACTCATAATAAAAATTGAATTGTTTGAAATAAACATCGTGTCAAATAAATATTTGATTTGGAAAAATCACAAAGTATATTCTTTTGCTATAAACCGTTTTACTTATTTTTGATAGCGTACGGCGCAATTGCATGTTTGGCCTTGATTTTCTTGATTTTAGACAAAACAAATGGAACATTGACCAGATTTCTTCCGCACTCGATATACTCTAATGACAAGGATAATCTGCAACATCTCCTATGTTGGGTTAGTTTGTTCTTTAAATCTCCTATTTTTGAGTTATTATTTCTTATTGTATATGCCAGTGTATGAGATCTTATTAGGCCACTCAGAGACGGGAACTTCAATCCTTTTACCATTGTCTAGGCTAGGATTGGGATTGGGGTAAGAATGGTTTTGTGACAGTTGGTATCAGAGCATACACACACCCATATACTTTAAGTAAATAATTTGTCGAGTCTCATGAAACCCCAGAAACCCTAAAGTCCATAATGGTGAAAATTAAGGTGTTTAGGATCGGGGTTCTAACATAATTTCTCCTATCCGTCTTCAAGGTGGATGAGATTCCCCACTCTATCTGGCCTTAATTGATCCAGAACTGGACCTAAAGGTTCTCCGTTGAAAACCCTAGAGAGTCTTCTAGCATCTCATCTCTTCATTAAAGACTACCCTAAGCCACCCAAGTAGATGATGATTAGGTAGTCTCCTCACATCCTCATGTGGTCCTTCTCTTGTGACCATTTACCACATGATATCTCGATTATGGGTAAGTTATGTACAGGAAAAATAAAAGCTACTAGAAAATTGTGAAAGTTGATTAAGAAATTGATGCCATGATCTGACCTTAGTTTGAAAACCCAATTTTGATCACATATAATTTTTAAATCAAATACTCATGCATGACCCCTTCATATCATGAAAACTCAATTTAACCAAAACTAGACTACATGCTTCCTATGATTGAGGCAAATGATAATAATCTTAATTTGGTGAAATAAGAAAGATGTATACCTTATACCTCATTGTTGATGAGGTATCTATTTTATTAATGTCCATGTTTCCATATTGTTGGTTAAATCTTAAAACATAACTAAATAAACTCTTACCCTATCTGATACACATCATGATTATGTTATCAATTTATTAAGTATTAGAACTCACAAAATCATGATGTAAGACTATGATGCAAAAAGCAGTTTTCCTTTTGACTATTGATGCATATGATAATCTCGATTTTGTTATGGCGTATGCCAAATTCAAATCCTCGATTTCCAAACTATATCACTACCTTGATCATGAATGAAAGAGAATACAATTATGACCCTGGTGTTGAAAAAATTGTGAACTAGATGCCTTATTATGATCTTGAATTTTGATCTTATGACCTTGTAGAATATGATTTGATCATTGATACTCTCCCTGTTTGGATAAGATCAATAGATAATGACTAATGTAGGTAATGTGCTAGATTAGATTGGTAGTTGACTCATTACTCCCCTAACCTAGGTCACATCCGTATTATGACTATCTCTAATTTTTCACCTTGTTAATTATTTACAATTTTGAAAAGGTGGTTATCCCCATTCACCCGATTTTGATTGGTTGACCTAAGATTAATAGCCTAAATCCATGATGATATTGATACTCGATCTTGAATATTGAATTAATAATGAACTTGATATATGGCAATGATGACTATAACTTGTGGTTGACTTCCTAGATAGACCAAGGTGTAGATCATTCACAAAACTTGAATACCATGATAAAGAAATCTTGAAAATATTGCTTGAATATTTCTTGATTGTTGTATATAGATGAATGATCACCCCTAAGGTCTAAGGTGGGAATATAGACCCTAACTCCAAATTTTGACCTATGATGTCTAAAAATATCGACTCTTGATATTGATCAATAGAATTGTGACTCACAATTATAAAATATCAATAATGATACAAAACCTATGATCACACTATTTGGATCTTGAGATCACCGTAGATATATGACTAATGAAGTCAAAATCCCAAATCTTGATTTTTTTTAAATGACGACTATTTTGACTCTCCTGATTTATGACTTAGGGTTTAGCTCTCATTAGTACTAGGTTGGTAACTCCCATTAATTTTGAGCTCAAAATCATGATATTGAAAATATGATGTTGTCTTGAAATGTTGAAATATGAAATCTCAAATCACGGATGTATAACCCCACCTAGGCCAATGTAGAAGCTAGGACCCTGATATATTGGGATTGAAAGTCACATTGTACACTTTTTTCAAGAACTCTATTTGTTTAACCTAAAATATGATCTCTCCAAATTTGTGATTAAAAGAATGCTTTCCATATTTGTGACGCATATGATGACTTTGAACAATATATGCATTGACCTTAATACTCAATTTCTCGATGATGAAATGATGTTAGTAACAAGTTGGTTATGATATGGAACATGAAATCCCAATATGATTATTGGACTACTTGAATTCTGAGGACATGATTTTTATTATATAGTTGAGGATGTTCCAGTATTTGAGGATACTAATTGGATTGGATAGTCCCAATTTTTTAGAATGTTGTTGAATTTTGAGGACAAAATTCCTTTTAAGGAGGGAAGGATGTGATAAAGTGGACTTTTCCACATCTAATGACCAAATTACAATAATGCTCCTCAATTATCAAGTACTTCACAATTAACCTCATTTCATCACTCTCATGATCATCGAATATATGAAACCAAAAATTTCAATCATGATTCCAATCGTGCACCTTATGATATCAAACCTAGCTTGAACTATATTGTTACTAAATCAATTTTATTCATGACTCAAACCTTTTCATATTAACTTGAAACATTTTCTATATCTAGAGGGAAATTATTAGAAGCATTGGTTAAAATCTCATAAATTTTGGACGTCACATTTGTAAGATATGATTTTATGAAGAAATACATATAAAATATCATAAAATAGCAATTTCTTCTAACCAATCTTGGACCTGGATCCAGGTAGGATTCCGCTAGGGGGATCATCTCCCTCACCTGGCTATTAGGGCGGAGAATAGGCACTGTGGCACACAATTTCAAATGCAAGGATTTCCCCTCCTCTTAACTCATTTTCAAGTCAAATCTAAGTCACTGAATCCAAAATTCCCTCCTCTTTCCAACGACCCCTAGAAATCTACCCAACGACCATGATTTCAAAATTTCCCAAACTATCTCTGTAACACCCCTCCCTAGGGTTTCATACGTAACCAGTGGAAGCACATCCTAATCCCCAACATTATCCATAATGTGGGGTACTTGGCATTTCAGGGAGGGATTGTCACATGCATGATCTCATATCAAGAAATAAACAACACTTGGCATTCATAGAAACATAGATTCATACATGAGTTCTTGGAAAGAAAGCTACATCATGCTTCTAAAGGTATACTAAACATAAACTAGATAATCATGAAAGCCATAGGATCTCCATAGATGGACGTCCCACCAAGTAACAACTTCTAAGGTCTTGTATACTTGGAATCTTCTCAAGATGTATCCTTCCCTTTAGCTCTAACGTCTGTGGACATCTCATCCCCAGCCATGCAAAGGAAAAACAAACATGGTAAGTAAGCGGCATTGGCATGTTATAAAGCATAAAAATAACATATAAATTGATTTAACATAAACATGAACATGCATTAATATTAATCATTTCTTGGCATTTATTACATAAAGAATTTGACAAGAAGTATATTCTCCTCTCTTAATGCCCAATAAGGATCCCATAATGCTTAGAAAGCCCATAATTTCTCGGAAAGCCCATAATGCTCGGAAAGCCCATAACAAGGTGCATATAAATCTAAATTAAATTCCCTTAACCATGATCTTTCTTAGACTTTACTTATCTTCTTAATAACCTAAACTTGATCATAATTGGGATTTCTCCCTCTTGAACATAGTTGGGATTTCTCCCCATGACCATAATGGTATTTCTCCCTCTTAAGCATGAATGGGAAATTTCTTCCCTCTTAACCTTGATTTCATGTATCTTAATCATAATTCATAACATTAATCAGGTTTCTACACTTAGACTTAGATTATAGAAATCAATCATCCAATAATCATGTATTTTGAAGAAAAACATGCATTTATCATGACTTTAGTATAAAGTGCATAAACATATCATAATCATTCAATAAATCAAGTTTACTATGCCAAGGGCATGGCCCACTTACCTTGAACTAATGCATCTAAGTCAAACCTGGTTTGACTGATTGGATTACCTCAAACACCTGAAATTAACATGATCATCATTCATTATACAACATGAAACATTAATTTGTGTCATATAATTATTGAGATATGCAAACAATGGAATCAGTCGATAAAAATCATAAAATTGAATTCCTCATCAAAAATCCTTTCCAAAACATATCCTCTCAGTTTTTTCTGATAAATAGGAGATTTAATACGAATTTATAAGGAAGTAGCCAATCAAAAATTGAAGAAAAGCCAAGTAGGCCTCGTCATCCAACACAGCGAACCACTGGTTGTAGATTTGCGGTCAAAGGATGAGATCAAGCAGTTAAAGATGTATATGCCCTTGTTGGCACTTACTGGATATGGCGTGACACAGGGACATCCCGATCATATCAGGACCTGGATTGCTCCCCGCTTACACAGTGTAAGCCAAGGCGTGAGCAAGCCATCTGTTGGTGAGATCCAAAACGGAAAGCAGTGTTGCGATCAACGGACGACAAGGAAGGAGGGACAGTGGCCTTCATCGCACCCAGCTGAACCCAAAGGGCCAAGGTTTAGGTGTTGGAGCACGCTGGAGCACAGAGCTCCTATCCATGGCTGGAGCGAGGTCGAAAGGGGGGGGGACCTGAGAACGGAGTCAGAAGACCCACTAGGGAGCACGGATTTGCTCGGGGAAGTCCGACGGAGGTGTGGGTACTGTCGCCTGAGGCAAGGAAAGCTGGACAGACCATCGCGACGAGAAACAGTGAATTATCGTGGGAAAGAGGGGTGGCGGGCGATGGTTCAAAACGGTGAAGAACCGAGCCATAAAGGGCATTCTAAGGATCAGAGATCAATCTTGGAGGCCAGGAAAGGTTGGAGGAGTCGTCTCCCTAACCTAGAAGCCATTGAGATGCCATGGCAAGTAGCGTCGGTAAGCACAGGCGGCAACTCTATAGGACCCGCTAGCAGGGGTAACCGCGAGGCAAACAGAGAAAGACAAAACAAAGGGGAGGCTTCGAGGATGCTTACCACGCTCGCGATTGAGCTGAGGTGACTCGAGGGGGCCGGTAAAGCTGAGGACACCAGAGATAACACCTTGAGTAGGTCGGGGAGAATCGGGGCTCTCGGTGCCAAATTGGTAGTGGAGGAGCAAGTCGTGAAGGGTGGTGGATGTTTTGGGATAGCTACAGGGGCACGAGCGGGTTTGTGGTGTCGTCTGCAACTTGGTGATGGAGAGCAACGAAGCCCTATCTTTGGGCATTTTATCTGTAGTGTGAGAGAGAAGGTGAGTGAAGGCTCACTGGGTCTGGGGAAGTGAGGCGAAGGAATTTTGTGAAACCATCGTGAGATGAGAGAGAACAGGATCGGTGAGAAACAACCTGTGAAGCAGACATTGACCCGCGAGATACACGGAGGTAGAAGAGAATGCGAGTGTCGTTGGATCTTGATCCAACGGTCACTGTGTACGTGCACAATGAGTGTAACGTGTGACAACGTTGAATAACTAAAACCTTATAGTAATTTCGTGCATTTAATGTATTTGAATTAAATTCTTAATCAAACTATATGGAAAACTTTCCCAATTCATATAAGGGGTGAAACATGTGTCAAATGCATTCAAATTTTGACCATAAGTGAAATAGAGGGTCTAGAACGTTCTCATTTAATTATATTTGATGCGTGTACATGTTTTAGGCCTAAAATAGCAAAAACCATTATGTGCACTTAAATGGCTATGATTAGTGCATATAAAGCTATTAATTTCTCAAATAAGAATTGCAAAACATGAAAACGTGCACTCAACATTATTTATTTTCAATTAACAATATGGAGGCGATTAAGCAAACAATTTAAACAAGTAAATCACTAATTACCATGTGAGCGAGGAAATTTGACATAAAGCATTTATTTCCATTTTCTAAACAAAAGCGCATAAAGAGACATTTTCTTTAAATATATCATGGGAAAGAGAGTAATTGAACATAATAAAACAAAATTGCAAAACTAACATGGGAAATTTACATTTAAGTCCTCAACAATTATCTTATTAAAAAAAGAGCATGAAGAGAATAAAATAATTTGGAAATTTTTCATAATAAGATTGGGGTATTACAATACTACCCACCTTAAATAAATTTCATCCTTAAAATTTCCTAGAGTTTCTACCCACCTTAAGGTTTTCACATAAACATGCAAATTTTCCATATAAATTTTTATTATAAAAGAAGCATAATAAACAAAGCATTATGATTCAACATAAATTACTTAACTACCCTTATCTTGATCATTTTCCTCTTCTCCCTCTAACATTTGCATGGTGAAGAGCCTTGGTTTAAGCTTGGGTTGAGGATTAGGGTTCTTAGCTTGGTTGTGGTTGAGATCCTTCTTTGCAAGCTTAGGGCAATTAGGCTTGATATGCCCTTCCTCACCACAATAGTAGCAAACATAAGTCCCAAACCTACAAGGACCACCATGATTTCTCTTGCATGTAGGGCATGGGGTTCTCCCATTCTCAAAAGAAGGCTCAGGGGCTTTTCTCTTGTGGTTGGAGGGTGGATGGGGTTGATGGTGACGATTGTTTTGGGGTACCTCCTTCTTATGGTTCCTCCCAGGGTGATCCTCCAATTCTAGGGCTGCATCCAAGGTTGATTGCACGGTCCTATGCCCTCTACCGAACAAGGCATAACTTAGGTCATGTTTAAGACCTCTAATGAACTTCTTAGCTCTCTTTTGCTCAGTGTACTCAAGACCATACTTTTGGAGCTTACGAAATTTCATGGCATACTCGGTGACAGTAATGTCACCCACTTTCTTAAGGTTAACAAACTCATCCTCCTTCCTTTCTAGCATGGCTTCAGATACATAATGGTGGTTAAAGACTTCTACAAACTCACCCCAAGTAAGAGGAGGGTCATAATCTTCCCTAGAGGCTAAGAGGTTTTCCCACCAAGTACGAGCTGCACCCTTGAGCATATGGGTGGAAAATCTAACCCTACTACGTGGGGGACACTCTAAGTCTCAAAAGCAATGTTCCATGTTGCTAAGACACTCCTCATCTTTGGTTACTACATCAACCTCATCTTCACCATGGAAAGCATCAGGTCTAATCTTCAAGAAATCTATGACGGAGATCTCATGTACTTTAGGTGGAGCTCTAGGTTGGAGGGCATTGGTCAAGGATGCTACTAAGGAATCTAGGGTGACTGGTGGAGGGACGTGGTTCATGTCTTCAGTCTTATCACCACTAGAGGAACCTTATGAGGGCCTTGACTCACCAACCTTCTCCTTCTTCTTAGGGGCCATCTGAAAGGGTAAACATAACATGATATTAGAACATAATATGAATCTCTAGTGTTGCTTTAGTGGCCATCTATTCCTTGCTCTGATACCATTAATGTAACACCCCTCCCTAGGGTTTCATATGTAACCAGCGCAAGTACAACCTAATCCCCGACATTATACATAATGTGGGGTACTTGGCATTTTAGGGAGAGATTGTCACATGCATGATCTCATATCAAGAAATAAACAACACTTGGCATTCATAGAAATATAGATTCATACATGAGTTCTTGGAAAGAAAGCTACATCATGCTTCTAAAGGTATACTAAACATAAACTAGATAATCATGAAAAAGATAGGATCTCCATAGATGGACGTCCCACCAGGAAAAAACTTCTAAGGTCTTGTATACTTGGAATATTCTCAAGATGTCTCCTTCCCTTTAGCTCCAACGTCTGTTGACATCTCGTCCCCAGCCATGAAAAGGAAAAACAAACATGGTAAGTAAGCGGCATTGGCATGTTATAAAGCATAAAAATAACATATAAAGTGATTTAACATACACATGAACATGCATTAATATTAATCATTTCTTGGCATCTTTTACATAAAGAATTTGACAAGAAGTATATGCTCCTCTCTTAATGCCCCATAAGGAGCCCATAATGCTCAGAAAGCCCATAATTGATTGGAAAGCCCATAATGCTCAGAAAGCCCATAACAAGGTGCATATAAATCTAAATCAAATTCCCTTAACCATGATCTTTCTTAGACTTTACTTATCTTCTTAATAACCTAAACTCGATCGTAATTGGGATTTCTCCCTCTTGAACATAATTGGGATTTCTCCCCATGACCATAATGGGATTTCTCCCTCTTAAGCATGAATGGGAAATTTCTTCCCTCTTAACCTTGATTTCATGTATCTTAATCATAATTCATAACATTAATTAGGTTTCTAAACTTAGACTTAGATTATAGAAATCAATCATCCAATAATCATGTACATTGAGGAAAAACATGCATTTATCATGACTTTAGTATAAAGTGCATAAACATATAATAATCATTCAATAAATCGAGTTTACTATGCCAAGGGCATGGCCCGCTTACCTTGAACTAAAGCACCTAAGTCAAACCTGGTTTGACTGATTGGATTACCTCAACTACCTCAAATTAACATGATCATCATTAATTATACAACATGAAACCCTAATTTGTGTCATATAATTATTGAGATCTGGAAATAATGAATCAGTCGATAAAAATCATAAAATCAAATTCCTCATAAAAAATCCTTTCCAAAACATATTCTCTCAGATTTTTCTGATAAACAGGCAATTTAATACGAATTTATAAGAAAGTAGCCAATCAAAAATCGACGAAAAGCCAAGTAGGCCTCGTCATCCAACACAACGAACCACTGGTTGCAGATTCGCGGTCAAAGGATGAGATCAGGTAGTTAAATACGTATATGCCCTTGGTGGCACTTACTGGCTATGGCGTGACATAGGGACATCTCGGTCATATCAGGACCTTGATTGCTCCCCACTTACACAGTGTGAGCCATGGAGTGAGCAAGCCATCTGTTGGTGAGATCTAAAATGGAAAGCAGTGCTACGATCAACTGATGGCAAGGAAGGAGGGACAGCATCCTTCCTTGCACCCTGTCGAACCCAAAGGGCAAAGGTTTTGGGGTCGGAGCACACTGGAGTGCAGAGCTCTTGTCCATGGCTGGAGCGAGGTTGAAAGGAGGGGGGGGACCTAAGAACGGAGTCAGAAGACCCACTAGGGCGCATGGATTTGCTCGGGGAAGTCCGACAGAGGCGCGGGTACTGTCTCTTGAGGCAAGGAAAGCCGGATAGACCATCATGACGAGAAGTAGAGAATTACTGTGGTAAACAAGGGCGGCGGGAGATGGTTCAAAATGGCGAAGAACCGAGCCATAAAGGGAATTCTAGGGATCGGAGATCAATCTTGGAGGCCAGGTAAGGTCGGAGGAGTCAGCTCCCTGACCTAGAAGCCACTGAGATGCCATGGCGAGTAGCGCCGATAAGCACATGCGGAAGCTCTGTAGGACCCTCTAGCAGGGGTAACCGCGAGGCAAATGGAGAAAGCCAAAACAAAGGGGAGGCTTCGAGGATGCTTACCACACTCGCAATTGAGCTGAGGTGACTCGAGGGGGCCAGTAAAGCTGAGGACACCAGAGATAACACCTTGAGTAGGTCGGGGAGAGTCGGGGCTCTCAGAGCCAAATTGGTAGTGGAGGAGAAAGTCGTGAAGGGTGGTGGATGTTTTGGGATAGCTATAGGGGCACAAGGGGGTTTGTGGTGTCGTCTGCAACTTGGTGATGGAGAGCAGCGAAGCCCTAGCTTTGGGAGTTTTATCTGTAGTGCGAGAGAGAAGGTGAGTGAAGGCTCATTGGGTCCGGGGAAGTGAGGTGAAGGCATTGGTGAAGGAATTTTGTGTAACCATCGTGAGATGAGAGAGAACGGGATCGGTGAGAAACAACCTGTGAAGCGGACATTGACCCGCGAGATACACGGAGGTAGAAGAGAATGCGAGTGCCGTTGGATCTTGATCCAACGGTCACTGTGTACGCGCTCAATGAGTGTAACGCGTGACAACGTTGAATAACTAAAACCTTAGAGTAATTTCGTGCATTGAATGTATTTGAATTACATTCTTAATCAAACTATATGGAAAACTTTCTCAATTCATATAAGGGGTCAAACATGGGTCAAATGCATTCAAATTTTGACCATAAGTGCAATAGAGGGTCTAGAATGTTCTCATTTAATTATATTTGATGCTTGTACACATTTTAGGCCTAAAATGGAAAAAACCATTATGTGCACTTAAATGGCTATGATTAGTGCATATAAAGCAATTAATTTCTCAAATAAGAATTGCAAAACATGAAAACGTGCACTCAACATTATTTATTTCAATTAACAATATGGAGGCCATTAAGCAAACAATTTAAACAAGTAAATCACTAATTACCATATGAGAGAGGAAATTTGACATAAAACATTTATTTCCATTTTCTAAACAAAAGTGCATAAAGAGACATTTTATTTAAATAAATCATGGGAACGAGAGTAATTGAACATAAAAAAATGAAATTGCAAAACTAACATGGGAAATTTGCATTTAAGTCCTCAACAATTATCTTATTAGAAAAAGAGCATGCAGAGAATAAAATAATTTGGAAATTTTTCATAATAAGATTGGGGTTTTACAGTCTCCAACTTGGGATCGAGGGAGAGGAAGCACACAACAACCCTAGACCTTGGGGCTCCTATTTAACTTTCTGGATAGCTTCATGAACCTCCCTACAGTCTTTGTAAACATCCAATTTCACCCACACAACTATCTTCTTCTCTAACAAATGCCTCCCTCTTCCACCAGGAATAGAGGTTGTAGATCCCATTCTCGAACTTCTTCCTTCAATTCCCTGTGCCCACACCATCTCTAGGCAAAGAAGAAACATTTCCTACCACTGTAAGGTGTTGTAAGGGCTTGGAATGCTCCACCGACTAGACCTTCCCCTTACGTCTCTATGTTAACCTCGACGTAAGGCACCGAGCACCATTCAGTGTCGTCGTTGTACCTGATGCTTGCACACGACGCCCAAGAGGACCGTAGAGCTCATCCAACCTCCAGTGTCCTCATGATTTGAGGTATATACTGAATTGTATTTCTAGCTGGAAACTTGCAGTTTGCTTCATCCTCTCATGCTCTATTTGCCCAAATTTTAACCAGCAATGACCATTGGCCTCGTAACAAAGTCGAGGAAGGGTTTGTGTTCGCTTCTTGTTCACGCATGAGCTCTTGGCCATGTAGTGTATCCTCATCCTCCTTGTCTTTGCTATGTCTCTTGTCACGTATATAGACATGGCTTAAACTTATAGTTGATTAGAACAATGAAGGCAGTAATATCACCGATACGCCCCTATGGTTGTCACACTGTTAATTTCATTGACATGGGCATTTTGGTCCTTTTCTCCCTTGCACTGACCCGTTGAGCCATGCCTAGCTTGTGGGTCAGGAAGGAGGATCTTCACATTTGGATCCCACTCCTGATTCGTGAAGCGAGGCTGGCAATTCTTTTTTTTTCATTTTTATATTCTAGCCCTTTTCTGATTGGCCAATATTGTAAAATGCCTTAAAAATAGATTGATTTTCCAAAAAATGCCAGAAAATATTAATCTTCTCAAAAACATTTCTAGAATATTATGGAACCATTATATTGACCTGAAATAGTATGATTTCATGATAATGAATCACATCTATCTTATCAATATATTTAGGGTTTTCTATTGGTATTGTAACCCTAATCTTGTTCAAAAGTTTGATATACATAGTACATGATCATATCAAGACTCTGCTGAATTTTGATGTTATATTCATGACTTGATCACACGACTTTGAATAATGTATCATCACCCAATCTACACTTGACATGGTTATACAATAAAATGACGAAATGATCTAATATCATCAATATTGGATATTTTGCACATCAGATCAGAACTAACTCGAAATATTTAAGTTCTTAATCTCAATCATATCATCCTAGATCTATAATCATGATGAACATAGGGAAACAAATACAATGAGAATAAAAATACATGATTGGATGCCCTAATGGGTCACTAACAATGAACAATGTATTGATACATGTTTTTTCTCATTATGAACCAGGATCAAATACTTGTTAAACTTGTTGAGATCCGTACTCTAAATTTTCAGTGAAAGGTACAATATTATACCTCCTCCTTGGTTGTATTGAAGATACCTTTTATTTATCTCTTGATTGTATACTTGGCTATATACTTGGTTGAGCTATTGTTCCCTATTGATTAGGCTTCCATTTTTCCTATATTATATTCTGAGATAAACTAGAAAACATAATGATATTGCCCATTATGACTTCTCATATATTGATGTTGATAATGTTGATATTGAGTACAAGTGACCTCCTCATTCGGAGGGTGGAACTTGTACCTATCAAATGATATTTAATCTTTTACATGTCGATCGACCTCCTACCTCATATGGAGAGAAGGAGCCTGGTGACCTCCCCAATCTTGTTTGGGTGATGGAGACACACAAAATATATAAGTATGCTTCTTTAATCAGCATAATGGGAACTCATAATAAAAATTGAATTGTTCGAAATAAACATCTTGTTGAATAAATATTGGATTTGAAAAGATCACTTGTTATATTTTTTTAATATTGGGCCACTCAGGGATGGGCTCTTCAATCCTTTTACCATAGACTAGGCATTGGGATTGGGATTGGGGTAAGAATGGCTCTGTGACATACAATCTACGTGGATCCCAGTTATATTAGATATAAATAAATTGATCATGAGACAATATAGGTGCAAGAAAATTTATTGCATGTAAATGAAATTAATAATATTCCTATCATAGGGTTTTAGGAAGACAATCATTTCATAAAAAATTTGAAAGATGTTGTCCGCCATATTGCTAATCAATAAATTTGTCAGGGATTTGATATCATAAAGCTAATTTTATGACATGGGCTAAGATCGAGGCTCTATTACATAAAGAGATGCAGATATAGGGTTCCCTTTTCCAATACCATTTGTGGTAGAGAAGTACCAAAAAGAAGATCTTTTAACCAGACTTGAGAACTCGAAGGTGGATATCAACAACACATCTAGATAATCCACTTCTCAATGAAGCCACAACCAAAAAGGGTTGGAATAATGAAATTATTAGTTCACATTAATAATAGCTTTAATAAAATTAACATTGAGAGTTAAAAGTGGACGTTGCTTCATTTGGAAGAAATTAGTAAATTTGTTGTAGATAATGAAAGCATCTTGAATTTTTCTTCCTTTCACTAAACAAGATTGTTCAAGACCAATAATAGAAGGGATAACATGGGTAAATCTATTATTGAACAATTATGAACTAGTATCGTAAGAAACATTAATAAAATTTATAGTTCTAAATTTTTGATAGATTTCAGATGTTGTGAAATATGGATGATTATTAAGAGGTTGTTTTGAATAATTAGGTTATTAATGTTTGAAGTGAGAATGTGAGACTTATATTTAATATTGTTATATACTTGATTATAAGTGTAGTGTTCCTTTTTTGAAAAGACATTTTATAAAATCCTAAAAATAAAAAAATTAATCAAAACTTTATAAAAATCATTAATATATTTTTAGACTGACTATAGATCTAATTGAAAAATAAGTTGCAGATCAGGGTTAGAACTTTGATTGACATGTTTCCTATTCAAGTATGACCAAATGATTTTTATGAATTTAATGCAATAATACATGACTTTCTTTAAATATGTGTTCATAATTGTATATTGATAATCCTAGATATGTTAATACATGTTTATCCAAAAAAGGAAAGGATGAATATCTATGGCTATCAAAATCAAGAAACCAATTGGTTTTTCAGAATCCTCATCGTTAACTTTTTCAACCTATAAATTTTGACCTCAATTGTATAACCCTAGAAGCGTTAATTGATTTTGGAAAGAAGTTATATATTTAAGAGACTAAATGTTGAATAATTTATTTAATGCATCACATAAGCCTCAAGTTCCACATTTATTCGTGTCAAAAACATTTATTTTTTCTTTGTTTTTTCAGCATTGGTTGACAATCAATATTAACTCATGTTTTAATGTGAATCCAATGGAAAACTTTCTAGCCATCTTCTTTGCCCCTCTAGGTCCATCTAGGACTCAAATAGAGTGTTAAGAATCCCTTCTTCCTCAACCTCTCTCTCTCTCTCTCTCTCTCTCTATATATATATATATATATATATATATATATATATATATTTGGTCTTTTTATTTTGATATTATGTATCAGAGACCCATTTCATCGTCACAAACCATTTTTCTTACACACTAAAAGTTATATATATGTATATGTATATGTATATATATATATATATATATATATATATATATATATATATATATATATATATATATATATATATATATATATATATATCCAATATCCATGAGAAACTAAGATTATATACATGTTCCTCATACCACTACAATCCACTCAATCCTAAACCTTTGTGGATTTTATGCCTTAGACACCCTATACAAAGAGGCTATACATTTTTTTTGTTGTATTAACCTCCACTATGTAATCACACCATCTCCAACCACAACGTATAAATATAACTATATACAAAGCTCCATGGGATCACCAAAAAACCATCCAAACCCTATGACACAACAAAACTTTACGTGTAAAATGCAAGTGTACGTGTCGAAGTAATACAGGCCAATGAGGCCCGCATACTGAACATGAGGAAATGTAATCAAGAAACTTCTACCAACTGCTTTTGATCAGCTAGGCCGAAGAAAACTTTGATTTGAGAGTTAGTAAACTAATTACAAGAAAAGAAAATAATATACTGGTTTGTGATCACAATGAGAAGGAATTCACTAGGACTATGGTTTCACCACGATTGACACTGCAATTTTACCTGAGATTAATATATATTCCTCCCACTCCTGGACAAGGAGAGAAGTAGATAGAATTACCCGCTCTCACAGCGTAATCCACTACCTATCCTAATACCAATCCACTATCCTAGCTATTGTGTTATAACATAGGTGTTTTAATGAACTACTCTGGGTTAATCCCTCCACTCTTGTAGCCTTTCTCTCGTAACACGGTATAAAATGTGTTTTACTATGGATTTACTATTCTTAACCCTCCTCTTGAATCTATTAAGGATCTAAATTATTACTTATGGTACACAACATTGATAATTTAATACAAGTTTTATAGTAACATGCCCAAAAATAAGGAGAAAACAACATACTAATGCAAAAGATCCATATAAAGTGTACAACCAGGCTACTTCTGGGTCCTAGAGAATACATGGATTAGACCCTCATGGTTTCCATAGATAAAAACATGCTAGGAAGAAGAAAAACATGGAGAACGTAGAAAAATGATGAACCCCCTGAAGAAATGGGACTAGGATGCTCCACGCTGACAAACAGATCTGCAAGCTGCAAATTTTGCCCACCGAGCGTGCCTAGAACCTCCCAAACATGCAGTTCTTATCCTTGTTCTCCAATCCCATGCCTTGGCTGTCGTGAAATGAAATAGAATGTGATAAGTAGGTCTAACTGAACTCCTCCTAAGTCATAGAGGTGACTTAGGGTGAAATTAATCCCCAACCATCAGATTAAATGTTGTATTCAAATATTCTTGATCCCAACACATCTGTACTACTAACTTGGGTGTCGGTACTATTGACTCCTCTAATTGTGCATCCACATGGTAAGTTGTTAGTAGTACTGAGCCCCTGTCGACAGTACCGAGTTGCTCTATTTAATCTTGAGAAAAACATTGTGATGTTGATAGCATTAACATGTAGAGTCTGTACTACTGGGCATTCTCAATTTCCTTCTTTTCCAACCTGAGCATGTGTCAGTGCCACTAACTCCAAAGCCAGTAGTACCAAGCTGCGTAGGCTCTTGTACATTCACTTGAAATGCATATAATCCGAACATAAGATCTGGAAATATACTAAATTATTTGAAAATATTGAAATTATATTTATTTTATGCAAATAAGTATCACATGCTAATAAAAGTAAATCATGCACAATTACTATGAGAATTAACAAAAAGTATACAAAAATCAATATAAACTAGCATGTGAAAAAGATAAATAAATAGTGCATCAAACTCCTCAGAGCTTAAATGTTGCTCATCCTCGAGCAACACCCTCTCAGATCTATTTGAGACAAGTTAGAAAAAGGACATAAACTATAAATATAATTTCTCAACCATCCTCACTTGGTGGTTTCAAACCGACCTTTATTATCACTGAACAATTAACTTCTCTTAAACGACCAAAACATTCTTAAAAGACGTTCACCCTTAGATCAATGAGCACTATCAAGAGAGTAGTTAACATCATTGTTGGTTAGGCATTTTCTTGATGCATTATGTGATTCCCTATTCTACATTACTCTTTCCAAGCTACCAACTACTTGGAAGCAGTTCTCCTTATGAGCATGAATAAGGAGAAAATCATATGAGTGGCCTACTGATAAGAGCAATGGATGGTGTGAAATTGGTGGCAACTAAAGAATCACAAGCACATCCAAATTATTTATGCAAAAATAAAACATGGTAAACCTATATGGTGAAGAGAATGAAAAATTTATGAATCAAAATGCCTACTACTATTGGTAAAATGATGCATGAATCAAAAGATTTCGTCAATTTGAAGAACATGAATTTAAGGAAAAAAATGCATCATGTGATTGTTTCCATCTTTTTGTTAAGAGTTGACAACATCCTTTCTCCCTCATAACTTGAAAACATTAACAAACAATTTTTTCAGCGGCCCATTATTTTAGCATGATGGAATGTTATGCATGGGCTTTACTTACATATCACTCATTTTTTTTCATTCTTTTCTATTTTTCCATGGGTATGGTTGTGTATTCCTGCACTCAAAGTTTGAAGGAAAATGATACCCACATAATAAGGAAATGAATGATATGGAAAGCATGTTATCAACATGTAATTGTTTATGTGCATGAATGTATATATATTATTTTATTTGTAACAGATGCAATAAAAGAAAACTAACTATATTGTCACCTATTATGCCATGCAATGTAAACAAAAGATAATTATTCAGAATACTTGTTCATCTTAAGGTGGTGAGTCAAAAATGAGTAGAAGATGAATGGAATCACATAACTAAGAGACAAAGGATTCCATGAATTTATGATATGTCCCTCTCTAATGACCTGTGTACATGGTAACCTTAGGGTTTCTTTCTTAAATTTCCATTTAAGGTATCATTAACTGTTTGATCCATTTAGGCTCACATCCCATCTTCATCCACATTTCATGAATAATTAATATGTTTATTCATAATAAATATCCTTAAGATGACTAGCCCATTAACTTCCTCTAGGTCAGATTACTCAGGTACTCACAACTAAGACCACAAAAATATTTTCAATTTCCATTGCAAACTTGAAAGCATGCATGATAATTGTTAGAACAAACAAAATGTAAACTCCATGTTACACAAGATAGATTGTGGGTCCTACAAATTAAAAAAATAAAAGCTAAAAACATGCAAAAGCAAAGTTAAAGCCATTCCAACACCTCCTAAGATTGAATTTGACCATGTTCTCATAGTCAAAAAACCAAATTTAGAGGTGGAATAGGTATACCAGATTTTCTAAAGGGTGGTGGAGGTGGTAGTGGTGGTTGCAATGTCCCCTTTTTATATTTGTGGACCAAATTCAACTGGTTTCTCTCCCTTTGTGTTAGTGTCTTCAATATCAATCTTCTCATTCAACTCTACAATAACTCTTGACTCTCCGAGGGTATTAATTGATGTTGTGCGCTCTCTCTCTTCACCCCAGGATTGATTCTTCGCCATGTTCTTCAGGATCTCATGATAGTTGGATGGCTTATTGTTGAGGAAGAAGCTTGTTCCTGCACTATCTAGAGTGATCCTTTCCCCTTGATGCAGTGCATAATATAAGATCTTCACATGCCCATAAAGATCAATCCCATGATGAGGGAACTTCCCCAACATAATTTGGAACCTCTCCCAAGCTTGAGAATATGATTCCTCTGTGTGTTTCTTATAGTTGATCATCTTTTTGGTCAACTCATTTGCCTTCTGAGGAGGGAAATAGCACTAAAAAAGCATCAATCATTTGTTACCGTGTTTCTTTTGACTCAGGCTTGAGGTTAAGAAACCAATACTTAGCAACATCTTCCAGTGATGATGGAAATAGCTTTAAGTAGATCACAGTCGTGGACACTCTATCTGTCTTCACCATGTTGCAACTTCCAATGAAATTGCTGATGCGCGTCATCAAGTCTTCAATATTGTGGTCATGGAAAGCCTTTTTCTTGACTAACACCACCGGACCATGATCTATCTCATTTATGGATTTCTGCTTGATTGGGGCCAACTATTCTATTAAGGATGATGCCTTGAGCTTCTCCCAGATGGTCTATTTTTTCATCGCGTAACTCATACCTTCCAGTTGGGATTTGCTACGGGACCATAATCAGAGGTTAGTTTTTGAACCATGCACTAGTACCTAAAATTTGTGAATTTAATGGGAGAACAAGATACTAGTGATTGAATCAATAGATATTTGCAATTCAGCTTAGGAAAGAATATAAAGAAAAATATAGAGGGTGGCCAAGAGTGGACAATTACAATGCTCATAGTGCTTGAATGTGCCATTTCCTCAACAACAGTGCCAAAAACTTGACATGACTGAACTTTATATGTAAAAAGCAAGCATACGCGTTGAAGTAATACAAGCCAATGAGGGTCCGATATCGAACATCGGGAAACGTAATTCAAGAAACTACTACTAACTACTTTCGATCAGCTAGGCCGAAGAAAACTTTGATTTGAAAGTTATTTAATTAATTGCAAGAAAAGAAACTAATTTACTGGTTTGGGATCTATTATAACCCCATTTTTCTAAACCATGTAATGAAATTGTAAATATTCTTTTAAAAGATAAATGGAATCAATGGTTGATTTAATGATTTGATTTGAATGAATATCGTGCATAATAGCCTTGTATGTTTTCTGAGTGGGACTTATTGGCTATTGAGCCCAATTGAGAGAAAAAGAAAAAGAAAAGGAGAAGGAATTCAATTGGATAAAAGAATACATAAGAAAATAGATAAAAGAAGAATAAAAGACTAAGAATATTTCACAAGTTGGAATTTCAAATTATTAAGGTTCCTTGGGGTTCAAGGAACTCAGGATAATAATATAAAGGCTATGGAAAGAGAAAATATGTGGAAAATATAAATATTTAAGTATTAACTTGAAACTGAAGAAAAGGACCCGTTTATTTTAGATAATGACCCCAATTTTGTCATGATGAGAGATAATATCGTAAATGAGGTTCCCTTAAAATTTGAGATAAAAAGGAGTTATAATTTGGGAGTTATGGCTATTTTAGTTTATCATTGAAAAATAGGATTTATTTCGAAATTAGGAAAATCCTTTCCTTTTTGCTAGAACGCGTGAGATGTGGGACGTTGGATCAAGATCCAATGGACACCACACATCGATGAGTTCTAGTGGAACTAGACCTCTGGTTGCTTATGGGGGGGACTTTCCCCTTTGACTTTCTCGCAATTCAGTGCATGTGCACACATAAGAATTCTTCCTTTGGGTATGGGGGAGGGAGATGAACCTTCTCGACCCTAGGTTGGTAGGCTTCCATCGTGACTTGGAGAAACGCCCAATTGGGCTGAGGAACAGGTGGCGACAGGGATAAGAAACCCTAGAAGGAACCCTCCTAGTCCTATATAAAGGCCCTCACACACTTCCTCTCACCCTCGTGAACTCTGACGACAACTTCCCAAGTTCCCAAACCCTCTCTCTCTCTCTCTCTCTCTCTCTCTCTCTCTCTCTCAATTGCTCTCACTTCGGCGAGAGCGCCGCAGCGGAGCCACCGCTGGCTAGAACCTGAGGAAGGAGGAAGATGAGGAACAGTAGCCCTCAGATTAGAGTCCATCGTGGATTTGAGAGGGATCCAACGATCCCAGGACCAGCACACTTACTTAGCTCGCATAGTGGAGGTGATCGACTCGGGGCATTAGATCTGATAAGTGGACCAGCGGCGCACCGATGAAACGATCACAAATTTTCGATAATTCCCTTCTCTAAACGAAATTCCAGTAAAATGTGTTTTCTTAAAAAAATCATATCTAATGATACAAAACTCCGATGAGAAAACTTTGTACATGAAAGTTGCATAGAAAAATACGAGGAACAAGATAAAAATGGTTTGATAATCTGATTCTATCACGTTTTATAAAAGTACATTAATTTGGTAGAAAAAGGTAATTAGAAACCCTAATTGTATATAAAGGGTGAATCTTTGTGGATTAATAGTTTAATTTGAAGAGTATTAACCTGTTGATTATTAAGATAGAGTTTTCATCCGTTTTGAATGCAAAGTTGGCTAATTTAGGGTTTTAATATATAAATGAAGAATAATACATATAGAAACCCTTATTTAGGGTGAAAAAGGAGAAAAATTATGTTTATTTCAGATTAAGGAAATAAGTTACTAAATAATGATCCTAAGTCTGATAGGAGTATTAAAATGAGAAATTTAAAGGTTTTATGTAGTTTTGTTGAATTTGGGTTCATAATACTAAAAGTGTAGGCAAAACCCTATTTTCAAAGGAAACCCTAAAATTGGTATAGAAATCCTAAGGAATAAGATGAAATTGGATAAATTTTGATAAAAGGAAGTTGATATGTTTATTTCAAGATTTCTGTGCATAGTTGCTTGCTTGATTGGGTTTGCACTACATAGTTGATTTTGTCTCCAAATCTACAGTTACATGTATCTGGTTACATTTATGGTTAACTGCCTTAGTTTCACGATGATTCCCAGAGATTTTATCGGTTGATTGAAATAAACTACTTGTATGACTTTTATTTCATGTAACTATAAAGTGACTATGATTATCACTATAAATATATATATAATTGGCTTAGATATGGATCCTCCTCTGTGGCTTTACACATGCTAAAAAGGGTAACCTAGAGTAAGGTCTACGCTATCATGAGTTAGAAATTGGGCTACCCATGTGTAGTGCCATGAGACTCTCTAGCACACAATGAGTTAAGGAGTGGGCTACCTACGGGTAGTGTCATGTGACTCAACCCTAGAAATTGATTCACCTGTTAGGTAGGATCATGAGGGGTTTAATGGGGATCTACCATGAGGAAGGTAGCATCCAGGTCCACTGTAGGGACAACGTAGGGGATAGGATATGTATGGATCACACAATTATATTTAAAACATAAAGTTGTTTGTTAAATCATAGTTGACTGCAATATGTTGTTACAGCTAATTGCACGATTATTATTTCCCCCACATACCAACATAATTCATTTATGCTGATCGACATTTTGTTTCTCAGCATTTGAGGTTCAAGTGAAAAGAACAAATAGTAAAGTGGCATATGTGTAATTAAATGAGAATTAAAGTACAAAGGAGGATTTAGAATAGACTCTAGATGTGGATAAAAGTAGATATCCAAGTTTTTGAAAAAGGTATGCAAAGTATATTTTTACTACAGCCTCTCAGTTTAGTTTAGTAGAATTTGATAATTATTATTGATTGTTTGTTGAACCTTTGATCCAGAAATCGGGATAATGACTCTGACCTCTTAGTCTCCCTTAATTGGGGGCCTTAATTGGGGGTTAATGGGAGGCATGGTCGTTACATTTGGTATTAGAGCATAGGTTCTTCATTTAATCCTTAATAAATATTAAAATTTACAAACTCTATAGAACCCAAGCGAGTTATTAGAGGATTTTCCAAAAGACAGAGGTGTTTAGAAAAGGACCACATTTGGGGGCTGGCAAGATTTTCCTTCGCACCGCTAGTCTGAATACGAGGACTTCTGGATTAGGGTGACTGCCTGGCCAATGTCTCATGATTTGACTTGAAATAAGATACCTTTAGGACTCTATCATCTTGTTCATCCCTTCTCAACTCAAATGTTGTTAAGGACCTTAAGGATTAGGGTTTTTCTCTCTTTTCCTCATCCACTTGAGGTATGGGTAAGGTCGATAAGGTTTATGGAATCCTCCACCAAATTAATGAAAAACATGTAAATAAGATGTCATGGACATAAGCTTAATAGAATAAGCGTAAACTAAATAATAGATACATGCTTAGGTCGTATGAGATAAGTTGTCATGCCCTCAGGAGAGATTTGAGGCTAGACCTTCTTGTTAGGAGGATGAGTAGAGAGAGTTGGTCATGGAGGAAGAGATCTCCATTAAAAGTAGAGACCTGACACATCCTCTAAGGATGATGCTAACCCTTACCCTAAGTGGTGGTTAGAGAGAGAGAGATGGCATGATGAGTTAGATGTCATGATAGACCAGGTGTGTGGACATGCTTTTGGATGCCCATGACATTATCATCCATGTGAGGTGGGATGACCCAGTGCCTTTGGTGACCCAACCTTGGGAAGGGTCATTCATGTCAGAGAGAAGGATAGATCCTTCAATGAGTTAGAGAAGAACCTATAGAAACCCTATGGGCTTATATGAGCATGGCATAGTAGGCATACAGAATATGTCAGCGAGAAGTAGGTTGACACGCTAGTCGGGATAGCCCATGAGATAAGCATAAGGAGCTATGGATAACCTTGAGCAAGAATAAGCTTGAACATAGGCTTCACCATGTAGGGGTATGCTTGTAAGAGTGACCCACCTTCATGGAGAGAGGACATCAGGTAGTAAGGTTGTTTCTAGGGTTAGCTCTAGAGAGAGAGAGAGCAGGACCCATACAATAGGGTTGGAAGAGTAGACGTTGAGATATGAGGAAAAGTGGGGAGTTGAGGATGATGCGACCTAAGTGGATGATAGTGGTTGCCTCTTGCTTGATCCTTGGAGGCTGATGATATCTTGGTTTCCATTAGAGGAACAAAACCCTAGAGAGAGGATGAGGCTTCTGGTACCTATGTGCCTATGGTGTTAGTGTTTACCTTCTGAGATAGGAAGAAGAGTTCCTTAGACCCTGAAGAGGTTTAGTAACAGGTTGTGAGGCCTTATTCCTTGTTGGTGGTCCATGAGGAGGACTCCACTCTGAAGTATTGTTCAAGTAGGAGGATCATAGGAAGTGCATGTCATACCATGTACATGCTTGGCTCGTGGTTAAAAGTTGAGCATGTAGTAGGTCATCAGAAAGGTGAACCTAGGGTTCCTAGGCCTAAGAGGGGAAGTGGTATACCCGATGCTCATGATGAGATTTGAGTTGCTATAGATTCAAGAATGGCACTCCTCATGTTTATAGGAAAAGGAAACCCCTTAAGTTTAAGGTATGTTTGATGAACCCCTCATAGCTAAGTTGATGACATGGAAAGGTATGATCTTGATACAATGTTGAGGAATGAGTACAACTCTGACCTAGCATGGTCTAGTAGGTGGTCTACTTGTGCCTTAGTAGATTGCTAGGGTTAAACATACTCATGTGGATGTAAACCCTAAACCTAAGGACGTTTGTGACCTTTGTTGTCAAGACGTAGTTTCCTCCCATCCTGGGAGAGAGACCCTATTATAGAGTGTATACCAATTTTTCTGGTTTAAGGTAACCTAAAGAAGTCTCATAGGATCTTGAGAAGCTAAGTGAAAGGTACACGGTATGAGAATGAACATGTAGACCCATAGATAACCCTCTCTAAGTGCATATGGATGTGTTAGCGTGGAGGTAACTGGTATGGGGCCTGACGACGGTAAGCAGGTTGTCATGACTCCTATGAAAGGATGAAAGACAACCCATGAATGAAGAGAGAGATGATGAAGGCTTGGGTAAGGTTCTAAGTTGGACATGTACTATAATAGAATCCTAAGTCTATCCTAGGGTCAGGTAGGGATAAGACCGATGGAAGTAGGAGTTGTCTAATTCCCTAGTTGCACATGACCATAGGGCCGGGAGGTAACAACTATCATAACCTGAGGGCCATGGGTTAGGAGATTGATCACCTTCATGAATTCATGGGACCCAAAGGGTGGATGAGTAGGGCACTCTCTGGATGCATAAGGGAATAGGTATGACCCCAAAAGTGCCGAAACCCTATAGACCTAGAGGAGATGACCAAGGAATGTGTGTGGACCCAAGTAGGTTTGAAACCAATTTTCCATGGAAGTAACTTTGATATCGAGATGTTTGTGATGTAGAGACATATGTGGCATGTTTCAACTTAGATTTAAAGGTGTACTGGCAAGGTGGGATGTACCATATCTACTCTTGGAACAGGAAGAACTCTGTATTTGGATTGTAGCCAAATGCTTATTTCCTCTTATTATGGGAGTGAGAGATAGGATAGTACGCATGCCATACACCAAGGATAAAGATGATGTGAGTTGGAACGTTGCTACGAGGTATGAGGAAAGAGATGATAACATACCCTGGTGGAGTGAACGATACATGGATGGTTTACAAACACTAAGAGGAATAATGTAGTCATCTTATGAGGATGTTTTTATCATGAGCTATGAGTTATACAAGGTTGAGTTTGAAAAACCAAGAAAATAAGCTCAAAGTTTTCTTGATGAAGATAGAATTAGAGATGATATGAGATACTAAGTGGAATACATGGAGGTGTATGTCTTCAACATTACCTTACACCTAAGGATGTGAAGTGGTAATGGATGCTCTGGATGAGATGCATCTGCCTAGTTTTTCTAGAGGCTAGAAGAAGTTGTTAGGCTAACCCTATGTTTGAAAAGAGATAAGATTGGCTAACACTCAGATGTAACAAGATCTATTTAACAAGTTAGTTATTGTTTGGTTAGCTAGCCTAGGCCTTGATGCAATGAAAGGATGGTTGTAGAACCTCAGATGCACTTCTTTGGAAAAGAAGGTGATAAAACCCTGATGAGAATGGTTTAGGGTTTTTGAGGAATCGATCTTGAGGAATCATGACATATAGGAGATCATGATTTAGATTCATCATACACCGTGGTACTACTAAAATAGTAAGTTATAGTAGTATTTTTGATGCCTAAGATGAAAAGTGTACAAAGATACATGTGGCTCGTCGCCTTGCATGTCAAGAGGTGAAGGACGAACACCAGTAACCCAGTGTAGTGATATAGAGGATAAAGAGTCCCCGAAAGGGAATGGGAGTGGATCACTATGGATGTTGTGGTAAGTCTCCCCTAGACCAAGGAAGGTCAAAATGCAATATGGGTTATGGTAGATTGCCTTACCTAGATGACACGAGAAAGAAAAGAGTGCTGCCAAGGGATAGATCTGGTTGAACTACATATGAAAGAGAGATAGTTCAACTACACCATGATGTGAGTTCAAAGGTTCTTGAGTTTGACCTAGAGGTTCAATTCCATAAGGTGGAAGAACTCAATGTTAGTATAGTTTATCACCCCTATCTAATGGTTAGTACAATCCAGACTGGAGGGTCTGATGAGAGCATGTGTGCTCATTTAGGGTGATATCTAGAGACAGTTCTTGTCTTCTGTAAGATGTGATGATAACCACCATAGCCTGTGTCAGGATGTAAAGGGGGCTCTGTAAGGGAGGTTGTGTCAGTCACCAAGATGTTGGTGAAGGGACCTCGCGAAGGCCTGAAAAGGGCCACAATGAGTGCAGATGAAGTCGCTTTGATCATGTGATGGCTGAAAGGAGCCTAAGGACGACATGAGTCGTAAGCTGATGCAAAGTTGACTAACATGGTTTGGTGGAGAAGGTTAAGTTTGCCCTTACCCCTTAGGATAATGTGATGTGTGATGAGTTCCATGTATCCAATTTAGAGCACTATGTGAGGTACCCGGTCCATGTGCGGAGCAATGAACCTAGTGAGCCCCAAGGGAGGCTGAAATGACCTGAGTCACCTACAAGGTTTATAGATGCCAAGGTGAAAGAACTCGTAGAAAATAATATGTGATGATAAAGGTTCTTTGGAAGCGCCATGGATAGGGAAAAGCCACATAGGGGCCAATGATGGACATGGAAAAGTCTTATCCTGAATTATTTGTTTGTATGATTGTTGAATTTTGAGGGCAAAATTCCTATAAGGTGGGGAGGATGTTATAACCCCATTTTTCTAAACCATGTAATGAAATTTGTAAATATTCTTTTAAAAGATAAATGGAATCAATGGTCAATTGAATGATTTGATTTGAATGAATTTTGTGCATAATAGCCTTGTATGTTTTCTTACTGGGCCTTATTGGCTATTGAGCCCAATTGAGAGAAAAAGAAAAAGAAAAGGAAAAGGAATTCAATTGGATAAAAGAATACATAAGAAAATAGATAAAAGAAGAATAAAAGACTAAGGAATATTTCCCAAGATGGAATTTCGAATTATTAATATTCCTTTGGGTTCAAGGAACTCAGGAAAATAATATAAATGCTAGGGAAAGAGAAAATATGTGGAAAATATAATTATTTAAGTGTTAACTTGAAACTAAAGAAAAGGACACGTTTATTTTAGATAATGGCCCCAATTTTGGCACGATGAGAGACAAAATCATAAACGAGGTTCCCTTAAAATTTGAGATAAAAAGGAGTTATAATTTGGGAGTTATGGTTGTTTCCGTTTATCCTTGAAAATAGGATTTATTTCGAAATTAGGAAAATCCTTTCCTTTTTGCTGGAACACGTGAGATGTGGGCCATTGGATCAAGATCCAATGGGCACCACACATCGATGAGTTCCAGTGGAACTAGGCCTCTGTCTATTTATGGGGGTGGGGGGGACTTTCCCCTTCGACTTTCTCGTGATTCGGTGCATGTGCACACATAAGAATTCTTCCTTTGGGTCCGGGGGAGGGAGATGAACCTTCTCGACCCTAGGTTGGTAGTCTTCCATCGTGACTTGGAGAAATGCCCAATTGGGCTGAGGAACATGTGGCGGAAGGGATAAGAAACCCTAGCAGGATCCCTCCTAGTCCTATATAAAGGCCCTCATGCACTTCCTCTCACCCTCACGAACTCTGACGACAACTTCCCAGGTTCCCAAACCCTCTCTCTCTCTCTCTCTCGATTGCTCTCACTCCGGTGAGAGCGCCGCCGCAAAGCCATCGTGGGCTAGAACCTGAGGAAGGAGGAAGACGAGGAGCAATATCCCTCGGATTAGAGTCCATTGTGGACTTGAGAGGGATCCAACGATCCCAGGACCAATGTGCTTACTTAGCTCGCATAGTGGAGGTGATTGATGCGGGGCGTCAGATCTGATCAGTGGACCAGCGGTGCACCGATCAAATGATCATGAATTTTCGATAATTCCCTTCTCTAAACGAAATTCTAGTAAAATTTGTTTTCTTAGAAAAATCATATCTAATGATAGAAAACTCCGATGAGAAAACTTTATACATGAAAGTTGCATAGAAAAATACGAAGAACAAGAGAAAAATGGTCTGATAAACTGATTCTATCTCGTTTTACAAAAGTACATTAATTTGGTAGTAAAAGGTATTAAAAGGTAATTAGAAACCCTAATTGTATATAAAAGGTGAATCTTTGTGGATTAATAGGTTAATTTGAAGAGTATTAACCTGTTTATTATTAAGATAGAGTTTTCATCTGTTTTGAATGCAAAGTTGGCTAATTTAGGATTTTAATCTATAAATGAAGGATAATACATATAGAAATCCTAATTTAGGGTGAAAAAGGAGAAAAGCTATGTTTATTTCGGATTAAGGGAATAAGTTACTAAATAATGATCCTAAGTCTGTTAGGAGTATTAAAATGAGAAATTTAAAGGTTTTATGTAGTTTTGTTGAATTAGGGTTCATAATACTAAAAGTGTAGGCAAAACCCTAATTTCAAAGGAAACCCTAAAATTGGAATAGAAATCCTAAGGAATAAGATGAAATTGGATAAATTTTGATAAAAGAAAGTTGATATGTTTATTTCAAGATTTCTGTGCATAGTTGCTTGCTTGATTGGGTTTTCTCTACATAGTTGATTCTGTCTCCAAATCTACAGTTACATGTATGTGGTTACGTTTATGATTAACCACCTTAGTTTCACGATGATTCCCAGAGATTTTATCAGTTTTTTGAAATAAACTGCTTGGATGACTTTTATTTCATGCAACTATAAAGTGACTATGATTATCACTATAAATATATATATAACTGGCTTAGATCTGGATCCTCCTCTATGGCTTTGCAAATGCTAAAAAGGGTAACCTAGAGTAAGGTCTACGCTATCATGAGTTAGAAATTGGGCTACCCATGTGTAGTGCCATGAGACTCTCTAGAACACAATGAGTTAAGGAGTGGGCTACCTATGGGTAGTGCCATGTGACTCAACCCTAGAAATTAATCCACCTGTTAGGTAGGATCATGAGGGGTTTAATGGGGATCTACCATGAGGAAGGTATCATGCAGGTCCACTGTAGGGACAGTGCAGGGGATATGATATGTATGGATCACACAATTATATTTAAAACGTAAAGTTATTTTTTAAATCATAGTTGACTACAATATGTTGTTACAGCTAATTACATGGTTATTGTTTCCCCCACATACCAACATAATTCATTTATGCTGACCAAAATTTTGTTTGTCGGAATTTTAGGTTCAAGTGAAAAGAACAAACAGTAAAGTGGCATATGTGGAATTAAATGAGAATTAAAGTACAAAGGAGGATTAGTTAAAATAGACTCCATATGTGGATAAAAGTAGATATCCAAGTTTTTGAAAAAGGTATGAAAAGTATATTTTTACTACAACCTCTCAGTTTAGTTTAGTAGAATTTGATATTTATTATTGATTATTTATTGAACCTTTAATCTGAAAATTGGGATAACGACTCTGACCTCTTGGTCTCCCTTAATTGGGGGTTACTGGGAGGCGGGGTCGTTATAAGATCACAATGAGAAGGAATTCCCTAGGATTGTGGTTTCACCACGATTGCCACTTAAATTTTACCTATGATTAATATATATTCCTCCCACTACTAGACAAAGAGACATGTAGATAGAATTACTCACTCTCACGATGCAATCCACTACCAATCAACTCTCATAGAAATTGTGTTACTATATAGGTGATTTAACGAACTACTCAGGGTTATTCTCTCCACACTTGTAGGCCTTTTCTTGAAACATGGTATAAAACATGTGTTACTATGGATTTCCTCCTCTAGAAGATATCAAGGATCTAAATTATCACCTATGGTGCCCAACATAAATATTTTAATATGATTTCACAACAACATGTACAAAAATAAGGAGAAAACAACATACTAATGCAAAATATCCATATACAATGTATAATCGAGCTACTTTCAGGTCCTATAGAATAAGGGGATTAGCCCCTCATGGTTTCCTTGGATAAAAACATGCTAGGAAGAAGGAAAAACATAGAGAACATAGAAAACCAATGAACCCCTAGGAGAAACGTGACTAGGATGCTCCACACCAATGAACAGATTCGCAAGCTGCAATTTCTTCCCACTAAATGTGCCCACAACCTCTGGAACATGTAGTTCCCCTTCTTGTTCTCCTCTCCCATGCCTTGGCCTTTGTCCCATTGAATAGAAAATTTGGTCTTTCCGAACTCCCCCTAACTTAAATAAGTGACTTACGACAAAATAGATCCCCAACTGTCAGCTTGAACGTTGTCTTCAAATCATCCTGATCCCGACAGGTCGGTATTACTGACTTGCGTTTAAGACTCTTGAACTAGCTTAATGCTTAATACGTGTTTACCTTATATAATGAGATGTTTAAACCTTATAGTAAGTTCTTGAGAGGTTGTTATATTATGTGACATGCTTGCATTTTCTTTTTGTTCAACTTGATTAATGTTTGAGCTATTTGGTAACAAATGTGTTTGCTTTGGACTAGTTTGCAATTTACCCATAAGTAAGGGTTATCTTGCAAAGTGAGATATATAAAGAGTGTTTCTTGTGCATTATCATCTTGAGAGTGAAGAATATGGTATGTGGCTCTTTGTTTGAATCATGGATGATGGTGTGACATCATCATGTGATATTAGGGTTTCTACATTTTCTAGGGTTAGCATGGTTGACTTGGTGTTTGACCTATTGTTTGATGCTATGATGTATACACCACCTATAGTAAGGATCATGACCAAGACACATGCTTGAATGCATAGACGCAATCACAACGACCTTGTGAAGGGTGGTTTGAAACACCTTGTTTTCTAGTGACTCGGCCATGTAGGGTTTTCACCTTAAAGTGTCTTGACCCGAGACAAGTTGATGAAGATGGTGTTGCGACTCCAACAAGAGGGAAACTAACCTAGTAGGTTGTGACATTGTTGCTGGATAAACTTGATCATGGATTTTTACATGCAGTGAAGGGAAGGTTATCTCTTTGGAGGGCATGTGTCCCTTGGTGAGCTACAATGTTAACACCTCAAAGATATTCACTTCTCTCCTCCTTTTGGGTATATAAACCATACTCTTCACCACCAAGCAATCCTTTTTGGTCTACAACTTCATCTTCTTCCTTGAGACCACCTTTGGAGATCCAGGAGCAAGAAGAATCAAAACTTGATCATTGGGTGGCTGATCTTTGGTGCGTGATTGAAGATTTAGTTCTAGGGTTAGATTTTGATGGAGAATATTGGATAATTGTCTCTTGGTAAGTGATCTTTCCATCTAGAATCCTATTTTCTTCTAAGACTCTTCATATTCTTCTTACTCTTTGTTCTTCGACCATCCATGGTAGTTCTTCTTGAAGATCTCTTTCTTACAACGATCATATGCTAGGGATATCATGGAGAACTCGAGTCAAAGATTATCTTTTCTTTTTGGTTTGGCCCAGATCTATTTTCCTTTTTCTCAACCTCCTTATGATCATGGATTTTTATTCTTATTGGAGGTCTTTTACTTGGATGAAGTGTTGATGTTCAGTTGAAGGTCTTGAAGCTTGAGTCTTAGGTGGCTGTTCATCATCAAAATCAGGCGAGTTTTATAACTTCTCCTATCTCTATTATATGCATCTTTAAATTTGATCTTACAACTTATTTTATGAATTTGTTATTTTGAATAAATAAAAAGTTTGTATCTGATTATATGTGTATAAGGATCTCAGTTTTTCCCCCTTAAAACATCTCTCATTGATGGTCTTCATCATCATGGTTAGGGTTCGTTGAACACACAAAAATATGGTGATGCTCACTCTGTGGTGCTTGGTGTTCTGGGTTGATCACCTATTTTGATCCTAGTTTAGATCTTCTATGGGTGTTGCAAGTGGTCAAAACCAACCCTGGGACTTATGTTGCGGTCGACACCCCTTGGTAGGGTGGTTTTGGTCACAACAGACTCCCTTAACCTTATACTAGTCACTACCTACTGGTCGGATCACGGCGTAGCATTGTTGTAAGGTCATATTTGGTTGTTGGCTGACGTTGCAACCAAGATGACTAAGTGTGATGGTGGCTACACTTGTTATCTAGCATGCAGGTTGTACAAGATCGACGTTATATTATTTGTGGTCGAGATATGCTTAAGTTGGGTCCGAACACATAGTTTGTAAAGAAGAAAATGACTTGCAATATGACTTGGTCCTAACGCCATGATAGATGGTCACAACGTACCTGGAAAGAAATAGTCGTGACACACTATGTCACGTTCACAACATAGCATTGCATAACCATGGTGTCATGGTTGCAATGCCATGCAGATATCTTCTTGTGTCGCTATCACAACATTATGTTTTTATGATGTTTCAGTTTTAACTAGGTATAGTGATAGGTCCAAACCTTAGGATGTGTTATAGTCAAGACACATGGGTTGTGTTTTGGTCACAACACACCCCATACCTAGTCAGGTCATGACACCCCATTATTGAATAGGTCGACACTCATGTGTCAACGATAATCAACACTCATGTGTTGAAGGTGTTTAAGGTATACACATGTAAGTATGAACATGGTCAATACTATTTTTTGGTCAGATAAAATCCTGTTGCTATATTGAAAACCAAAAACTTTGGGCATTGTACAAAGGACCCCTAAAACTAAAACTGCAAATGGAAAACAAGCTCATGCAGGAGCTGCTCCATTCCCAACAAGGAGAAAAAGCCTTGTAACCAACATGTTGGTGATCAAGGAACAAAAGAAAACTAAAGACTTAAGACTAAGCATAAAAAAGACACGAACCCTGAACAACTCAAGCTAAAGATACATAGATTGAAGCAAGGCCAAGCACTCAATAGCAAAAAGACCACCCACAATGTAGAAGCACAAAAGCCTAGCAGGCAGGCCACGCCCCATCAGTAAGAGATCTCTAGAGCTCTGGTTTCTACACTCAAATCCTAGGTTTCGATCGAGATCCAGGACTAATAAAAAGTCCAAATCGACTATAAAAGGAAGCACGAGGATCGACCAGCAAAGTAACAAAACCAAACAATGAAGCAAAACAAAGACCGGGGGAATCAGAGGCTGGAGACCACTGAGGCCTCTCTTCACTAGCATTTAGAACACCCACAAATTGTAAGAAGAGGAGACAGGGATCAAACAACATCTTCATCCCCTACTCCTAGATCAGCTACAGCACCAAGTCTTGAGAGGCACATTGGAAGACTCCTGTTTGCATGGATGCAAACCAACGAACACCTGAAGGGCGTTCCATCCCGCATCATCAGAGGGATTAAAGGAGGAGAAAGGAACAATATGCCCCCCTTGGACCCAAGACCAGGCATGAACTCAATGGCCAGAGGCCGGTACCAGAGAAGGAATCTAGCCAATCGTTGGGAGCAGAAGGATCTCAAAGGCTGACTAGTAATGCAATTGATGTTAGATTCCCCGTAGAGGGGACCTATAGCATAGAAGCAGACAAGAACGATGCCCGACCATGATGTTCTTCTCTGTATCGAGGAGCACAAACCCAACAAGAACTGCACCACCGACACACAACTATTGGTGGCGAGGGTGGCATAGCTGGTAGACCCATGGAAGTAGAATCCCAGACCGCCCAGCAGTGCACCCATAACCACCTTTTCACCGTGGCAGGTCGTGTAAGGTTTTAGGGGAGGCAGAGAAGGTAGCGGAAACAAAACTTTTCTCCCCCAAACCCAGAACAAGGAAACACGTCAACGTCTATGCAATAGGGAAGGATGGTTTGTGGAATCATACCTTGTCTCGAGGCTTGCTCGGCGACAATACCTCGCGCCATGCGCGGTCTTCATCTCCGGTCTTGGACGGTGTCTGTGCAACTCCTGGTCACACCGGGACTGTCAGGATTGACAGTTGTCCTCCGAGCGGCAAAAACCTCCCGCCTCTGAAGTAGTCCACACAGACCACCTGGAACTCCAATCTCCTTTTCCCACAAGGAATTGGAAGGAGTCGCACCCTCCTGCCAGCATACTAGTCGCCAACACACTCTCCTGCCACCAATTGCTTTCTGCAGTTGTCTTTCCCTTGTTGTGCCTCCCTTATCGGGTAGCACTTTCTCGGGCTCTCTCTCGGTTACCAAAACCAGAGAGAACGACAACTTCACAGAGCAACTGGTTGCACTGAGTTGTTATTTGAGAAGCCCCCAATACCCCTATATATAGGAGGGTCATGGGACAGGGTTCTCCATCCCGGGAAATGCGGGACTAAAAGCAGGAGTAGAAGGGTTCGAGATTTTCCACAAAACAACCAACTCGCAACCTGAACCGATCATTTCACAACTGAAACAGTCGGTTAGGGACCTGAGCCGGTCGGTTGACACCTCAACCGATTGGTTGGGACTCATGAATCGGTCGGTTCACTTCTGAACCGATCGGTTCGTGGTCCTGATCAGTTCCCAATTGATTTTCATTCTTTTGTTTCTAATTGGTATCAAATACCAATCCTTGTTCCAATCAAATTGGGCAAGTGAAACGCAAGGAAAATTCTCACCAATCCTACTTTCCCAACTTGCTCGGTTGCATCAGTTGAACCGATCGTTTAAACACTTGAAGCAATCATTTCACCCTGACCATGAGCCGATCGACTCACAACCTGAGCCGATCGGTTCATCAAGATGAGCCGATTGGTTCATCATATGAGCCGATCGGTTGGGAATGCAGATTGTGCAGAATCAGTCAATTGCAGTTTCAATCAATCTGATACTCCAATCAATGTGTCCAACACCTTGAACACTATGATTTTGAGCTATCAATTAATTGAGTGTTTAATTGAACTACTAAACTCCTTTAGTAATCAATATAAACATTGTCTGTGGACAAAACTCCTCTTCCAGGTTAAATCCTATGTGTGTGACCTTGCAGGTCCTTTTCACATTGGCAGTGAAAGTCCATAACACTTATGACTTCACAAGCAAAGAGCGGTGCCTAGTCACACATCAGTGCTACCCAAGTGAAATAGAAAGTTGGAGAACAACTTTCAATCCTACAATCCATGAATGGTGTTACAATGAATGTATAATTCCTTTGTCACTGATATCCCAAATGAACTCGAGGTATGGAACAGTCATCCTGTCAACGTTCATTCACTTTCTTGATCTCAGAGTAGATTGGAAGAGATATGTATGGCATCGATATCACATACTGATTCACAAATGCGTGTGCATGCCTATTTCAATCCTACTCATCAAGTGGCCTTGGATATCAAACTCCCTCAGGAGGGACAAATCCCATATCTATCACTCACCCCTCAAAAGCCCCATGTGTCAAAGCCACCCAATCATCACCTTTATAACAACCCATGTTTTAGGACTGCGTTTGATGATGTCAAAGTGTGCCCAACGACATGTGTTGAGTGTAGTGATTTTAGGTCCAAGAATCACACTCACCACCATCACTGTGAGTACTAACTGTGACTACCATGTCATGGTTCCATGTTTCAAACTCACGGTGGGTCTGTCCGGTACACTTGTTCTCTAACAAGTACATATGTGTTTGGTTTGATATCTCTATATCATGACTAATGAGATTTTGTCATCAACCAACACCACAATCTAGTCTTGTGTGTCATTGCTGTCTATCTACCTTCCACAATGACATCCGAATAGGGACATAACAAGAATGTACAAACTCTTAGCATCCGTATGTTCTCATCATTCAGGTCCTCAACCTAAAAGCATACGTCATTGGGTAATGTCATTCTCTAGACATTCAATTTGTTCTATCACTATCTCATATGACTGAACCAGAAAGAATTGGAAGCTTGCCTTTGATGTTTATGAAATCAATCTTAATGTATCCCACCAATCATCCCATGATTGGCTCTCAGGGCATACATACCAACAGACTCCCACTTGCACTGCGAGCCAATCACCCTTGAATCATATTCATAATGATATTCAAACATGTCCCACATGTTACTGTGCTCTTGTGCCAACATAGTGAGTTATGGCAACACCCTACCAAAGTCAGTATAAATTGCATGTCTCACATCTCTTCATTGTACGTCACACGTATGAGATGGAGTTGCCGTAATATGCGATCCAGTATTCCTTTGCTAACCTTTAGCCACATTGCATGATTAAGGATTCCATACTTGTCATCAATGAGCAGAATATCTATAAGTTCATCTTCTGAACTTCTAGATCCATATAGTATCCACTGCTTTTCTCTAACACACGGATACTCAACATTTCCTTTTAAACGGCTTTATTGGAACGTTTCCAATTATCAACAAACTTTCACTTTATATATCCCATATATATTTTGCGATTAATTTTCTGTCCTTTTCGGAAGTTCGCATCAATGTAACTCTTTACATCGAACTCTTCCTTATCACCATAGAACTAGTACTTCTCAAGTACTTATCAAGTTCTTATGGTTTCCATTAACCCTTACTAGAAGTAGATAGACATCCACTCGTTATGTCCCACATACGAGTTATCAGGATGAGCACATCATATTGTCATGTCCTACATACAAGATGACGAATGCATTTTATTCTTGCCATGCAAGATAATGGGATGATTACATACATGATATATCCATATCTATTCTTAGTGTTCCCATTCTTCATAAGAATTGGACACTTGGCCTTGAGATACTAACTTCATGTAACACGGACAAGTTTTCTCCCACTGAATCTGTGCATACTGAACCCTTCAGTACAAATTGCCAATGTATGCTTTCTGTTTTCAGGTCAAGAGGTTTTCAAGAACTATCTCTATAGATCTCTATTCATATCACATAGGAAACATCTCTATCTTCCTTAAAGATAATTTCCACTTTTGGATTTTCATTCTAGAACATTTCCATTTCACATCAACATGTGGAATGTGAATATGCTCCCACTAAATCATAGATCCCTTCTTTATCTTTGACATATCAGTCAAACCCTTTGACTATATCATCAAATTAAAGATCCAATTTTGAGTTGCTTGTACTCAATCAATCACATTGATTAGTCCATTGTAACTTATGGACTTCATTTGCATTAGTGGATTCATAAACCTTATAGGTTGTGTCACATACACATCCTTGTTTTATTCCTCATAGGAATGCGGTTTTAGATCCATATGCCAAATTTCTTAGTCATTAAGTTGGAATCAACAAGCATCATCCTTCTCAAAATATTATCCATGTGTCTTAACACTTCAGACTCATTTGCACTTATGGATTTTATCCAATGAGTTATACCATCAAGGTCACACCTTATGGTTCGCATGGAAGTCATTTAGGATGTAATGGTCATAAACCATGACTCAAAATTCGATTCCTCAAATTCATCTAGATAGTTGACTCATCATATGAACAACTCATCACATAGATAAATGAGGTGTATCTGTCAAGGATATAAGAACTTACAACTCCTTTTGATTCTTAATGTCCTTTATTAGTGTGGGGTATTCTTTTATTAATAAGAATCTAGTTATTTGATAATCATTCTCTAACTCCTTAGAGTATGATTCCTTCTTGATTTAGACATCACCATGCCTTAATCATGAGTTCACTATGATACACTATCATAATCACTCATAAGGATCTCAAACATTTGGTCCAAGTATTTCATTCATTGATCTCATCAAGAATTAACACTTTACCAAATTTGCATTTCATCTATGTTAATCTTGAACACTTCAAAACACCATTTGAAGTATTAGCATTTGTTCCAATAGGTATGTAAATACATCACATGTATTATACCTAATAGGATAATCATTCTCCCACTACCTTTAGTGAAGATTGATTAATCATGTCCAAGATATTCATGTCTCTCACTGGTTCTCTAACGAAAAGAGTCTAGATTTATCCATCACATGGAAACTAGAAATGAATTTCTCATGATTGATGCTAATTTGATTGTTTGAGTTATCTATAACTTTTAGGTATCATTTTATATTATGCATATCAAATACCACAAGATAAACAAGGCATTGCCACAAAGATCATATCTTTAGAAATTGAAACATCTCTTTATTGATTGCCATCATTGTCATACAATATGCAAAAATAAAGTGTTTCTATCTATTGGAAAATATGAAATAGCAGTTCATAACTGTATTACATGCCTTTTAGGCTGAAAATAAACTAAAGTACTCCTATCTATGGCGGCAACACTTGCCCCAAGTATTGAGTGCTTTACACTTTACATCTTGGTATCATATACCTCAAAAGTGTTACAAGTTTACTTTCATGACACCTTAAAGTGGAGACATCAATCGTCTCCTTCTTCTTTTGTTCTTACAGATAGAGAGGAAAATTCCTTTTCCAATGTCCTGGCTTTTGACAATGGTGGCAATTTCCTTTCTTGGTCACACCTCCCTTGGCCTTGAGAGCTGAAGACGACTTGGGCTCTTGGCTAGCATCAGAACCTTTCTTAGCTTTGCCCTTGCCCTTGCGCTTGGAATTGCCTTTCTTGCTCGTGATCACCATCACAAACTTAGGCTTGTCCTTCTTCATTTGTATCTCCGCTGTCCTCAACATGCCCAACAACTCTGACAGTGGCCTATCAAAGTTGTTCATGTTGTAGTTCATCACAAACTGACTGTAGGATTCTGGCAACGATTGCAGTATCACATCAGTAGCCAACTCTTGGCTCAGTGGAAATCCTAGTCTTGTCAGGTTCTCCACATACCTAATCATCTTGAGTGTGTGAGGACCAAGTGGATCTCCTTCTGTCATGATGCACTTGAACAGTGCCCTTGAGACATTGTATCTCTCTTGTCGTGCCTGATCTTCATACAAGTTCCTGAGATGCTGAATCATCTCAATGACACCCATGTTCTCATGTTGTCTCTGCAAATCGTGGTTCATAGAGCACAACATCAAGAACTTTGCATCAATGGCATCATCAGAATGCTTCTTGTAAGCATCCCTTTCTACCTTTGGTGCATTAGGAGCAGGTTCCTCTAGAATTTGAGTATCCAGGACATAGAGCTTTCTCTCTTGAGTGAGAACAATTCGCAATGTCTTATACTAGTCGTGTAAGTTTGTCCCATTTAGCTTGTCCATTTCAAGGACTGATCGCAAAGAAAAGTGATTGTTGTTTGTTTCCATTTGTACTACAAAAGGAAATATGCAATTTTAGTCCAAAAACTCATTTTTGACTTATTTGATTGATTTAAAAAGTTGACGATATAATTAGGCTTTTAATTAATTATCGCTCCCACTATTTTAGTTCAAATTGATAGCCCTCACCATCAATTCGGAAGATTGCAGCGTACAACCTTCTAGTGGGCAAGATCCTGAAATCCTCTAAGTCATGGACCAGCTAGGGTTGTCACCCACAACTTAGATCTCTCAGGTAGGCAACTCTTGCCAATTGCATCATATGCAACTCTTGATAAGATGTCATATGCAACTCCTTTCCATGATCATCTCCATGCCTCAAGGTACTTGATCCCATCTAGATCACCTTGTTAAGTCCGACCCAAAGCAAACACGATGAATATGCACCCTACTAGGGCAGACCCACATATCCATCCTTCACACTTCCACGAGATAGATGGTGCACCACGCTAGGGTGTGCCCACACTTGGTCGATCAACATTTTCATGTGTGTCGCATTTGGAAGACATCTTAAACTTAATATTTAATGAGGGATTTGGTTTTTATATACATATAAATATCCAATCACCACAATACATAGTATGTATCATATACATGCTATAGCCCACAGAAAACATGTGAAACGATAAAAGCGATGATTATGGCCATCCTAATGTGATTTCTCGAGCCAAGAGGAATCACGGTCATCAAGGTCTACATCACATTCAACCTGTACAAGATGAACTTTGTGCCTTGCCTTTCTGGGTTTGATCAACTCATTACATGACTGATCGGCTCGCCATCAGGCCAGTCGGCTGGGTACCACCAGCCGATCGGTTGCCTCCTCCAACCGATCAGTTCGCCTAGTCGCCGTGCATCTCATCATGGCCACTACCCGCTCGTCTCGCTCCTTGAACCGGTCATCAACCGATCGACTCACTCCTTGAATCGATCGTCTCAAACATCAACCGATCGGTTCACGCCTTGAACCGATCGTCTCAGCTGTCGTCAGGATGTCCTCCGTTCTTTGACATAACAGGAAATAAAATCTATCCTATTTTACATTGTAAAAAGAGAAACCCCGAGTTACATTCGGGGGGGGGGAGCAAAGGTAGGAAAGAAATCTCGAATTATTTCGAGTTACATCAGGAATAGGAGAAGGAAGATCGGTGCGCAGACCGAGATGCAAGCAACCACGTTCAACCATACACAGATAGGGTTTATTGGCCATAACCATGCTATAAATCCACCACAAAACTAGTTTAAGGGCGACGCGTATCAAGTGCATTCATAATACATATTATATATGTAAATTGGGATTTGTGGATTTAGGATTGGACATGCATAAAGCCAATTTGATTCGCATCGTATGCAATAAATAAAGGCGACAAACCAAAATCGATCATATAGATAATCCCTAAAGTATAGAACAGTTGATGTGGCTCTGATACCACTGTAGGGTTTTAGAGGAGGTAGAGAAGGTAGCGGAAACAAACATTTTCTCCCCCAAACCCAGAACAAGGAAACACGTCAACGTCTATACAATAGGAAAGGATGGTTTGTGGAATCATACCTTGTCCCGAGGCTTGCTCGGCGACAATACCTTGCGCCTTGCGCGGTCTTCACCTCCGGTCTTGGATGGTGTCTGTGCAACTCCTCATCGCACCGGGACTGTCGGGATTGACAGTTGTCCTCTGAGCGGCAGAAACCTCCCTCCTCTGAAGTAGTCCACATGGACCACCTGGGACTCCAATCTCCTTGTCCCACAAGGAATTGGAAGGAGTCGCACCCTCCTGTCAGTGTACTAGTTGCCAACACACTCTCCTGCCACAAATTGCTTTCTGTAGTTGTCTTTCCCTTGCTGTGCCTCCCTTATCAGGTAGCACTTTCTCGGGCTCTCTCTCGGTTACCAAAACCAGAGAACGACAACTTCACAGAGCAACTGGTTGCACTGAGTTGTTCTTTGAGAATCCCCCAATACCCCTATATATATAGGAGGGTCATGGGACAGGGTTCTCCATCCCGGGAAATGTGGGACTAAAAGTAGGAGTAGAAGGGTTTGATATTTTCCACAAAACAACCAACTCGCAACCTGAACCGATCGTTTCACAACGGAAATGGTCGGTTGGTGACCTGAGCCGGTCGGTTGACACCTCAACCGATCGGTTGGGACTCATGAACCGGTCGGTTCACTTCTGAACCGGTCGGTTCATGGTCCTAATCAGTTCCCGATTGACTTTCCTTCTTTTGTTTCTAATTGGTATCAAATACCAATCCTTGTTCCAATCAAATTGGGCAAGTGAAACGCAAGGAAAATTCTCACCAATCCTACTTTCCCAACTTGCTCGGTTGCATCAGTTGAACCGATCGTTTCAACACTTGAAGCAATCATTTCACCCTGACCATGAGCCGATCGCCTCACAACCTGAGCTGATCGGTTCACCAAGCTGAGGCGATCGGTTCATCATATGAGCTGATCGGTTGGGAGTGCATATTGTGTAGAATCAGTCAATTATAGTTTCAATCAATCTGATATTCCAATCAATGTGTCCAACACCTTGAACACTATGATTTTGAGCTATCAATTAATTGAGTGTTTAATTGAACTACTAAACTCCTTTAGTAATCAATCTAAACATTGTTTGTGGATAAAACTCCTCTTCCAAGTTAAATCCTATGTGTGTGACCCTACAGGTCCTTTTCACGTTGGCAATGAAAGTCCATAACACTTATGACTTCACAAGCAAAGAGCGGTGCCTAGTCACACATCAGTTCTACCCAAGTGAAATAGAAAGTTGGAGAAAAACTTCCAATCCTACAATCCGTGAATGGTGTTACAGTGAATGTATAATTCCTTTGTCAGTGATATCCCGAATGAACTCGAGGCATGGAACAATCATCCTTTCAATGTTCATTCACTTTCTTGATCTCAGAGTAGATTGGAAGAGATATGTATGACATCAATATCACATACTGATTCACACATGTGTGCACACACCTATTTAAATCCTACTCATCAAGTGGCCTTGGATATCAAACTCCCTCAGGAGGGACAAATCCCATATCTATCACTCACCCCTCAAAAGCCCCATGTGTCAAAGCCACCCAATCATCACCTTTATAGCAAGCCATGTTTCAGGACTGCGTTTGATGATGTCAAAGTGTGCCCAATGACATGTGTTGAGTGTAGTGATTTTAGGTCAAAGAATCACACTCACCCCCATCACTGTGAGTACTAACTGTGACTACCATGTCATGGTTCCATGTGTCAAACTCACGGTGGGTCTGTCCGGTACACTTGTTCTCTAACAAGTACCTATGTGTTTGGTTTGATATCTCTATATCATGACTAATGAGATTTTGTCATCAACCAACACCACAATCTAGTCTTGTGTGTCATTGTTGTCTATCTACCTTCCACAATGACATCCGACTAGGGACATAACAAGAATGTACAAACTCTTAGCATCTGTATGATCTCATCGTTCAGGTCCACAACCTGAAAGCATACGTCATTGAGTATAGTCATTCTCTAGACATTCAATTTGTTCTATCACTATCTCATATGACTGAACCAGAAAGAATTGGAAGCTTGCCTTTGATGTTTTTCAAATCAATCTTAATGTATCCCACCAATCATCCCATGATTGGCTCTCAGGGCATACATACCAATAGGTCCATGTTGATGACGAGGGTGCTAACAATGCCCTGGATGACCCATGACCCATCTCGGGAAGAGGCAGACCAGGTTCCTATGAAAGAAGGGAGAAATCTCCCTTCCTTAACCTGCATCAACGATTTGGCAGCACGGAGAGCCAGATCCATTTGGAACGATCCTCTCCATCTGTCATGCTTGAATGGGATGGAGTCGATGAGGTCGACATGCCGAACCACATAGTAGATCTGGACGCCGCACGGCCGAACTCGTCTCCTCAACCACCTAAAACTGCTGAGATTCAACCCCAACGCTAGCAACAGGGAACACTGCTAACCATAACCCTCCTCCTAAGGCCCGCTGGTAACTTCAATCAAGGGGATCACGTTGTGGTTGTTGGGGGCCAGGGGGAGGATGGTGTCGATGACACATCCTCCCCCCAATGACAGCTGCTAAGGGAAACCTAGAGAGAAGATGGAGCGGAAGCCCTTGAGAAGACGAAGTTAACATGGTCAGTACTTACAGTAAAGGTTTATCTAAAAGGGATGAGAGTACAAATGGCTAACCATCAACAATTATACTTGATTTTCCAACAAAAAGGGAAGTAATGGAATTAAGGTTGAGAGGTGGTATGATGCTACTAAACCCTACTTCAGTACATATGAACCCTAACCCTATTCTGATGATATTAAGACAAGTGTGTTCACTATATCTAAAGAATTGATATTCATGGGTAGTATTTTCTCTCTCCTATTTGTACAACATTAAATTATAGGTGAAAAAAAATGACTTAGCTAAGTGAATGCTATGGTAAGCCCTATACAATACAAAGAAATGATTATGAGTAATGTTGAGGCTCTTTTCTAATATTGAATATGCAGGATCATATGAATTTGTTGAATGATCATGCAAGTGATTTGTGTAAAAATAAGGGATTGATATCCCATAGTGTTGTGTTGTGAATGATAATATTGAAAATGGAAGTATTACAAGTTCCATGTGAGGATGACACAAGTTTTAAATTAATGTGTTCTATATATTTTGAGGTTCCATTCTGTCTCTATTTTTTTTTAGGGTTAATACATTGTAACTTGATTGATGCAGATATTCAATTGCCATGTTTAATCAAGTGAAATCCTAATCATGTAGTTATAATGTATCATAGATCCATATACAACGTCAGTATCTAGCTGGATGGTGAAACGAGTAACTCCTAAGGGAAAACTTAGAGTGCATATTGTTGAATATGTTGGGTGCAAGTGATACATTTCCTTGTGTCCTTAAATTGGGGAATAGTGATATATTATTTTTTATTGAATGGACAAATGTGTGCCAGTTCTATAGTGTTGTGCCATGTCCCAAGGTAGAGTAGTCATTTACTGGACCAGATCTTGAGTATGAGTTGCTGTCTCTATAGGACTATAGCTATGACTACAAGTTGTTGTTTCTTACTAGTATGACTATATGTCACTGCATTGAAGACATGAACTGGAAAAGTAGTATTGGTGATGATCATGAAGTCAAGATCTTCCATTGATCTTGTATGGTACTAATTTTGACTTAGTAGTGGTCGATTGGATTTGAGTGGTACGCCTCAAATCCTCAAGGCATAAAATTGGTTAAACAGCCATGTAGTATTGTTTCTTAGGGTCAAATATGAATCACATTGGATGGTCCCATGCCTTAGATTTATACTGATCTTTTGAATTATAAAGAGTAATGGGAAATCAACTGTTATACATGTTCTTTGTATTCATTTTAAAAGTATAAAAGATTTTACTGTTCAGTTGTATTTCCTTAAGTTGCTCAATTAGTTATACCTTATCTATTGATTGTTCCTTCATATTACAATGCTTATAATAGATGTTGGCAAATATTTATAACTCTCACTAGGACCTTTGTCTCACTCTGAGGGTTCCACAACTTTTTAGGTGGTCATGGACGAGGTGGTCGCAGTTGTGGTGCAGGTACAGAGAAGTAAGGATAATAGTAACCGCTAGAGGTGTGATATGCTACTAGTTAAAGTTTTGTGGTAGTAGTCCTATGTGTCATCCCTATACTCGCAAGTCTTTGGGAAGATTTTGTGTTTTATATATCGACACGTAGATTTTGGCATGTGCCATGTTTGTATGTAAAAAGGGCTTGTACATATGAACAAGTTGCAAGATGTATCAGATATGGCTTGATAGCCTTTGAACATAATATGCAACATCTTTTGGTATATGTGAAATATTGATGGCCTATGTTTAAAGCTTGTTTACAAAATTGTTCTGCATGAGATATTAAATTAGAATTGGTTTTAATTTACCCTATTTTGTTGTAATTTTGTTGATAGTGATAATTATGTGAATTGTTTAGAGTAATCTCATATATTGTGGCAATGGTCATCACTATATAGTGGTATCAAAGATTTAGGTTTGCTGAGTCTACATAGACATTGGACTAGGGTTTATGTCTGTTGTAGTGTCCTTTAGTATGTCTTATAATCACCTTGTCTTATGCAAAAGAAGAAGAAGAGAAGAAAAGATGTCTAGAGAACAAGAAGAACATGTTGTAGAAAGTAGTGTTATGGACTAGGATGTGGTTTAAGCAGGCAAGAAAGGGATGAAGATATACATGAGACACCTCATATAAACCTAGATAATGCATCTAATCCTACTTTTAAGGATATGTTTTAGCAGTTTATGGCCACTATGACACACATGGTGGATAGGATGCCCGTAAACCAACCTAGGACAACTATCCCAGATGATAAAACCCAATGTTTTGCAAAGACTTTTGAGAGACTTCGACATGTAGGAGCGTTGGAGTATGTGGGTACATCTGGCCCAGTTGATGCAGATATGTGGCTGACTGAGCTAGAAAAGGCATTTAATATTCTCAACATCCACGCGGAAGATAAGTTAAAACATGTTGTGTATCTTCTGAAAGGAAGTGTTGTCACTTGTGGATCATTGAAGAAGAGAAAAGGTTGTGTGTCATGATTAGTTTGGAAGAATTCTGCCGGGATTTTGTAAGTCAATACTTTAGGGATACTTACATAGATGAAAATATTGTATACTTTGAAAACATCAGATAAGGAACCATGTCAATCAGTGCTTATGAAGCTTCTTAGGTTCTGTCTGCATATGACAACAACAGACAAGGAGAGGATCAAACACTTTGAGAAAGGATTGAGTATTGAGTTTTCAATCCCATAATCATCCTTAGAGAGGTTTGCAACTTTTTTTTAGTCAATTAGGAGAGTAAAGAGATCAGTTATAGAGAAGAATGAGTCCAAGGCCAAGAAGAGGCCTATGCAGCACCAAGGATAATCTTCTAGAGGCTTTAATAAATCTAAGTACTCAACACCACAATCTCAATAGAGGTCAGTAACTCAGTCGTAGAGGACATAGAGTGAAGGAAAAGGTCGTAATTTGCCACCTGTAGTAGCTCTGAGTGCAATGTCTGTATTTGTGACAGGGCCATCTAGGACATGGTATGAAGGAAAAACCTTCTTCAAGTGTGGATAGATGGGGCACACTAAGTATTACTGCCCTGTGAAAGATGAAGAGGTGAAGCAGCAGACTATATAGGCAAAGTCAGCAAGGGTCATAACAACGACAACAACATAGTGGCAGTGAATGCGGTCAAGTGTTACAAGCCAGATCTTCAGGTCAAGTAGGTACAAGAAGGGGACGACAACATGAAATGACTCAATTTTATGCAATGAGTCAGCTAGAGGGAGTTATCAACCCAATGGTTGTGATATGTCAGATGGAATAATTTCATTCCAAGTGGTCTTCTTCATGTTTTGTGTATCTTTTGATTGACCTAGGTGCAACACATTTCTTTATCACTAGAGAAGTGAATGGTAGTTGTTTCTTACCTGTCAGTCGTAGACAAGATAGTCTTTATCTAGAAACTTCTCTAGTTGGTTCCACCAAGCAGTCAGAAGTATGTCTATTTTGTATTCTCTCTTTTTTGAGACATAGAATTCAAGTGGATCTCTTACCACTTGATATGCATGGGTTTGATGTAATCCTTGGGATTGATACTTTGGAAAAGTATTAAGTGATCCTAGACTATAGTACCAAGATAGAGACCTTTGCATATGGTGATGTTTCATGGGTTTTCCAGGGTGATAGGAAGATTCTTTTGACATGTCTAGTTTCTGCAATGAAAGCAAGGAAATGGATGAGACAATGATGTGATGCGTTTTTGGCACAAATGGTGGATACCAAGGCAAAGTCTCCTAGTATTTAAGAAGTACCAATTGTATAAGAATTTGAGTATGTGTTTCCTGATGAGTTTCCATGTCCACCTCCTCCTAGAGAAATTGATTTTGAAAGCAATCTAGCTTCAGGAACCCAACCCATAGCACAAGCACCATATAGTATGGCACCAAAAGAAATGAAGGATCTTAAGAAATAGTTGTAAGAACTGCTCAAGGGAGGTTTCATTAGGTTGAGTGCATCTCCTTGTGGTGTGCTTGTTCAATTTGTTAAAAAGAAACATGGATCAATGAGGCTATGTATTGACTATCAACAGTTGAATAATATGAAAATTGAGAATCAGTATTCATTGCCACATATAGATGATTAGTTTGACCAGTTATGAGGTGCAACAGTCTTCTCTAAGATAGATCTAAGGTTGTTTTACCATACATTATGGATAAAGGTAGATGACATACCTAAGTCAACCTTTAGGGAAAAAATGTTCATTATGAGTTTGTGGTTATGTCGTTCGAGCTAACCAATGCACAAGCCACATTTATAGATCTAATGAACAGAGTGTTCAGACCTCATTTGGATCAGTTTGTAGTTGTGTTTATAGATGATATCCTCATCTATTCCAAAGATGGTCAACAACATGAGAAACACTTACGTCAGGCTTTGACTTTGTTGAGGCAGTACCAATTATATGCAAAGCTTAGTAAGTATGAGTTCTAGTTAAAGGAAGTGTCTTTCCTAGGACATGTAATATCTGCTAAAAGAGTCTGTGTAGATCCAAAGAAGGTAGAGTCAGTGTTGGAATGGGATCAACCAAAGTCACCTACAGAGGTTCGCAACTTTCTAGGCTTGGCAGGATATTAGAGGAGGTTCATTAAGAACTTCAGTGTAGTCTCTTTACCCCTAACAAAGCTTACCTATAAAAATGTACCATTTGTCTGGGATGATAGATGTCAACGTTCTTTTATGATTCTGAAGGAGAAATTTACTAGTGCATTGGTGTTAGTGCTTCCAGAACAAGGAAAAGGTTACATTGCCTTTTGTGGTGTATCTAAAAATGGTCTTGGCTGTGTGTTGATGTACGATAAGAATGTGATTTCTCTTGCTTCACGACATCTTAAGAAACACAAAGAGAATAATCGAACACATTATTTGGATTTAGCTGTCGTGGTTCATGCTTTGAACATATGGATACACTACTTGTACGATGAGAAATTTCAGATCTTCACTGACCACAAGAACCTGCTATATATCTTTTCCAAGCTGGAATTAAACATGCAACAATGATGTTGGATGGAGCTAATTAAATATTATGATTGCACAATAGATTACCATAGATGAGAAGCGAATGTAGTGGCAGATGCCTTCAGTAGAAAATTTTCTACATCATTATCCTCTGATAAAGCACAATTGAGTGCTTTGGTGTGCCATAAGAGAGACATGTTGGTCTTTTTACGACGAATGAATGTACAATTGGAAGTGTCCATGTTAGCAGTCTTGTTGGCATAGTTACAAGTAAAGCTAACGTTGAATCAAGTGATTAAAGATGCACAATAGAATGATATTGTGACACAACAAATTCGTGTAGAGTTGGACAGTGAAAAGTGTGATGGCTTCCATGAATCTGATGATGGGATAGTGTGTTATCATGGTAGATCAGTTGTGTCAGATAAAGATAATCTTAGGACTTTAGTTCTAGAAGAAGCTCACTCCTCCATGTATGCTATGCATCCGGGAAGAACCAAGATGTATTAGAATATGAAAGATTTGTATTAGTGGCAATATTTGAAAAGTAATGTAGTTGAGTTCATAGCTAAGTGTGCATTGTGTCAACAGGTTAAAAGCAAACATCATAAACCTATAGGGACTTTGCATCCATTACCTATATGTTAGTGGAAGTGAGATCATATTATAATGGATTTTATGGTTGGAGTTCCAAGGACAGCCAAAGGTTGTGATTCCATTTGGGTAATAGTGGATAGGTTGACTAAGACAACACACTTTCTACCAATAAAGACAACATATACATCTGGGGATTGCATAAGTGTATGTCAACAAAATAGTACGTTTACATGGTATCCCAGCTACTATAGTATCAAATAGAGGTCCTCAGTTCACTAGTCACTTTTTGGAACATTTGCATCCAGTGATGGGTACATAGTTGAGGTTCAACACTGCTTTACATCCATAGTTAGATGGATAGTCTGAAAGGACAATTCAGACCTTGGAGGATCTATTGAGATCCTATATATTATAGTTTTTGGGCAGTTAGGATATCCATCATAGTTTGATAGAGTTTTCCTAAAACAATAGTTATCAAAAGAGTATTGATATGGCACCTTATGAACCCTTGTATAGATGACATTGTAGATCTCCGCTGTGTTGGTATGAGACATGAGAATATCATCTTTTAGGTCCTGAGCTAGTCCAGCAGAAGATAGAAAAGATTAAAGTCATTCAGCAACAGTTTAAGGCAGCTCAGGATAGAGAAAAATCTTACACTGATAACCATCGGAGACCTTTAGAATTCCAAGTGGGAGACATGGTGTATCTTAAAGTCTCTCCTTGGAAGGGTGTTCTAAGGTTTGGTAAAAAAGGTAAGTAAGCTCCGAGATATATGGGGCTTTATCCTATAATTGCTTGTGTTTGGAAGGTGGCTTATAAGTTGGAATTGCCATATGAGTTAAAGAAGTTACATCATGTGTTTCATATATCCATGTTGAGAAAGTGTCACCCTAATATGTAGTTGACTCTTTAGCCTGTGAATGTGGAGTTAGATAATGATATATCTTATGTAGAAGGGCCTATGTTGATCCTGGATAGAAGGATCAAGAAGTTGTAGAAAAAGGACATTGTTTTAGTTAAGGTTTTGTGGCATCGTCATGACATTGAAGAAGCCATGTGGGAACTAGAAGATGAGGTGCGGAAGAAGTATACAACTCTTTTTATATAGGATTTCAGGGGTGAAATCCCTATTAGGGGTTTATAGTTGTAAGACTTCTGAACTGGCTTATGCTTAATAAGTGTTTACCTTGTATAATAAGATGTTTAAACCTTAAACCAAGCTCTTGAGAGGTTATTATATTATGCGACATACTTGAATTTTCTTTTTGGTTCAAATTGATTAATGTTGGAGCTATTTGGTAACAAATGTGTATGCTTTGAATTTGTTTGCAATTCACCAATAAGTAAGGGTTATCTTGTAAAGTGAGATATGTAGAGATTGTTTCTTGTTCTTTAGCATCTTGAGAGAGAAGAATATGGTATGGGGTGCTTTGTTTGAATCATGGATGATGGTGTGACATCATCATGTGATATCAGGGTTTCTATCTTTTCTAGGGTTAGCATGGTTGACTTGGTGTTTGACCTAGAGTTTGATATTATGACCTCTACACCACCTATGGTGAGGATTGCGACCAAGAAACTTGATTGAATGCATGGTCGTGGCCACAAAAACCTTTTGAGCAATGGGTCGAAACACCTTGTTTTCTAGTGACTCTATCATGCACATGTAACCTAGAATTTTCACCTAAAAGTGTATCGATCTGAGATAAGTTGATGAAGATGGTGATGTGACTACAACAGGAGGGCATCTGACCTTGTAGGTCATGACATAGTTGCTGGATAAACATGACCATGGATTTTTGCATGTGAGTTAAGGGAAGGTTATCTCTTTGGAGGGCATGTGTCCCTTGGTGAGCTATGGTGTTGAAACCTCAAAGTTCTCCACTTCTCTCCTCCTTTTGGGTATATAAACCATCCTCTTAACAACCAAGCAATTTTTTTTGGCCTACAACTTCATCTTCTTCCTTGAGACCATCTTTGGATCTCTAGGATCAAGAAGAAACAAACCATGATCTTTGGGTGGCCGATCTTTGGTGCATGATTGAAGATCTTGTGCTAAGGTGAGCTTTTTGTGGTGAATCTTGGAGAAAGGTCTCTTGGTAAATGATATTTCCTTCTAGAATCACATTTTCTTATGAGACTCTTCATCTTCTTCTTCCTCTTTGGTCGTGGATCATCCATGGTAGTTCTTCTTGAAGATATCTTTGTTACAAAGATCATAAGCTAGGGCTATCAAGGTGAACTTGAGTGAAAGATTATCTTTTCTTTTTTATTAGACCAAGATCTATTTTCCTTTTTCTGAACCTCCTTCTGGATATCAATTTTTATTCTTCTTGGAGGTGTTTTCCATGCACATAGAGTTGAAGTTCAGTTGAAGGTCTCGAATCTTAAGTCTTGGGAGGTTCTTCCTCACAAAAATTAGGTGGGTTATATAACCTCTCCTATCTCTATTTTATGCATCTTTAAATTTGATCTTACTACTTATTTTATAAATTCATTATGATGAACAAATAAAAAGTTTTGATCTGATTATATGAGTATAAGGATCTCAATTTTTCCCCCTTAAAACATCTCTCTTTGATGATCCTCATCATCATGGTTAGGGTTCATGGAACACTCAAAAATATGGTGACGCTGACTCTGTGATTCTTGGTGTTCTAGGTTGATCACCTATTTTGATCCTAGTTCAAATCTGTTATGGGTGTTGCAAGTGGTCAAAACCAACCCCTAGACTTGTGTCGCAGTTGACACCCCTTGATTAGGTGATTTCAGTCGCAACACACTCTCCTAACCTTAGACTAGTCGCTACCAACCGGTTAGGTTGCGACGTAGCATTGTTGTAGGGTCATATTTGGTTGTTGGCTAACGTTGCGGCCAAGATGACTAAGTTTGATGGTGGCTATGATGGTTAGCTGGTGTGCAAGTTGTATCATCTTGAGGTTAGATTAGTTGCGGTCAAGACATGCTTAAGTTGGGTCGTAAAACATAGTTTGTAAAGAAGAAAATGACCTATATGACTTGGTCTTGATGCCATGATAGATGGTCCCAACATACCTAGAAAGAAATGGTCGCGGCACACTATGTCGCGGTCGTGATGTAGCGTTGCATGGACATGGTGTCATGGTAACAACACCATGTTGATATATTCTTGTGTTGCAATCACGAAGTTGTGTTTTTGATGGTGTTTCATTTGTAACTAGGTCTAGTGATAGGTCCAAATCTTGGTATGTGTTATTGTCGTGACACATAGGTTGTGTTTCGGTTGCAACACTCCCCATACCTACTCAGGTCGTGATGCCCCATTTCTCAACAGGTCGACACTCATGTATCATGGCTAATCAACACTCATGTGTTGAAGGTGGTTAAGGTATACACATGCAAGTATGAACATGGTCAATACTTAAAGGTATATCTAAAAGGGATGAGAGTACAAATGTCTAACCATCAACAATGATACTTGATTTTCCAACAAAATGGGAAGTAATAAAATTAGGGTAGAGAAGTGGTATCATGCTACTAAACCCTAATCATGTACATATAAACCCTAACCCTATTCTGATGACCAAGGTAGACTAGTCATTTATAGGACCATAGCTTGACTATGAGTTGTTGTCTCTACAGGATTGTAGCTATGACTACAAGTTGTTGTCATTTAGCCATATGACTATATGTCACTACATTACAGACTTGAACTAACCAAGTAGTGCTGGTGATGATCATGGAGTCTGACTCTTCCATTAATCTTGTATGGTATTGATTTGACTTAGCAATGGTCAGTTGAATTTGAGTGGTACGCCTCAAATCCTCATGGCATAAAATTGGTTAAACAACCATGTATTATATTTGATTAGGCTCAAACATGAATCACATTGGATTACCCCTTGCCTTAGTTTTGTACTAATCTCTTGAATTATAAAGCATTAAGAGAAATCAATTGTTATACATGTTCTTCGTATTCCTTTTCAAAGTGTAAATTTTCTACTATTTAGTTTGTGTTTTCTTAAGTTTCTCAAATAGTTATACATGCTATATTTATTGTTCCTTCATATTACAATGCTTATAATAGATGTTGGCGAAGAGTTATGACTCTCTCTAGGACATTTGGTGTCACTCTGTGGGTTCTAAAACTTTTTAGGTGGTCGTGGATGAGGTGGTTGAGGTCGTGGTGCAGGTACTGAGTACCAAGGAGAACAGTTACTGCTAGAGGCGTGATATGCTGCTAGTTAAAGTTTTGTGGTAGTATTCCTATGTGTCATCCCTATGCTCTCTGGTCTTTGGGAAGATTTTTTGTTTTGTATACTGACACATACATTTTGGCATGTGCCATATTTGTATATAGAAAAGGCATTGTACATATCAAGAGGTTGCAATATATATCAGATATGGCTTGATAGCCTTGGAACTTAATATGTAACATCTTTTGGTGTATCTAAAATATAGATGGCCTATGTTGAAAGATTTCTTGTAAAATACTTCCACATGAGATATTAAATTGCATTTGGTTTTAATTTACCTTTTGTTGTGGTAATTTTGTGGTTAGTGATAATTCCTCTATTCGTTTTGAGTAATGTCATTTATTGTGGTGATAGTCATCACATTGGGTGTCGATACTAATGACTCATCTAATTGTGCAACCACCTGGCAAGTTGTTTGTACCACCGAGCCATTGTCAATAGTATCAAGTTGCTTCGTTTAATCTTGAGCAAAACATTGGGATGTTGTCAGTAGTATTGACATGCAGAATTGATACTACCGAGCTTTCTCAATTTCTTTCTTTTCCAAATTGAGCATGTGTCGTTACCACTGACTCCAAAGTCGGTAGTACCAGGCTGTGTAGATTCTTGTACATTCACCTGAAATGCATAAAATATGAACATAATCTCTATAAATATATATAATCATTCAGAAACATTGAAATTATATTTATTTGTTACAAATAAGTATCACATGATAATAAAAGTAAAGCATGCATAATTACTATGAGAATTAACAAAAAGTGCAAAACAATCAATATAAACTAGCCTGCAAAAATGACAAAATAAACAGTGCATCACCCTACGACAACCATCTTTTATCCTACATCTTCGCCACTTGAATCACCTTGTTGTTTCTCTAAGGGTTCACTGGCTCAATGACTATGGCCATTGTGACACCACTAGAAAGCTTTGAGTCAGTTTCTCTATATCCAAAAAACTTATATAATGACCTTTCCCACCAATAAATATGATAAAAACATCATCCCTATTTTTGGTTTCATGTCACTCTTTTGGAATCTCAAACTTATTTTACGTATATTAGCCTTCCTTGGTTGTGTTTTAGCCTCCTTCACTTTTGTAAGATGTTCTAAATATTCCTATGGGTTTACATTTCACTGGAGCTTACTGTGTATTGCAATCCCTCCTTGCATCCTTCCTGACCATGGTGGTAGTAATATCTTGATCTCCGGACCATTCACCAACATGAATTAGCACTTGTTGAGTTTAATAGGGCTTGATGAACTTTTTTTTTGTCTCCTTATCTCATAAGAATCCAAGATATGTGATATGGGTTTTGAGGATTGATTAATGTGTTGGCTATCTATAGATCACCCAATTGAGAGGTCAATCCCAGGCATACTCTACTTTCCCCATAATTATTTTGATTCATAACACTTTCATTAGTACTCTAGACTTTTTGAGATTTTGTTGATGTTGGCTACAAAGCTGTTGTTAGAGGGCCTTGCTCCAATTGGAATGATATGATTAGTCAATATAATCTTAGAAGACATGCCTTTGGATAACCTACAACATGGACTTATCATGTCTTAAGATTGGTCAAAACTTCAAACATTCACCATAGTTTCATTTAGTGTCCAAAACTTACCGAAAAATATGTTTCGGAAAGTATAATGAATAAAGAATGCCACTTTATAGTTTTCAAACCCTATCAATCACCTATGACGATGTTTTCATTAAAATCCTAGACTAGAGATTAGTTTCCAATAAACACAGTAATTGATTTTAACTATATTAGTTTTAGGACATTATGATTTCCACCAGTCCTAGTAGAATCTATAGGCCTCTTCTCTTATTGGTAAGTGGTCATCTACACTGAGTATAAAGTACTGGATAAAGGCTTTCTATTTAATTATACTATAGGAAGTCCATTCGAATAAACTAACAAACTGCATCAATAACTATAAGACCAGAAGAATGGTTTCGAGGATATAATCGGTCCTAGAGAAAACCTAATGAAATTTCCTCATCGTTGTAGATTCACACATATTGACTAGTTTCTCTTGGATGGTGTCTGTAAAACTCTTGGTCTTCACCACATACAGCAGACTTGAACAATGTCTATAGTAGCTCATGCAGTCTCAACACGGACAACGAGTTGTCATTGTCATCTTAGCAGAAGACAAAGGACTCCTACCTCTATTTATAGTAGAGTACAAGGTTAGGGTTCCCTATCTATGGATGAATGGAAGGGACCTAAAGATCTTGAATGTTTGCAATCTGTGACTACCCAAACGGCCGTCTAGTGACCCAGACGGTCATATGACATGCGAGACAATTGTCTTGTAATACGAGATGGTTGTTTTGTAGTTTCCCAATTGCATACAAAATTGGAAATTTGTTTCCCATTAATGCTAAACATTAATTCCTTGCACAACAAGTAATGTTCTATTAAAACAAATACAAGAAAGTATCTAGAACCTTCCTTTGGACCAACCGAGTAATCTCTCCCATGCGAGACATCCATCTCACTCACCCAGATGGTCATATGATGAGACGATGGTGAGCCAATCGGTTCAACAGAATGAACTGGTCAGCTCACACCTCAAGTTGGATAGAACTTAGCCAATTCAATTTCTGATCAACCCGACACCCCAAACAACAGTCTTGACATTTTAGCTGACTGTATGTCACTCCAAAGGTCGTCTCACGTAGTGAGATGATTGTCTGGCAGTGTAGCTGGCTGACATGTTGCATGAATTGAGTACCTAAACACTTTAATAATCAATTCAATTATCATTCAAGATGAAACTCCTCTTCTAGGTCGAGATCTATGTGTGTGACCCTATAGGTCCCATATCACGTTGGCAGTGAATGTCCATAACTAACTTATGACATCACAATAAAAGAGTGGTGAATAGTCACACATCAGTGCTACCCATGTGAATGGAAAGTTAGGGAATAACATCAACCTACAATTTGTGCTAGGTTTTATAGTGTTTTTATAATTCCTTTGTCTCTAATATCCAGATTGAACTCAAGGCATGGAGTAGTCTCTATCTTAAACATTCAATGTTGTTTCTTAAATAGGAGCATAGAGTCTGAGATATAGGTGATCTCAATATCATATATTGACTCACATGCACATGACCATGTTTTTCTCAATCTCGCTAATCAAGAAGGCTTGGATATAATACTCCCTTAGGAGGGACAAATCCCATCTCTATCACTCACACACATTCCCCATGTGTCACCATCACTTAATCATCACCATTATAACAACCCATGCTTTAGGACTGTGTTTGATGATGTCAAAGTGTATCACACACATGTGATGAGTGCAATGATTTTTGGTCTAAGAACCACAAACACCACCATCACTGTGAGAATTGACTATGGCTACCATGGTAATGGTTTTCATGTGTCAGTATCATGGTCGATTTGTCTGATACATTGTTCTCTAACATGTATCAGTGTGCTTGGTTTGATATAGCCATATCATGACTAATGCGACTCTATCATCAACCAACTCACACTCTAATATTAGGTGTCATTGTTGTCTATCAACCTACCACAACAACAATATATCTGGGACATAATGAAAATATATATGTACTCTGAACATTCATATGATCTCATTTCCCCAAGTTACGTACTTGAAGACATATGTCATTGAGTAATATAATTCTCTAGACATTTGTAATGTTCCATCATTGTCTCATAAGTGAATTAAACAAAATAAATTGGAAGCTTGCCTTTATTTACTAATCAAATCAATTACAAATTATGACATTACAACCATCACATGATTGGCTCTATGGGAATACATACCAATAGACTCCCACTTGCACTTAGATCCAATCACCCACAAGTCATATTCCAAGTGATCTAACATGACCATCATGGTTTGGCTATGAAAATGCCTTTGTCAAGGGGTCAACGACATTGTCTTCAATTAGTACTCTACAAATCTTTACATCTCCTCACTGTACGATCTCTTGTATGAGATGGAACTGCCTTTGTATATGCTTTGAGAGCTGATGTGATCTGGGTTACTAAGCTTGTACAATAGCTCCACTATTGTCACAATATAGCTCAATTGTGTCGTTGATGCTTGGAATGACCCCAGGTTTTGTAATGAACTTCTTGATCCATACAACCTCCTTTGGTGCATTCGATGCAGCAATAAGCTTGGCCTCTATTATAGAATCAGCAACTATCTCTTGATCGGAACTCTTCCAACTTACAAATTTGTTGTTTATGTAAAACATGAATACTAATTGTGATTTGAAATCATCTTGATCAGTCTGCAAGCTTGCATAAGTGTAACCCTTTAACTCTTCCTCTCATCCATAAACCAAGAATTGATCCTTAGTTTTTCTCAAGTACTTGAGGATGTTCTTTATGGGTGTTGAGTAAGCAGAACCTAGGTCTGTCTAATATCTTCTCGTCATGCTCAGGGCATATGAGACGTCTGGATGGGTACATAACATTTCATGCATGATTGATCCAATTGCTAAGGCATATGATATCAGAAACATGCATTCCCTTTCTTTAAAAGAATTGGGACATTGATCTCTAGAGATGTGGACACCATGACGCATAGGAAAATTTCCTCTCATTGAGTTCTCCATGCTGAACTGCTTCAACAATTTGTCAATGTATGTGTTGTGACTTAGTCGAAAAAGCCTTTTGGATCTATTTCTATAGATATTTATCCCCAAGATGTAGGATACTTCTCCCAAGTCTTTCATAGAAAATGTATTTCTAAGACATGTCTTTACCTTTTCTAAAGTAGGGATGTCATTCTCCATCAACAATATGTCATCTACATATAATATGAGGAATGTCACTATTCTCCCACTAACCTTCTTGTACACACAAGGTTCATCTTCATTTTGAATGAAGCCAAACTCTTGGACTATCTCATCAAAATGAAGATTCCATCTCTGAGATTCTTACTTCAATCCATAGATTGAACTTTGTATCTTAAAGACTTTATTTGCATGCTTTGGATTTACAAAACCCTCAGGTTGTGTCATATAGACATTATCAACATGATTCCCGTTAAGGGATGCAGTTTTAACATCCATCTACTGAATCTCATAGTCATGATAAGATGCAATAGTAAGCATGATCCTGATGGACTTAACCATGGCCATTGGAGAAAAGGTTTAGTCATAGTCAACACCTTGAACTTGTCTGAAACCCTTCGAAACCAATATGCCCTTATAGGTTTGTACCTTATCATGCATGTCAGTATTCTCCATGAAGACCCACTGGCACCCTATGGGCTTTACCCCCTCAGGTGGATCCACCAAAGTCCATACTTTGTTGGCATACATGGCTTCCATCTAGAATCTCATGCCCTCAAGCCGTTTCTCAGACTCTAGTCCCTCTATAGCATCATGATAGGTTATTGGCTCATCATCTATGACCAATTCACTACTTTCCCGAGTCACAAGATATCCAAATCTCTCAGGCTCAAGGCATGTCCTATTAGATCTTTGAGGTTCATGTGTATCTTGAGGAATTTGAGATTCCACAACACCTTGTGATTCTCTTACAGGACAAGCCTTTAGCGTCGGTTAATTAAGGCCTTTAGTGTCAGTTTCCAAGTGACACCCAAGTTGGCGCCGCTAAAGGTGGACCCCTTCGACGTCGGTTCCCTAACCGATGCCAAAACGCTTCCCTCCACCGAAAATGCACCAGCAAAGGGACTATAGGCGTCAGTTATTTAAGAAAACTGACACTATAGAGTGGTTATAGACGTCAGTTATTAAAAGAACCGATGCCATTACCCTTCCCACCATCAATAAAGTGCCAGTAAGGGCACTATCGGCGTCAGTTCTTGTATATAAGTGACACTATATTTTGATAAAGTCGTCAGTTTTATGCAAATAACCGATGCCATATCACTGCTAGCACGGTCGTGCTTGCCAACATGGCCGTGGTAATAGGCGTTGGTTTTTACTGGAAACTGACACCAGGACGAGATAAAGACGTTGGTTTTTTACTAATAACAGACGCCATATGATTTTGGTGTCAGTTGTTTATAAACAACCGATGCCTATTTGCTTATTTTTGTTTCTTATCAGTTTACAGGCATGCTGTATGGCTGGTCAGTAGGATGCAGAACCTACAGTTCAATTTTGAACTACAAGTTTACAACATCCATTGATATCATCCATACAACATGCCACAAACCTGCAAAGTTATTCACATTCAGACACATGTATTGATCAGATACATGTTGAAACCTACAAAGTTTTTTACCTACACATTTAGTTCCATTCATTTCATCTTTTTCACATTCAGACACATGTAGAAAAATTCATGTATTGATTAGAAAAAGTCGTTCAGATTCACATTCACACATATGACAATTCATTAAAAGTCATTCAAATTCACACAAAAATAATTATGAGAACAAAGTTATTCTTTATTCATCATTGTCATCATTGTCAATAAAATAATATTTACAATTCCCACTCTTTGTAGGGATTTTTCCCATTCTTCTCTTACAACATCTAATTCCTCTCTCGTATAGGGAGTATGTACATCTAATAGCTTTCCACCTATGCTGAAGTCAGTTGTAAAGACCTACAAAGAGAATGATGTATATATATAATTAATAATATATAATAAGATTGATATATTTCATATTATCTAATGAGACTATGTATAATACATGTAGTATCGTATCGATTTCCATTACAACATATTTGATGATTGGGTCCATAAATCACATCAGATAGTAGGCACATGCCCAACCATTGTCTTGTGTAGCACACTATAAATTGAAACATACAAAATATTCAAAAATACAAATAAGCACAATTCACATAAATAATATATACATTGGAGTCAGGAAATTACTTTCACATTCTCCCAAATTAGTGACAAATTCTTTTTCCCGGGGACCTTTCCTCCAGATTTTTTGTACTCTTGTAAAGCCCAACATATGTTAATGTAACACATTAAATTGCATAATTAAATAGTAATGTAGTAACATATGTTAACAAATATAAAAACATGAAATTTCTCATGAGAATAATGGCCTTTTAATTGCATGTACATATAATGTATTCAACTCATTCCCTACATGATCTAGATAATAGACAGTGAACGTCTTGGGGACAATAACTAGTAATTCCCAATGTTTACCGCTACATGTAAGAAAGTAAACAATTAATAACTCAAAATCCACAATAAAAATGTAATTTGCTTAAGTCCAAATTATAAGCAAAGTAAACTTACTTGACATTGAATGGAGCTATTATCACCATCTTATTATTTTTACCAAAATATTGAAAAGCATCACAGCAGTATGAAGTAACTGAAGAAGGGGTTGCATCTACAAGACTAATCAAAGATGGAACCAAAAATCCCACATGGGAAAACCCAAAATCTATACATATCGTGTGTAAGTGGCTGCAAAACATGTATTACGCATGCATTAATATATAAGAAACCAGATCACCGTATATAAAACAAGGTATATGGATGTATAAACAAGATCTCACCATATCCACAACTCTATCATAGATGTGTTCAACCAATCATAACGAAACAACTCCAAAACATCTTGTATAAATATCTTGTTTTCATATGATTGACCTACATTAATACTTATGCATTAATACGTATGCAAAACTTGTATTATGTATGCATTAATACGTATGCTAAACTTGCATAAATAGATTGTTATTGTATGATTTACCTGCAACATCCTCCGAAATAGTAACATTTATAGGGCAATTTGGATCATGTTCGCCGATCCATACTGCCACACCCCTACAATAAGGACCTATTGAGGCGTGCAGGTCCCTTGGAAGCTAACTTGGTAGTTGAGGAGGTGGAGGTCGAGATGTAGTGGGTCTCATCTTTTTGACATGTATATATAATTTGAGATCAATTGACTTATATATACACACTAACAAATTAACGTAATGGAAATTTATCATACACCATTAGTATAGAGGACATCTTCTTCGGGCCACAGTATCACTCAGCCTACTGCCTCACCAAGTGTTTTAGCATCTGGGTGTGCATGAGGCAGTGCAAGATCCCTCTAGTCGGGGAGTACATGTATCAGGCTCACACGTACCACACCATCTGGTACTAGATGCCCGTGAAACATGCACCCTTTTAGGGGTGGGTAAGACGACGCCTCTGCAATGAGATATTCTTGACTTTTTAGTCAGCATGGCATCAACCCCTACAAATTTACGTAAAGAATGTTATATGCATATATACACAAACATATCATCTTGAACAGACTAGCTACTATGTCATAAATATACTTACAGACTATGTGGTAGGTGGTGGGTCTATAGGATTACTCCCACCCTCTACAGTAGGAGTAGTAGGAGAAGTGCGACACATCACATATACTGTCTGAGTGGCCGTTTGAGATGCCTTCCAGTTGCTGATTGCATCATGGAGTCTCTTATCAAGTGCTTCCTTGACTCTCCTATCAATTAATGCATCTACCTATACATGGATAAAAGAAACGCTTGCTTTTGATTATTGAATTCCCTTTCACAATAACATTCTAAAATAAGAACAGGTTACCTCAGCTTGTGAAAGTCCCACTTTTGGAACAGGTTTGCACTGGGATGGCCCAAAGAATGCTTTGATGCCCACACCAGTGCCTAGACCCCTAACACATCCAGGATGCTATGGGTTACCCAAAGAAACTGTCAATTCATCCCTTGTGCCCTGAGGGATGAACTCGCCTTCCTCTACTCGTGCAACTCCCGCTAGTCACCATCAACAAAAATTAGTAAGTAAATGTAACAATAATCCATATCGATCGATTGCTCTAAGATTTGATTTTTATGATTTTTGCAGCCGCCTCAGCAGTTGCGGGCTTCAATATGTCTCCGTTCTTGTTTTGCCTCCCAACTATCCACATGGCATGGTGAGGCAGAGGTGCGAGAGCAGTAGTAGAGGACTCTACAGTCTCCTGAGTACGAGCAGGCTGAGCAAACTCATCTTGTAGTCTTTGGTGAATGCCTACATATCCTCGTGGACCCATTGTGTGGTGGTGCACATTCAATGCATGCCTTGCTCATTGAGCATCGTTGATAGCCTACTGAGTTAGCACATTAATTTGGTTAGTAACACTAATGGTTAATCTTGAATAGGTGAATACATAAGAACGCATATTAATTAAATTGGGAGTAGCGCTTAATACCTTGAATTCATCCATTTTTCTTTGGGTAAAAAACTCCTCCCAGTCTTTGGGGTCCAGGTAGTTCCATTGCTTTGTGTCTTCCTTCTACCTAAATTTATTTTTTAAAGAGAATACAAACAAAAATTATTAGTGTAGAGTTAGTCAAATAGTGATCAATGCCTAGAATTGAAAATCAATCAAGAACCTATTCTCAACATCGTGTATGTAATATCGGGTGAGATTGGTCCTATAGTTCCTTATGACCCTCCCACAGAGTTTCATCACACATTTATGATGCAACTTTTCATCCAGATCAAATATGCTGTGCAAATTAAATAGAATTGCTATTAACTAGTATCCAAAAAATTAGTAATCTACACAAATAGATTTACAAATAATAATAAATCACACATAGTTCCTTCCATATTTGGTCTTTCTTCCCTTTAGGAACTTTATGCCAGGATTCTAGGTTATGACTGCAATGGCTGCGAGTAAGAACCCCAAGATATGAAATAAATGAGTTGCGGTTCACTCCATATGGATTTCCTGCATGATCGAAATCCACAACCAATTTGGGTCCATTGCCCCTTTGATGTAGTAACTTGTTCATCATTGTGATGCCCCTCACATTATCAATTTTCTTTTTCTACTCATCAAGTGCTATAATTTCTTCAGGGGGTACATCACCAACCTAAAATTTGATAAAAAAAAACACACTTACATGATATAATTATAAATGAACATATAGATAGAAACCTCATGGATATATTCTTTAAACTTACATTGTGAGGCGGCGCAAGCACGTCCTCACCCTCACGGTGATCATCAACATGATCATCAGGGGAATGCTCAGCCATCTGAAAGTTCACATTCAAATTATAAATTTCACATTGTAAAGTAATTCACATTGTAAAGTTCACATTGTAAAGTACACATTCACATTGTAAAGTAATTCACATTGTAAAGTTCACATTCACATTGTAAAATTCACATTCACATTGTAAAGTAATTCACATTGTAAAGTCCACATTCAGATTGAAAAGTTCACATTGTAATGTTCACATTCAGAAAAATAAAACATATAAAAAATATAAACATGCATGCCTCTAATATTGTGATCTTTTATCAATTAACAATCCTTCATTGTGATCCCCGTGAACATACAAGTCATTGTGATCCCCAGCTTCAATATTTGGTGGTGTTGGCAATCCAACTGAGAATGGAATGGAGTCATCATACTTATCATAGTACTCTTCTTCATCTATAGAATCTTCAATGAACTATCTTTTACCATGAAGAAAAACTGAACATTTATCATTTGCAAGATCATCGATATAAAATACTTGTTTCGCCTGTGATGCCAATATGAATGGTTCACCCTTCTCACCAATCTTTTCAAAGTTCACTAACGTGAATCCCAATTTATCCACTATAACTCCTTTGTTGTTGTCAACCCAATTACATTTAAAGAGAGGAATTCTAAAATCTACATAGTCAAACTCCCATATGTCTTCAATGACACCGTAATATGACATTTTAGCTTCATGTGGACTCTTATCCTTTGCACTTGCAAAAAACAATGAAGACGCTTGAAGGATGGCCCCACTGTTTTGGATGACACTCTTATCATCTTGACGCTTTGTGTAATACGAGAATCCATTTATGTCAAACCCTTCATAAGACATAACATTCAATGTTGGTTTAAAGGTGAGGCATTTGATGGTTTCAGTAAGATTATCTGGTGTTTGAGATAGTTGATGTAAGACTTTATCTTCAAACCACTTAATAAATGTCTTGTCATGCTCTCTAGCAAGCCACATTGAATTGAATCGAGGAATTTGTCTCTTGATGAAATTGGTATGTTCCTCGATATAAACACTCACTTCATCGATGTTGTGTAAAATATACAAGTGACCTTGCTCCAACTGCTCATGGCTGATTACTTTCACCCGTGATCCCAAAATTCCTTTGCCAAAATGATCCTCAATATTCTTATCATTCACAGGAGTGTCATTACCACTCAGAAAGTCATTGCAAAATTCCATAACCTCTCTTGCCACATAACCCTCAATAATAATCCCTTTAGGCAGATAACGGTTTCGAACATCACCTTTAAAAATTCTCATGTATCGTTCAAAGAGATACATCCAATGCAAGAAAACTGGTTCCAACATTTTCACTTCCGTAGTCAAGTGGACAACAAGATGTACCATGATATCAAAGAACGAAGGAGGAAAACACATCTCAAGCTGACATAGGGTAACAACCACTTCTCTTTGCAATTTATCGAGCGTATCAAGGTCAATAACTTTGCTGCACAGACTGTTGAAAAAGAAACAAAGTCTGGTGATTGCAAATTGTACATGGTTCAGCAATATAGATCAAATTTACACGGGCAATATTTGTTGCATTAGAGTGTGACAATCATGAGATTTAAGACCTATCAACTTCAGATCTTTGATTGATACCAATGTACGAATGTTGGATGAGTAACCCTGTGGCACCTTAACATTTACCAAGCATTCACAAAAAACTTTCTTCTCCTTTCTAGACAATGTGTAACAAGTGGGAGGTAAGTATGTTCTCCGATCGCTACTAACTACTTCTATTAATTCTTTCCTTATTCCCATTTCACTTAGGTCCATTTTGGATTTTATTCCATCTTTAGTCTTACCTAGTATATTCAACAGAGTACCGATGACGCTATCACATACATTTTTCTCAACGTGCATGACATTGATACAATGTCTGACTGTCAAAGAACTCCAATAAGGAAGATCTCAAAATATTGACTTCTTCTTGAATAAAGACTTGTCACTCCGTGTGGCCATCGTACATTGTGATCTCTTACCAAATTCATTGGCAATGCCTTTTACTCTTTCATAAACATCCTCCCCTTATATAGGTTTAGGTGCACTCTGTTCCTCATTCCATCCATTGAATGCTTTTCACAACCTACGATACAGATGAAATTTTGGAAGAAACCTTCAATGACCAAGATATACAGTCTTGTTGTTGTGTTTTAGTCTTATTGAATCAGTGTTCTCTTCACATATAGGACACACTTTAGATCCTTTAAAACTATATCTAGACAAATTCCCATACACTGGAAAGTCATTCACAGTGCAAAACAACATAGCGTGCACACAAAATGTCTCTCTTCATGAAGCATCATAGGTCATCACACCTTCACCTCAGATCTTCTTCAATTCATCAATCATAGGTTCAAGATAAATGTCGATATCATTTCCAGGTTGTTTAGGGCCTGATATCGACAACAACAACATAACGTACTTATTTTTCATACACACCAGGGAGGAAGATTATATAAAACAAGCATAACTGGCCAAGTGCTATGTTGGCTGCTCAATGTCCCGTTAGATTCATCCCATATGTACAAAGCCCAAGTCTTAGATTCCTGTCTTCTTCACCGAATTTAGGGTACAATAAATCAATCTTCTTCCACTATGGGGAATCAGACGCATGTCGTAGGATCCCATCATTATTTTTTTTAACATCTGCATGCCACCTCAAATTCTTCACATCTATAGGATTGGCAAACAAGCATTGAAACTGTGGTATTATAGGTTGATACCACATCACCTTGGCAGGAGAACTAGTTTTGGACTCCCCCAAAGTCGTCAATTTATACCTTGACGCACCACATTTCAGACAATCTTTCAAATCCACGTAGTTGTTTTGAAATAATACACAATCATTCAGGCATGTGTGTATCTTCTTAGCCTCCATTCCCATTGGGCACAACAATTTCTTTAAACGGTATGTTGAGATTGGTAGCTCGTTTCCTTTAGGAAGAATTTCTTTCAACAAAGACAACAATGACGTGAAGCTTTTGTCGCTCCATCGATTGTTAGCTTTCAGTTTATACAATCTCAACACAACACCAAGCTTCGTAAACTTACAACCTATGTATAAAAGTATCTCAACATCATGCACAATGTTTCTAAACATGGGAGGTGGATCAGTGTGCTCTACCCCAAAACTATCCAACATCACATCAACGATGTCTACTAGAACTAGTTCGTTCACATCTACGCCATTGGAGGCAATTTCTTCTTCCACACAAGAACTGCTATCGACATCCACTGATTTTAGGTTTGAAATCTCTCCATGCCAGTGCCATTCTATATAGCCTTATACAATCCCGTTGCAGATGACATGACTTTCGATTTCATCACCAGTGCCGACTGTCAAGTTGTTACCACAATGCCTACATGGACAGTAGAACCCATCTTCAGGTTGTTTCCTATGTTCCTCAGAAAATCTAATAAACTGATCAAGACCAGAAATAAACTCTGGGGTATAGCGATTTGGAATGGACATCCATGATCTATCCATTCTATGATCAAAGACAAAACAAGTATATATTAGAACAACATTAGGGTCTAGGGTTAACATATTAGAGTTTATGCATGGTTAAAACTTTAGGGTTTAAGGTCTTATATACAATTAATGGTTAAAACATTCTAAGTGAGATTAAGTGTTCAAGAACAGTGCCAAACCAGGGACTATCCAAGATTTACTCCAAATGAGTAAATCTTGGACGGGTTTCTAGGCCAACAAATACATGTGTTGTCATTCTTATTTATAATAAATGTGTACCACCTATCCCATTCTTGAACACCTAATCTCACTAGTAAGCGTATAATGTGTATTGGGTTTTCAAGAACATTTTGGTAGCATTTCCCAGTTGTTCTCCAAGTACATATGTACTTAGAGAACAAATGAGAAAATGCTACTAAAATTTTCTTGAAAACCCAATACACATTATACATTTACATCCTAAGTGAGATTAGGTATTCAAGAACAGTCCCAAACCGGGGACTATCTAAGATTTACTCCTAATGAGTAAATCTTGGTTGAGTTTCTAGGCCAACAAATACTTTTGTTGTCATTCTTATACCTACAATCCTAGTTTCATCATTCATATCCTAGTTCTTCAAGTTAGGGTGATTATTGATGTCTTTAGAAGCATGATTGGAAATCTAGGGAAAAGTTCATCATTTACATTCCAAGCATGTCACGTGTGTGCATTAGAGTTCATCATTAAGCAAGAAGGGTGATTAGGATCTCAATATACTCAACAAGGAAACAAGTTACTGATTTCATAGTTAGGACGGTAGAGATACCCTAAGATCTAGATCTAATGGTTCATAATGAGCCTGTGATAAAGTTACATCACTAGATGATTATATAATTTCAAAAGAAATACACAATTAAATTCAAATGAGTAGATAATAAAAAATAGTAGACAAAAAATACAAATAAGAAGATGAATAAATACAAATCTGATGAATAGGATATCAACCCTTTCTTGGTTTGTGAGGCCAAGTGCCACTTTCTTAATATGTGTTACCTTCTCTAGAACACTCATGTCCTCACACTGCTCATTCAACTCATACTTCATGTATCTAAGTACAAGGTACTTTATCTCTAAGGCATCATTGGCATGCTTCCAGTAAGCATCCACTTGTGCCCTAGGCATATCAGGAGAAGGTATTTCTGGCACTAGTTTATCCAAGGATGCAGAGCTTGCACTCTTCATTGAGAACCCTTCTCAAAGTCCAAAACCATTTAAGGAAAATTGTCCCGTCATGTTTTTCCTTCTTAAGGACCAATCACAATATGGATTTTTTTGTCATTTGATTCTAAAAGAGAAAATTTGCATTTATTAAAACTTTTGATTTGATTTAAAAAATTTGACGATATTAGTTAGGAATTTAATTATTATCGCTCCCACTATTTTATTTCAAATTGATATCCCTCACATATCAATTTGAAATATTGCAGCGTACAATACTCTAGTGGTCTAGATCCAAGATAATTCAACTACGGCCTGATAAACACCGCAAAACACAGTCAATTACCAAGGTAAGGAACTTTTGCCAATTGCATCATATGTAATTCTGGATATATTTTATGCATAACTCCTTACCATACTCATCTGCATGCTTTTGGGCTTAAATGCTCTAAGAATCACTAGTTTAATCCTGACCAAACCACCAACATGATAGATATGCACCCTATGAATGTAGAACCTATGTATGTACCAACACACTTCCATGAGATCGAAAACACACCAGTGAAGGTGTAACCTGTACTTGGTCGATCAAGCTTTTCATGTGGATTATTTTTTAAAAGCATCTAAGACTTAACATCATTTTTATTTGAGGGAGTTTTTATTTATAAGTATATATATATATAAATATACATACATATATATATACTTATAAATATATATGCAGGGTATATATTCATTACTCACATGGGTAACTAACTTTAGTTACCAGTGGATCTATTTTGTAATAGAAAGGTACTTTTTTGTAAGAAGACAAACAACGTTTGTAATGAGATGACCAAATTTGTAATACAAACACTCATTTTGTATTACACGTCTGATTACAATAAAAATGATATATATGATAGTAGTTTACACTGTAATACAAAACTAGTGTTTGTATTACAAATTTGGTCATCTCATTACTAACGTTGTTTGTCTCATTACAAATAGGTACCTTTCTATTACAAAATAGATCCACGGGTAACTAAAGTTAGTTACCCATGAAGGTAGAAAATGAATGGCCATATATATATATATATATATATATATATATATATATATATATATATATATATACATATATATACTTTATCCAATCACAACATATATAGTTCGGATCATATACATTCTATATGCCACAACGAAAACATGCAATAAACAAAAAGCGATGGTTATGGCTAGCCTAATGTAATTCAATGGAGCCACAAGGAATTACCACATCCTAGGTCCACATCACATGCAGAAACATGTTGCTGATGAAGATTCGTGCTTGCCAATCTGGGTTGATCGGTTCAAACTTTGAACTAATCAGCTTGCCTCCTCGCCGATTGTCTTGTTGTATCATCGATCATCTAGTATGTTTGTCCACCATCTGCTAGCTCCTCCAGCTGATCGATTGGGTCAACCATCTGATCAATTCGTCTCATCCATCTGGTCCTCCTTGATCCTCCATCTTGTAGGATCTTCTTTGAGATGTCATATTCTTAATCATAATAGAAAGTAAACTATCCTACTTTTATATGATTATATAGAAACCTCGAGTTACATTCAAGGGGAGCAAGGGTAGGAAAGAATTAACTTTACATTAGGAAGATAAGATAAAGGCTTGGTACGCAGACGGAGATAGAAGGATAAACCAACCATACAACCATGCACAGATAATTGGAGCTATTGGCCATAATCATGCTACACATCCACCATCAAAACTTCTTTTAGGATGACACATGTAAATTGCACACACACACACACACACACACACACACACACACACACACACACATATATATATATATATATATATATATATATATATATATATATATATATATATATCACATATATATTAGTTTGGGATTATCATGGTATTTGATTAGACAAATATTATTTATATTATATGCAATAATAGAGCAACAAAACCAAAATCTAATCATATTGATTATCCCATAATATAGTAAATTGACGTTGGCTCCCATACCACTGTAGGGAAATACGGCTATAGAATAGGTAGTGGAAACAAAAGTGTTACCTTCCATATTCCCCATAAACCAGCAGACATGTCACTAACTATAAGATGGGAAGGATGGTTTATAAGATATAACTGGTCCTGAAGCAAGTCCAGTGGCATCCCATCATCATTGTAGATGTACAACTGTTGACTAGTTCCTCTTAGACAGTGTTTATGCAGCTCCTGGTCTTCACCACTGACATTAGACTGGAATAATGTCTACAGCGGTTCTTGTGGTCTCACCACAGATTGCAAGTTGATGTTGTCCTCCTAGCAGTAGCTAAAGGATTACTGCCTCTAGATTAGTCCACAGAGATCGCCTAGAAATTATGTCATCCTTCTAGAATGGATAGGAAGGAGTTGTCCCTTCCATTAGCGTACTAGTCACCATCTCCCACAACAATGATCCTCAGTTGTTCTCTCCTATAGCTATCCCTCCTTAGTAGGGTAGGACTTGCTTGGGCTCTCTTGGTTACCCAAACTAGAGAAGACAACAATTTTTTGAGAAAAAGATTCTCAATTGTCTATGTTGTGCTCTGGGAAGCCCCCAGTGCCCCTCTATTTATAGTAGAGGGCAGGGTCAGGCTTCCCAGTCTATGCAGAGTACAAGGGACGGGAAGATCTTGAACTTTCACAGCCTACGACCACCCAAATGGATGTCTGGTGACCCAGACGATCGTCAGGCATGAAAGCCAGTTGTCTCATACTAATGATAATTTAGTAGTTTCCCAATTGCATACAAAATTGAAAATTCATTTCCCATTAATGCTAAATAATAATTCCTTGCACAACAAGTAGTGTGCAATCAAAACGAATATGTGAAAGTATCTAGAACCATCCTTTCGCTCAACTGAGCGATCTCTCCCATGTGATACAACTATCTCACTCACCCAGGTGGTCATCTGGTGAGCCAAGCTGGGCCGATCGATTCAATAAAATGAACCAGTTGGTTCACACCTCAGTTTGAACAAAACTTAGCCAATTCAATTTCTAACCAGACTGACACCCCAAACACCCATCTAAGATTTAAGCCAACCATGTGGCACTCCAAACGGCCATATCACTCAATGACACGATTGTCTAGCATTTTAGCAAGATAATATGTTGCGTGAATAGAATACCTAAAGACTTCAGTAATCAATTCAATCATCATTCAAGATTAAACTCCTCTTCTAGGTCGAGACCTGTGTGTGTGACCCTATAGGTCCAATATCATGTCGGAAGTGAATGTCAATAACTAACTTATGACATCACAAGCAAAGAGTGGTGCCTACTCGCACAACGGTGCTACCTACGTGAATGGAAATTTGGGTAATAACTTCAACTAACAATATGTGCTGGTGTTACAATGTTTGTATAATTCCTCTGTCTATAATATCCATATTCAACTCTTCTTTAGTATTCAATTCAATCATTATTCAAGATTAAACTCCTCTTCTAGGTCAAGACCTATGTGTGTGACCCTATAGGTCTCATATCACGTTGACAGTGTATGCCCATAACTAACTTATGACATCACAAGCAAAGAGTGGTCCTTAGTCACACATTATTGCTACCCAAGTGAATGTAAAGTTGGGGTACAACTTCAACCTACAATCTGTGCTTGATGTTATAGTTTTTGTATAATTTCTTTGTCTCTGATATCTAGATTAAACTCGAGGCATGGAGTACTCACCCTATTCAACATTCAATCTACTTTCTTGAACCAGAGTAGACTGTCTGGGATATATGTAAGCTCAATATCATATATTGATTCACATGCGCATGGCCATGCTTTTCTCAGTCTCACTAATCAAGAGGCCTTTGATATAATACTCCCTTAGGAGGGACAAATCCCATCTCTATCACTCACAGTCAATCCTCATGTGGCACAGTCACCCAATCACCACCATTATAACAACCCATGTTTTAGGATTGCGTTTGATAATGTCAAAGCGTATAGAACAACATGTGATGAGTGCAATGATTTCATGTCTACAAACCACAAACACCACCATCACTATGAGAACTAACTATGACTACCATGGTAATGGTTTCCATGTGTTAGACTCATGGTGGGTCGATCCGATATACTCTTCTCTAACATGTATCTATGTGCTTGGTTTGATATAGCTATGTCATGACTAATGAGACTCTATAATCAACTAACCCACACTCTGATCTTATTTGTCATTGTTGTCTATCAACCTTCCACAATAACAACCGATCAGGGACATAATGATAATATCTATGTACTCTTAACATTTGTATGTTCTAATTTCCCCAAGTTATGTACTTGAAGACATATGTCATTGAGTAATATTATTCTCTTGACATTTATAATGTACATCATTATCTCATAATTGAATTAAATAGAATGCATTGGAAGCTTGCCATTATTTATTAATCAAATAAATTACAAATTATGCCATTACAATCATCACATGATTGGCTCTATGGGCATACATACAAACAATTCACACAATATTTGAACGTTGATTTTTGCCAAAAAAAATGGTAGTTAGCAAAATATGTGCTTTTATAGCATGTCTACAAACTTGTTGTCTGACTATTTAGTAGGATGTGGTTGTTGTTGTTCTAATTAACATAAGGCTCCATCTTGTGTCATCTTAACAATGGGCAATATGAATATGAAAAAACTACAATAACAAACACAAATGTATACACATCCACAACCACATCCCCATCTTCAATTGTCACAATGCATTTATATGCATATCTTCATAATGCACTTGTTTTTATGCACATTAACAATTCATAACATTAATTTTCTATTGAACTAGAATCCAAACTCGCTTGCATTTATTATAATCTAAATTCAAATACAAATTCTTACTAATGGATCCATTTATATAATCATAGAAACAAACAAAGTCAGTGTTTCATACATAAAACATTCCAAACAAATTCAAAATCAACATAAGCTATGAAGCGTTCCGCCCACAATTCTCATAACCCGTCTAGAGTGTCTTGTATACAAGGCTTCTGGGTATTAAATACCTGCAAAAAGAATGATATAAAAAATATGATAATATTGTATAAAGCAAATTATAATTCAAGTTAGATTATACACTAGTGATCAAAGTCTATATTAAATGTTGTATATGTTGGATGTCATGTGATGCTTCTCTGATAATGGCATCCATATACTTCATGAGATAGTATCCACACCCGCAATCATTTACTTGTGTAGGACACTTCAAATGTACAATTATGGGAGATGATAATAAATAAAATGAAGTGGTGGTATTTTGGCTCATAAATCTACCTTAATATTCCTACATGATATTGATTTCTTTTATCTCCATGAAATTCTTTTGATGCCACAAAATGCTTAATCTCTTTATATGTTAAAATAATATAGTTTCATGATTAAGTAGTTGTATAATGATGTAGTAATTAATAAATATATTGATGGATAAAATTTAGGCTTACCCTACAACTGGGATTTTGAGTGGGCGTCCCTTGCCGATCAGTTTGTTAGCCAATGGGTCTGGATAATACAATGTCAATGTTCTTGGCACAATCACCAGCAATTGACAATATCTTTTGCTGAATAAAGAACAAAACCAACAAAAAAATTCAAATTCTAGGTGAATAAAGGTAATACATATGTAAAGTAATGGAAACTTGCACAATATTGAAAGGAACCAAAATCACGTCCTTTCAAGCTGTAGCAAAATATATAAATGTAGTATAGAAATAATCAAAAGTTAGATGTTTGTTCTCTCTCTATACTACTAATGAGTGACGGAATGAGGAATGCGACATTGGCTAATTCGTACATCATACTTTCGACATATAAGTAGTTGCAAGAGTATATGTAATGATTTAATATATGGAAAGTCATTCAAGATATATATATTCGCATACAATGAGTTATTTAGACAGAGCGTCTCACCATATCCTTTCTTTAATCAATAAGGTATTTATCCATTGATTCTCAAATAGCTCCTTAATATCTTGAACAAATATGGTAGTGACACGATCTTGTCCTCTGGGGTCCTTGCACAAACAGATCAACATTTTTGACCCTTGTTGAATTCTCTCTAACGATCTACATAACCTCTGACATTGAAGGCCTAACAAGTTAAATAGATCATGTGGAATATAAGAAGGTGCTAGAAGCTTAGGAGGAGGAACCGTAGGGGATTTATTTTTTATTGGGGTTTAATATTATTCTCTTATCAAATGGAAACATATATATAGACAAATAGAATATAATGAAGAATGTCAATGTATTATATATACCTTCACATAGATAACCAATATTCTCGACCACCTAATTAAGTAGCCTTTTACGTCTCCTAATGTACAATATTCATCATGAGGCACCGATTGTGGTGTATCTTTGATAGTACAACATAGCATCACGTCAGTATGTGGCAAAACCTCACTGTAACATACTGGGTTTTGGGTGCTAAATCTATTATGAGCTATAATTCATTATTTTCCAAAATTGAACTTATTTATTCATTCCAAGACTTATTCAGTCATTTTGATCAATTTTCTTACACCTTCATACTAAATAGTCCCCTTTTTGAGTCTCTTGTGTCTAACTGAGTTAATTTTTCTCACATGAGAAATATTGCAAATGAATCCTTTGATGGATCCTCATGAAGGACTTTGACATCATTTGGTAGCGTTGGACATATGTTTGTTAGACCTAATTCTTCATTACTACACCCACCTTTTCAATCAATGGCTTCATAATCAAATCCAAATGTGTTTAGGATGTTATATATTAATAATTGAGTAATTTAAGGAAAAATATTTAGTAGGAAAGATGGAGCCTTAAGTGGAGGATTAGTAAATGTCTTAGTTGGCTTAATAGTAATTAAATACATAGTCAAATCCTCATAAAGGTAGGAGACACGGTTTTGAAGTTAGAAAGGAAAGTGGGTGATTTAAATGATAATGGATCTTAGGATAATAAACTTTCTATTTATTGGTTAACTAGAAACGTAGGTGACCCATCATGGTCGCGTCGTCTCCTACCCAGAAAATGTCAATGAAGTCAGTTTCTCATTGCTGAACCTCCCTTTGATGTTATTCACCCTTACGTTTCCTTCTCCCCTCCACTGCCTTGCATCCTCTGTCTTTCCTCGTCTCCCACACATCCGTAAAGCCCTAGGACTCTTTTACCCAGTTTGACGCCACTTCAAGTTCAAGGAATCACCCTGAATCCGTGGCATCATCTGCCTCCTACATATATACGCAACCCTTCCGCAAATCTGCAACTCAGCGCACACCAGCAAACCGGTAGACCAGCACTGCAACTCTGCATTCGGCAGTACCGCTGCTCCTACCAGCCGCCACCGTTACATTCTTGATTGCCTTGATCACGGAAGCAAAATCGAAGACGCAGAGGATGGCAGTCGGTATCCAAACGCACGGCTCCTCGCGGCTCACCTAACTGACTAACCTCAAGCCTCAACGCCTTTCCTCCTCTTTCTATATAAGACCTGTACACCTCACCAGCAAGCAACAGACCAGAAGACCTCCGACCGCCTAGAAATCCTGATGGCAACTCGCTTTCTTCTCAACGGGCAATGCCCCCATAATCACCAGCGTCGTCGAGCATCAGTCTCATCCACATTGCCCTGACACCTAAACCCAGTTGCTACCTGCACTGCCAGATTCAATAACCTGCAACTCCGACGATCATTACAGGATCTCAACCGACCCGCACCTGCTGGCTCCCTCTCTCCAAAGCATCACCCCTCCACCACCAGCGGCCTGCGTCGCCGTCCGGCCGGCAACAACGACCAATCAACTACAGTTGATTCCCTTCATGGGAATCAACCTACAAACTGACCAAGGATCATCCACCATAGAAATCGCCAGCAACTTTCCAGACCTACAGATAATCCTTGATTCCCTTCGTCTACAGCCTGTACGATTAGATCTCCTCGTCCATGGACCTTTGGCACCGCCCAGACACCTGCAGCACAGGTCGATGACCAGATATGAAACAAGAGACCTGCAGACATCATAGCAGGGCACACAACTGCCGCCCCTTCCACTGTGACGCCCCACCATCAGTGGTGGTTGAGAGGATGGAACCTATGGGCACCAATCAACCATGAGGTGTCCCTCTCACCTCACCTACTGATCTGCTACCACACAAGAAACACCTAACACCTCCCTTGACATCAACCAAGTTCAATAAACTGCATCTCTATGCTCCATTTCTGAACCATTGAATTCGAAGGCCAAGAGGGATATCTGTGATAGCCACATGAAGCCAACCTACTCAGACCATCTACAATAGCATCTGCCTACTACTATGCTCATGGAAGGCAGGAGGAACTCCATCAACTATAGGTCAGTTTTCCCCTCCTTTGTTGCTTGATTCAGATGTGAAAATATTACAGTATGATCCAATAAATATAAACAACGTGGTAGTCAGATGAAACAAAACCTACTCCTTTCATACTAGCAAATAAACATATCCCATTTGTGTATAGCTATAATTATGAATGTGTATGTTATAATACCAAGTATAGTATAGGAGAAATCTGTATACAATGGTATCAATAAATCAAATTCCTAGATTGCAATCAGGGTCAAGATAAGTCACAAGTATGATTTTCCTAAAAGGTATCATATTGGTACTAACATTAATATAGATATGGAATTTCAGTTATAAGGGTCAAAAGCTGGCTTGTAATCCTTAGTTTGAAGATCAATAAGCCAATGTGACTATTTCCAATAAAAAGGCATATATGTATATCTATATCTAATTGCCGATCATTATACTTAAGAATCTCAACAATAAATCTATGAAGATCAATCTCTTCTAATAAAATAAAAGTTAAATTAGAAGATGTAAAAGAAAAACCTATTCGGTCATGGGTAACCCCAACTTTAAAATAAAATTGGTGACAAAAATTGATGTTAAACTATACATAAAGTTATTTGATTCTTATACTAGTATAGTAATGATTCATACTTTGATTAGCATAAATATTTGGGTCCTAGGTATGATTGTACAACTAGTATGCATTGAACTTAACCCTAAATATCCCTAGTAAAGGTACATTGGTAAATAAACATAATTGATCTTAGGGAATCAACGAAGTTACTTTACATAAGAGAGAGAATAACATGATCTAATTTAGAGGAAAAATAATAAAGCAATGGAGTATGTATTATTTATAATATATATGACCTAGTTATGAATAAGGATAATGGAAGATCCATAAGATAACAATAACCCTAGACGGGAAAGAAAACCCTAATAGAAAATATTCAAGAAGTAGTTGATTCCAATACAAGTGATGACACCATTACAATACTTTGTAGATTTCTCTCTCGTGGAGCCTTTCTTGGTGATTATGCCATCTATGGAGTCTTGGACAAATTGAGGTACCAGATTCTCTATTTTTATTTTGATTTATTAATTTACCTCTTGAATGCCATACACATTTTTCAGTGGTGAACCCTATACTTTTGTAAGCCTTTCCTTCCTATTCAAAAGTTCACCACCTCAGATTGATTTTTGTGTGATTGCATTCAATATTATAATAGAACATTACTTGATCTTTTACAGTTTTGAATCCCTAGACTTTGGTCCCTTTGGGCTTTGGCCCCTTAGAGCTTTGTCTCACTTAAGGTAGGGTACCTCCCGTCGCCCAGTGCACATGTTGTAATGGTTTAGTCAACCCCCAGTCTACTGGTTAATATAGTAATTAGGCTCGAATGTTTTTCTTTCATAGATGATTGAACAGATTACATTGTTTCCCTTGAATGAAATGATATGATAGTGATCAACCTTAATATTCAAAAGTGATCATTGTAAGTATATTGATAATTTTATATCTTGAACTATTTTGCGCAGCCTTATGGAAATTTGTTCTTGAAATACAAACATTGAAATATTGATATCCTTGCTTTGATAAATTTAGTCCAACAAATATTTCTTGTCTAGATTTGATATTACCTTGAATCATATTTAGTACCTATATTTTGCAAATAGCTTGATATCAAAATTTAGTATTAGACATGTTGACCTTTATTTCCCTTCAATGGGGTCCATATGTTGTTTCGTTCCCTCTGTGAACTCATTGGTAGGTGATAGATGGAAGAGCTTGAAGACACATGCATTGGGTAGTCCTCCATTGAAGACTCGATACAGATTAATTCTTTCTCTTAAAATTGTAATCATATTTGTAATCTTCCATGACTCTATAAAAGCATGATTGTAATAAAGATTGTTTACTTTCTGATTTTATTTTATAAATATTTGACCGTAAAGATTGAGTCGTTAACTCACCATCAATTTTTTATATTATCATATATACTAGTAGCTCAATCAAATATGTATTTGAATTGGAATTACGTATTATAATGAAACTTACATCATGGAGGGGACATTGGTGGGTCCATAGGAGTACCCCCCCCAATACGCTAGTATACCTCATCTCAAGAGCGATGTACAGTTTAAGCAGGAAATTGATATTGAGATGGTTGAAAGGCACTCATTTGATCTTGTAATATCAGTTTTATCAGTCGATCTATCTCCTCTTGTGACATTTTCCACTCTTGACTGATCTTTGTGTTCATTTCAATAAGTTGAAATATGCTTTTATCCAAAACCAAATCTTAGGCCACTAACATGACCAGGATGCTCTTTATTACTATGAGCAATTGACAACTCATCATTTTGTCCCGTAAGCAGTGTTTTAAAAAACAGTCTGTGCGGCCGCATAAGCAGCCGCTTACAATGTGCAGACCTCCAACAGAACCACATACTGGAAATCCCTCCAAAAAGCGGACCAGGCCGCATAATCGGTTGTACGGCCACATACAAGGCCGATTAAACCCTGATTTCCAGTTAGAAATATTCTGATTTCTTCTTTTATACTTTTACATTCATCTATGTTTGTTTAAATTTAGATTATAGTGCATGTTTGTATTTATTTAAGTTGTGATGATTGCATATTTGCATAATTACATCCATTATTCTTGTAATTGTACTATTTAGATACACAATTGCACAAATTAAATATGTAATTCATGATTAATATATATCTATATATATACATATAATAATTAATTAAAAAAATCCAAAACCGCATATACTTCCGCATATACTCTACAAGGTGACCTCTCTGAACGCATAACACATACCACTTTTTAAAACACTGCCCTTAAGGATGAACTTCCCTACCTTCCTTTGTTCATGGATCTCATGTTAATCATCATAAATAAATCTAGTTAGTTAAAGAAACTATCAAAATGAAAGTAAACATTCATTGTGAGAGTGGAGCTTTACCATTTTCTAAGCCACCTCTACAGTTGCAAAGTTGGGAATTTCTCCTTTGTTGTCTATTCAACCATCTATCTAGTCTTCATGTTGGACTGGTCGACCTAGACTTGAAGATGTTCTTGAGTCTTCCCTAGATGATTGGACTTTTTCCATGTCTTCGTTATAAAAGGCATAACCACTAGGACCCAATCGATGTCCGTCCACAGTCTTTTAACACCTTTCTTTTTTAGCCTCATATGTACTATTGTTAATCACACATATTTATATGTGAATTATGTAATAGCTTGAATTCATCAGATTAATCATATGTATATATCAAATTATCTAATACCTTGAATTCATTATATTAACTTGAATCACAAAACAACTTCCACACATCAGCATTAAGAGAGATGTATTTCTCAGAGGAAGTCTTCTTCTTCATGTCACTGTTTATGTATTCTCTCAATGTATAAGCTTGAAATTCCTTCAATTCTTTCCGCAGTGTTGTAAGACATTTGTACATTGTGCATTTTCATCAAGGGAAAAATGTCCTCCAAAACAAATTATACTATTCTTAGAAATGATAAATGAAAGCTCAAGAAGAAACAAAGAAACTTAGTGTAAATGCATATAGATCACAGATATGTCCTTCCACACGAGGTCTTTCTTGGAAGAATCAACTTCATTTTGGGGGAACGACAACTGGGTTTATATTCATCATTTCATCCACTTATGGGCCAAAAAAGCTAAGTGTAATGGTATTAGCTAATTGACTTTCATATTCTATACTAACGCTAACCTTAATAATATTTCCCATTCCTACAAAGTATCTATTATTATGAGATCACCTAATGCTGAAAAAAAGTTTAAACTAGGTGTTGGTAGCATCAACTTTATGTCATGATTCTATGACTATTGAAACTTTGTAGTGAGAAGTAACCCCTAAACAATGTATGAAAGTACTATGATTCTCCCCTACAAGATTTATGTTTGCATCATAATCACTTTCCATCCTCTCACCTTTGTTCAGAAGCATTATTATCATGTACATGAGCGTTATACCTCTATTGTGTGAGGTAGATATAGACTCAACAACAACCTCCTCCTCATGGTGCACAACATCCTCTTGGTCAGAAGACTTGCTATAACAATTTATAAAATAGAAAGAAAATATTTAATATTATAAAAATCACATATATCACATAAAAATATATGAATGTGAGAGAAACATGCACAATATTAATTAGTATCTAATAGAGGTGTTGTTTGCATTATAGAAATTCTGTGTCTGGTATTCATTGTTAATTTCAATTCATTTTGTATGGTCTTGACACATATTGTGTTCATAAGTGTTAGCTTCATCATTTACACTTGGCAAGCCCATTGAGAATGGATTGGATTCATCATACATTTTGTAGTAATCTTCTTCATCTATAAGATCTACAATGAACTACCCCTTTGCATGAAGAGTGATAGACCATTTTTGATATGTATGGTCATTCAATTAGAATACTTGCTTCACATGTGATTCCATGATGAATCTGTCATACTTATTGTAAATATTTCAAAAAATTTGTAATGTGAAACCGAACTCATTCACTTTAACTACTTTGTTGTTATTAACCCAAATTACACCTATATTTGGGATGTCTAAACTCAATGTAGAAAAATTTCCACATGTCTTCAATGACACCGTCGTAATACATCTTGCCTTGTCATGGAATCTTATTCTTCACAGTAGAAAAATACTATGAAGACGCTTTAAGGGTGACCCCACTAATTTGGAAAATGTTCTTATCATATTGACGCTTTGTGTAGTATAAATATCCATTTACATTAAACGTGTTGTAAGATATAACATCTATTTTTGATTTAAGGTGAGGCATTTGATATTCTCAGCAACATATTTGGTGTTTGAGATAGTTGAACGAATACTTTATCTTCAAACCACCTAGTAAATATCTCATTCTTCTCTTTAGCAAGCCACATTGAATCGGATCAAGGATATTTTTTATTCATAAAATTGGTGTATGCAGTCATATAAATACCCAATTTGTTGATATTTTGTAGAATGTAGAACTATACTTTTTTCCACAACTCACAACTAATGTGTTTCACTTGTTCTGCAAAAGTCCCTTTGCTAGAACAAGCATCAATCTGAAGAGACTTTTCAGTAGTAGGTTTTCTATTGCATGTCCATCACCATCACAATCTTGGTCTTATCATAAATCATCATTTTCTACCTTGACACCCTGCAATAGGGATAATCTTTCAAATCTATAAGTCCTTTTGAAATAACACACAATCATTCAACATTGCATGTATCTTTTTAGCCTTCATTTCCATTGGGCCCAACATTTAGTTTGATTTGTATGTCAAGATTGGAAGTGAGTTCCCTTCAAGAATAATTTCATTCTACAAATACAATACAGACATGAAACTTTTGTTGCTCCACCAATTGTTACCATTTAGGGTATACAATATGAACACATCACCCATCCTCATAAACTTAGTATAACCTAAGTATAATAGTTTCTAAACATTGTGTATGATGTTTCTAAATAAAGAAGGTGGATCACTACGTTTTACCCGACAACTATCTATCATCACATCAACCATGTTGTTCAAAATTTGCTTGTTTTAATAAATGTCATTGGACATTTCTTCTTCCACACTAGTTCCAAATTCAACATTTACTAATATCATAAAAGGAATATCTCCATGCCAATACTAGTTTTTATAGCCCCATATAATTCCATTGCACATGACGAGATTTTTTATTCCATCAATAATATCACCATTTGTTTTGTTACTACAATTTCTAGTGAGGCAGTAGAACTTATCTCCAAGTTGTCTTCTAAGTTCCTTCACAAATATTATAAGCCTATCAGGATGGCTTCTAAACTCTTCAATCCAATGATTTTCAATGGACAACCAACATTGATCCAATTTCACTCTAAATGAATGTTGCATTGAGTATATTAAATAAAATATATTTGAATTAATTTTTAAAATAGTATTTAGCATTCATATTGATGAATGTATACCTCCTATTTCATTCATGAACACTTAATCTCACTAGTAAGTACATAATGTATGTTTGAATTACAAGAATATTTTGATAGCATTTTCCCGCAGTACTCCAAGTGCACCAATGAAGATGGGAATATGCCCACCTATATATGTAGCCACAAAAGAAATGGGAATAATTGTCAAAATATGCTTGAAAATTGAATACTTATTATATACTGACAACCTACGTGAGATTAATTTTTAAAAAATAGTCTCAAATTGGGGACTATCCAGGATTAACTCTTATGAGTATATCTCATATGGGTTTCTAGGCCAATGGGATGTATGTATTTGTCATTCAAAACGACTAATGCGTACCACATATCCCATTCAGGAACACTTAATCTCATTAGTAAGCACATAATATGTTTTTAGATTTCAAGAATATTTAGTAGTATATCCCCGCACTTTTTTAGGTACATTGATATAGATGAGAAAATACCTACCTACATATGTACCATACAACACCAGGGGAGATGATTTTTGAAATATTCTTGAAAATCAAACATGCATTATACACTCACATCCTACTTGAGAGTAGGTGTTCACGAATAGTCCCAAATCGGGGACTATCCAAGATTTACTCCTAATCATTCACAAGTTTCTAGGACAAAAATGCTCATGTTTTAATTCAGTTTTATGGATTAAAATTAGATAAATGCATAAAAGTTCCACCTATAAATAAAATTGTCTTGGGAAAATTTATATCACTTCAGTGTATGAATTTTTAGGTTTGAATACATATAAATACATCATTCAACTTGAAAAATGCCCCAATAATACAAACAACTATATATGAATTTAAATTATATGAAAATATACATAATTAAAATTATACAAAACATTATACATAAATCCAATTATAAAGAAGTCATTTAAGAAATTATTCATATATGCAAACCCTAACCCCCAAAAAAAGAAAAAATAATAAATAATGATCTCACAATATAGCAATTTGTTATAGTTGTGGCCAGTGGTAGCAGTGGCTAGTAGTGCAGTGACGTAAGTAGAAGCAACAAAAGGGCACAAAAATGATGGCAACAACAACAAAGACCAAACAGTGGTGGAAGCCCTTTGGGCGGGGGAAATAGGGGAAGCAGTGTTGGTATGTATGCCCAGAGAACCAATCATATGATGATTGTAATGGCATAACTTGTAAATGATTTGATTAATAATAAAAGGAATGCTTCCAATGTGTTTTGTTTTATTCGGTTATGAAATAATGAAGTAACATAATAAATGTCTATAGAATGATGTTATTCAATGATGTGTGTCTTCAAGAACATTACTTGAACAATGAGATCATACAAATGTTAAGAGTACATACATTCTAGCTATATCCCTTGTTGGATGTTACTGTGGAATGTTGATAGACAAGAATAACACATAAGACTAGAGTGTGTGTTGGTTGATGACAAAATATCATAAATCCTGATAAGTGATATCAAACCAAGCACATAGATACTTATTTTAGAACATTGTATCAAACAAACCCACCATTAGAGTGATACATGGAAACCATAATTACTAGTTAGAATCATCTCTTATTGTAACATCCCTGACCTGGGTTATGCTTTAACCCTAGATGTTTTGCTTAATAAAGTACATTATATGCTTGATCTTATCTATTGAAAAGTAATTAAGGCTCAAGTGGAACTTATATTTCGATTTTAGTCCTTTTTGAATAATGTTGAAATAATGTTTTACTTGTATTGGACTAAAATGCAAATTACCCAAGTTGAGGGGTTAAATTACAAATTGTGTAGGGAAAAATGTTCTTCATATGTTGAAGCATCATAGAAGTGAGTATGATGTAGTTGTATGGCTTCTACAAACCTGAATAACAAGAAAGAGCATGTTGAGCAATGTTTGTGCATTAAAACCTAGTTTTGGTGTAATGTGAAATTTACCCAAAACCTAGGGTTCAATATGCAAAATACCACTTCGAGAGGGTCCCTCATGATTCTTGGCATCATGTATAGAAAATAATTTGAGAGGGGCGCCTCATTTGAATCATTTTGGAAGAGAGAGAATCTTAATATTAAAATAATTAAGATTTAAGCATAATTGGAACTTTACTTCAAATCAATGCAAAAATAAATGTGTTAATCGAAGTGCCTTCCACCAAAATGGTAATGGTTGAAAATTAGATAAGGTTGGACGAGCATGTGCCTTGCAAAGGCAATGGAAATATCTACGTGAGTGGAGAATCCCCTGAGATTAAGAAAACAAAAAGAAATATCCACTCACTTATGGATATTATTATAATATGATTTAAGGTGCTTAGTTTGTTTTCTTTTAAATCATGGATAATTGAGAGTAATAAGAGGCAAAGGGGATATCCTCGTACCCAAGGATGGTAAGGGAGCAGTGGAAAGGAAATGAAGGAGATAATCCCTACTTTCTCTCTCTTAAATGAATTTTCAATAAAATTCATATATAAGCTCCTTTACACATGAGGTGAAGGGATAATTCCGAATCCACTTTCACTTCTTTCTTGCAAAAAAGAACAAGGGAGATTGGAGCAACAGGAGGACGACCCCCAACCTGTTGGTAAGCTTCCTGACCTTCTTTCACCTTGATTCCATGGTGGAAATCGAAAATCAATGCATGATTTCTTCTTATCTCCATTCCATCTTCAATTGTAGCCGTTCCTTTTCACTCAAAGCTTAAGGACGAGCTTGGGATAGTGGAAGGTGTTGCTTTCACCATTAAATATGTGGAGGTTGAAGCTTTGAACCTCAATTGAATGCGGGTTATATAACTTGAACCCTTGAACTTTGTTATTGATTCCATAGCTTCATCAATTGTTGATTCCTTCCTTATTCCCAAAATTTTATTTGATTTATTGATGCAATCACCATGAAAATCACAGAAAGCTTCATGGGTTTATAGATTGATGATGATGACATCATCATAAGCACACACCTCCACAAATATCTATTGCAAACGGTTTTAATATTTTGGTCCAATCGGTTTCACCAAACCGTTTGGTGACCAAACGGTTTGCAAACCGTTTGGAGGTTTGGGTTCCAAACCGTTTGGAGTGGTTGACCATTTGAGGAAATATGATGTTGCCCTTGGATATTGATACAATGGTTGCAATTGGTTTGATCTTGATGGTTTCATTTGTGAATGATTCAATAAGTGCAAACCCTAATCGGGTTAAGTGTTGAACCCTTAAGTAATTGAATCAATTTTTGGGTTGACTAGCCCAAACGGTCTCAAGACCATTTGGAGGTCACCCAAACGGTCTCAAGACCGTTTGGAGGTCAACCAAGACCGTTTAGAGGTCTATGGTGGTGTATATTTGGATGGTTGAAGATCTAGTGATATTAAATTGAAATATAATTACTAGCTCAATTGATGATCGATTCAATGATGCAAACCCTAATTGAATTTCACAAAATTCAATGACGGAATGGGTCAAATAGTCTCAAGACCGTTTGGAGGTCATCCAAAAGACTTCAAGACCATTTGAGGTCAGGTCATGTCATGGTTTGATGATGATCCAATGATTTCAATTGAATTAGTTCCACAATGTTAATCATTGATGGTTCTTCGATTTCAAAACCCTAAGTGATGGTTTCTTGATTATAAACCCTAGTTCAATTGGGTTTAAAACCCTAATTGAAGGTCCAATTTAAGGGTGATTCAATGGTTCAAATGAATAATAAATTAGTAGTTCAATTGATAGATGGTTTAATGATTGAATCCCTGAATTGATATGTGTTGAAACACCTTTTTGGTCCATTCAGTTTTGAGAGGGTTTGGACCAAACGGTCTTAAGACCGTTTGAGTACAAATAGTCTCCAGACCGTTTGAGACCAAATGGTCTCAAAAAGTTTGGAGACCCAAGTGGTTTCAAGTGAGAAATGTCCATACAGTTTCATTATGGTCTTGCTTAAATGATTTCAAACCATTCAATGTCTAAGTGACCAAGACCATTTGAGGTTCAATTGGTCAAACCATTTGGACACCTAAGGTGACTAAAGGTCAATTAACTAATTGACTATTAATGATGTAAATCAAATGTGATTACAATGGTTGTACCTTTAAGGTACTAGGGTAATTAGTACCTTTTTGGGTGGTCAACTCGTAATGCTTATGAAAGCAATGATTTAATATGATGTGACAACCCTTCATTCAAGTTGATTGGACCTAATCTAATTAAGCTTGAAGTAGTTGACATCCTAATGAGGATGAGAGAGAGGAATTCATACATGAGTATTAGTCATGTGGAGATTAGGGTATGATCCTTAGTGAAGAGATCAAGAAACCCTAATCAAGAAGATTAATGAACCCTAACCCTAATTGAGGGTGATGCCATGTAAAACCCTAATTAAGGGTGATGCCATGAGAAATCCTAATTTCAGGTAATGATATGTGTAACCCTTATATAGAAGGATAATATGTGCAACTCTAATGAAGAGTGATATTATGTGAAACCCATATTTATGGGTGATGCTATGTGAACCTTAATTTATAAACATGGAAAATCCTATTCCTAATAATGGAATAGTGATTATTATATTGAAAAATGTAACACCTAAAGAGGTTGATAATGGGTATCCTTATATCAATAGTTAATAACTCAAAGATGAGTCCATATCATTTGCAAAGGTCGTATTTTCTAAATAAGTGACTTACGACCAATACATTACAAATGTGATGAAGTGTTTATAAAGTATTAGGAAGGGAAATACCCTAACACAAACTAAGTGGATGAACTCAAGTAAGATAAAGGTGATGAGGGAAGTGATACATCAAAATATGATAGATATCACATCCATCACCTCAAGGTTGATATTCCTTGATGTATTTTAAATCCAATATATTTGGATGAGTGACGCATGAAATGTGTCATGTCAGTTGTTACATTGAGATGTAATGCACTTTGATAAGTATAGGCTAACATGCCTTATGAAAAGGTTAATCCAAATCAATAAATTTTGATGCAATCATATGCTGGTAGAGATGAGAGAGGAACTCATACTTTGTGTTGATAATTCATTTAATGATGAATTATAAGAATAAATAAGTATGATTGAATACTTATGTTATCAATGTTAGCTCCTAGTTGTGTGGAGCAATGAATTAAGATTTAATCATTAATAACATGATCTTAAGAACCTAAATGGTTATTTGTGGAAAAACCCTAAAGTATGGTGATGATATGTAAGAGGAATCCTAACCCTAAAAAGGGAATAGTGGTATTACTTTGTGTTGCATGGTGCTGATATGAAAACATTATAACTGCCATCCTGAGTACTAATCATCAGATATGTTGAGATGATAAGCAAAGCCAGGTATGAGCTATGATGCTCTTATATTGAAAATGTTTTATAGGCCTTATAAGCCTTCATATGCTTTGTTTCTTAGTGAGAGGTAATCTGAAATTAATGAGTTGTGTGTTCCATATGATGTTTTAATTTTTGAATTTGTTTATGGGCTTCATAAGCCATAATATGCCTTGTTGCCTATTAAGAGGTAACAAGAGGTGAATTAAGCTTTGTGTGATATGTGGAATGCTTATGTAGTAAGAATCATGCTTACCTTGGTCAAATGACCTGAAGGTATTAAGTTACCTGTTATGTGGTAACAAGTATTCTATGATGAACTAAGAGTTTGAATACCCATACTCTATAATCATAATGATGAACTTGTTAAGAAATGAAAGGTACTTGATGAGATGAGGGATTAAGATCCCAATACTTTGTTAGAAGAATATGGCTACAGGCCATGACTCCACAAAACAATGACATGCATTAGCTATGTGATCTAAGCCTAAAGAGAGTATATATTGTAGCTATAACTCTACAGTGAAGATGTCAATATACCATGGCAAGATAAGTGTAGTTTGACACATGAAGAGTAAAATATAATCAGTCGTGTAGTGTATTTGCATAAAGTTGAAATACAAGAAACATTGGTTGATATTATCTTGCTTAACATAGCAGATAAAGATTATACATGTTCTCCATATTCATTAGTGGATAAATGACATGATGCTCTATCAGGTTATAGCTGAAAGGTTTTAGATAAGATTAATGTTCTAATCTGTTTAATAATGAATTAACTGTTGTTAAGCAATCATGATTCTTCTGTTCAGATTTATCTTATTAATCTGCAATAATAATGTTTCTGGCAGAGAGTTATATCTCTCGCTGGGGCAATTTACAATTGTCTCACACCCATGGGAATCACATTTTTAGGTGGACGCAGACGAAGAGGCAAGAATCCTTCAGTAGGTGAAGGATAACAACAGTAGCAGCAGGGACAATAGTGAATTCTCAGGTGGAGACACTGGCTGATATGTCTCGTATAGATGTACATAGAGTCCTATGTGTCGTCTCTGTACTCTCAGGTCCTTGGAGTAGTAGTTAGTGCTTTTGAGATTTTGACTTAGTGCTTCAATATTTTTATACTACCCGTGTTTAGTTAACAGAGCAGTTCATGCTTGTAATTCTCAGAAAAAGATGATACAGGACATGTACTTGTGAACCAATATGTAATTAAGTTACTCCGGTTCTTTATGAAAGAGTTTTCCTATGTGTGGACCTCTTTGCAAAATGATTTTAATTTTTAGTGATTTTTGGTAATCTGCTGCTTAGTGATTGCTTCTGCTAAGTTAATAACATTTTATTTGAACGATGCGTCATAATTATAGTGTTGGTAGTTATTGTAGTTCTTAGACCTAGAGTCACTACACTCAACACATATTTTTTATTATGCATTGACATCATCCAATGTGATCCTAAGTAAGGTTTGCCATAAAGATGATGATTGGGTGCAATATGACACATAGGGATGATTGTGAGTGATGTAGATGGGATTTGTCCCTCCTACCGAATTATTATATCATTTCTACTTGGTTAGAAAGACTGAGAAATGTATGGCCATGCTCATGTGAGTCAATATGTGATATTGATCTTACATATATCTCAGATTGTTTGATCTGGTTCAAGGAATAGGATTGAACGTTTAAAGAGGATGACAATTACACACCCCTTGAGTTCAATTAGGATATCAAAGACAAAGGAACTATATAAACACTATAACAGCAACCATAGATTGTAGGTTGAAGTTTTTCTCCAACTTTCCATTTACTTGGGTAGAGATGATGTGTGACTAGGCACCGCTATATGCTTGTGATGTAATAATTGGTTATGGGCATTCACTGCCAATGTAATATGGGACCTATAGGGTCACACACATAGGAATTCACTAGGAATAGGAGTTTATTCATGAATGATAATTATATTGATTACTAAAGTGTTTTAGTACTCAATTTAAACAACAATTAAGTGAAAAGACTCTGAACTGATGGGTTCATGTTTTGAACTGATTGGTTGGAGAGTCAGGTGGATTGGATATTGCATTAGTTGAAATATGAATGAGTTGGGGAGTGAAACGACTGGCTCACTTAGTGAACCGATCGGTTCAAGTTTGTTAGATGACCATTTAGCTAAGCGAAACACTTGATTCATGGTGAAATGTTATTGCATCATGGATTAGTGCTGACATCATGTCTTGCATTAATTGGATTAGAATCACCAATACAATTATGATTGGAAAACATGACAAAATGACTGTTTCACTAGGTTAATTAATTGGCTCGCATGCCAACCGATTGGTTCGCTCAGTGAACCAACCATTTCCACTGTCGCATATTATGAATTTTTATGAGATTTTAGTCCCTTCCACACCCACATAGATTGGAAACTTGATCCTAATCCTCGTATATATAGAGGGGTACTGTGGGCTTCCCAGAGACACAACTCAATTGCTTCTAGCAATTATTTGTCTACTCTGGTTGTGGTAACTGAGAGCATACGAGCAAGTCCTACCTGATAAAGGGAGGGATAGAAAGGGAGAACATCGTGGGAGAGAAAGTTGGTGACTAGTACACCAATGGGAGGGACAACTCCTTCTTGTTCATTCTATTAGAACAACAAGAGTTCCCTAGTGGACTGTTTAGATTACAATAGAGGCGTGGATACTTTTCCAGCTAGGAAGACAATGTCAACCTATTGTCTATGGTGATCAACAATGAGGCTGAAGCAGATGTTGTTCGAGTGCAACTTTAGGAATGCACATACAACCAAAATGAGGAGATTGTCGCTGGACTTGCTCTCTAATTAGGTATGTCCTCCAATCTATCCTTCTCATTGCATAGTAATTATTGATGTGTTCCATTGGTTCAAGGGGAATATGGTAGTTAAATTTTTGTTTCTACTACCTTTCCTGTCACCATATTTCCCTACAAGAAGGGCAGTAGTTGTGGTGGTTGGAGCCATGGTGGCGACCACGACTATGATAACCTGACCTTTTCTCTCTCCTCAAGTGATATGTTCCTCTCTAATAAAGTGGCCCATTAATAAATTTGATGTCAATTTCATAATTGGAGAGTTGAGATTTTTCTAATTTGGCCACTATAATGATCAATTTCACAATGTGTACTTTTGATTTGCTCTCTTGATCTAAATTTCACTATTTAATGATTCACTACTTTGTAAATAATCTTTAACCGGATTAGTATGATCACCTTGCTCTATAATATGTTTCAAAATATAGAGTGTTCTTTTATCTTCCCAACGGTACAAAAATTACCTCATTTGGACCATCCTAGCCCAAGATATGGGTATTTGAAAATTGACTCATATTGTACATGTTTTACTTATTCTTGTTGAGTTTCAACTCTTATTGGGCCCAATAATCAAACATGTGGCCCATTTAATTAGTTGTCTTCCTTCCTACAAAAATGGAAAGAAGCGCTTGAATAAAGGATCTTTCCCCCTCCTCATTCAGATCAGGAAAGCAATCAAACCCCAAGATGGATGAAGGGAACCTAAACCCTAGCCCTCTTTGTTGCTTTATAAACCCACGTTTCATAACCATCATTCCTCTTCCTTTTGCATTGTACCCCCACCTCACCAGTATCTCCTTCTCCTCTCCCTCTACTCTTCCTCATTTTGTCCTTGGACGGTGTCGCCACCTTGGGTGGCTACAAGACTCAGGCCGCTGCTCCTTTCCCTTGTCGCCTACAGAGATCGTTGTGACCGTGAGGATCCCAGGTGCTCTAGAAACCATCCTCGTCTGTGGGCGTGCAGTTCCAGGAGAAGGTTGACGACCATAGTGGTTTTGGGCACAGGTTCACCCAGGCCACATTGGGCCTCCTCGTGGCCAGGTGAAGGAGCTTCGGCAGTGATGGGTGAACGGACGCCTCCATCCCCTCTGATTTCTTCTCGGACCCCTAGTGGGGTGTGCCAGGGAGGTGGGGACGGAAGTTCCTTGTTTTGCCTCTGTTCTGGGCAGCAGAAATAGAGGAATCACGAATGGATGAAGAAGATAGGTGTCCTTTGTCCAGAAGGGGTCCAGATGGACTCTAGTGAAGACGATCTCGATCACTCAGGGGCACAATACAGCTGATGCGTCGGCGGGGGGGGGGGGGGGGGGATTAGGAGCGACACCGAGTGGCAAAGGACGACTAGTAGACTCAGACAAAAGTGCACTATGCTTGGAGAATGATGCCATTGAATCTCAGCCAGAAGGCCCAGATCAGTCGAATTATTGTTAGGTAATGCCTAGCTCTTTTCCACAAAGTTTTTAAATCAAGTTTTCAAAAAAAATTATAACTCCTAGACCCTAAGTCCAAAATGCACGAACCTATATATCAAATCGATCAACTCGAAAAGATATACAACATGAAAATGGTTTTAGACCCTGAATCTTCTTCTAAATCTCTAATAATGCTATATATGTGATCTTTGACTTCTTTGACCATGCTTAATGCATAATTGTGAGGAATATTGAATATTTGATGTATACCTACCCTCCTAACCTTGAAGTCAATAACTTTTGTACATATTGAGTTTAATGATGTCATCATCATCCCTATTTCTTATACATTACTCTAGTTGTAGATATATACTAGTGTCGAGATTCTAATGATGTAGCATGCCCTAAATTGATAATCTAGCTACTTAATGATGAAATAATGTCTAATCAACCCCAAAGAAGTAATATATGTATCTTCTTGACCTTAATATCAGCCCCTAGCATCCTCCTTGCTATGGTTGTTTCTTTTGACATCTAATGCATGTATATTCCCCTATTATGTGAATGTTTGATTATACTTTGAACCAATGTTGGGTTAACCTAACCTACGCATGTCTCTATGTCTTTATGTTGCTGATCTTGACCATACTTGATGCTTGTTCCCCTTGAATTGATAATCTTTGACCTTGATTACTCTATTATGAGTCTTTGATCCTTTAATGTACTAAGGAACTTGAACCTTGAAATGGTCATATGTAATCCGTGGAACCTTAGAATGATATGAAACTAGAACCACACCATCATGATGACCTCTAGATCAGTACAATATCATATAATGAACCAATAAGCAACTTGGAACCCATCTTGGCCAAAACCCTAAAAATGAATCTAATTAGGGCTAATGATGAGAATATAATGCATATATGTAATCTTGTTGTTATTCAGGTTGGCTTATGATCTAGATGGTAATGGACGTGTTAAGTTAAGAATCTCTGAATTAGGTATGGGCCTTATCTAGTTATATGACTATCTCTTTCTTGCTTGAAAAGACATATACTGTATGCTTGTTTGTTTACTTGCTCAAATATTGCCATGTAGTATTGCTATGTCTTACTCGATGTTTGCCTCATCAGTTCTGTAACTTGAACACATATATAGATAGAACTCCATTAAAGTATTGTTGATAAAGGGTTAGCTCTTGGCTATGGCCTTGAGGTCCCTCTCGTATAAAAGGGTTAGCTAATCTTGAGCACCCTTATGGACCCTTCCGACGGGAAGATGGTCAAATGCCTTAAACATGCTTGATATTGTTGGTATAATGGCGTGAAATAACATAAAATATGGTTTCACATTTTTCTAAATAGTTAACATGTTTATTATTGTTTGTTTCGTCTTGAAATCTTTTGAAACTATGCAAAGCTTATACATATATGTACCTTTCTACCCCATACTCAACACCTCGTGTGTTGACCCATTTCTCGTATTTTGTTTTTAGGTTCAGAGATGGCTAGAAGGTTGATGGGCTTGGTGAGCTATGTTAGGTGTACTTGTTGTAAGATCCAATTTTAGTGCACATGAATGACTTGTACCTTGGCTATAGAAATATGTAATTGAATTCATGAATATAATGCATTTTGTATAATTTATACTTGTTGGATGTTGAGACTATGTTGGTGCCTTTCTCTTATTACTTGTTCATGTGTGCTAAGCTTTACGCTTCCGCATGTCGCCTTTGGTATTCGTTTGGTTCATGGGACTGGGATTCTGGATACGTGACAGATGGTATTAGAGCATGAACAATAACTACACAAAACATTGCTCACATGAAACACAAACTAAACTCACCTTACATATCCACCCTAGAAACTTAATAAGATGTCCTTTGTGGACTAGGTTGACTTAGCCTCTAGGTTAGATCCTAGATGTTCTAGAACTAGGTGTAGACTTGTGTAAATTACCTCCCTTGACATGATTCACGACATGTGCTTAGGATGTCTACACAAGTGTGCACCATGTTCTTTCTAGTTCTCTAGGTGTCATGATACTAGACTGCCTCATGAGTGTGGTAACTCATTTTGATTTTGGTTTTATTCGAATGGAGTATGGTGGTTTTCATCGTCTGTTTAAACATTGGAGAAAACATATTTCAAGTATTATTATATGTACATATGAAAAATGTTACCACACACAGAAAGGCAGTGAGTTTCCATGCAACCTAGGAGAACGAGATGTAACATCAAGTGTAAATGAGAGAGTTTAGATGATAATGATAGTCTCTAGAGTTGTCTAGAGCCATGATATAGGTTAGGCAAGTGAGTAAACTAGATAACCTAAGATGATGATGATGATGATATTGTTGATGATGTTGATATTAATAAGACCCAAGTTTTTCCTTGAGAGGGTCAAGTAGTTTGATGATATGGAATGAGTTTGACCATAAAACACTAGCTAGACCTAGCACCTTGTTGATTCATATGACTTGGTTGATGTGCTAAACATAGCTAGTGGGTTGGCATGTTTTCTTGTACCTAGTCTTGTTCTTGTTGAGATATGATATGTGTCATATATATTGAGACCAACATGGGCCTCAATCTCTTCACAAAGAAGGACCTCTAACATGGGACATACATAAACTATGACCTCTTGATATGAGTCAACTCGTCATGGGAGAAGATCGGAGTACCTAAACTCTAGAATATTTGAAATATTGAGAATATGCATGATGAAATACTTGATGATGAGTCCCTATCTAGAATACTTCTAAGTATATGAGTTGAGTGAACTAGTGTGTGGTTTCCTTGAAAATGTCAAACCCTAGATTTACTATTGAAAGACCTAACCCTAGAGAAAGAGGTAATTGAAAATTTGATGCTTGCTACATAGGTGAGGGAGGTGTCCCAAGACCCTAAGATGATGAACATGTTGTGTACTATCGATGATGAGCCTCATAGTCGGGTTAGTGATTATATATAAAGGAATCTAGTGGTTACCCTTAATTCTCAGAAGATGGGTAGAAATTTGTGTTACGGGTAGAATATTGTGGTTAACATGTCTTGTTGGACATATATATGTCTTAGATTGAGTGGCTTGAGATTGTGAAGCTCTTTCTAGATACAAGTGAGAAAATTACAAAACCTCAATATTGATGATAATGTTGTTCCTAGAATGATGCTTGATACATGAAATATCTCACTTATGTTTAAAAACTGATATATGCTAGATGAGTCACTCACATAAGCTAGACCTAACATGAAATCATACTATATATAAAAGATGTAACTTTAAAATCATGGACTTGATCGAGGATGCCTAGAAATCTTAGATTGAATAATAAGCAGTATCATTCCTAATCTCATACCCAAATGAAAAAAAACCTAATCCAGAGATACTAAGGGATGGGTAAACCCTAATGCCATGATGATGCCACATTATGATGGAACACTAAGTGATATGTATATACATCGGTGGGTACAACCTTAATGATGGAAACCCATGTCTACACCCCATGAAGGAGATGCCTTGATGCCTTAGTTTGATTACCTAAGCACAAGGAATACATCATCTCTAACTCTTGTCTATGATCTTGGGAGAATTGCGAGGATGAAATTTCTTTTAAGAAGGGAAGGATGTGATAACCTGACCTTTTCTCTCTCCTCAAGTGATATCTTCCTCTCTCATAAAGTGGCCCGTTACTGAATTTGATGTCAATTTCATAATTGGAGAGTTGATATTTTTCTAATTTGGCCACTATAATGATCAATTTCACAATGTGTACTTTTGATTTGCTCTCTTGATCTAAATTTCACTATTTAATGATTCACTACTTTGTAAATAATCTTTAACCTAATTAGTATGATCATCTTGCTCTATAATATGTTTCAAAATATATAGTGTTCTTTTATCTTCTCAACGGTACAAAAATTACCTCATTTGGACCATCCTATCCCAAGATATGGGTATTTGAAAATTGACTCATATTGTACATGTTTTACTTATTCTTGTTGAGTTTCAACTCTTATTGGGCCCAACAATCAAATGTGTGGCCCATTTAATTAGTTGTCTTCCTTCCTACAAAAACAAAAAGAAGCGCTTGACCGGAGGATCTTCCCCCCTCCTCATTCGGATCAGGAAAGCAATCAAACCCCAAGATGGATGAAGGGAACCTAAACCCTAGCCCTCTTTGTTACTTTATAAACCCACGTTTCATAACCATCGTTCTACTTCCTTTTGCATTGTACCCCCACCTCGCCAGTCTCTCCTGCTCCTCTCCCTCTACCCTTCCTCGTTTTATCCTTGGATAGCGCCACCACCTTGGGTGGCTACAAGACTCAGGCCGCTGCTCCTTCCCTTGTCGCCTACAGAGATCGCCGTGACCGTGAGGATCCGATGTGCTCTAGAAACCATCCTCGCATGTGGGTGTGCGGTTCCAGGAGCAGGTTGACGACCATGGTGGTTTTGTGCACAGGTTCGCCCAGGCCACATTGGGCCTCCTCGCGGCCAGGTGAAGGAGCTTCGGCAGTGATGGGTGAACGGACACCTCCATCCCCTCTGATTTCTGCTCGGACCCCTAGTGGGGTGTGCCAGGGAGGTGGGGGTGGAAGTGCCCTATTTTTCCTCTATTCTGGGTAGTGGAAACAGGGGAATCACGAATGGATGAAGAAGAAAGGTGTTGTTTGTCCAGAAGGGGTCGAGATGGACTCTAGTGTAGATGATCCCGATCACTCAGGGGGACAATACGGCTGATGAGCCAGGGGGGATTAGGAGCGGCACCGAGTGGCAAAGGATGACTAGTAGCCTCAGACAAAAGTGCACTATGCTTGGAGAATGCGGCCACTGAATCTCAACCAGATGGCCCAGATCAGTCGAATTATTGTTAGGTAATGCCTAGCTCTTTTCCCCTAAGTTTTTAATTCAAGTTTTCAAAAAAATGATAACTCCTAGACCCTAAGTCCAAAATGCACGAACCTATATATCAAATCGATCAACTAAAAAAGATCTACAACATGAGAATGGTTTCAGCCCTGAATCTTCTTCTAATATCTGATAATGCTAGATATGTGATCTTTGACTTCTTTGACCATGCTTAATGCATAATTGTGAGGAATCTTGAATATTTCATGTATACCTACCCTCCTAACCTTGAAGTCAATAACTTTTGTACATATTGAGTTTAATGGGAGTCATCATCATACCTATTTCTTATACATTACTCTAGTTGTAGATATATACTAGTATCGAGATTCTAATGATGTACCCTGCCCTAAATTGATAATCTAGCTACTTAATGATTAAATGATGTCTAATCAACCCCAAAGAAGTAATATATGTCTCTGCTTGACCTTAATATCAGCCCCTAGCATCCTCCTTGCTATGGTTGTTTCTTTTTATATCTAATACATGTATATGCCCCTGTTATGTGAATGTTTGATTATACTTTGAACCAATGTTGGGTTGACCTAGCATATGCATGTCTCTATGTCTTTATGTTGCTGATATTGACAATCCTTGATGCTTGGTCCCCTTGAATTGATCATCTTTGACCTTGATTACTCTATTATGAGTATTTAATCCTTTAATGTACTAAGGAACTTGAACCTTGAAATGGTCATATGTAATCCGTGGAACCTTAGAATGATAAGAAACCAGAACCACACCATCATGATGACCTCTAGATCAGTACAATATCATATAATGAACCAATAAGCAACTTGGAACCCATCTTGGACAAAACACTAAAAATGAATCTAATTGGGGTTAATGATGAGAATCTAATACATATATGTAATATTTTTGTTAATCAGGTTGGCTTATGATCTAGATGGCAATGGATGTGTTAAGTTAAGAATCTCTGAATCAGGTATGGGCCTTATCTAGTTATATGACTATCACTTTCTTGCTTGAAGGTAAATGAACAAATAATGATATAATTTGTTTTGAATAAATGGATTTTGTTTACAATAGCCTTGATATTTGTGTTGTGGGCTTTATTGGCTATTGGGCCCAATAATAAGGAAATTCAATTAATAAATGAATAATTGAGTTTTTGAGAAAAGAAAGATGTGGAAACCTATGGAAGGCAAAAGAATGCAATCCAAGGATGGATTTCGTGCCTCTTGGGTTCCTTGGGTTCCAAGGAGTCAAAAGTTGCAAAGAAAAGCAATAAGAAGAGAAAAGATTAATTAAGTATTTCTTTATTAAGAAAGAAATTTAAAACAATGGTAAAAGGTGGGAAAACAAGTGAAAAGAAGTATAATTGAGTTATCCTTAGTGGAATTTCGTATTTCAAGGATGCCTAATGATAAAAGGAATACTAATGAGGAAAATAAAAGAGAAATAAAGAGAAATCCTCAAAAAGAAATATTTTAATAAGAAATACACATGATAATGAAGAATAATGCATTTAGATGCATCTAGAAGGATAATGAGTATACAATAAAAAGGATTTCGAAATAATAGAGTTTCTTGGGATCCAAGGAGTCCCAATGAAGAGGAAAGAAAGAGAAAATACCAAAATTGCAAAATAAAAGGGTAATGTGATACATTATTAATGAATTTTGTGATATTGATGAAAGGATGTATTTTTTATTAAAAGGAAAACTTAATTTCGTGCCTAAGGGTTAAAAGTCAAGCAATAAAGAGAGTAGGTGAGAGGAATTTCGAATTCCTAATACCTAATGGAAAAATATACATGAAGAGAGAGAAAGATACTTCAAAAGTAAGGAAAATCCCTTTCCTATAAGGAGAAACCTTGTTTGCTTTGTGGGCAAGCGATCTGGGGCATTGATACTCCCCTATAAAAGGGGTAGACCCTTTGGGATGAGTTACAGAGAGATTCTGCTTCTCCCACTCTCTACCTCACCTTCTTCTTACTCCCTCATGATCAAAACCCTAACGAGAGCTTAGACCTATCCTGAGGGCACCAGAGAGCGGGGAGGAAGTCTCGTCGAAGGCACGAAGCCCCCACGATGGTTCGAGACGGTCGACCATCGTCTCCATAGCTGCAACTGTCGAGCAGAGCCTACGTAAGGCCGACACCCAGGTTGCAGGTCGTACACTTGGCCAGCTCAAAATGGCTGTGCTGGATGTGAGTTCGGTAGCGCCCCACATGTGTGAGGACACAACGGAGGTATGGCAGGGTTTCCTGGCGAGAACCACGGTCGGGGGAGGAAGAAGCAACCCACGGAGTGCTGTAGGTTGGCAGCAATGGCGGTCGCACTTGATAGGTCAAGGATGCTTGCTTTGGCCAGTTATAGTGTGACCTGGGCGATGCCCTAGGTGCGTCAGAGGTAGAGGAGCCTGGGCGGCCCTCGGTGGCGGTCCCTGGGTCGTAGGGTGGAGAGGACACGCCTACAATCGAGCTATAGGTCGGCGGCCTCCTGCGTTGCGCAAGGTTGAAGAAGATTGGGGAATTTCATAGTTTTACCCCTCCGCGGGCTGAAGAGAAGATGGACTCAATGAGGGAAAAACCGTAATTTGGTTATAAACTCAAAGGCAAGTCATATTGCATGCATAAGGCGACGTGGCACTCTGTGATTGGCCCGAAGTAAGTGATTCTTGTCAAATTTGTAACTAAATAACCGTAGCTCGGATAGATGCACATTATACATGAATTTTGCTCAGAAAAATGAGAGGAATGCAAAAAATATATATTTGAAGCCTAGTTCTTCTTACAATTCAAAAAGTAATGGAAGTTGTTAACTTTAATGTAATGATGATTAAGAAACCCTATTTGGATATGATTAATGTGATTAGTAGGGTTTAATTGATGGTTAAAGTTGATATTAACCTGTTAATGATAAAAAGGGACATTGGAAACAAAAAGGATGAACTTTGCACGTAATTCATTTAATTTAGAGTTTATGTGCAAAAATAGGCTTTAATGGGCCTTGGAACCCTAATGTTGGTAATTAGGACTACTAATGGCTTTAATTATTCGATTTCATGTATACAACTGAGTTTTCATGGTTATAAGCTATTTCGAGTATTAAAGTTCCTAATTTGTGGATAATTACCTTAAATGTAGTAATTAGGGTTTTCTCATGAACAAAAGGTGGAATTAATGGTAAATCAAGTTCATATGCGAATTAGACTATAATGAACTTTGAATTGATGATAAATGAGTATAATGATCTTGTCATGGATTAAAAGGATAAAAATAGTAGCTTTAAAGTAAAAGAGGCTTAATGAACTTAATTAATGGTTAATTATTCCTTTAATCTGAAATTGAGGATTAGATGTGGAAATAATTAGGGTTGGTGATCAATTGCATTAAATTAGGGTTTAAAATAGTAAGAGATGAAGGGAAACCCTAATTACAATAGAAACCCTAAAAGTGAATTAGAAACCCTAGGAAGCGAGCTAGGTTTAATGGATCTTGATGACATGAATAATAAAAAGGGAATTATGTGGTCATTTCAGGATCTTGTGGAAAATGCTTGCTTGCTTGGATTCTTATTTGCATGGATATTGTTTTTCAAATCGTCAGATCAGGTATGTGGTTAATTATGAATAATCACCTTAGTTTCCCGAGGATTTTATGGATGGTTAATCGCATTGAATGCAAATTATCAGTTGGATGTTCATACTTGCAAACTATAAAGTCACTATGATTATCACATTAATAACAGAAGTATGGATTCTTGCACTTACATGCCACCCAGATGGATGATGCCAAAGGTCAGGCCCAGATGGGTAGACAATTGGACACCTTGAGTGGTGACCCCAGGCACCAAGCTCTAGAATGAGAAGGTGGCCTATGATATTGCATGACTAGTGGGCACCATGAGTGGTGACCCCCAGGCACCAAGCTCGGGATTGAGAAGGTGGCCTTAAGTCATTGGCAAAGGAAACCCTAAGGTGGGTATGCCAGGGTTAGGGTAAAAGCGGTGGAGAATGTCATGATGAAAAGTGTAAATTGGCTTGTTAATTAACTTGATTGTGATAATTAGATTGTTATCCTTATCTGCAAATTTTTGGTTGTTCCCACATACCAGTATATCTCGATATACTGACCGACGTTTTGTTTGTCGGCATTTTAGGAACAACAATTGAAAGAACAAACAGTAAAGGGACACATTGTGGAAATAAGAAATGAAGCGCAAGGAGGATTAGATAGAATAACTCAAGCTCTGGATAGATAGATTTCCAAAGTTTTCTAAGGTAAGTAAAGTTTTAATTTTATACCAAATTCTAGTTAGTTAGTAGAATTTCATAATTATTATTGATTATTTGTCGAACCTTTGATCTTGTTAAATGAATAACGGCTCTGACCTTCGGGTCTCCCTTAATTGGGGGTTACCGGGAGGCGGAGTCGTTACAATCGGTATAAGAGCATAGGTTCCTCACTTAATCCTTGATAATTATTAAATTTTACAAATTCTATAGAATGCAAGGGAGTTATTAGAGGATTATCTGAAAGATAGAGGTGTCTAGAAAAGGATCACGACCGAGGGCTAGCAATATTTTCCTCCGCACCGCTAGTCGGAATACGAGGACTCCCGGACCCGTGTGAGTGCCTGGCCAAAGTCTTAGGGTATGAATCGAAATAAAATACCTTTAGGACTCCCTCGTCTTATTCATCCCTTCTCAACTCAAATTCTGTTAAGGACCTTAAGGATTAGGGTTTCCTCTCTTCTCCTCACCCTCTTGAGGTATGGGTAAGGTTGATAGGGATTAAGGAATCCTCCACCCAATTAATAAAAAGCATGTAAATAAGATGTCATGGACATAAGCTTAATAGAGTAAGCGTAAAGGAATAGCTACATGCTTAGGTCGTATGACACAAGTTGTCATTGCCCTTAGGAGAAACTTTAGGATAGACCTCCATGGAAGGAGGATCAGTAGAGAGAGTTAGTCTTAGAGGTAGAGACCTCCATAAAAAGTAGAGACGTAGTACATCCTTTAAGGATGATGTTAACCCTAAGTCGAGGTTAGAGAGAGAGATGACATGATGAGTTAGATGACATGGTTGACTGGGTGTTTGGATAGATATGCTTTTGGATTGCCATACGAGCCATGAGAGGTTGGATGACCTAGCACCTTTGGCAACCCAACCCTAGGAAGGGTCGAGCATGTTTGAGCAAAGGATAGATCCTTCACGGATGAAATTAGAGAAGAACCTATAGAACCCTATGGGCTTGTACAAGTAGGGTATAGCTTACACCCATAGTACGTCGGTAGTGCTAACAGTGGGATGAAACCCTGTACAAGGAATCATGATGGATGTCTTATGGGATAAACATAAAGAGCTAAGGATAATCTTGAGCCAAACATGAGTTGAGCAAAGGCTTCACCCTGGTAGGGATATGCTGGTAAGCTTGATCCAACTTCATGTAGTGAGGCTGGATGTGGAGTTAGATCTAGAGAGAGAAAGTAGGACCCAAGAAAGAAGGTTGGAAGCTTAGATTGTGAGACATGAGGAATAGTGGGGAGTTGAGGATGATGCGACCTAAATGGATGATAGTGGTTGCCTTATGATTGATCCCTGGAGGCTGATGATATCTTAGTTGCCTCTAGAGGAACCAAACCCTAGAGAGAGGATGATGCTTCTAGTAACTATGGTATAACTGATTACCTGTTGGATGAGATAAAGAGTGCTTTAGACCCTGAGGAGGTTTAAGTAACCGGTTGTGAGGCTTTATGCCTAGTTGGTGGTCCTGCAAGAGGACTCAACTCCGAAGTGTCACTCGAGTAGAAGGATCCTGGAAGTACATGACATACCTTGGACATGCTTGATTCGTGGTTAAGAGATTGAGCATGCAGTCAGACACCCAAAGGTGAACCTAGGGTTCCTAGTCCTAATAGGGGAAGCAGTGTATCCGATGCTCATGATGAGATTTGAGTCTCTATAGTTTCAAGAAAGGTACTCCTCGTGTGTAGAGGTAAAGGAAATCCCTTACGTTAAGGATATGTTTGATGAACCCCTCACATCTAAGTTGGTCTAATGATGAGGATGAAAACAAGTATAACCTAGCATGGTTTCGTAGGTGTCTGCTTGTGCCTTAGTAGCTTTCTAGGGCTAAGCATGCTCATGAGGATGTATACCCTAAACATAAGGATGTTTGTGACTGTTGTTATCAAGGTATAGTTTCCTCCCATCCTGGGAGAGGGACCCTTTTGTAGGGTGTAAACCAGTTTTGTTGAGGTTTCAGAGGATCTTTAGAAGCTAAGTGAAGAGTACATGGCATGAGAATGAACCTATAGACCCATAGATAACCATCTCTATGTGCATGTGGAGGTGTTACCATGTAGGTAACCGGTATGGGGCCTGACCAAGGTAGGCTGGTCGCCATGATCCCTGAGAAAGGATGAAAGACAACCCAAGAATGCAGAGAGAGATGAGGAAGGATTGGGTAAGGTTCTAAGTTGAACATTTACTATGATATAATCCTAAGTCTATCCTAGGGTCAGGTAGGGATAAGACTGATGGAAGAAGGAGTTGCCTAATTCCCCAGTTGCACATGACCATAGGGTCGGGAGGTAACAACTATCATTGTCTGAGGGCCATGGGTTAGGAGATTGATCACCTTCATGAACTCATGGGACCCAAAGGGTAGATGAGTGGGGCACTCTCTGAATGCATAAGGGAAAAGGGATGACCCCAAAAGTGCCATCACCCTATAGACCTAGATGAGATGACCAAGGATTGTGTGGTGACCCAAGTAGGTTCGAGACCAGTTTTCCATGGAAGTAACTTTTATATCATGATGTTTGTGATGTAGAGACATAAGTTGCACGTTTCAACTTAGGATTGAAGGTGTACTGGCGATGTGGATGTATCATCTCTACTCTTGGAATAGGAAGAACTTTGTGTTTGGACGACCACCAAATGCTTATTTCCTCTTGTTATGAGAGGGAGAGATGGGACAGTATGCATGCCATACACCACGAATAAAAGATGATGCGAGTTGGAATGTTACTACAAGGTATGAGGATAGAGATGATAACATACCTTGGTGGAATGAATGATACATGGATAGGTACAAACGATAAAAGTATTAAGATAATCACCTTGTAAGGATGTTCCTAGTAGAAGTTTTGTGGAATTTGCAAGTTATACAAGGTTGAGTTTGATCACCAGGTGGATGAGCTCAGAGTTTCTTGATGAAGATAAACTTAGAGTTTGATATGAGATGATAAGAATAATACATGGAGGTGTATGTTGCCTAACACCTAAGGATAAGAAGTGGTAATGAATGCTCTGGTTGAGATATATTGCCTAGTTTAGATGGAAGCTAGAAGAAGTCGAGGTTGTTAGGCTAACCTTAAGTTGAGAAAAGGAGATAAATTTGGATAACACTCAGATATAATGAGATCTGTTGAATAAGATTAGTGGTTGTTTGGATAGCCAGCCTAGTCCATGATATAATGAAAGGATGGTTGTCGAACCTCATATGTACTTCTTTGGAAAGGAAAGTGATAAAACCCTATTGAGAGTGGTTTAGTGTTTTCGAGGAATTAACCTTGAGGAATCATGACATACAGGAGATCATGGTTTTAAGATCACCAAACACCATGAAACTACAAAGATGTTAAGTGATAGTGGCACTTTGGATGCTTGAAACAAAGTTGCACGTAGCATGTGGCCATGCAAGCTAGGAGGCGAAGGACGAACACCAGTAACCCAGTACATGGATATAAAGTATAAAGAGTTCCCGAAAGGGAATGGGAGTTCTTCATTGTGGATGTTGTGAGTCTCCCCTAGACCAAGGATGGTCGAGATCCAATATGGGTTATGGTAGATCGCCTTACCTAGATGACATGAGGAAGGAAGAGTACTGTCATGAGATAGATTCAGTTGAACTACTTAAGAGAGAAAGATGGTTCAACTACACCATGATATGAGTTCAAAAGTTCTTGGGTATGACCAAGGTTCACTTCCATGCTTCCATGTGGTGGAAGTGGATACATGAAGAACTCGATGATAGTACAGTTTATCACCCCATACTAATGGATAGTATGATCTAGACTAGAGGGTCTGATGAGAGCACGTGTGCTCATTCAGGGTGATACATAGAGACAGTTCTTAAGATGTGATGTTAACCGCCATAGACTTTATCGGGATGCAAGAAGTTCTAAAGGTAGGTTGTGTTGGTCACCACTTTATTAAGATGATGTTGGTGAAGGAGGCCTCGTGAAGGTCAGAAAAGAACCATAGTGTGTGTAGATGAAGTCGCTTTGATCGTGCAATGGCTGAGAGAGGGCCCATTGGTGACATGAGTCACAAGCTGATGCAAAGCAGACTGACATGCAGTTCACTGTGGGAGAATATGCGATGTGAAAATCCGACCCCTCTAAGCTACAACTACGAAAGCTGAGTCCCCGATATATGGGTCCATTTCAGATGGATTGGTGGAGATGGTTGTGTTTAGCCTTGCCCCTCAGGATAACATGATGTGTAATGTGTTCCATGAGTCCAATCTAGAGCACTATGTGAGGTACCCAAGCCATGTCCCAAGCCTTGAACCTATTCAGCTTTTGAGAGGTTGAAATGTCCTGAGTCACCTATGAGGGTATGATATACCAAGGTAAGAAAGAACTCAGATGGAAGAATATGAGATGATGAAGGTTCTTGGGAAGCACCATGGAAAGGGTGATGCCACATGGGAGCCCTAATGGACGTATGAAAGGCTTATCCTTAACTGTTTGTTTGCTTGATGGAATTTTGAGGGCAAAATTCTTATAAGAGGGGAAGGATGTTACAACCCCAAATTTTGAGTTCATTGGTGAGAAATGTAATTTCTCATAATAAAGGTAAATGACAAAACAATGATATAATTTGTTTTGAATAAATGGATTTTGTTTACAATAGCCTTGATGATTGTGTTGTGGGCTTTATTGGCTATTGGGCCCAATAACAAGGAAATTCAATTAATGAATGAATAATTGAGTTTTTGAGAAAAGAAAGATGTGGAAACCTCTGGAAGGCAAAAGAATGCAATCCAAGGATGGATTTCGTGCCTATTGGGTTCTAAGGAGTCCAAAGTTGCAAAGAAAAGCAATAGGAAAAGAAAAGATTAATTAAGTATTTCTTTATTAAGAAAGAAATTGAAAATAATGGCAAAAGGTGGGAAAACAAGTGAAAAGAAGTATAATTGAGTTATCCTTAGTGGAATTTCGTATTTTAAGGATTCCTAATGATAAAAGGAATACTAATGAGGAAAATAAAAGAGAAATAAAGAGAAATCCTCAAAAAGAAATATTTTTATAAGAAATACACATGATAATGAAGAATAATGCATTTAGATGCATCTAGAAGAATAATGAGTATCCAATAAAAAGGATTTCGAAATAATAGAGTTTCTTGGGATCTAAGGAGTCCCAATGAAGTGGAAAGAAAGAGAAAATACCAAAATTGCAAAATAAAAGTGTAATGTGATACATTATTAATGAATTTTGTGATATTGATGAAAGGAAGTAAGACTACTAATGGGCCTTGAAACCCTAATTTTGGTAATTAAGACTACTAATGGCTTTAATTATTTGATTTCGTGTATAGAACTGAGTTTTCATGGTTATAAGATATTTCGAGCATTAAAGTTCCTAATTTGTGGATAAATACCTTAAAGGTAGTAATTAGGGTTTTCTCATGAACAAAAGGTGGAATTAATGGTAAATCAAGTTCATATGCGAATTAGACTATAATGAACTTTGAATTGATGATAAATGAGTATAATGATCTTGTCATGGATTAAAAGGATAAAAATAGTAGCTTTAAAGTAAAAGAGGCTTAATGAACTTCATTAATGGTTAATTATGCCTTTAATCTGAAATTGAGGATTAGATGTGGAAATAATTAGGGTTGGTGATCAATTGCATTAAATTAGAGTTTAAAATAGTAAAAGATGAAGGGAAAACCTAATTGCAATAGAAACCCTAAAAGTGAATTAGAAACCCTAGGAAGCGAGCTAGGTTTAATGGATCTTGATGACATGAATAAAAAAAAGGGAATGACGCGGTTATTTCAGGATCTTGTTAAAAATGCTTGCTTGCTTGGATTCTTATTTGCATGGATATTTCTGTTCAAATCATCATATCAGGTATGTGGTTAATTATGAATAACCGCCTTAGTTTCCCAAGGATTTTCCATATGGTTAATCACATTGAATGCAAATTATCAGTTGGATGTTCATACTTGCAAACTATAAAGTCACTATGATTATGACATTAATAATAGAAGTATGGATTCTCGCACTTACATGCCACCCTGATGGATGATGCCAAAGGTCAGGCCCAGATGGGTAGACCAATGGACACCTTGAGTGGTGACCCCAGGCACCAAGCTCGGGAATGAGAAGGTGGCATATGATATTGCATGACTAGTGGGCACCATGAGTGCTGACCCCCAGGCACCAAGCTCGAGATTGAGAAGGTGGCCTTAAGTCATTGGCAAAGGAAACCCTAAGGTGGGTATGCCAGGGTTAGGGCAAAAGCGGTGGAGAATGTCATGCTGAAAAGTGTAAATTGGCTTGTTAATTAACTTGATTGTGATAATTAGATTGTTATCCTTATGTGCAAATTTTTGGTTGTTCCCACATACCAGTATATATCGATACACTGACCGACATTTTGTTTGTCGGTATTTTAGGAACAACAATTGAAAGAACAAATAGTAAAGTGACACATTGTGGAAATAAGAAATAAAGCGCAAGGAGGATTAGATAGAATAATTCAAGCTTTGGATAGATAGATTTCCAAAGTTTTCTATGGTAAGTAAAGTTTTAATTTTATACCAGATTCCAGTTAGTTAGTAGAATTTCATACTTATTATTGATTATTTGTCGAACCTTTTATCCTATTAATTGAATAACGGCTCTGACCTTCGGGTCTCCCTTAATTGGGGGTTACCGGGAGGTAGAGTCGTTACAGTATGCTTGTTTGTTTACTTGCTCAAATATTTGCATGTAGTATTGCTATGTCTTACTCGATGTTTGCCTCGTCAGTTTTGTAACTTGAACACATATATAGATAGAACACCATTATAATATTGTTGATAAAGCGTTAGCTCTTGGCCATGGCCTTGAGGTCCCTCTTGTATAAAAGGGTTAGCTAATCTTGAGCACCCTTACGGACGCTTCCGATGGGAGGATGGTCAAAGGCCTTAAACATGCTTGATATTTTTGGTATAATGGAGTGAAATGATATAAAATATGGTTTCACATTTTGTTAAATAGTTAACATGTTTATTCTTGTTTGTTTCATCTTGAAATCTTCTCAAACTATATAAAGCTTATACATATATGTATCTTTCTGCTCCATACTCAACACCTCGTGTGTTGACCCATTTCTCGTATTTTGTTTTTAGGTTTAGAGATGGCTAGAAGGTTGATGGGCTTGGCGAGCTATGTTAGGTGTACTTGTTGTATGATCCAGTTTTAGTGCACATGAATGACTTGTACCTTGACTATGGAAATATGTAATTGAATTCATGAATATAATGCATTTTGTATAATTTATACTTGTTGAATGTTGAGACTATGTTGGTGCCTTTCTCTTATTACTTGTTCATGTGTGCTAAGCTTTATGCTTCCGCATGTCGCCTTTGGTATTCGTTTGGTTCATGGGACTGGGATTCTGGTTTCATGACAATGACGATGGCCTAGGCTTGCAGCATGAGCGGAAGGGACCATGGTGAACTGTAGCAACAAAAATAGTAGAAGCAGTGACGGGAAACAATGGTGAGGATCAAGGGTTTCTCTGGAGGCCAGAGGAAGAATAGATAAATGGGGAATAAAGGATTTGTGTTGTGTTGTTAATAGACCTACAACATTGTACAAAAATAAATGTAAGTTTAACTAATCATAGAGGGAGCCTTTATCTTTTAAAAGAACATAGACCTTCAATAGCAGTTACCTTTAGAAACTGAGGTATGAGGTCATTCAAAAAAAATATTTTAATAAATTAACCCAGGCCTTCAATGGTGGTTTTTTCTTCAGAAACCAACATTGAGGGAAATTAGAGGGAGTAATAATATTGGAGGGAGCATAAATGTTTTAGACAAGTAGTGTATTTGTCTATCCTCTAAAATCGACATAAGAGGCTAATTTGGATAACACAATTTTTTATGTGAGGAGAATCATGGTAATAGTAATTTAGTTTTACTTAAACCAAACTTATAGGTCATTATTCCAACATTTTGCATAAAATAAATGTAGCATGCAATATATTACATCAATTTCCCCTTCACTAACTGACACAATTCGATAAGTGGTAGGCAATATTTTGTGTTTGGAGGCCTAAGCCAATTTATTGTGATGTTTATGTTTGTAAAACCAATGGTGTAGACCTATTGTGTCGATTTCTTGTGAAACTAACACCATAACCATCAATGCCACATGCATAAAATGTGTTGGTGACTACGAACTTGACAATAATATGTTCTTCTTTCTTTAATGAAGATCATATAACATTCCATGATTTGGGGCTTTAGATAAAATGATCTTAAAAAGAATGATTGCGATACGCATATAACTAAGGTTCACCTCCTTTTTAAGGAGCCCATCACTAAAGAACTATGTGGTTATGTGTGCTCAGCCTAGAGTACTACTATGATGGGTGACCAATTGGGAAGTTAATCTTGGATTATGCATGAGTGAGGACAAAGTACACAATTAAGGCTAGTGGTGGTCTGTGGGGCCAGTCGTCATTCCTAGAACTCTACTAGAGCCTTGGGTAGTTGTCTTAGGCATCATAGATGGTATCAGAGCCAATTCCCCTCCAGTAGGTGGGGTCGACTTGGGTCTCCGACATGCCAGTCTTTGAGTCATACGGTCTAGACATGTTAGAAATGGCTATCCTAGTTGATGTATCCACCCTTGCATTGGTAGCCGTGGTCGGGAGCTGCGTGTACATGGGCCTCTGGGCCATGAGGATAGATTATGAGGCCATATAGTTGAGTCTTGATAAATATGTCAAGATTATAAGTGGAGAAGATTGTAACATCACAAGATTTGAGGCCTCATATAAAATGATCGTTATAGGAATGATTGGACTACCTGTATCACCAAGGTGCACCTCCTTTTTAGGATCCCATCACTAAAGAACTCTATGCTTAAATGTGTCAAGCCTAGAGTAGTACTAGGATGGGTGACCAGTCAGGAAGTTGGTCATGTCTTACACGTGAGTGAGGACAAAGAGCTCATTTAAGGCTAGTGGTGGTCTGTGAGGCCAACCGTTATTCATGGAACTCTACTAGAGACTTGGGAAGTGGTTCCGAGCATTATAGATCCACTTCTATAAGTTACTCTACTCAATATTAATGTAATGAAAAAGATAGTAAATTAGTGTTGTTCCTTTTAAATTATTTTCCTTTTGGCACAAATTCATGCTCTTTAGAGAAATTCTATTTACAAGCTCCTGAGAGGAATGAGAACTTTGGTTCTAATATTTTTATGAACTTGAGAGCACTGTTAGTTATCAAGATCTATGAGATAAATAATATTGATGAAGGTCTATATGAAATAAATGATACAGATGAAGGACTCTATGGGAGAAATAATATGGATGGAGGACAACAAAGTCAATCCAAGTAATAATGTAAAGGATAAAGAGTAATATTAATAAATATATATGTTATGAAAAGTATTTAGTGTTAAGTTCTTAATTCATGTTTTCTCAAAATTTTAATTTGTATTTTTTTTTTGGAAAATTGGGTAAGTATATTCCAAAAACCCCCTAAAAGGGGACAAAGCTACAAGCAACACCCATAGATGTGACTACACACGTCTAGGAATTGGTTACAGCAGATCCCAATTCCTAGCTATAATAGGAGGAAAATCAAGACAAGATTTAAAAGTAAAGTACATTCTCTTGATCTCAAGCGCAAGACGGATGAAGATGGTGACAAAGTCAGAAGCGCCACCGTTATGTAGCCTTTTATTACGCTCCTCCCAAATGAAGTGAACATCACCAGTGATGGCCCAAAGTTCAATGATTCTCGATTGCTTTGACCTTTTACCAAGATCCATGAGGCATTCATAAAGAGAATATGAGGTTCTGATGTTGAGTTTAAGTTGAGCACGTCCCCAAATATATTTCCAGTATTTGCAGCCCCCAAAGAGATGACTGATATTTTAGTTTGTATAATGTTACTAAATTGCACTTACTCGAACATGTTTTTTTTTTCTTGGCATGGCTGGGTACAAGTGTAGGGAAATCAGGATGACAGACAAAGCAACGGAAACAAAAAATTTAAAGCCCGCTAGAGTTGATTCAATCTCCCACAATCATCTCTCCCTTGCTATCCCTCCCTTTAATGGCGAGGACTTTCTTGGGCTCTCTATTGGTTACCATAACCATAGAGGACAACATTTATCATAGCAATTGTTGTGTGTTATGGGAGAGGCCAAGGTGAAGGTTCCCAATTTGTGCGGAATTTGAAAGAACTGAATTCACAAATTTTCGAAAACTTACACACAACAAACTGGTCAGTTTGCATACCCAATCAGTCTTTTCATGTGAGAACATTCGGTTCTCTAGGAGAGTCGGTCAGTTTGTGTAGTTTCCTATTCTAAATCAAATTTGTAATCAATGGCCTATTAGTGCTAAACATGACATCACATGAATCCTTGTTCCAATCGAATTAACAATTGAATTGGGTGACCTAGACGGTGAACTGATTGTTTCACAAGTTAAATGGATGTTTCACATGTCCAGTTCATGAAAAGTTAAACTAGTATTAATTCCAATTGACCTAACATTCCAACTGGTCAGTTTAATACTTGAATTAGTTAGTTGGGAGTCCATTCAATCAATTTTGAACCTCAGTTGTATAATTGAATACCTAAACATATTTAGTAATCAAGTTAAACACCATTCATGAAAGTACTCCTATTCCAAGTATATCATTTGCGTGTGACCCTATAGGTCCCAAATTACATTGACAATGAATGTCCATAACTAACTTATGACATCAAAAATAGTGAGAAGTGTCTAGAAACACATCATTGCTACTCAACTAGTTTGGAAAGTTGGAGAACAACTTCAACCTACAATCCATGATCAGTGTTACCATGATCGCATAGTTCCTTTATCACTGATATATGGATTGAACTCAAGACATGGAATTTTCATCCTCTCAACATTCAATCCATGTTCCTTGAACTAGAGCACACTGTCTGAAATGTTTGTGAGTTCACATATCATAAATTTAATCACATGAATATAGTCGTACATTTCTCAGTCTCTCTTATCAAGTAGCCTGGATATCTATCTCCTATAGGAGGGACAAATTCCATCTACATCACTCACACTCAATCCCCATGTGTCACAATGCACCCAAGCACCACCTTTATGGAAAACCTTACTCAAGATCACAATGGATGATGTCAAAGTACATGAACGACATATGACAAATGTAGTGACTTTAGGTCTAAGAACTACAATCACCAATATCACTGTGACAGTTGATTATGAATACCATTCTGTGGTCTCCATATGTCACTCTCATGGTGGGTTTATCTGATACACTATTCTCTAACATGTACATGTGTGCTTGACTAGATATCAGGTATCATGACTAATGAGATTCTATCATCAATCAACACACACTCTAGTCTTATGTATTACTATCATCTATTTTGCTTCCACAGTAATACCTGACTAGGGACATAACAAGAATGTATATACTCTTAGCATGCATATGATTTCATTGTTCAGGTCACATACCTGAAGACATAAATCATTGAGTAATATCATTCTTTAGACATCTACTATGTCTGTTTCAGCAGGTCATGCTGAGATAATCATTATAGACAAATTTAAATTTATTATTATTATCAAATCAGGTATTTGATGCCCATTTCAATCATCATATAATTGGCTCTCTGGGCATCCATAAAATAAAATCCCACTTACACTTAGAGGCAATCACCCATGAATCTTATTCCACATGATCTTAACATGTCCACCATGTTTGTACTACGGTAGTGCTTCTATAGCGGGTTAGCAACATCTGCTTCAAGTTCGTATTTTCTAGTTTCACATCTCTTCATTGTATGACATCTCATATGAGATAGAAGTTTCATAGTATGATATCTAAGATTCCTTGCCTAACCACTAGCTCCATTCTTGTCACAGTATATCTAGTGTGTCATGAATGGTGGCAACCTCCCATAAGTTCATCCACATGAACTTTTGGATCCATACTGTATCTTTTTGTTGTTCATAACATCAAGATACTCAACATCTATTGTATATTTTAAGCAAATACCATTATCTCATAACCTTTCTATCTTAAAGTTCTATTTTTAAGGTCAAATACAAATTTAGATTGCGGTCATTAAATTTTCATTTCGGAAGCTTTCATCAGAGTGACCTTTTCCACCCAACTCTTCATAATTACTATAAATTAGGAATCAACCCTTTTAGTGCCTCTCAAGCATTTAAGGATGTTCTTAGTGGTATTACAATGACATTCACTAGTATGTCACAAATACCTTCTCATCATTTCCAATACATACAAGATTGCTAGATAGGTATATATATCCTCTCATCATGTCTAATACATATGAGATAATTGGATATTCTCTTATCATGTCCAATACATATGATATATGGATATAATTACATAATATTATGTTAATGATAGATTCGATTGCGAGTTCATATGGCATCTTAATCATGTTTTCCCATTATTCACAAGTACTGGGTTACTACGCTCTTGAGAGACTAACTCCATGGAACATAGATAAGATTTCTCTCATTGAGTCCTTCCTATTGAACCCTTTCACCATCTTTCCAATGTATGTTCTCTTTCTTAGGTCAAGAATCCTTCCAGATCTATCTCTAACATTTCCAGATCCTATCACATAGGATGCTTCACCTAAACCCTTCATATAGAAGGTAATTTTCCTTTCCAGGTTTGAATATATGCACTATAGGGATGTCATTCCCCATCATTATGAGGAACATAAATATGACCCCACTCATCTTTTGTAATCACATATTTCGACTTCATTCTAACTCAAGTCAAACTCTTTTACTATCTTGTCAAATTGAATATTCTAGCTCTAAGATTCTTGCTTCAATCTAAAGATTGACCTTTGTAGCTTACAGACTTTATTTGCAATGTTGGATTTATAAAACCATCAAAGTTGTGTCACGTACACATCCTCATAATTATTCCAGTTAAGGAATGAGGTTTTAACATCCAATTTTCCAAATCATATAGTCATACTAAGATGTAATGACAAGCATGATCTTGATGGACTGAACCATGGCAACTGTGAACCAGTCTGCTTTCATAGGTTTGTACACTGCTATCCATGTCGATCTTTTTTCTCATAGACCAAAATGCACTCAAATGAAAAATACCTATAGCATTGTCATCTAGAGTGCATAAATGAGAAATGCATTTCTAGAACCCAGTGATGGTTATCTAGACTCTTTGGTTATTGAACCAATAGAGACATCAAAGTCTTATTTATTGGGCAATATGAGAAAAACATATTCACTAGATCTAGTGGGAGAGAGAATGTTCTATTAGGGCTTGTACATATTGATGTACATAGAACTTTTAGAATAAATGCTAAAGGTAGTTACAAGTACCTCGTTATATTTATTGATGTTGTCAGCAAATATGAAAGTTTGTATTTAATGAAATACAAGTATGAATCTCTTAAAGTGTTCAATGAGATCATGAACGAAGTACATAATTGACTTTATGAAAGTATTAGGACACTTCGATATGATCAATGTTGAAATATTTTAAAGAAATATTTTTAGCACCTTTTGGGAGATCATTATAATGTATCATGATGAACTTCACCTAAAACCAATGATGTCGTATCAAAACAAGGAATCACACCTTGTTAATCATGGTGTGATTATTAACAAAATCTAGTTGATCTTACAATTTCTTTTATGTGTCATACACATTTGTTTGTACAACTATCAACTATATATTATGGGACATAGGGCATTGTCATACAAGATCTCATCTTATAAAATGATACATAAATACATTCTTTTCCATACAATATACATTATGTTTTCATTAATGGCAAGTATGTAATAGGAATTAACTAATTCTATTACATGCCCATGAATGACAGATTCCAACTGTAGTCGCAGCAACCCTTGCTCCAAATAGTTATATCTCACTTCTTATTGGGTCCTTAAGTAGAGATCTCTATCTATCTCTTCTTCCTTTGTTCCTTTAAGTGAAAAGGACGAATTCCTTTTGCACTTACCCTTCCCCTTATTTTGAGTAAGGAAGACTTGGACATTATCTTGGCCTCAGACCTCTTCTTGACCTTGACTTTTCCCTTGGACTCACTACTTCTGATCACCATCACAAATTTTTCCTTCTTCATTCTTGATTTGACATCAATATGCCAAGTGGTTCTAACATGGCTTAAGACAAGTTACTCAAGTAGTAATATTGGCTATATAATTCATGCAATGCTTGTAGAATCATATTTGTGGTCAACCCTTAACCTAAGAAGAAATCCCAGTACTCCATATACCAAATCATATTGAGCACATGGGGCTCTAATGGATCTCCCTTTGTCAGTTTTCACTCATATAACGCTTTGTAGACATTATACTTTTCTTGCTTTACATGATTTTTGAGATGTGTTACTATCTCAAGAATATCCATGTTTTCATGTTGCTCATGCAACTCATAGTTCACACAAGATAGAATTACATACTCAATGTCCATGACATCATTGACATGCTTCAAGTAAGCATCCATGCCATCCTTAGGATCATTTGGAGCGGGTTCCTCTTCCATTGGCGTTTCAAGGACGTAGAGCTTATGCTCATGATTGAAAACACTTCTCAAAGTCCTGAACAAGTTATGGAATTTTATCATGTTCAACTTGTCCTTCTCAAGGATTAATCACAATTTAACATGTTTGTGTTTTCCACTAGTGTCTACAAAGAAATATTGCAACTTTTCAAAAAAAAATTATTTATTTGATTTGATAAATCAACAATATTAATTAGGCTTTTAATTAATTATCACTCCCTCTATTTTCTTCAAAATTATAACCCTCTAGCATCAATTTGTAAAATTGCATCATACACTCTTCTAGTGAGCCATGATTCAAAAAAATTCAACTATTACCCAGGCAATGACAACGTCTGTAGTCAATTATTAAGGTAGGCAACTTTTTCCAATTACACCATATGTATTTATAGGATAGATAATGTGTACCTATTTGCCATAGTCATCTACATACTTATGGTGATTAATCTCATTCAAGACACATAGTTAAGATTGACATAAAATCCAACACGATAGTAATGCATCCCACTCGGAAGGCTCACATAACTACCATCACACTTCTATGAGATAGATGGTGCACCACCCTAGGGGTGCCCACGCTTAGTCGATCAAGATTTTCTAGTAGTATTCTTATGGAAATCATGTTAGACTTTATATAGTATTGAAGGATTTTATATATAAATACATACACATATCCAATAACCACATACTTATGGTACGTATGATATACATTCTATAACCACAAATGAGAAATATGCAATATAAAACACACAAGCAATGTTTATATCCATTCTATTGTAATTCCTTGGAGCCACAAGGAATTACTACCACCTAAGGTATACATCACATGCAAGAACCTATTGTTGGTGAAGATCTATTCTTAGACAATCTGGTTTAATCAGTTCAACACTAGAACCGATCGACTCACCTTCTGGCTGCTCGGTTGGGCTCTTGAAATGGTCATCTGGTCTTAGGTTCAACTGATGTTTGGACTTCTCCAGTCGATTGGTTGGGCCACCAATTGATCGGTTCATCCTCCTATCGTATGGCCTCCTCGGTCCTCCAGTCAATCATTCCATCTCACGAGTCACTCGTTTCATCTTGTGTAGAACGTCTTCTCACAATGAAACATAAATAAAAACTATCATATTTATTTTTACATTATATAAGGTGAAACCTCGAGTAACAATCAAGGGGAAATAGGAAGAAGATAATTAATTTACATTTGGAAAGGTGAGACAGGCTCGATATGCATATAAATATGAATAAACAACCACAACCATGAACACACAGATCAAGGGTTATTGGCCATTACCATGGTTCACATCCACCATCAAAACCAACTTTTAAGAAAATGCGTGTAAATTATACACACACAGATATATATATATATATATATATATATATATATATATATATATATATATAATTAGTTTGCGAATCGTATGTGGGAATTAATTAGATATGCACATTGACCAATTTAATATTCACATCATATGAAATTAAAATATATCTGATCATATTGATTTAAATCCAGATACACCGTAAATTGGCGTGACTCTGATACCACTATAAATAAATGGGGTGACATATAAGGTAGAGGAAACAAAAATTTAAAGTATGATTCCCCTTAATAGCAAGATCACATCAACAACAATGTATCTAGGAAGGAAAGTAATGAGAGTTATACCTATTCCTGGAGTAAGTCTAATGAAAACTCTTGATGTAGCATTGTGCTTCTTCTTAAGCAACAACGACCTTCTTCTTCAAGCAACAACATAATCCTTCTTCACCAGCACTTGAACAGTCACCAACAATGACATCCTGGTCTGGCCACCATGGACGGAGTTTGATGGAGTTCTCCTAGCAGAAGCAGCCTCCAACATCCAGAAAAGTTCACGCAGACCATTGGGAACTCCACATTGTGCTACCAGAGCCAGCATGAAGGAGTTGTCCCTTTTGAACGTCAACCTACTAGAGTTGATTTGCTCTCCCAAAATTGTCTCTCCCTTTCTATTCCTCCCTTTAATAGGTAGGACTTGCTCAAGATCTCTATTGGTTACCACAAGAAGAGAGGACAACAATTGTAGAGAAACTGTTGTGTCTGGGAAGCTCCCAGTACCCCTCTATTTATAGGAGAGGTCGGGGTCAGGGTTCCCAATCTGTGTGGGAATCGAAAAAACATAATTCATAAATTTTTTGGAATGTGGGCATAGTGAACCGATCATTTCCCATACCCAATCGATCATTTTGTGTGCTAACCAGTCGGTTCACTAGGTGAATCGGTCGGTTCGTGCAGTTTCCTGCTTTGAATCAAATTGGTAGTCAATGACCGATTATTGCTAAACATGACATCAACATCTATCCTTGTTCCAATTGAATTGGCAACTAAACCAGGTGACCCGGATGGTGAACCAATTGTTTCACTTTGTAAAACTATCATTTCACAAGTGAAATAGTTGTTTTACAAGTGAAATAGTTGTTTCACATTTCCAACTTTGACAAAAATCAACCAGTATTGATTCAAGTTGACTTGACACTCCAACAAGTTGGTTGGGAGTCCCGTCAGTTAATTTTGAACCTTAGTTATTTAATTGAATAATTAAACATCTTTAGTAATCAAGTTAAACACCATTCATGAATGTAATTCTATTCCAAGTGCATCCTATGTTGTGACCGTATGGATCCCAAATTACATTGGTAGTGAGTGTCCATAACCAACTTATGAAATCACAAACAATGTGTGGTGTCTAGAAACACATCATTGCTATTCAAGGAGATTGTAAAGTTGAAGAACAACTTCAACCTACAATTCATGATCAGTGTTACTGTTATCATATATTTTATTTTGTCTCTGATATCCGGATTGAACCCGAGGCATGTAACTGTCATCCTCCCAATGTTCAATCCTTGTTCCTTGAACTGGTGAAGACTGTCTGATATGTATGGGAGTTCACATATCATATATTGAATCACATGATTATGACCGTACATTTCTAGTCTCGCTTACCGAGTGTCCTCGATATCAATCTCCTTGAGGAGAGACAAATCTGATCTACATCACTCACACTCAGTCCCCATGTGTCACAATGCACCCAAGCACCACCTTTATGGCAAACCTTACTCAGAATCACAACGGATGATGTCAAAGTACATGAATGACATGTGGTGGATGCAGTGACTTTAGGTCTAAGAACCACAATCACTATGAGAGCTGATTTTGGCTGCCATTCCATGGTCTCCATGTATCACTCTAATGGTGGGTCTGCCTGATACACTATTCTCTGACATGTACATGTGTGCTTGACTTAATATCACATATCATCAATAGTGAGATTCTGTCATCAGTCAACACACACTATAGTCTTATGTATTACCATACTATATTTTGCTTCCACGGTAATATTTGACTAGGGATATAACAATAATGTATATACTCTTAGCATGCATATGATCTCATTGTTAAGGTCATGTAATGAAGACATACGTCATTGAGTGATACAATTCTTTATACATCTAAAATATTTGTGTCACTATCTCATTCTTAGACAAACATAATAGATGGATTTACATTTATTCTTATTATTATGAAATTAGGTATCTGATGCCCCATTTCAATCATCATATGATTGGCTCTGTGGGCATACATACCAACAACAAGATGTTTGTAGGAGATTTGTTTTAGAGCAAATGGATTGATTCATTACTTGTTATCCATATGGCATCTACAATTGGGAGGAAAGATACAAACAGAACATATAAACGTCACGTTCAGTAACCCAAGGGCACTACAACTCATATTGAAACGAGAGAGAGACATTTCTACATTGATTCTTCTTCCTTGAGGCTGAGTTAGGTAGCTTTTCATGAAGAATTCCTTCAATATGAGCATTAAGTAGTGGTAGAGGGACTGGAACAATACGGTATTCTACTCGTATATCAAGTCAAACGAAGCCATACAATTGAGTAATAAGATCAATCCAAAGCAAAGATGAGATTTAGCCGTACCCTTACAAGGTTGAATCATCAGAGGAAACCCAGAAATCCACCACCTTCATAGAGGAAGGAGTTACAATCCTTATTCAAAAAGAACAAAAATGTTGATATACGGTGGAACAAGGCAGATAACCTACCAGAAACTAGCTCCCAAGAGAAAACCTACAAAACAAAGACCCAAACTTGTCGATTACTCTAGTTGAGAGGATGTCCACCAGACCTTACCTCTTCACGACGGCCAGGAGCCCAAAATGGGGTTGTGGCAAGGGCCATAGAATCCCTCCCCCACCACCAAGGGCACAACGCACATTGCTAGAACCGCACAGACGAGAACGGAAGACTACAAGGGTGAAGAATGACCACCACCTGTAAGGGTGATCCACATAGATCAAGCATGGAAGAGGCCCTAGGGGAGCAGGGTGGCGTTGTTCGCTACCAAAGCCTCCTCCCCCGAGATGGGGAACTTGTACCCTAGTCGCCCTTTGGATCGCCCAAGCATACGGGAGAGGACGGGCTGATTGTGTTTGAAGGAGTTGATAATAAGGGAGTGTATTTGGGGATCAAAGATAAGATAGGAGTTTTTCCTTGGTCAGTTGCCAATTAAGATATGGAATTAGTTTAATTTCCTATAAGTATTAGGAACATGTAGTAGTTTAACTTATTTTAAAATTTAATGTTGACGACCATGAGAATGGGAATTTTTACTTTTTCTTGTTTTAATTGAATGAAATTTTTTTTATGCAATGAATATCATGCTTGTGACACACTAATTTAGAATTATGTTTCCTCTTCGTGACATGTATGTTTAATAAAGTGGGATGTTATAATATGATTTAATATCCTAAAATATAGTTGGCCACCTAGCTTTTCACAAAATCTCAAATAGTTTATGTTTCTTTTGTAGATGGCTCCCAAAATGAGGTGTGATAAGGGCAAAGAGCATGTAGTTGGAGAGAAAATATCTTACAATGTGGGGAGTCATCATGATGCCTCTAGAGGGAGACACCTTAATGGTGGACCTGATGTGCCCCTAAATGTGCTAGTGAAATCCCTTGGAGATGCACTAATCAATCTAACTTGGGGCCAACAACCAAGAAACCAAGAGCCGACCCTATTTGATTATTTGAAGATCCACCCAAAGACCTTATATGGTGAAGATAAGACCCATGTCGTTAGTCAGGATGAAGAGGGGATGCTCACTATCAAGCACTATTTTTGTAATTTGGGTTACTATGAAAATTCCAAGGTCTACTTCAGGAAATATTGGTTAAAGAGCCTGGCCCGCAAATTCATATGAGAACTTCACTTGCATCCAAGGACCTAATGTTGAGCTGTTGACCTGGGAGGAGTTCACAATTTCTATCAAAAAGTGTTACATATCAGAGGCAATGATCGTGAATAAAGAGGCTAACTTCCAACACTTGAAGCAGTATGGTAATGTCATAATGAGCCATTACATGATGAAGCTTCATCTGTTGTAGAAATATGAATATTTCTTGGATGAATTTTTTTTCCCAAAGAAGTGCATGTATTTAAAATTGGATCTAGGACATGCTCTGGCTGCATGCAACCTCAATACAATGTAAGTGGCACACTAGGCTGCCTTGGAGTGAGAAAATCATCCAGTGAGGACATGGAAAAAACATAACCACAACCAATCTTGTAGCAACTCGAACAATCATAACGGTAAGAAGAGGAAATGTTTAGAAAAAACACTTGACATTAAACCTTTCCCTACCTATATTAGGTTTCATGATGGAATATGTAGGATTGGAACTAGATTTTGCTACCATTGTGGGGATTTATGTCACAGGTAGTTGGTCACCCAAAGTCAAAGAAAGGAAAGATGCAACAAAAAATCCTAATTCAGATCAACTAGAAAAGATTCAAGCAAGAATCTCTACAATATCAGTGATCAGTATGAAGGTAACAATATATGATCTAGTCTAATCCTAGTTTTATTTAAATGGAAATACATCTTAAGTATTAGGAATAAGTAAAACCCTATGTGGCTAGTACATGAAAATTTGAAGGACAAAATATTTATAAGGTGGGTAGAACTGCAACATCCTGAAATTAACAATTGTTAAAAATTAAAAGTTGTCCCTTAATATATTTTTATAGGTCCATTTCCCTATTTAATGAAAAAGTAGCACATCAGGGTTACAATTACAATTGACATATTTCCTTCAGATAATATGTTCAATAAGATTTGTATTACTTTTTTATAAGAATATATTACTTTCCTTAAATACGTGTACTTGATTGTTTATTCATAATCCTAGATGACAAAATAGATGTTTATCCTAAAAAGGCATTCACAATTAGTTCTCACTATTAAATCAAGAAATTCACTAGGTTTTGGGAATCCCAGTGGTTAATTTATTCAACCTACCAATTTTGGCCTCAATCAGATAACCCTAAACCCCACAATTTATTTGTGAAAGAAGTTATTGATAGGTATTTTATGTACGCTCAAAATTCAAGTATACGCTATCGTAGTAATATAGGCCTATGAGGCCCAGATGTCGAACATAGGGAAAAGTTACTTCAGACACTAGTAATAATTGTAGTGTGATCAGCTTAGGTCGAAGAAAATTGAGTGATTGGTGTAGTTGTCTAAACAGAAAAGAAATCTAAATTATAGTTGTTGTTCTTAGTCTTAGTGAATTCCTTAGGATAACAGTTTCACCACAGTTAACATTGCATTTTAATCCTAGTACATTAATAAAGATTTCTCCCAGCTTTGGATTAAGAGCATGTAGTAATAATTACCCACTCTCATGGTGTAATTCACTACCTAACCTAATACCAACCCCACTCTCATATTCGTTTTGTTATTGGATACATGCCTTATCAAATTCTCAGGGTATCTCCTCACGTTGTTAAACCACCTTTCCCAAGGGTTTTATGAAACATGTATTTTTGTGAGTTTCGACTATTAATTACCTTTATCAGAATAATTAACAGTCCAAATACTATCTATGGTAATCAAGCACAAATTGTTTATTCATTCACATAGAAAGAAATTCAGAAATTAAGAGAAATTGATCGATTAATGCATAAGAGTCAAATACAATGTATAACCAGGCTACTCCCAGGTCCTAAGGAACATGGGGATTAGCCTCTCATAGTTTCCATAGCCAAAGACATGAGAAAGGGAAAATGTGGAGAACATGAAGAACCCATGAAGCAGACGGTTCAAATGCTCTCTTCTTGCACACATGCCGATTTTCTACCTTCGACTGCAATTCCATCCGCTTGAAGTGCCCGAATTGTACATTTTGCCTCCTTCTTTATCTCCTCTCCTTTCTCTCCTTTGTCATGCAATGGAAAAATATTGGATAATTAGGTATGGCTATAAATCCCCTTAGTCATAGGCATGACTTAGGGCGAGTTTGAACTCCAGCTGTTGGGTTAAACACATCTTTCATATCTGCATGATCCCGATCCTTCAGTACTACCAACTTCTTTAACTTCATGACCACCTGTCAAGTTGTCGGTACTACTGACCACTAGTATAGAAATGACGTATAACGTCACATGTGATGTCTTCGGTTGGAAAGAAAAAAATGATGCCAATAAGCTACGATGTCGGCTTAAAATGACAATTGACACCTAAATGTGAAGGTCGACCGATTTACAAAAGACATGGGTATCACTTTTTCTTTAACGTTAGATTTTTGACATAAAACCGATGTCCAAAATAACCCGTGAAATATAATTGTTTAGGGAAAAATATTTGCCTCCAAAATTTTCAATTCGGTTTTGGTTTTAAAAACACCGATGACACATGTTCCGTGCTAAGACCCGCGAATGTTTTTGTCCATTGATTGGTCATTAGTTTTTTCTCAAAGAATTGATGACTAAATATCCTTTGTGAGGCAAATTTCATTCCCTTATTTTTTGTCAGTTTTCGTAGAATAATTGACGAGGTTGTGTGTTCGTTCTTTATCCCCACAAAAAAAATTCCCCCCAAAAAAGTTACAAATAGGTGTCGGTTTAGTTTTATAACCGATGTCTATTATTGTTAGGCACTGGATTATTTTATTAACTGACGCCGATAGTTAACTTAATAGAACGCACATGAGCCAGATCGACTCTTCCCCTATTTAATTCTCGATTCTCTAACTAGACTAAACTAGGTTTGATGATTTTTTCTGTCGCCTCCCCTTCTCTACTCACCAGCCACCTACCGCTTCAAGGAGCTTGAAGCTACTCACCACCTCTATGCGCTATCATTCGCCGCCACGAGGAGTTTGAAGCTGCTCAACGCTGGAGCTATTGCTTCTATCTAGTCGCTGGCCGCCACCACCTACTCCCGTCCCTACAACCACCTGCTCCAAGAGGAGTGAGGAGCCTTCCTCTAGCTGCCATCAGCTGCTCCAGTCGCCGCCACAGGCCACTGCCTGCACCTCCTCTGCTTCACCTCCATCCCGGCCACCTCCACCTCCAACCGCCACCACCACAGCCTACTCGATCCACCAGTGCGTTGAGTGGTTAATCAATACTAGATTTGAACTTAGGGTTAATGATGCCACCATATAGTTGATTACTATTGATTAATTAGGGTTAATGATGCATTGATGAACTTAATTAATTAGATTTGCACTTAGTTTCTCTAGGATTGTGTAGTTGATTAATATTGAGTAATCAGGGTGAATGATGCATGAATGAATTTAATTAATTGATATCGCTTTCTTTCTCTCTTGTTAGTGATTGATTTAACTTATTTCAATAATTGTTCTTCAAGCTTGTATGGTTGATTAATAATGATTAATTAGTGTTAATGATTAATGAATGAACACAAAATGGAAGAATGAATTGAATTAATTGATGTTACACAAAACCTAGAATATGGATGATGAAACAATGATGATGATGATGATGGAAAAGAAAGATATGTGTTGGTTGGCCCTTAATGGAGATGACAACGATGATGATGATGATTATGATGCATGATGACGACGACGATGATGATGATGACGACGACGACGAAGATGATGATGATGATGATGATGATGATGATGATGATGATGATGATGATGATGATGATGATGATGATGATGATGATGATGATGATGATGATGATGATGATGATGATGATGTTTTTCATTTCACAAGGAGTAACTCATAATATTTGGAGTATGTTAAGTCATATTAACATATTCTATCAATCGATTTAGTTAACAAGAAAACTCAACGGACCAAATTTTTTGGAGAAAAAAAAATGCTGAAAATTCAGTATAACTAATTGTACCAAGCACCTCAATAGGTATATATGGAACCAAAATGACCCAAGCACCTCTCATTTCCATCCGAAACTTTTGATCTTCAAAACTCTTGAGAAAAGAGGAGATTATAGGGTTTGGGAAGACTAAAGTTGATTTTAGAATTTTGGGTTCTCTCTTTCCAAGGTTGGTAAATCCTCTATAGCTAACCAATCCCTACTAGGTTTATTTACTTCTATACTATTCTATGTATGGATCTCGTCACTCCACTGATTTGGATGAAAAGATCCTAAATCAATCTCTTCTTTCATTCTTTTTCTTCACTTCTTCTTTTTCTAGGTTCTTGAGCAAATAGGAGAAGGAAAGTTCTAATTTCTTGAAGTGAGTACTTGATTAAAATATTAGCAGTAGTTGCGCTACGAATTTTAGGTGTTTCACACCTCAGGTGAGTGGTGTAGGTACAATTGAAAACTCTTGTTGAACTCGAAACTTAATTCTACTCATTAAACTACAAGTGATGGAAATTGAGGAACTCCAATAATTGCACAAGACTGTTTACCATATTTGACCTTAGATTTCATTCTTCTATTGAACCTTGTAAATGAATCATATGAATGTTATAGTCTTCATGATCAATAGGAATATGAATTAATCTAGATTCAGTTCACATTTTTATTATTTACAAATTTCAAATACTGCATATTGGTTAAAATAGAGTACTATGCATAATATGTGAATTATTGACTGGTGATTAGTTCATTTGACTTATGTGATGGTAATATATATATATAGGATCTATATATTCTGATCTAAAAGAAATGTATCTCTGAAATCCTAAGACACATATTCTTAGGTTAGAACATGAAATCACATATATGTCATTTAATTGCTTCATATTTTCCTTAAAGTGAGTAAATGCACTTTAATATCCATTATAACTTAACTTATCTAGATAGGAGCCCTGCACACTATGATTTTCTCCCAAAGTCCATACTAGGGAATTGAAATGAGATTTCTTCTAATAGACCTTATATTAGAAGAAATATCAGAGTATGAATCTAGTCCTTGAAGGCTAGATCACCAGAATTTAGGAAAGATTTTAAGATGAGATGCTAACCTAAATTTTATGTTGCTAAGTAATTAAATAAGATGGATTGTATGTGATACATTGTTATGAAAAGTTGTGCTCTTGATGTGTAAGGGATCAGTACAGGTAGCTTTCATTAGTATCGCTGACATGGTGCCCTAGTTTGACATATATAGCATTTAACCTATCTCATGACACCTGAGATGTGGATTAGTATGGATAGTATGGTTATCTTTGTGGGGTCTTCGAGGTGGTTCCACAATGATGATGATGATGGTTGGTCCCTAATGGAGATTATGATGATGATTGTGATGGTGATTTTTGGGTTTTAGGGGAGATAGAGAAGGCAGCGGAAACAAAAAAAATTTGTCTCCCAAACCCATAATAAAGGAATCGCGTCAACATCTATACAATAGGAAGGATGGTTTGTAGAGGCGTACCTTGTCTTGAGGCTTTCTCAGCGACGTTACCTCGTGACTTGCGCCGTCTTCACCTCCGGTCTTTGACGGTGTCTGTGCAACTCCTGATCTCACCGGGACTGTCGGGGTTGACAGTTGTCGTCCGAGCGGTAGAAGTCTGCCGCCTCTGAAGTCGTCCACACGGACTGCCTAGAACTCTGATATCCTTGTCCCACAAGGAATCGGAATGAGTCGCACCCTCCTGTCAGCGTATGAGTCACTCACACACTCTCCTACCACCAATCACTTTTCTACAGTTGTCTTTCCTTTGTTGTGCCTCCCTTATCAGGTAGCACTTGCTCGGGCTCTCTTGGTTACCAAAACCAGAGAGAACGACAACTTTGCAGAGCAATTGGTGTTCTGAGTTGTACTTTGAGAAGGCCCCAATACCCCTATATATAGGAGGGTCATGGGATAGGGTTCTCTACCCTGGGCAATGCGGGATTAAGGTAGGAGTAGAAGGGTTCAAAATTTTCAACAAAACAACCAACCGCGCTAGCTAAACCGATCGTTTCAACCCTAAAATGATCGTTTGGTGACCTCAACCGACCGGTTCACACCTGAACCGATCGTTTGGGACACCTGCGCCGATCGGTTCACTTCTGAGCCGATCGGTTCGTGGTCTAAGTCCAACTCAAATTGAGTTTCATATTTGTTTCCGATTAATCAAATATTAATCCTTGTTCAAATCGAATTTGTACTAGTGAAACAAATTGTATTTGCAAAATAGTCTTCTGACTTTCGAAACGATCTCGGTTAGACTAGTTGATCCAATCGGTTCAACCCTTGAACCGGACATCTCAGCCTATCTTGAGCCGATCGATTCACTAACCTGAGTCGATCGGTTCATCACATGAGTCGATCGATTGGGGCAGCAGACTGTGCAAATCAATCAATCGTAGTTTCAATCAATCTGATACTCTAATCAATTAGTCTAACACCTTGAACACTATGATTTTGAGCTATTAATCAATTGAGTGTTTAATTGAACTACTAAACTCCTTCAGTAATCAATCTAAACATCTTTTGTGGAGAAACTCCTCTTCCAGGTTAAATCCTATGTGTGTGACCCTGCAGGTCCATTTCACATTGGCAGTGAAAGTCCATAACACTTATGACTTCACAAGCAAAGAGCGGTGCCTAGTCACACATCAGTGCTACCCAAGTGAAATAGAAAGTTGGAGAACAACTTTCAATCCTACAATTCATGAATGGTGTTACGGTGAATGTATAATTCCTTTGTCACTAATGTCCTGAATGAACTCAAGGCATGGTAAAGTCATCCTTTCAACGTTCATCCATTTCCTTGATCTCATAGCAGACTGGGTGAGATGTGTGTGACATCAATATCTCATATTGATTCACACATGCATGCACCTGTCTTTCTTAATCCTACTCATCAAGTGGCCATGGACATTAAACTCCCTTAGGAGGGACAAATCCCATATCTATCACTCACCCCTCAAAAGCCCCATGTGTCAAAGCCACCCAATCATCACCTTTACAACAACCCATGTTTCAGGACTGTGTTTGATGATGTCAAAGTGTACCTAATGACATGTGTTAAGTGTAGTGATTTTAGGTCGAAGAATCACACTCACCCCCATCACTGTGAGAGCTTATTGTGACTACCAAATCATGGTTCCATGTGTGACTCTCACGGTGGGTCTGTCCGGTACACTTGTTCTCTAACAAGTACCTATGTGCTTGGTTTGATATCACTATATCATGACTAATGTGATTCTGTCATCAACCAACACACAATCTAGTCTTTAGTGTTATTGATGTCTATGGTTATTTCCACAATAACAACCGACTAGGGACTAAACAAGAATGTATACTCTTAACATCCGTATGATCTCATCATTTAGGTCCTGAACCTAAAAGCATACGTCATCGAGTAAACAACTCTTTAGACATATATCATGTTACACTATCATCTCAGAAATAGTTAAAACATATAGATCGGAAATTGCCTTTACTATTATTCAAATCATTTACAAAGTATCCCATTACAATCATTACATGACTTTCTCTATGGGCATACATACCAACAGACTCCCACTTGCACTTAGAGGCAGTCACCTAGGAACCTCAGTCCTTATGACATAGCATGACCATCATGCTTCTGCTGAGAAAGGGCCTTAGTCAGTGGATCAACTATGTTGTCTTCAGTTGGTACTTTGCAAATCTTCACATCTCCTCACTGTATGATCTCTCGTATGAGATGGAAGCACCGTAGTATGTGCTTGGACTGCTAATGTGATCTGGGTTCCTTAGCTTGAGCAATAGCTCCATTATTGTCACAATAAAGCTCAATTGCATCACAGCTACTGGGAACTACACCAAGTTCAAAGATGAACTTCCTGATCCACACAGTTTCCTTTGCTGCATGTGAAGCAGCAATATACTCAGCCTTTATAGTAGAATCGACAACCGTTTCTTTCTTGAAACTCTTCCAGCTCACAGCTCCATTGTTTAGGCAAAACAAAAATCCTGATTGCGATCTGTAATCATCTTTGTCAGTTTGGAAGCTTGCATCGGTGTCACCCTTTACAACCAGTTCTTCCTTGCCACCATATACAAGGAACTGATACTTAGTCCTTCGCAAGTACTTGAGGATGTTCTTTATAGTTGTCCAGGAGCATCCCCAGGATTTGACTGGTACCTGCTCGTCATGTTGAGGGCATACGAGACATCTAGGCATGTGCACAAAATAGCATACATGATGGATCTTATGGTTGATGCATATGTGATCCCATTCATATGCTCCCTCTCTTCAAAAGATTGGGGACATTGAGCTCTAGAGATGGTGACTCCATGTAGCATGGAGATGTTGCCTCTCTTTGAGTTCTCCATGATGAACCGCTTCAGCACTTTGTCAATGTATGTTATTTGACTTAGTCCGAGAAGCCTTTTATATCTATCTCTATAGATCTTAATACCTAGAATGTAGGATGCTTCTCCTAATTCCTTCATTGAGAAAGTATTCCCAAGCCAAGTATTTACCTTCTCTAAGGCTGAGATATCATTCCCCATCAACAGTATGTCATCCACATACAATATGAGGAATGTGGTTGTGCTCTCACTAACCTTCTTGTACACACAAGGTTCATCTTTATTTTGAATAAATACAAACACTTTGACTTCCTCATCAAATCAAAGATTCCAACTCTGAGACGCTTGCTTCAATCCATAGATTGACCTTTGTAGATTACAGACTTTATTGACATTCTTTGGATCTACAAAACCTTCAGGTTGTGTCATGTACACATCCTCATTTATATTCCCTTTAAGGAATGCGGTTTTAACATCCATTTGCCAAATCTCATAGTCATAGTAAGCCGCAATAGCAAGCATGATCCTGATGGACTTAATCATGGCAACTGGAGAACAAGTTTTGTCATTGTCAACACCATGAACTTGTCGAAAACCCTTTGCAACCAATCTGCCTTTATAAGTTTGCACATTTCCATCCATGTCGGTCTTCTTCTTGAAGACCCACTTGCACCCTATGGGTATTACCCCTTCAGGTGGTTCCACCAAAGTACATACTTTGTTGGAGTACATGGATTCCATCTCAGATATCATGGCTTTAAGCCATTTCTTCGAATCTAATCCCTCCATAGCCTCTAGATAGGTAGTTGGATCATCATTTATGATCAACTTACCACCTTCCTGAGTCACAAGGTATCCAAACCTCTCAGGTTCAAGGTGTGTCCTTCTAGATATATGAGGTCCTTGTGTTACTTGAGTAGGTTGAGATTCCACAACACCTTATGAATCTCTATGTTCCTCTTGTACATCTATTGGTTCAATGTTTTCTTGTTTGGCTTGAACCTCTTCAAGCTCTATTTTCCTCCCACTACTTCCTTTGGAAATAAATTCCTTTTCTAGGAATACAGTTGTGCTAGTAACAAACACTTTGTTGTCAGTAGGGTGGTATAAATAGTATCCCCTCGTTTCCTTGGGGTATCCAACAAAATAACATTTATCAGACTTGGGCCCAAGCTTATCAGGAAACATTTTCCTGACATAAGCCTCACAACCCCAAATCGTAATAAAAGACAAATCGGGACGCTTCCCGTGCCATATCTCATATGGTGTCTTTTGAACTGATTTAGATGGTACTCAGTTAAGTGTAAATGCGGCGGTTTCATGAGCGTGACCCCAAAAGGAAATTAGAAGATCAGCAAAACTCATCATTGATCGCACCATATCTAGTAAAGTGTGATTCCTTCTTTCAGACACACCATTATGTTGTGGTGTTCTAGGCAGAGTCTATTGTGATACAATACCACAGTCTCATAGAAGGTCCTCAAACTCCTGGCTTAAGTATCCTCCACCTCGATCAGATCAAAGTTCTTTAATACTTTTACCAAGTTGGTTTTGTACTTCATTCATGAAATCTTTGAAACTTTCAAGGGTTTCTGACTTATGTTTCATCATGTACACATAGCCATACATACTAAAGTCATCAGTGAAGGTAATGAACTACTGACACCCATTTCTGGCATTAGTTCTAAAAGGCCCACATACATCAGTATGTATGAGTCCCAATAGATCACTAGCTCTCTCACCTTTACCTGAAAAGGGAGTCTTGGTCATCTTGCCCAACAAACAAGATTCACATGTCTCTATTGATTCATAATCAAAAGAGTCTAGATAACCATCTTTATGGAGTCTAGAAATGTGTTTCTCATTTATGTGCCCTAGACGACAATGCCAAAGATATGTTTTGTTTGAGTTATTGAGTTTTTTCCTTTTGGTGTTTACATTGTATACACTTGTCTCTAGATCTATCAAGTATAGACCATAAGACATTGGGGTACTGCCATAAAAGATCCCATCTTTTGAAATGGAACACTTTCCATTCTTAATAAGGAATTCAAAACCATCCTTGTCCAAACAAGATACGAAAATGATATTCCTATTTATGGCAGGTACATAATAGCAGTTCTTCAACTCTATTATTAGCCCACTAGGTAGAGTTAACTCATAGGTTCCTATGGCACTGGCGGCAACTCTTGCCCCATTGGTGACTCATAGTTAAACCTCACCTTTCCCCAAAGGCCTACTTCTCTTAAGATCCTTCACATTTGAACAAATATGAGATCCACATCCGGTATCAAGTACCCATGACAAAGAAGTAGTAAACTTAATCTCTATTACGTATACACCAGAAGTAGAGATCTCTATCTCTCGCTTCTTCTTCCATCGTTCCTTCCATCCTCTCCATGTTTTGAGCACAAAAGATTCTGACATTGGTTTGGCGAGAGAACCCTTCTCTCCCTCACCCTTGTCCTTAGATTTTGTTCCATTGATCTCCATCAATTAACTATCTTTCTTCTTAAGTGCACATAGAGTGGACTCAAAGGCTACTGGTATATTTGGATTTTGTAGAACACTTCTCACAATCCCTAACCAGTTATGTAATTTATTCTCAATTAATTTGCCCATTTTAAAAGATGATTATTTTTCCATTCTACAAGAGAAAATTGCATTTGTCAAAACTCCTTTTTATTTGATTTGATTTGAATAAAATTTAACAGTAGTTAATTAGTCCTTTAATTAATTACTGCTCCCACTATTTTGATTCAAATTGATAGCCCTCACCATCAATTTGGAAGATTGCAGCGTACAATCCCCTAGTTGGTCAAGATCCTGAAATCCTCTGAGTCATGGACCAACAAGGGCTATGACCCACAACTCAAATCTTCCATGTAGGCAACTTTTGCCAATTGCATCATATGCAACTCTTGAAAGATGTCATGCACAACTCCTTGCCATGATCACCTCCATGCCTCAAGGTGCTAGATCCTATCTAGGTCACCTTGTTAAGTCTGACCCAAAGCCAACACGATAAATATGCACCATGCTAGGGAAGACCCACATATCCATCCGTCGCACTTCCACGAGATAGACGGTGTACCACGCTAGGGTGTGCCCACAGTTGGCCGATCAAGCTTTTCATGTGTGTCACATTTGGAAGGCATCTAAAACTTTAATATTTAATGAGGAATTTGGTTTTTATAGGTACATATACATATCCAAACACCACAATATAGTAAGTATCATATACATGCTATATCCCACAGAAAACATGCAAAATGATAAAAGAAATGATTATGGCCATCCTAATGTGATTCCTCGAGCCAAGAGGAATCACGGTCATCTAGGTTCACATCTCATGCAACTTGTACAAGATGAACTCTGTGCTTCACCGTTTTGGGTTTGATCAACTCATATCCATGATTGATCGGCTCGCCATCAGGCTGGTTGGTTGGGTGCCACCAGCCGATCGACTGGCGCCTCCAGCCGATCATTTCACTGGTCGTCGTGCATCTCCTCAGGTCGCCACCCGCTCGTCTCGCTCCTTTGGCGTGAATGGGGCGAGCCTTGAGAGAGTGTTAGAAACCAGTCTATGGAGCAAACTTTGGCGGCTGAACGTTCCACCCAAGTTCAACCATTTCTTCTGGAGAGCATACTGCGATCAAATGGCCACAGCCTCCCAACTATTTCGGAGGCACATCCTGACCTCAAAGACCTACATTCATTGCGTACTGGCGGATGAGGATGTCTTCCACGCACTCTTCGATTTTCATACCTCCACGGCGGTGTTGGAGAATAGCCCCTACAAATATAAAGTCGATGATATGCCCAGGCCGTCCATGCCTTAAACATGGTGTTGGTTGATGAATAACCTCAATATGAGCGACATGACAGAATATCAACTTGCGTTGTTGTATGGACTAGACGCAACAATTTTGTATATAACCAGACTGTCAAGAACACAACTATGACGAAGAAATACTTTCTTCAATGGTCCAGAGATCACCAAAAGATCAAGAGAAGATATACAAGAGTGTAGACAGAATCAAGACAATGAAGAAACTTTTGTACATGGTCCCCCCTCCAAAAGGCTCCATCAAAGTTAACACAAATAGTTCCTGCATCAACAAAAGTAAAACCAGCTTCACAACTATTTTTCGTGATCATAATGGTTGAATCCTTAAGACCATTTCTAAGATCCTACCTAGCTGGTGGAACTCCACAACAAAAAAAGGTTATGCGGTCCTCTTGGCATGTCATGCTGCCCTTGATATGAACAACACCCACACATCCATTGAAACATATGCATCCATGGTCCCGAAACTAGTTGCTGACAAGAAGAGAGGGTGTATCAGAGTAATGATGATTTTTGAGGAAATAAACACTCTCATTCCATCTTTCACGTTCTTCAAGCTGTCGCAAATTTCTAGAGAAGGCAATAAAGCAGCTCAAAGATTAGCTGCATTGGGTTTGGGAAGCAATGTTGAGCTAGCTTTTTTTGATAGTTTCCCACGGGTTCTCTTTAAACCCCATTGTATGGACGTTTCATCTTAATACAATGACCCTTTTGTACTTAAAAAAATCTAAAACAAATGGTAACAAATCACTATTTTTTAATTACTTTGAACTTTTCTAACTTCAAAATCATAAATTTGATTGCTATGTGGATTTGACCGATTATCTAATCAGTATCAAATTAAATATAGAACTTTTTAAAAACCTCTATTCAACTCCCCTTCTTGGCTATTAAATATTCTACCATAAATCACTCAATAGTTAATATATGATTTGTAAATAGTATTCAAATTTGATTGCAAGGTCATTAGTTAACAAAATGATTGCATTACTAAATAACATGACTTTGTCCAAGTATTGGAGAATCACAATTTCATGCACAAAATTTTATCAAAATGATTCATAAAGATAAATTAAGGGAGTGATTTGTAAATATTGCATGAGTGAGAATGATGAACAAGTAAATTGAATTGGGGCTAATTTTTATCAACAAACTTGACGATTTCATCAAAATAGTGTTGGGTCTAAAAATGAGCAACCATTGTTTAAATGAACCAATGTTCAATGGAATTTATGAGTTGTAGCTCAAAATAGACCTTTTAGCCAAATTTTGGTATGTTACAACTCTCCACCCCTAAAAGAGTATTTCATCCCCAAAATTGGCTTAGTTGGGTGCTACTCTCCACCCCTTAAAAGGATTCAATTAGAAATTCAAATCGGTATATCAACTACAAGATTTTCTCATACCCACAAGGTTCAGACTGAGCTAGAGAAATCATCGATGAAATTCAATGAAATCTATTTTCTTTGTACCTATACTATTATAAAGAAAGTAATTTCTTGAGGGGAAAACCTTTTGGTTCAAAACAAAAATCAAAGTCACAATAACCTCATGTCTACACCCTGGTTACTAGTGTTCCATCATCCCAACTACTTGATACATTTTTAGGAGTTTAGATTTCTATGAAACATAAAGAGTCACCTGAGCACTTAGTGTTGCCTAGTTCATGTAATTCTTCTATGTTCACATACACATTTCTAGTTTACAAATGTAAGTTATGAAAATCAAATTTTTTTACACCACAAAATTATTGGATGAACTATATTTATCATATCAAAATTTAAAATATCATCAAAGATTAATCGATATTATTGTCAGTAATCATTATGTGATGTTTTATAGGGTCAATTTTTTTGATATATTTATTTTTTACTTCTTCATTATTAGTGGGTGGTATATTTCATTAATATGATTTTTAGTTCAACATAGGTTACCCAATGTTTAATATTTCTCTAAAAATTTTGTAGTTTTATAAAGCTAGAGATCCTAATATTTTACACATTATGTCATTTAGTTATCTTATTATGGAATGTGATGTAATTTTTAAATCTTATTTTCTTTTTCAAATTTTCATCTATATAGATCTAATATTATATTTGTAACAACTTTTATTTTGTCTCATAATTGCATATATAGAAGGATAATTTATTATTTATCCAAAACCCATTAATTTTATTTGTGAACAAGATTTGTATTAGTAGGGTTTTTCTTTTACTAACATATTGTCATTTATTTCTATTCAACTAAAGGTGTTTAAACATACATACATCTTTTAATCACAATAGTGACTAAATAATACGTTACGCCTTTCCCAAGTAGTAGACAACGCTTCGACCATGTTGGTATGTAAAGTGAGAAACCCCACCACCACTTAAGTCGATTGGGAGTAATTATTGTCAAAACCTTCACAAAACATCCTTCCTTAGACACCTCAGCTCATTCTACTCACATGGTAATTGTTTAATATGGATTAATTAAAAAAAATTGGGGTAAATTATTTATCACTCCAACATATATTATAAGGTTCCAAATGGAAGTTATCAATTATATGAAATTTACCATTCTAGAGTTTACTATATTTATTTTTTTCTTTTTACACTAACAAGTGGTTGTACCTAACTAATGAGGAACTCTTGGATACTCTTCCCATTTATACACCTAAAGCGGTGAGTCTAATGTTCCAAGGTTCTCACTATAAGTCTATATATATGCATCTTAAATACTTATCCTCAATAATATTCCAATGTGAATCTATGCATGGGGAGTCCAAACCTAGTAAATGAGAGAAGTATGTTTATGAGTTTCTAGATTAAGGAACTTACCTTACATCCAATGCTCTTAGTATTTCCTTTGTGCAACCTAGGTATACCCTAATAATTAATCCAATGATACCAAAGTCTATTGTCTACTATCTACTCCATTTTTAACCCTAGTTTTTCTGAGACAGGAATGAGTCTCAACTTTGGTAGGCCCCGATACAATGTTGTAAAGACTCAGTCTTTATGATCAAATATTTAAGAAACTTGCATAAAAAAATATAAGCAAATCTTTTCATTCATAAAATTTTCTCATAGTACATGATGTTTTTTTCTAAAATGATACATATACACTAAATACTAAAACTTCAGTAAATCTAACATTCATCTTCTAACAGAGGGCTATCTCATGCAATCACTTCTAGGTTGTCGCTTATCACATACCCTTGAGTTCCTAGACGGAATAAAACCCACACATAGGCCCCAACAAAGGTGGCACAAAATTGATATTTGGAAGTTACATAATATGAACCCCTCCACAAAGTATTTTTATGACAAATGAAAATGAATATGAAATATAGGTAAGTTCGAAAGGTTGCAATGGGTTTTCAAGTTCTATAAGATTCAATATCTAGTTTTTGAAAGTAGTAATTTGATTTTAATAGATAACACATGATAATGTCTATTTTGTTGGGAAAGCCATGTTCTCTCCATGGAGAACTACAACACACCAACTGTGTTTCCCCATATATATAGGGACATCATGCCCTTCTCTTTGTGCATAGTCCTGGATGAAACAATCCACTAAAACAATGGGCACTAGCCTGCCCTTTTCAACATTTAAACAATGAGCTGCTATTATCAAGATTTATTTTTGGTGTCTTTCAAGGAAGAGAACTAAAGTTTAGCACAATTTTCAACAAACATAACTAATCATGCATGCCAGCAATGAGGGAAATAAATTTTCAAATAGAAATAGAAATTTTTTATTTTTCAATCAAATGTATCCAAAATTTAAAATGTTTCAAGTACTGACTCCATGGGAAAACCAAGAGAAAGAGATCTACTAAAATAGAAGATGCATGCCTTTGTGAAGTATTAAGATCTTTTGATCAGCTTGTAGAGAAGATTCAAAGGTTTTGGCCTCTAGGAATATATAAGAATCTGATCCAAACGAGGGAGGAATCCATGACTACCCCTCGATCGTACATGGTTGTATTTGATCTAGATAGAATGTTTGTCCATTGTGGTAGTTATATAGTTCCTAAATTTTCCAACTGATCTGAACTCACAAGCTCCACAACACCATGAATTTGTGACTTCCTGTGTGAGGGGCATGTGATGAGTATAGCTACACTTGGTCAAGGATGACCATATTGTCAAGGATCCCATGTGAATCTCGACTTCTTACAACATTTTAGGTTGTTGACATGGGTTTTGGGTTCCTATGATTTATCTAGAGAGGAAGAGGAGGAGGATTGCTTGACTACATGAATTGAAATTGTGCAACAAGTCTTGAACATGATAGGTCTATTCCAATGATGTAGGTGTGCATCGCGGTTCCTCTAGACTCTCTAGAATTTTGATGGTGTCTTCTTCATGTCTTGATCTCAGTGGTTGTCCCCTGGTGATGTTGTGTGACACTGCATGTTGTAGATATGTGATTAACATCATGCATGGGTCAACTAAACAAGTCATTACTATGGTTAAGGGGGTCGAGACTTAGTAGGTTGGTGACCTACACATATGTTGTATATTTGGCCAGAATTAGTGGTGTAGGACATGAATGTTTGGATGAGACCTTCTGGAGTCAATTCATCCATGTCCAGGTGTTATAGTTCTTCTTCCATGATGGATATCAAGGTTTTATGGGTCTAAAATTAGGGAGGGTGGACAGGGAAGTCGAGATCCATTAGGTTTTAGTAAACCTAGTGGAGCCACCTCTAGTGGTCGCAGTGGGGGCAATTGTGGTTGTAGGTTTGTGGTCAACGAGGTCTTGTACAATCTGGTGTAGGTCAGGTTCTCATTGTCTTTATATGTTTAGAGTTATATATTGGATAAGGATTGGTGTTGTATACCCAGGTTACCTATGACTGCAAATCATGAGAAGCAGAGCCTAGGGTGAAGAGCAAGGTTGGAGATCTGTTTGGTTCTTAGGAGTTAAATTGACAGTTTTATCATGTTAGATGAACATTACATTTTCCTCTGGCACCTTTTGTTAATAGTATGTGTGTTAGTGGTGTTGGTTAGCAAAAAATTATCTTTTATGGTAGGTTGAGATTATGGAGTAGAAGCACAATCATGAGAAGTTAGGCGCTAATCGAGGAGGGTTGTGTGGGGAAGAAGTTTTCATCCCTATGGTTGCCCGCATGCGGAGTTTTAAAGGAGAAGATGTATTTTCTCAATTACCCAAGATATTTAATTTTAATATAAATGGTAAAAAGTCACTATTTGATAATTACTTTGAATTTTTCTAACTACAAAATTATAACTCTAGTTTCTATGAGGATTTGGTCGTGCATCTAATACCTATCAAATTAAACATGAAAATTATTAAAACCCAGTATTCAAAGCCCCATCTTGGATGCTACATTTTCCACCATAAATCACACAATAATTAAAATATGATTTTATAAATAGTATTCTAAATTTCATTCCAAGGCCATAAGTTAAAATTGAGTCTATTACTAAATAACACGACCTTTTCTAATTATCAGAACACCAAAATTTCAGATTACACAATTTTTTTTGAAAATGATCCATAAAGATAAGTTAAGGGAGTGATTTGTAAATGTTACACGAGTATGAGAATTAACAAGTGAATTCAATTGGGGCTAATTTGAATGAAGGGACCTGCCAATTTCATCAAAATAATGATTGAGTCTAAGAATGAGAGACCACTTTACAAATGAACCAATGTTAAAGGGAAAATATGGGTTGTAGCTCAAAATAGATTTAGTACCCAAATTTGTATATGTTACAATGTGATGTGCAAATCATGTATTCATACATCCTCATCTTAAAAAGTCTCCTTATGAACTTCTTTCTCTAAATATCCTAAAGTTGACTATTTTCATACCTTTGGAACTATTACCACCAAGAATGATAGAGATAAATTTAATTTAAATTCATAAAAAGCATTTTTCTAATGGCGTTCAACCACAAAAAAAGATTATGAAATCTAAAATCTCATCACTAAGAAAGTTGAAGAATCATTTCACATTAATTCCTTGAAAATTTACAAAATAGCGCATTAGATAATTTTTTTTACTCCCAATCATAGAAGACTTAACCATTGAAACTAAAGATGATAACATTATTGAAAATGAATGACATGCACAACCTCCTTCTCCTCCACCTAAGTTAATTAAAGATGGTCTTTAAGAACTATCATTGGAAATCCACTTGAGAGTAAAGGCTAGATCATAATTTAGTGATGAAGCAAACATGGCATATGTATCAACCATTGAACCTAAAAAGGTGGATGAAGCACTTAAAGTTGATTTTTGGATAATTTTCATGAAATAATAATTAAATCAATTAATGAAAATTGTGTGTGGGATTTACTTTCAAAACCCAAGTGTAAAACAATCATTGTTACTTGATGAATGTATATTATCCACTTTCAATTACAATTTTCATGAATTTTTCTTAGGATTTATTTCATCTTTTTCTAATTTTTAGAACTAAAATAATTTTCCCACTTCTGAACCAATAATGTGCATTTTCATCTTTTTTCTTGGTATTTTGTAGACTTTTCCTCCATGAGAAATTCTGACCAACTTAGCACTCCAATCGATCGGTTCATGCTATGAACTGATTTTATCATTCATAAAAGAAGTAGCATTTTAGAGCCTAAATTGTTGTTTCACTACTCGCTTCCACTCTTCCAAACCAGCAATTCAGTAGTTGAAATGGGTGTCTCACTTGCCCAAATGCTCATCTCATTTCTTCAATCGAGCATTCCAAGTTTCAACTGGCTCTGTTGGATTTCTTATCTCCAAGCTTCCTTTCTAGCATGCCGCCACTTCACATTAGGGTTTCTCCCTTATCTTGCACACACTCAGAAACCAACCAACTGTCCCATATACCAGACATCTTGTTCAAGATTTCTTTGAGGCTAAAATTCAATTCAAACGGTGTTGCTACCTAGTTTTAGGGTTTTGTCTTGATGCCAAAATGCATGTGCAACTTCGGGCCCCAACATATTGGTTCGAGTTTTAAACTAGTAGGTTTGTTGCACATGGTCAAAACATTTCAGTGGGTGCCACCCTTCTTTTCAACTTCCTCCCCAGCAAAGACCCCTTGGGTGTAGAAAATGCTTTTCAACTTCCTCCCCAGTAAAGACCCCCTTTCCCTCAAGCCAAAAATCATACACCACCAGGTTTTCCCAAAAACAACAATGAGAAAAACTTAGGGAATCAGGTAAATTAGATGAGTAATTTCCAAAATCATGGACCTTACTATGGGCTACAATATCAAAATCTGAACTAACTAGCACCACCAATGCAACAGAACATCCCCACTCCTTTTTCCAATAGTGAGAATAAAGATGATCTGGAATAATGCACCCTTTCGACAAACCAAAATCTCCTTTCCCAGCAGGCCCACTAAAAAGCATTGATGCCCAATTTTCCCTTCTTAACGCCGACCAGAAATGTCCTGCCAACACTTTTGAAATGGAAACCAGAAAATAACCCAAATCATCCTGAGAAACTTAAGGTTGTCTTTAACCATTCGGGAAAGATACATGCTCCTCCCCCTCATTCTGAAAAGTATCCAGTCATACCCTTGGATTTAAAAAATGGAGACACTATGGGCATTGAAATGCAACCTCTACCTGAACTCTCCATGCCCATCCCTGAAGCTCCACAACCATAGGTTAATGAGCCTGATATCCCTATCTAAAAGCCCCATCCACCATAACAAGCCCTCCTAAGGCAAAATAGACTAGATTCATGTTTCATGAAGTTTAGGGAGGCCATGAAAAAGTTACATGTGGACATTCCCTTTTTGGATGCTCTTGCTTACATGCCTTCCTAGTCCAAGTACATGAAAATGTTTTTGACTAGGAACTGTGCCACCGAATAGTATGAGATGGTAAAACTTGCTAGGACCACCTTATATATCAATAAAAGCAAACTGCCTAAATAATAGAAAGACCCTGGTTCCTTTGGGATTGGGTGTTACACAGGTGATAATATTTTCAAGAAAGGTCATGCAGACTTAGGTGCCAGTATTTCTATTATGCCTTATAGTCTTTGCGGGAGTCTAGGGTTTGTTGACATTCTACCCACTACCATGACCATCTAGCTGGCAGATGCATCCATCACGAATCCTATGGGTATTATTGAAGATATACATATATGTTGGGAAATATGTCGATGTTCCATGTGATTTTATTATCATGCACATCAAGGAAGCTTTATGTTACCCCCTCATCTTTGGTGTCCTTTTTGGCCACTTCCTGAGCTTTGATTTACGTCGAAGAGAGAACCATTATTCTACGTCTTGGAAGATAGACCCTAGAGTTTAGGGTTTTTGAAAGCATGTGAGGAACGTGCTTCCAAGAAGAGTTTTATCTCCTTGATTGTTTTGATAAGCTTTTCCAGACAAGACAAGAATGGGAACTACTTGAGGATCATATCCACGCTGCCCTCATGGTGCCTCATGAATGTGTCTTTGAAGATGAACAATTAGATGATTTTAGAGATCGCCTAGACACCTTTGAAGAGATCCCTGATGGGCAATTTGAAGACCTTAAAATGATCTCTCTTTTAGAAGAAAAGCCTGAACCCCCAAAGGCCCCTGAAATGAAACCTATCCCAGAAGGACTAAAATATGTTTTTATTAATCAAAAATAAGTTTTCCCAATCATAATTAACCCAGATCTACTAATGAATAAGATGATAAGCTCATAACTGGCTTTAAAAAAGGACAACTGTACTAGGGTAAAAATTGACCAATTTGACAGGCATTAATCAAGCCATTTGCATGCATAAAATCCCTACGATAGAAGAGTACAAACCAATTAGGGACTCTCAACGGAAATTAAATCCCAAAATGAAAGAGGTTGTCTGCTTAGAATTTATCAAGCTTTTGACTGCAACAATCATCTACCCGATCTATGACTCCCCATGGGTTAGTCTTGTCTAAATGGTACCCTATCAAGCGGGAACCACAATCGTGAATAATGATAATATGAGCTCATCCCCACCCATACTATTTAAGGGATGTAAGATATGCATTGATTATAGAAAACTGAATAAGTTTCCTACAAAATATCACTTCCCACTTCCCTTTCTAGATCAAGTACTAGAACATATTTCCCACCAACAATATTTCTATTATCTTAATGGCTATCCAAATTTTAATAAGATTCCCATTCATCCTGCTGATCAGGAGAAAATGACCATGATCTACCTGTTTGGCACTTATGAGTTTTGGAGAATGCCCTTTGACTTATGTAATTCCCCTACCACCTTCTAGCGGTGCATGTCTACTATTTTTGTTGGGTTGACTATAACTATGATGGAGGTATTTGTGGATGATTTCTCTATTTATGGAAAATGTATAGACTCTTGCCTTAGACATCTATCCCTTGTTCAAGAAAAGTGTGACGAAGCACACTTGGTATTAACTTGGGGGAAATGTCACTTTTTGGTGATACAAGGTATTGTCTTGGGTCATAGGGTTAGTTGTGGTGTAGAGGTGGATAGATCCAAGATCGAGGTCATAACCAAACTTCCCCCTCCTTCTTCTATCAAGGACATATGTACCTTCCAGGGGCATGCTGGCTTGTATCGACGATTCATTCATGATTTTTTAAAAATCATCAAACCTCTTACCAACCTCATCCAAAAAGATACTCCCTTTATTTTTGACAATCTTGCATGACCAATTTCCTTTGTTTGAAAGAGGCCCTCACTTGCACGCCAATCATCTATTCTCCCAATTGGTCTTTACCTTTCAAAATCATATGTGATCCTAATGACTTTGTTGTCGGTGCCATTCTTGGATAGCATGTTGACAAGAAGCACCATGTGATTTACTGTTATTCCAAAACTCTCGATGATGCACAATGAACTACACCACCACCAAGAAGTAAATGTTATACATTGTTTATGCCTTTGATAAGTTTTTCTCTTACTTAGTTGGGTCCAAGGTGATTTTCTACATGGACAATGCAGTCATTAGATTCCTGATGACCAAAAAGGATGTGAAACCCTATCTCATTTGTTGGATCCTTTTTCTATAAGAATATGATTTAGAAATATTAGATAATAAGGGTTGTGAAAACTTTGTATGATGCCATTTAGCTCTTGTGATGATGATACAATCCCCATCAATAACTCTTTACGCAATGGAAATTTACTTAAAAATGAATCCCTAAATATATGATATGCATTTTATGTTAATTATCTTGTTGCAGGTGTCCTACACCTTGAAAATAAGGGATACACTAAGAAGAAATTTTTACAAGATATTGAAAACTATTATTGGGATGGACGCAATCTTTTAAGACTATGTGTCGATGGGATTTATCGCAGTTGTGTTACTCACAAAAAAGCTCGTGACATTCTAGAGTAGTGTCATTCCTTCCCCACTAGAGGGCACATTAGTTCTCATAAAACTTCTACAAAAGATCTTGAGTTAGGATTTGTTTGGCCCACCTTTTTCAAAGATTCCTACGAATTCATTCTATCTTGTTATCAAAGCCTAAGGAACAAAAATATTTCCAAAAGAGATCAAATGCCCATGACCTCTAGGCAAGAAATCAAGATTTTTGATGTCTGGGTGTGAACTTTACAAGACCCTTCCCTTCCTCTTGTGGGTACCTATATATCCTAGTGGCTATGGATTATGTTTCAAAAAGGGTAAAAGGCATCCCCACTATGAATGTGACTCCAAATAAGTTATGAAGCTTTTTCAATAATTCATTTTCCCTAGGTTTGGGGTGCCTAGCACCATTATTTTCGATAGGGGTTCACATTTTCTAGAGAAAAGCTTTGAAACATTACAGAGTCCACCACAAGGTCACCTCTCCTTGCCACCCTCAGACTAGTGGTCAAGTTGAGTTTTCGAATAGGCAAATTAAATCAATCCTATAAAAGACCAATCAATAGATCTATAAAAGATTGAGCTTTGAAACTTAAGGATGCCTTGTGGGCATATAGAACTACCTACAAAACAACCACTGGTACCTCTCCTTCAAATTAATTTATGGCAAATATTTCCATCTACCCATTTGATTCAATCACAAAACTAGATGGGCCATCAAAATTTTATATTTTGTCTTATCTACCATAGGAGAAAATCATTTTCTTCAGATGTAGGAATTGAAAGATCTTAGTATGAAAACTTATGAGAATGTCCAGATTTATAAAGATAGAACCAAATTATGGCATGACGGTCATATTAGAAGAAAAGATATTCCAGACGGTGAACAAGACCTAGTCTATAATTCTAGGTTGAGGCTCTTCCCTAGAATACTCAAATCTAGATGGTATGGACCCTAGCTCATCAAACATGCCTATCCACATTTCCCTTTTATCCTTTGGGACACATGGAAATGTGAATTTCTCGTCAATGGGGATAGGGTAAAATAGTACATTACTGTTGAAGATTTCATAGCTTCTGACACACACTACCTTCCTATTATTCAAGATTTAGAATTAAATGATCATCCACCCCCACCCAATGCTTAGCTAGAATTGTCTCCATGATACTTCTTTTTCGGGCCTTTGACATAAAATTGGATGCTTGTGGGGAGGCAACCCACTTTTCCCATATTAACACTTTTTATTTCTCGTATAAATTATTTTATCTAACCCTTGCCTTATTTCCCTTTTTTCTTTGTTTATATATATATATATATATATATATATATATATATATATATATATATATATATATATATATATATATATATATATATATATATAAAGAATAAATTGAAATGGTCGATTGAATACCCAACCTAGAGTCACACTCTAACAAAGTTGGGTGTTCCGAAATCGGCGAATAGATCAGTTCAGGTATTAAAATCATCATTTCACACATCAAGAAAGTCGTTCCAAATGATGAAAATTTTGAATTTCAAACAACACATGGCCAATCATGATGTCTCAACTGGTCATTTCAAATTGTCAAACAATCAATTTGTGATTATGAGTGGTGATCCAAAGGAACTTCCACCTTGGGTGTTGAACCATCTATTGTGCCACCCATGACTCTCCAACCAATCAGTAGGGTCTTCCAACGGTCATTTCACAAGAGAGAGTTGGCCTATAAGATGGACAACACAAAGGTGGGGACATTCACACAACAATTTCTAGCCCTAGCTACCTCTCCCCCTATTTCACATTAATTCAAAATCTCTATCCCTTTGCAGTAGCCGGCATCCCTCACAACCATGAGCTAAGCATTTTATCTGACTGTCTTGTCGTTAGATGATGATTCTACGATGATGCCCCATTATGACACTCCCCCTCCTCTGGACCCTTTTTCATTATCATCGCCTCATCGCCACCTCCAAAAACTGAGAATTCGTTTCCCATCGAGTTGAACATACACCCTTTAGGATGCCACTTCACTACTTCCAAATGGTCGATTCATACATCAATCGGTCGTTTCATGCTAGTTCCTGAGTGACCCCAATTTTTTGACCCTAGTCCCCTTTGTCACCCTGAGATACTACGACAAGAACTCTTCATACCCCTTTCTCCAGCAAGCTACACCTACTCCACCCATGAGTTGAAATGAGTGTTTGGTGTACTAACTAAGCAGATGAAGGCATCTACTGCTCACCCTTGTGTGCTGAATCGATCGTCTAACAGGCTGAAATGAGGGTTTTAGTACACCAACCAACCATTCCATTTCCCAAACGAGAATTTTAGAGTTTCCAACAACACGTATATGTCTAAAGGGGATTCTTGACAAGGCCTTTTTGGCTTTTTCTGTAAAGGAAAATAGCTCACAAAGAAGAATGTCTCCTGCCAGCCTCCTGGACATTCCACTTTGGCCAGTGGCATCCATATATAGGAACCCATAGGTAATTTCTCACATGCAATGGCTAAGGAGATGTTGCATGACCTCGAGGAAGAAGAGAATTGTATCTGTGAGGTGGTGAAAGGTTAGTTTTGACATGACCCTAACTCTATCAGGCCTCATTCGCCTCGCATGAATCCGGTCCCAGGAAGGTACTCCCAGTTCATCAACCACAAGCATTCTGAGCAATTTGACCACTTAACATGCATTGGAGTTTCACTCCACATATGGGCTTGCAAAACCACTCTTATTTCCCTCGGCATAAAGGACATAGTTGACAACATCCTCTGGGGAAACCATATTCTCATGTTCCCCTATCACGACCTTTTAATGTATGGTGATCTCACTCTCGAGTTCATGTCCAGTTTTTTATGCTTCCACTACTCACAAGGAAACTCTAACTGCAATGATAGGATATTTGAGGAAGAATTCGAGATCTCTGTAAGACATCTCACATCTATTAACCTCAACAACAATGACTTTGACTAGCTCTCTCGTTGTATGGAGCATCATTGTGATGCCTATTCTGGCAACTACAACTTGGAGAAATTCTGGGAAGACATTATTGGACTCAAACCCAAGCTACCCAATGGCCCCAAGTCCTCCAACACTAAAAACCCAGTTGTTTGTTATCTCCACCGAATCTTATTCTACATTATCTTCAATAGGGAGGGTACACAAGGTGTAGTCACTCACCTTGAACTATATACCCTATGGTGCTTGTTGAATGACAAGCCTTTCAAATGGGGGAATGATATGCTTACCTATCTCAATTATTAGGCAAGTCACACCAGATAATCTTCCTTCTACATCAGCCACATATTGACCTCCGTAACCAACTTCTTAGGCTACACTCACATCTCTTTCCCACAATTGGAGCTTAAACATCACTGAGTTGACTGTGCGTATTTGAAGGAATGCAAGTTCATCCACTACAAAGCAAAGAATTTTTACAACTTGACGTTCAAGGTCACTTCAGTCATCCGTGAGCTTCCCCAACATGCCAGGTTTGTGGAAGAAAATCTAGTGTTTGATCTTCCTACCCTACCTACACATATTGTGAAGTTCTATCTAGAGCATCCCAACCCTGATGATGTCCCAGAGCTTGCCGCTCATAGGAGGACTGTCTCAAATGGAGGCAAACGATGATGTGATTGGACCTGCTTCTCCACCTTCTCGATGTCGCACACGGAGATGCACTAGTAATGAAGAGGCACATATGAGACTTAAGGATTTTATGAAATATGGGACCAGTAGGACCAGATCCAATAAGAGCAGCAATGCCAAGACCATCAACTAAACAATCTCTACCTCATGCAGCGTTCTCAGGAGTCTTGGCATGTGGATTACGTCCACTGTGCCCCAAGCTAACCTCCCTATGAGGAGTATGGGACCCATCTGGCCTACGCTGACCCCGACTTCCCATACTAGGGAACATTCTACTACAACTCCACCTCTTCTTCTTCTCATCCACAACCTTGTTATCCTCCATTGTAGTGATCTTCTTCCACCATCGCAGATTTTGGATTTTTTGAGTATGAGAAAAAATTCTAATTCAGGGTAGAGGTGGGTGGTATCTTCTTATTCCACCCTCTTATTTTGTTTTTTAGTATTATCTTTTCATCATTTTATTCTGTATGTAGTTTGTTTTAAAACTTTCATTGTTTTTCTTTAAAATTTTGAAAGTGGCCTTTATCTAGTCAGCCAAAGATGAATCAATTTATATCATGTACCCCTTTGAATTCGATAATACTTATCTATAAAACTTTTACAAATTTCCATGACTAAAAACACCATGTCACTCAGGACTCCAAAACTAGAATTACTCCATGGAAAAGTTGGCAAGCCATATTGCATCAATAAGAACCAAACATGAATGGTACTTGTTTTGAGTTGTAGATTGGCATGACGTATCTATTGTGTAATGTGTTGCTAGGAAGGATCGATCCAATATAATAACACTCTCTAAAAAAATGTAAAAGTTTTGGAAGAACAGGAACAACCTTCTCTGACCTCCACTCCTCAAAAGAAACAAAAATCACCTAATGCCAAACCCCAAATCTAGGGTGGCATGCCTCCCCCATCTTCATTCTTCCATACCCCTTGTAATTGAATAGGGGCATACCATCAAATGATGCCAAAGAGCACAAAAAAAAACTTTGTTCCATGTAATTGCATGTCCACGAATAAAAAAATTCCAAGTTGAATAGAGGAGCGATCATCTTCTTCTACACTTCTTTCGTCTTGTTCCTATGAAAAAACTCACAAAAAGAAAATAGGGGGGTGTCAAAGTAGTAGTGAGATAAAGCTTGTTTTCTACAAGGTTTTGATTTAGGAACAAGCTATGAAACATGTTTTGACATGGAATATGGAATTTCACATTATGTGGTTCTAGTAGATTGGGTCTCTTGGCCAAAAATAAGAGGTAAGGGAATAAAGTAATGTTATGAGGGTGAGGATAGACATGTTGCTAGAACAAATTAGAATTATTTGTTATTTTATTTACTTGCAGACAAGCAAAAGATTGAGTCTTGGGTATTTTGATGAATGCATATTCATCCGCTTTCAGCTAAACTTTTTATGAAATTTTCTTAGAATTTATTTCAAATTTTGCTTATTTTTAGAACTAAATGCAATTTCCCCACTTCTCAACCAATAATGCACATTCTCATCTTTTTACCTTGTATTTTGCAAGTTTTTTCTTCATGATCAAATTTTGACTAACTCAGCACTCCACCCAATCAGTTCATGCTATGAACCAGACGTTTCATTCTAAAACAAGCTACACTTCAGATCCCAAATGTGTGTTTCACTACTCAGTCCCACTCTTCCACACCATCCATTCAGCAGCTGAAACAGACATCTCACATGCCCAGACTCTCGTCTCATTTCTTCAATCGAGTTTTCTAAGTTTCAACCAGCTCTAGTGCAATTTTTACCTCCAAGTTGCCTTAACACTGTGCCGCCACTTCACATTAGGGTTTCTCCCTTGTGTTGCAATGACTCCAATGCCAACCGATTGTCCCATGTACCATATGACTGGTTCAAGATTTCTTCAAGTCCAAATTTTAATTCAAACAAGGTTGCCACCTAGTTTTAGGGTTTTGACTTTCTATCAAAACGTTTGTGCCACTACAGGCCCCAACTGATCGGTTTGGGTTGTAAACCGATCGGTTCGCCACAACGCGATCAGAACATTTCAAAGGTCTCCACACTTCTTTTGTTCATCCCTTTTTTAGGGTTTTCTCCCCCTTCTTCCCTATAATAGGAGGGAGGACTCCACAAGAAAGGGGATCTAAATTTTTTGACTCACACTTTACATTTCAGCAATTGTTATTTACATTCCTGCTTTATGTACTCTCAATTCCTGGAATTAAATTAGTTCTTTTTTATATTCTTCTTGGTTTTCTCACTAGGAGCACAAAACTAAGAGGAAAGGTCATTTCATTATCACTAGCTAAGATCCTTTTGGACTCTTTGTCCTCTAGTATATGGCTTCCTCTCTTCCTTCAGTTTCTCTCTCTTTAACTTCCATGGATAGTGAGTAGTCTTTTATATCGGGGCATGGGGAGTAACCTCATAGACATAGTAAACTTGACCTTGATCTTTAGGATAAACTCTTGTTAGATGGCTCCTTGTTTGGAGTTTTGCTGATGTAAATGACTTGATCTCTCGTTTCCTTTGTGAGTTAGTCTTTGGGGATGTCATCTTGAACCTGAGGCTTGGAACAACCAAATGAATTTATAAGGATCCATATGTGATCGTAGAAAGATCCTTATTGGGATGATCGGGATAGGATTTACAAACACTAGGACCAATGGGTTTGTAGGGAGTTTGTTTTTCATAGATGCATTTTTGAATACTTCGCAAACCCTCTTTTAACTTGTTTATCTCATAGATTTTTCGATCTAGTTTCATGCAGTCTATGGTGGAAAATTCCATAACCCAGATATCTTATTCCATTGACTCAATCCTATTTCTTCAATCGATCATTTCAACTACCTTCTTTACTTTGTTATCATAGATAATTCTTTCCTTATTGTCCTTAGAATAACTTTCTTATTACTTGTTCATAGTCTAACTCTTTTTTGAATTGTACTTAGTGTAACTTTTACTTCATTGCACAATTTACTTATTGTTCTAGTGTAATCAAGTCATCAACCTATGGATCTTTACCTTTTGCATCTTTTCTTAAGGTTTTTTGGTTTGGAAATATTATTATTTAAAATGTTTTTTGTGGACTGATCCTTTCTATACTAATAAATTATCTTAAGTGGTTGTTTTGCCATTAAAAAGGATAAACTCTCGAATTAATCATCTAACTTTTGGTGTGCAAAATGACATGTGTCAGTACTAAATGGGTTTTTGTAAGAAGCTAAGTTAAGTCGAAGAAGTAGTAAGAAATTAACCTAAATTTGTTGATCAAGATTATGATAGACAAGAATGGATAGGCTGTGATGAAACATGTGCACCAGTTTCCCATCTTGAATCTATTTGGATGCTTTTAGCCTTAAAAACATACAAGAATATCAAACTATTTCAAATTGATGTGATGTTTCTTAAATGGAATAATTGAGGAGGAGGTCTATTTTTATCATCACCCTTGTTTTGAGGGAATAAATCATCTCAACTATGTCTATAAACTCAGAAAGGAATTATATTGGTTAAAACAAGCCCTTATAAATTGGTATGATCCCATTAACACTTTTCTTTTTATAAATGAATTCACTATTGGAAAATTTGGCTCTACTTTGTTCAACAATAGATATGATTTTGTTCTTCTCATTTTCCATAACGACATTGACTATATTATTGTTGGAGCATCTCAAGAATCATTGTGTTCTAAATTTAGTGATATCATGAAAAAAGAATTCAAAATGAGCCTTATGCGAGAATTGACATTCATCTTGGATTTTCAATTAAAAGAAGACCCTTGTGGAATTTTATTGAACCTAAGAAAAAATATACTAAAGAACTTTTTAAAAGATTTAACATGGATATTTGAAAACATGCTTCTAGTTCTATGGAAACATCAACTAAAATTGATAAAGACTAGGATTGTGAGCCAATTGACAATTCCTTATATAGGGGTATGATAAAATTTTATTGTACCGAAATACTTCTCTTGCTAATATTATGTTTGTCGTCAACTTATGTGTCAATCCAACTCTATGCCATCCCATCTAGTTGTTATTAAATGAATCCTAAGATATCTTTTTTCTAGAAAAAAATATAGCATTATGTTTTCTTAGTATCAAAGTTTTGATTTATAATTGTATATTGATGATGACTATGAGGGTTCTCAAGTTGATCATAAAAGTTTCCAGTGGTTTTTGTTTTTACTTTGAAATTTATTAGTATCTTGGTTTAGTATGAAATGAAACAAGAATTCTCTAATTACCAAAGTTTAAGATATGGTTGGCGGTAGTTTTTGTGCATAATTCTTATGGATAAGAAAAGTATTAAGAGATTATGGCTTCATGCCATCCACGACTTCCTTTTTCTGTGATTACACAAGTGCATTAATTCTAATCCATATTCCAATTTTTCATAGTCATGCCAAGCATATAGTAATTTTACATCTTTTTCCTAGAGATCATATTGACAAATAAGACATATGCATGCACTATGTAGATATAAAAAATAAATTGGCAAAAATATCTAGAAAAGTCCTTGCTTTTGACTCCTTTGGAGTTATTAAAGAGAAATTTCGTGTTTTTTCTCAAGAAGATGTTTATTTTGATCTATTTTCAAATTGAAATCTCAAATTCTCTATATTGGTTATCATGTTGAATTTTATTTTTATTTTTCACATTCATTATTGTGCATTTTTTAATATTACTAATTAATATTTCCTAAACTTTATTAAAATAAGTCCAAAAATTTTGTTTTGCAATTTTTATGTATTTCTAACTCTTTGAGAATCATTTGCAAGATTAAAAAATATCTTATCATTGCCAAATTCATTATTGTTAAAATGAGTTACTGACATTCATTCAATCAAAAAGCATTTCTACTGAGATCACATTTATTTGCAAATAAGTTTGACCGACAAATTCTAATTGGAGTGTATCTTGACCAAATTGGTTTTAATCTGTCCATTGCATCCCTCAGTTAAAAAAGGGTTTGACTGTGGACCTCATTATTGCCTCTAATACACTCCAACATGGCTATTTTCTATATTCCTTCATTTGTAAAATTCTCCCACTTCCCTTGTTCCACTTTTTCTACATTTTTTCCCTCCATTTTCAAGAGCTACCTTCATTCAGATTTCATATTTCACTTTTATCCATGACTCTTATTCAATGGAAACTCTTTCTTGTGGTGGTGGTGAGAAGAAGAGGTCCGAGAAGGCACCCATAAACACGTTGGTGATTATTAACAACATTACATTCATCAACTCATTTATTGTAAACAAGTTTCTTAAGCCTTCCTCTCGTCCACCTCTTCCAAGACGTTTGGTGGATTCACTCCCTTATTGAAGCTCTTGATCTCAAATCTCTCTTTGACTTTTAATACATTTTATATTTTATCTCTCCTTCCAACAAAAGTTGGTTGACTAGATTTGTCCATGAGATTTTTGCACCTATATGTAGTGGATCAAACTGAATTTTATATTTTTCCATGGTAAATGGTCTTGCATTTTAGTTTGATGAATACTAAATCTATAACTACCATAATAGATAAAGACAACTATTCCAACCTCCTTGATTTTACTTCTACCAATCCTCTCAATGATATTTATCAATATAAATGCACCTATGTTTCCCTTTCATATATTCATCAATCCTTTATGATTCCTGGTGCTACAAATCGTGATACACTAGGAGATAATTTTTGTATTCTCTTATACTAAAAGCATGGATCTTAAATATCATATTAACCTCAAACATCATGCCCTATAGAAATTAAAGTGAGGTACCTCAATTCCATATATGCCATTCTTAATAAAAATATTATCAAATTTCTAAGGATCATCCTTAACGAAATAACTGACTTCAAGGGACTACCTCCTTTTGTAGATTTCATTTGTGGTCTTATTGAGCATTGTCTGGATACCCTCTTTCTGACCTAGTTTTTCCTATGAATTGTTCAACAAACCACATCAACCTTAAATTTTTTAAAATGATGGGTCTAGATTTCAGTTATAAGCGGGATAGAGTTAATAAAGGTACTTCAAGTGAACCAACTCCAGCCTTCAACTTCTTCATGCACTCATTATATGATATTGCATACTTTAAGGGAGTGACTTTTCAAGTAAAAAGACACATGGTATACAACCATCATGATATGTTGTACTTGAATGATCACATGAATACTTTAACTCCTAATGTTCTAGAAAACTATCTTGCTCATCTACACCCTATATGTATTGAACCATTCATTCTGAGTCACAACTACACACAATCCACTCCACTAGCCTGCATCCTCTGTCACATTAGTTAAATGTGGAGCAACATCAATACATTGCTGCTAACTTCACTTTCAATCATGTTCCCAAGTTTCTGGAAGCATATGCACTCACTACTACCAACATGTTAAATTGGGAGACCCTCATGAAATACTATGGTTTCACTCCAATTATTGGTTATGATTCAGGTGTTGATCACATTCTTTACATGTTCCACAATGTGTGATCATAGATACTTGAATTTGATTATATGATCTTATCTCTAGTAACAAGTTTTCTTTATATGTATTTTTATTGTTGTATTAAGGCTATATTTGGATATTATGTTCGTCCATGTTTGTTTCTTTTTATGCCTTTGCCTATACACATATATTATATTATGGGGGAGTCTCACATTCAAGGGTACCATATTTCTTATACCCCTAGATTTTGTATATGAAAAATGTGAAGAAATATATGTTGTGAAGATTATATGATTTGACTAAGATGGATAATTGAATTCCTTCTCTTATTCACACAAGATACACAAGTTTTTGTTATAAATGGGTGTATACTTACTTGAGTGATGAATGTCATGTTCCACTTCTCTCAAATGAAAATTACACACACTTATATCAGAGCTTCATGACATCATGTAGGTATAGAAGTTTTATTTGTTCTATTGTTTTTGGAAATGTTTGTCATCTTCATTATGAGGAAGAATTTCTGTGAACTTTGATATTATGAAATTTTTTTTTATATGATGAAAACATTTTTCATTTGTATTTTTAATGTGCTATTTATTATTTCAGGTATCAAGGCATATTAAATACAATGATTAGATTCATATTAGTTATGTTATGTGAAATTTGATCAAATTGTACTCAATTTTATGCCATTATATAAGGAAATTTTAATTCTCTAGGAATCATGAACTTCAAGCTATGAGTAAACAAAACTATTCAAAAGCGATTTGGAACTTACGTTAGATATGTCGTATAGTTAGGTTTCATTACAAAATTAGCCAAAGATTATCATCATCATAAACTAAGCCTCAATCCCAACCATGTTGGGGTCGGCAACATGGATCCTTTTTTTTCAATCTGCTCTGTTATGGGTCATACTCTGATCATGATGTAATGATTCAAAATATCTATTTATAATCTCTTGCCAAGTTAATTTAGTTATGTTTTTACTTATTTTAGTTTTGTTTGACACAATAACCTTTCTTCAAATAAGGTTCATTTGTGAGTTTGTGTTGCACATGTCCATACCATCTTTCATGGACTTCATGCAACGTGTCATCTATGTTGACCACCCCCACTTTGATTTTGATATAGTCATTCCTCAAATGATCTTTTTTCATCTTCCCACACATCCATCTTAGCATACACATTTAACCCACATTCATCTTGTTGAGACATTATTTCTTCACTACTCTACATTCACTCTCATATAGCATGGTTGGCCATATAGCTATTCTATAGAATTTTCTTTTAAACCTGAGAGGGATCGTTTGGTCACATAGTACTCCAGTTGCACTCCTCCACTTCAACCATATTGTTGTGATCATGTAACAATCATTATCTTGAATCTCACCCTCCTTTTCAATCATAGATCCCAAGTAAAAAAACCTACCACATACTAATACATCCATTCCCTACAACTTGACCCCACCATTCACATTTTTAGATTGGCTGAAATTGCAATACATATATTCAGTTTAGCTTCTTCTGATCATAAATCCATTGGATTCCAATGTATTTCTCCAAATTTCAACTTTATCATTCAATATAAATGTTCTTTCATCAATCAACACAATATCATCAGCAAATAAGATGCATCAAGGGATATTATCTTGAACATTCGTGGTCAACTCATCCATAACAAGAACAAATAGATACATGTTGAGTGTAGATCCTTGATGTACTCCAACAATGATAGGAAAAGTTTGTTCCTTTCCTCTAGGAGTCCTAACACTTGCATTTGATCCATCACATATGTCTTTAATTAAGTAAATGTATTGAATATGAAAACCTTTTTATGCAAAACCTTCCACAACACTTCCCTGAGAACTCGATCTTATGCCTTTTCTAGATCAATAAAGACCATATGAAGATCCCTTTTGTTTTCTCCATACTACACCATAAGTCTACTTACCAGAAATATAAAATTAGTTGTTGGTCTTTCTGACATAAAGCAAAATTGGTTGTATGATATATGTGTACTCAATCTTAGCCTTTTCTCAATAATCCTCTCCTAAAGCTTCGTAGTGTGACTCCTCAACTTGATACCTTAGTAGTTTGTTCAGGTATAAATATATCCTTGTTCTTGTAGATCGGAACTATAGTATTGTTTATCCATTCATTTGGAATCTTCTTTGTCTTCATGATCTTGTTAAAAAAAATATCAACCACATAGATCCTTGATCCCCCATACTCATCCATACATCGATTAGGAAACTATTTGGATGACATGACTTTTTCATATTCATATTTTTCAAAGCATTCTTGACCTCATATGCTGAAACTCATTATGTGTAAGTGATATTTCTTGCATTCATGTCACAAGCATCTCTTACATTGTTCATAGTATCTCGATTGAAAATCTTATGAAAGTAGTTTCTCCAATTGTTCTTAACATCATCATCCTTCACCAACACTCTTCCATCTTCATTCTTGATGCATTATACTTGACTCAAGTCTCTTCCTTTCCTTTCTTGTATACAATCCATTTTATACATATCTTTTTCCCCTTATCTAGTGTCCAACTTATTATATCTCTCATCAAAGTGTTTGGACCTTTCCTCTTGAATTTCTTTCTTAACATCTCTGTTTGTTTGTTTGTATCTTTGAAAACTTGCATCATCTATGGATTTGGTCAAGCTCATATAGATCTCTCTTTCAAGTTTAACAACCCTTTTTACTGCATCACTCCACCAACAAGTCTCTTTATGTGGAGGCCCACATCCTTTGGATTCCCCAAAACCTCTTTGGAAATTTTTGTTATGAAGGCGCTCATACTTTTCCGCATAGAGTTTAAATTAGACTTCAAGTTCCAAGTCCTCTCCTTGAAAAGTTTATCATAAAATGTCAATTTCTTTTATCCTTTAAGATTCCACCACATGATCCTTTTATCTTGACTTTTTATATGCTTACCTTTGTTGATCTTCATGTTTACAACTAAAACGACCATCCTATGATGAGTGGTGAGTTCTTCCCTTGGGATCACTTTATGATTCTTGCATGCTTTTCTATCCAACTGACTTGTAAGGAAGTAATCAAATTGGCTAGAATTGTACCAACTCTTGAAATTTATAATTTGAGGGTCTCTTTTCTTAAAATATGTATTTACCAAGATCATATCATAACCCATGACAAAATTTGAAATCCTCTCTCCTTCTCTATTTTTCCTAGTATATCCAAAACCTCTACGAACTCTCTCATATCCAACATTGCTACTCCCCACATGAAGTCACTCCCAATAATGATATTTTCTTCTATCAGTATTTCTTGCATTAGTTCATCCATGTTATCCCATAATTCCTTTTTTGCCTCCTCCGTATGACCAACTTTGGGGACATAAGCACTAATAGTATTGAAAATATTTCCCCCAAGAACAACCTTGATAGATATGATTTTGTCCCCTATTTGTGTGAGTTTGAACACATCCTTTAACATCTTATCAACAGTAATTCCAACATCATTTCTATGTTTGTCAATACCTATATTACAAATTCGTTCCATGTGTGTCCAATCTCTCTACATTGTTCCCATGTTCTCTTGGATTCCTAAAAGCAAATAATGTTAACTTTTCTTCTAATCATGGTATCAACTATCTCTAAAGACTTTCCTATCAAAGAGCTAATATTCAAGATCCCACTCTGATCATTTTTTTCTAAACTTTCTTTTTACTTGTCTCCTTTGAAAAGAATGACCGAACTCTTTTGTTTACAAAAAAAATAGAATAATTTTTTAAATGAAATTTTTTGGTCAAACTCTTTGCCATCTGAGATTGGGTCCATCAAATACATCTTTAACAATAGTTTACTGCTGTTAAAACTTGTACACAAAGTTTCTCTCAAGAAAACTCCTTTTTGACTGAGGGCAAGGTTGGTGAAAAACAAGTTCAAACAACATGTAGTCTATAGATTTTTCTTTTGGTGTGTAATCAACTATTTTATTCCACTAATCACTCTCTAAAGAGTACTACAACACTAACCTCACCTCCAACCCTTTTAGCTGCTATCTAAACATTTCCTAATGGTTTTAGATAAATGGGATAGCTTACGAAGGATAAATTAACACTTGAGCATTCAAAAAAATTGCTAGTTTGAGTTTCTACTGAATTTCCAATGCCCTAGTAGTAAAACAATGAGCTCCACTTAGGTGCCCTGCTCAACATCAATAGATTATATCCTAATCATTGTCAATATCTCCTAATCGTGATCATAGGATCTTTGTGATTGTTATGAGATAAATTGGTACTTTCCTTTCTCCAATCTTGTTCCCAATTGTTCTTTTATCTTCGGAGTTGCTTCTTACGTGAATGTCTTTCTAGTGGCTTGAAAGGAGAAGAATATGGCTTCTCATTGGTGCACCTTTATAACCATTAAAGAAGTGCTAAAGTAGTGGTTCTCTAATACAATCGTTAATGAAGAGGTGAAGTGTTGATGCTCTTGTATAGTTGTGAAATAAGAGGTGCTAAAAATTGCACTTTGTACTATCCCTTATGTGGTAAATAAAGGTAAATTGTTGCAAATCCTAGTAGGAAACTACTACGAGCAGATGTATAACTTTTCATACTAGAACCACCATAAATATTGTGTCTCTTTTTGTGGTTGATTATTAACACTTAAAATTTACAATTCACTTACATTTGACAACATATTTTGTTTGGGAAATGGATTTTCTCTACTTACACCCTCTAGAAACTTCACATATGCTTATTAAGTGAAAGTGATAATTGATTATGATCCCAATTACTCTAGAATTATAATTTCATCTTAGTGGTAGAAGTGTGGTTATTTTGATCTAGCACGTTATGGGGGATTCAACATTGAGATACCACAACAATAAAGTAGATTCCTTTAAACTTTTAGTTTTGCTACTAAAATGCAGTAGAGAAATAAATGTATAGGTTCATATAGTACAAAATAAGTTACATACAAAGGATAGACATCAATATCATGTACCAGGCTGAAAGAAAGGGCACTATTATAAATTGATCAAGAACCATATATTTTCTTATTGACATTGAAATGATTTTTTACAAGGTGATCAGATAATTTAGATTAGAATTCATTATTTATATAGGAGATACATGGATAAGTGATGTACCAAAACTTAGAATGTTGAAGGAAATTTAAATGAACCTTTTTCATTACGTTTGTATGTTTCAAGGGTGAAGCTTGTTAAGGGACATAGAATGCAATGACCCTACCTCGACCTAGTAAACAAATTTCATTATAAGACGCTAAGTTCAATTTTAAGATGTTTATTGTGAATTTGATATCGAATCTAGATGTCATGTTATCTTTCATCCTTCTCTTGGATTATAGGGCAAATCTTTAAGGAGGTTTTATTTATCAAATTCTTAATCCTTATTAACTTTTTTTTATGAAATTCAGAGGGTATTATTATTCATCTCGCCCCTCTCTTGCAAGTTGTTTCAAAAACCTATTATATACATATCTACCAAACAAATAATTAAACTTGGTAGTACGACTACCATTACACATGTCCATGTTGACCAAGTCAACAATGTCGCTAGGAGGACACCTATAACTATAGGGGGCCTTCTTGTTTTTAATATGGAACTTGGCTAGTTGGTCTGCAACCTTATTTCCCTCTCGGTTGGTGTGAACGCAGATCCAGCTAGGTCTAAAACCTCTCCTTGCAGCAGTAATCCATCTCGCCCGTTTAGGGAATTTCGTAACATTGCCTTCCAGAGCCAACATAGCATTCCTGCAATCAGTTTCAATGCATATATTATTACAGTCCAGTCTATGTCCTATCTCCATAAAGAGCTCAATAGCCCAAGTTCCAGCTTTAATAGCACTGTTAGCTTGGAACGTGTTACCCCACCCTCCACGCCAATGGCCATGTTCGTCCCTACGTACAACTGCTGCAGCAGCCAAGTGGGAAGAAGGGTTGAAAGCATCATCAATGTTTAGTTTCAGGGTCCCTTGTTGTGGTTTCTGCCATCCGTCGTGATGCACAACTCCCTCCTTGGTTGTCTTCTCATCCGCCCATGCTTTCGAATAGATAAGCACCTCTTTGGAGATAAGAGCCTTCAGATGACGGACAGAGAGATTCTTATTATCAAAGGCTTGGAGGTTTCAGTGCTTCCATATCTCCCAACAACCAATAGCAAACTGAAGATCATGAGGTGCAGGTGATGTCAGATTATCATGAAGCCAGTTCTAGAGGTCGGTTTCACTAAAAAAATTATTCCAGCAGCTCTGTTCCAGGAATTCCTTCCACACGAGAGACGCCTTCTCACAATCTATTAAAGCATGGAAAATAGTTTCCTCCCCAAGGCCACAAATTGAGCATAGAGCATTAGTAGCCAGGTTCCGAGCTACTCTCCTGTTGTTCGTCAGGATGGCATTATGTCCCAAAAGCCAGAAGAAAAATTTGATCTTCGTATTTTCCTTCATCTTCCAAACTGTCTCCCATTTGCCTTCAGTTCTAACGTCTTTATCCAATCTAAGGATATCATAAGCACTCCTGGTGGTGAAAATTCCAGAGTCCGTATGACACCAGGCCCGGGTATCATGAATGTCAGTATCTAGAGGAACGGGCATGTGTGATCTTTTTTATGATATCATGAGGCAACCAGTCTTCAAGAAACTCCTCATCACATTTATTCTCCAAATTCACAAGGCAGGAAACTTTTAAGTCCAAAAACTCCTTAGGTATAGGTTTTAGGACATAGTCCTTAAGCGGCGTAGTATTACCCCACCATTTATCAAACCACACACTAGTGTCTTTGCCATTAACAAGAATCATCTTGGAGTTATCATGGATGAATGACTTACCCTTCAGTACAGCACACCCCAGTCTGGAAATGTTAGGCATACTACCTCCATTTAAGCTAGTGTACTTATTCTGCAATCCCCCGCACCACAGAGAGCTCCTATGAGTAGTGAGATCCCACACATGTTTGTAGATCAAAGCTTGGTTCAGATCTCTCATCGACCTCACTCCCAGACCACCATGTTTTTTGTCACTCGTGATTTTGCTCCAGGCCACCAGCGAGAGTGTGTGATGCTTCTGACTCCTTCCCCAGATAAAGGATCTAATGCTGCTGTCAATGTGGTCACATATCTTTGTCGGTAGCACTGTTGTCTCCATAATGTAGTTGGGGATCGCCATGGGAGTCACTTTATCCAGAAACACCCTACCTGCTAGACTCAAGGTTCTAGCCGACCAAGAGTTTATACTATTAGAGACCCTTTCAAGAATGTTGTCGTATGTCTCTGCCTTTACCCTGCCATGGATGAGAGGGACTCCTAGGTATTTGCCCATGTTCTTCGATAGAGTGAATCCACTAACTCTGCATATTCGATTTCTCATTCTGGCAGGGACACTTTTCGAGAAATGAATACAAGATTTTTTCAATGAGATCACTTGGCCGGACACCGCGCCAAACTGATTAAAACATTCCATCACCGTTCTTATTTCAGCCGCATCCGCCTTAGCTAATAGGAACAAGTCATCAGCAAAACATAGGTGGGAAACCCTAGGACCCTTAAAGTACAGCTGAATGGGTGTCCATTTCTTCTCACGTACCAAGCTTTCAATGGATTGACAGACTCTTTCAAGGCATAACACAAAGATATATGGAGATAAGGGATCTCCTTTCCAGAGACCTCTGGTAGCTTTAAACAAAACTGCTTTCTTCCCATTCCAAATGATAGAGGCCTCTCCATTGGAAATTGAGTAAAAGATATAGGTTCGGATGGGCTCAGGTGTGTCATCTTTCAGGAGCGTGTCAGCTATAAACGGCCAGGTCATCTTATCATACGCTTTTGTTAGATCCACCTTAATATCCATAATCCTAGGTGTAGTCTTCCTTCTCATAAGATGTAAGATTTCCTAAGCAGCCGTGATGTTGTCTGAAATTTTCCTATTGGGGATGAAAGCACTTTGGGCAGGTGATATCCAATCAGATCAGAATTGTTACAGACGTTCAACAACAACCTTAGAAGTTAACTTTTAACACATTATTGTTAAGTGAGATGGGTCTGAATTGATCACATTTCTCAGGCTTCAACACTTTGAGAATGAGGACAATGCTAGCATCGCAGAGAGACTGGTCAAGTTCCTCACCAGAGAGCGCTTTGTTGATAGTCGCAAGAAGAGACTTCTTCACCGAGTGCCAATTTTTTAGAAGGAACGAGTTGTCTACCCCATCCGGGCCAGGAGCTTTGTGAGGACTGGTTTTAGATAAGATGTTATGAATTTCCTGAAGGGTAGGAGCCTGCTGGATTAACTGCTTTTCTACTGTAGACAAAGGTTTGAAGGAACACCAATAAAGGCTTATCGCCTCCTGGTTAAAGTGGGCAGGTTCAGTGAAAATCTTCTTGAAATGATTGCCAACCAAGCCAAGAATGGTCTGTTCATCTGTCACCCAGGCGCCAGTTTCATCTTTAAGCATGGAAACAGTATTAGACCTTCTCCGCTGCTTCACAAAAGCATTATAGAATTTTGATTTATTATCCCTGTTGATGATCCAATTAATGTGACACTTCTGCCTCAAGTCGACTTCCTCCTTCTTTAGAATATTCATGTACTCAGATTCCATTTTAGCAATAAGTCTAATAGTCTGATGATCATAAGAGTCTGCCAAGATTGCTTGGAGACTATTTAAATTCCGAATGATATGTTTCTTCTCCCTTATTAGTTGACACCTTGAATTCACCGCCCAACTAATAATATGTTGTTTGGATCAATCCAAGGCTTCATGGAAACACAGGTTTTCATTCCAATTATCTTTTATCATCTTCTCGAAACCCGAATCAACAGACTACAATTCCTTAATCATGAACCTAGGCATGGAGGTCACTTTACTTGTTTCCCTTAGCAGAAAAGGGCAATGATCAGAGCTCACTCGAGGGAGGTGCTCCACCATGTAATGTGGAAAAAGTTGTATAAACTCTGCATTAGCAACAACCCTATTCAATCGTTCACGCAAATTAACATGGACATAGGTGTATTTAGTGTCGTTGAACCCCAAGTCCGAAAGACCAGTTTCCAGCAGACGGTTGTTGAACAGATTTGCCTCATTATGATTGTAATACACGCTTCCCATTTTCTCCTCAGGCAAGAGAGTTGCATTGAAGTCCCCCATATCTACCCAAGGCATGCGATCATCAGCTCTGATGTCCTTAAGAGCCTCCAAAAGAGATTTCCGAATAGATATATATGTGAGGACTGGCATAGATGAAAGTAACTAAGACAGTGTCGTTGAGTCTGTAGGTTACAAACTGCCTGTGTAGTTAACAATCTTGACCTCGAACTCCTCCTCCTTCAAGCAAACCCAAATACCACCCGTGAATCCTCTTGCTTCACATCTAAAAGATTGGGTGAAACTGAGCTTGGTGATGGTATCTGTTGTCCCTTAGTGTCATGTAGCCAATCTCCGTGCCAACCCAAACATATTAAACCTACCTTTAATTTACCAAAGAAGTTTGATCTTGTCCCTTAGTGTCATGTAGCCAATCTCTGTGCCAACCAGGCGTGCCACAACCGCAAACCTCCACGGCTTAGCAAGCCCCTCTTCCGCCTCCGGCTCGATAGCTAGGTAGGGGGTTCCGTCCATCTCACTCAACGACACCATTCTCGGTGACAGATCTTCTTCGAAGAGTTTATCCAGGAAATACTCATTACTATATATTCCCTGTTGTTGCATGGTATGTCCTTCTGTCATCTGGGCATAGCTACATTGCATGCTTGCACTGGCCACGGTCTGGACCTACTCCTACGAGGTACTCCCGCTCGCGTCATGAATTGAATGGTCCTTACTCGCATCATTACCTGCCTCTACGTCGCCCTATTTCCCACGCATCCCAGCCATATTGAAGGATAGGCCGATCTGTGGTATCGTATATGTGGCTACTCTTTGCCTTCAGTTCCGTTGCCTCCTCGTCGCAACCGTGTTGGCTTGTTTCCTGTGGTCACTTCCACCTTCGACACCAGGATCGAAAGTCCTAACCCCTTCGCCATTCGTCGTCTCCCTTTACGTATCGCCCCCATGATCGCCCCCGTTCGCCCCCTCACACCCGTGCCCTAGCGCCGCCATCACCTTTTGAATACCCATCTCTTACATATTTCATCTTATGATTCTTACAAAATAGTGTTCAACTCACATTTTTTACTAGTTGTTTAACATGTTATATACCAATATGGTAGACTACATGTGACATGGATAAAGAAAACCCTAGATTGGCTAAATTAGGGTTTGTTTTCGTGAATTTTCCCTAAATTGAAATATTGAAATCAGTAGCCAGGCGCAAGGACATGTTAGGGACATATCTAGATAATATCTACCTTTTATGTTCTTCTTTTCCTAATGTAATGTTTAATTTTTGTAAGAGGCAGGCCAATGGGTTAGCGCATAAGCTAGCCAGGAGGGATGTCTCGAGTAGTTCTTCGTTTAACTCCACCTCTTATTTTCCATCCTCTGTAATCACTCATGATGTAAAGGATTTGAATGATTAATAGAAGATGGACAAGTTAGACCTCAAAAAAAAATTGAAATTATAGTAAATAAATATAAAAAATAAAATTTTCACTTCTTATAAATGATAATTGGTTACTATTGAAATATAAAATGAAATTTGAATCTACAAAATTTTATGGATATTGATTTGGAGATTATGTTTTCAAGATATGAAAAATTATTGTTATAAGAATAAAATTTGAAGGAAAACTACAATGAGTAAAATCTTTTCAATGTACCCAAGCAACTCAAATGACCTTATTAGCCTAAGTAGATCTGAAATAACTTAAAACCCACTCTTCTTCTTGAAAGTTTTGATTTTGAGTGTAGAGAGGTGATTTTGAGTGGATTGGATTGGATCTACACCTAGGGTTGATTCAACACAAGCTCTTCCTCAAATTCAATTTGAATCTAGTAGGTTTGTTGATTCTATTCATCATTATTCCAAGATTACTTGTATCAATTCATGTGCTCAGAATCTTTCTAAAAATTAAGAAAAAAACCTAATCTCTCCATCTTCTTTGTCTTTTCTCTTTCTTTCATCTAGGAATGATCCCAAGGTAGAGATTTTGTGGTTATATTCAACTTTAGAGAAGTTCGCTTGAACTTTTTGTAGAATTGTAGAATATAGAAATAGGTATTTCACTATTTTATACATAAAGAGTGAGTGATTTGCACGATTTAAATGTTGAACTATGCAACAATCTCAATTTGATAATTTTTATTCTAATTTTTTCCAATTTTAGAGAATTTGCGGGATTTTATGGTAAAATGAGAATTGATTATGGAATTTGGAATTTGTACTTACTTTACATAATGTTACTAATATCAAATTGGTTTTAACATAAATTTTGTGCCATGGAATCATTTTTTATGAAATTTCATCCTTTTGTCGGTTTTGATCTAATTTTGTAGGTTTTTGCCATTTAGGGTGAAAATGGCTCGAAACTTCATATTTTGATATGATAATAGCCTAAAATGACTTGTATTTTAGAAAATGATTGTTGTTTATTCTAAATTAGATCTATAAATCTGAAATCATTTTCTTTGTTAGAGATCGTTAGTTTTAGGATGTTTGTTGTCAAGATTTTGGTTGAGTGAACTCAGTGAGTGGAAAGTTATCCTTTAGAATGATTTCAATAGAACTAATACAAATACGAAGAACGTGCGTGTACCTTCTTCTAGTTTATCTATTTTTATCTCAATGATCCCCAACTTGTAGTTTTTTAAGGAATATATGAATTAAGGAGTCAAGAAAATTGATTGAAGGTGAATAATTTTAGTTCAAGAATGTGTGTAAAAGATTTAAATGACTTTTAAACACATTATACTCTAGAGTTACTGGTTTATCTAGGTTTTTTCCCAAGATCTTTAGTAGTTAATTACATGTTAGAGTCTGCTATTATGTAGCTTGACTCCTTTTGTTTATATATCCCCTTGCAATCTTATTATTTGATGACCAGTGTAACTAGTTCAAGATATTTCCAGTTTTCAATACCAGCAGTTCCATGCAATCTAATTATATTAGACCAACTATATTCATCATGAAATCTTACTAGTATATCTATAGAACAAGTCAATTTAGTGAATTCATATATGTTTAGATGATTAAGTGTAAGTCAAAATACATTGTTCAGAATCTTAAAGTTCAGCTGTGTTCTTTTACATAGTATCAGATATACAAGGAATTGTTAACTATTATTTTTAATTGTGAAACAAAGTTTACAATACACAATGAAACAAGAATTATTGAATAATTGGCAAAATCTAAGGAAGATCTTATTTGATCATTATTTGAAATTAAATAATCAATGAGATGTTTAGAATCCTTTAACATTGTAGATTCCTTGGGGAGGTTTTCACCACAGTGAAGGAATTGGCTTACCCACTGACAATGTCTAGGAGAAGAAGTTGGATCATGTTGGTAGGACACAAAGGGTTAAGCATAGTGTGCACAACTCTGCACCAGAGTGAAGGAAATGGCTTACCCACTGGGAATGTCTAGGAATTGATGTTGGAGCATGTTAGTAGGGAACAAAGGAAATGGGTTACCCATCCTTCCATCTATCTTCTTGTTGTTGTATCTCACAATGAGTGAGTTGACATTTGTGTTGGGGTATGGGGACAATCCCCAATGACCCATATTTTATCCTAGCTTGTATCTAACCTCAACAATATTGTTTCTAAATAAAGTATCATTTTGCTTAAATTCCTTTCCTTACAAATTGACAACTTGTTTTACATATATGTTGTAATCATGGATATGCAGGTTGTTGTGAGCATGATTAGAATACTTGAATGGTCTTATTATCTTCCTGAGGTGTCATCAAGGGACAATGAGGTGATTGGGTTACAATCTGCTACATGTCGAGGATGGTTGGTCGTCAGTGAGGGAGTCTAGTTGATATAAATAGGGAACTTGGATGTTGAGGATGGTTGGTTCCAATGGAGTTCAGGCCAAGTGAAGACTTGTATCCCATGAGGGTGCATTGAAGAGTTTGATCTCATCACATGCATGCCTGGGTAGTAAAACCCCATGCCCTAGTCCTCTTTATTATCATTCATTTACTGCTTAATTGTTGTTTCTACTAGTAACAATTTACTTTAACCAATCAATCAACTTCTCAGTGTTAAATATTACTCTTTAAACTTTCAAATTCATATAACCACTTAAAAAGGTTCTCCTTTGGGTTCTATCCTAAAGTATACTACAATAAGGATTCCACTCATGTGGAGTAGGGAATTAGTGGACTTCTCTTGTTTAAACCTAGGAATTATTCATATAGGGTTTTCTTTGTGCGACATTTGAAGCCCCATCAATAATGGGTGTCAGTGTTGAGGAAAATGGGAGTTCAATATTTTTGGAAGTATAGTTGTAATTAGGGTTTTTCTTTTTAAATTTGATATTATTGAAAATTTTCTAGAACTCAACATATCAACTCATGATCAATCTGCCTCCTTTTAGGTACTCCTAGCATATGCAAAGATAAAAAACCTTTGACTCATTGCTTTTCGAATCTGAAATCAAGGGAACTCTCACAAGACTTCAGAGAAAGCCATTGCAGATGCAACAACTATAAAAGTAGCTATCCAATTGTGAATTGAAGTAGCTATTACGGACCAACAAGAATTACTCACTGCAAAAGCTAGGTAGCAGGTGGAATTCATACCAACTTAGAAGCTGCCCAGACTACATAGCGTGCTAAAGAATTACGGGATTTATCTATCCTAAAGGCACTGACTTGACTCATCCAATCCAACCTCCAGGTGATCTGATTGAGATCAGGGACCAATGGGCCAGCCTACTGAAAAAATCTGCTTTTATATGAAAGATTGGAGATAACTGTCTGGAACATCTCCTAAAATTCATTGACCTTTTTCTCAATGGTGAAGTCATCAGGCACCACTGACGACGCCATGTGATTACAACTCTTCAAATATTCCCTAACCGTCAAAGCTAGAGTGTGGTACAACACTCTTTGAGGGGATCTGATCACTACATGGGAGGCCCTAGAAAACAAGTTCATGAGAAATTCTACCCCACTTTGATGACATATTCAATCAGAGGAAAAATCACGAGGTTTAGTCAAGTGTTCAAAGAATCCCTATATGAATAATGGGAAGGATTCAATGAACTCCTATGCAATTACCCACACCATGGAATCCCTTAGAATCAAACGATCAAGTTCTTCTATCGAGGGGTTGACAATGAGACAAAGAAGTTCATCTACTCTTCCTCTAATGGAGACTTCATGTGATAGAGCTTTGACAAACCCGCTAAAGATAATCAACCTTGCAGAAGAGAATCAGACTCACTAGACCAGACCCTATGGCAAGGTCATTCTTAAAGTATCCATGCTACAAGACCGCTCAGAACTCAAATCTATCTCTAAAGCATTGAAAGCTCTTTCTCCAATAGAATAATCTCAAAAAATCCTTCAGTGAGTACGAAAGGAAGAACTAAACGCTTCAAATGCATATTATTGCACCTTCTTGCAAATTCTTCCATTCAGCAGATCATAGAACGATACATTGTCATCAAATATATGTTGAATTCCTTGAGCACCAGGCTGAGCAACAATATATAGTCACCCAAGCTAAGGATGTGAAATCAATCCATAACATTCCAAGACAACAATACTACAATCCAAATCAAGATTGCAGTCATCCTAGTTTTCGATACGGGAACCCCACTGGAGCCAATAGTCCAAATGACACATTGACGCCACCCACTCAGACTAGAGCACTGTCAAACTACATTGTCTCACACAACCATGGAAGATTCAGGTTCAATTTTCATAGTTGGAACTACCAGTAGTGACAACATTATCAGAATCCAAATTAGCCCCCACCACTACATATAGAGGCGACACCGATGTAGGACCCAATACTTTAGGGGATGATGGTGTCATACCAAACTCAACTAGATAGTGCCACGGATAACCACAAGGTGTTGGAGTCACAAATTACCCATTTATAAGCTAGTCAACAGCCCCTAGCGGGCATGATTACTGGTCAACATGAAAATAATCTTAAACATCTAGAGCAGCCAAAACAATTAAACATTGTAAAGAATAGGTCAGGAAACATGTATTCCATGCCTTCGATCTCAACTCCTGCCTCTACTCCCACCAGTAGAGATGAAATAATCCCACTCATGGCCCTGAGTCGCCTGAATGACCATCTCGTGGTCGGACCCATAGAAGCCCAGGCCATAGACCCCTTTGTGATGTTTGCACAGCCAAACACCAATGTAAATTCAACTAAAGCAACACCAGTTGTCAATGTTGGACCACTAACGACACTTGAAGTGTCTATGTTCAAGCCACTCATACTATACACATGATGCCTCAATCCGACCAAGTTGGATGATTGATTCATGCAATTCAAGGATACTATAAAGACACACCACATCGACATCTCATTCCTCGATGCTCTAGTCAAAATGCCAACATGGAGAAAATATCTCAAGACATTTCTTTCTAAGAAGTATAAGACCGAGGAGTGTGAGACTGTGAAGCTAGCATAGATGACCTTTGACATAGTTCAAAATTATATTTCCTATAAGGAAAAAGATCTTGACCATTTGGGATATATTGTTTCCTAGGACACAACACATGTTGAAAGGGACTAGTTGACTTAGGTGCAAGCATATCTATCATGTCTTACAATTTATGTCAGTGTCTAGGATTCACCAGTCTCCTTCTCAAACCATTGACCATTTAGTTGTCCAATGCATCTGCTACAAAACCCTTCTGAATAATCAAAGATGTCATAGTGAATCTAGGACATGAAACCTATGTCCCTTGTGATTTTTTGGTAATGCACATCAAAGAGGACAATATTTCCTGCTCATTTTGGGGAGACCATTCTTAGCCATTGCAAGAGCTTTACTGGACATTGAAGCTGACAAATGCATCCTAAAGTTGAGAAAGAATACGATTGAATATCGAGTCCTCTAAGATATAAAAAAGGTGCATAATTTGATTGAAGCTTTCAAGGAAGATGGTGATCTAAAACTGAAACAAACAGACCCCCATGAGATCGACCAAAGTATCAAGAACTAGCCCATGAACAAGGTATGAGTGTCATCTGACCATGATCCAAGGCCTACAAACTTAAGTGTCAAGGGTTCGGGAACCCTACTCGCGTGTTTGACATGAGTAACACTATCATCAGTTGAGTCCACAATGTTAAATTGGGACAATTGTTGGGCGGCAACCCAGCCTTTCTTTTATTTTATTCATTTTTCTTTTTTATTTTTATTTTTTAATTTTCATTTTCTTTTCACAAAACTACTTCAAAAAAAAATTATGAAGGAGAAATAAAGAGAGTTAAGAAGGAGATGGAGAGTATCGTGTCCTTGAAAACCCAATTTGATTGATGGATAGTAGGTGTGGCCAGCAAGATGATGATGAAAATTCCCATCGATCCATCAGAACTCTTGGGACAATCACTCATTTGATAAGAAGAGTCTCATGATCTTGTGAAATAATAAGAACAGAGAGAAAGGGCTATGTGGCCCGACAAAGATTCTTTTTTTTTTTTTAATTTTCTATAACAAATTTAATTTCCTTCTCTTAGATAAATAGGTATTTATCTTTTACGAGAAGTATTATTTCTTGGAATTCGTTGTTTCCTTTATCTCAATCCTACCATCAATATTGATCACAATAATATCTTGATCATGACTTTCCAGGAAGTAGTTGATGTGAAATCTCTATGGACCAAGCGTAACACATGCATGGCCTATAACAACTAACTTTTTAGGCACCCCTAGGGGCTCTTCTTTGTGGTTATAAAAGGGGTGAAGTGCATCATTTGATAGAACCAAAACATTCTGATAATCAGAAATATGGCCAAGCATACATATTCGCTATGCCTCGACACTTCTAATGGAATCAGTGACCAACAACATCAATGGAAGTTTCATCCTTCATGTTATTTCCATTTGGTAACCGACGAGATGCCATCTGATCGGGTTCTGCAACTCTACTACTCCCGAGACACTTATGTTCTTTAGGAGTTCCACTCTGTGCACCTGACACATCAATAAGGAATGCTACTAGAAGATCATGAGTCACTGATCAACTGGATGTATGATCAGCAAGCCAGCACCCTCTAGATAAGGCATTGGCTGGACATAGGCCACGGAGAATGGGGTGAGTGTCTACAACCACCCTCTCCTCCACTAAAGGAAGATCATGGCAGTTGGTGTCCATGACTCCATCAGAATGTGGGAATCACCAATGGGAGAGGAACCCATTCCTAGGGTTTCTATTGTGTGTAATTGGATGAAGATCATTGGCCATCACCTTCATCTCCAACCTCACTTCCCTCCATATCCAAATCCCGTCCATCTCTAACATCTATCTCCCTGAGGATGGGAAAAAATTGAAGTTGGGGTGGATGGTGGGTGGTACATCATTTCCACCACTCTAACCTTTTCCTTTCTCATCCTCAAACACTTCTTTTTTCTCTTTTCTCCATCTTGTATTTGCATCTGTCTTCATTTTGTTTTTAGTTATTCTAATTTGTGTCAGTTGTAGCCTTTACCTAGATGACCATTTTTAGGTATGTCAATATCAGAAATATATGAATGAACAAATCCTTTTTTTCTCTTAAGCTAACCCATGCGAAAGGAAATTTGATGGAGTAAACATGTATTGAACATATATGAGTCCTGAAGACAACAATTGAGCATTCTTTCCCCATGGAAATGACGATAAGAAGAATGAGTCAGAAGGGTCAAGTTGCATGTGCCTTCGATATGACTTGCAAAAAAATCACAAATACTTTTTTACCCTATATTAACTGAATCAATTAATATAATATGATGAATTGATTCTAATGCAGCATCAAAATGAAGAAGCACAAGTCAGCCTCTTATTCTCACTCATCTTCCAACATTTCTTATTTGTTCGTCATCCAGAAAAAAATATTTCTCACTATATGCAAAACCTTATGTCCTGGGTGACATCCCCTTCCATAAATATACCTCCTTTTTTACTTTCATCTACATACATGTCATAAATAAAAGAGTCCAATGAGCCCAAAAGAAAACATGCAATCAATTTAGTTGCAACTAATAAAAGTTTTGATTCGAATACAAGAGAGACAAACATAATAACTAAATCCCAAATAAGGCCTCAAGTCAAATATAGAAGATACCAAGGAATTGGGTTTGTCCAAGTCTTTATCCCCCTTTCATCCAATTTGCATGCCCATGGGACTTATCAATAATCTCCCCAAAATAGATAATCAACCTTGACTTGTTCTCTCTTCTATTTGCACACACAGATCTAGAGTGTTATTGAGATGATATCAGTTTGTTGCAGAATCTCAATTCTAGTGAATCAAGGAACAAGCCCCAATATGGGGACATCCAAGTGTGGCTATGTTACTCCAAAGGACTAGGGTCGCTTGATCATGTTTGGTTGAAGGAGACAAAAAAGTATGCTGAGTTGGGGAGAGGAAAGCTTGGACCCTAATATCAATTGTTGACCACATTTTAATTTTTCTTTACTCTGGATGAGCAACAAATTAAGTCCAAGGTAGTTTGATGAGTATATTTATACTCATCTTTGCATACCATTGTACTCACTTTTTAGGGATTGTTATGTTTTTTCCTAGTTTTAGTTTTATATTCACTTAAATACAATTTTCTTCTCTTTTTTTGAACTTAAATGGATTATATATATATATATATTGTGCAAAATTAGCCATAAATGTATGATAATTCCCACATGGATGATTATGCCCTCATGATGCTACTCCTTGAGGAAAGGAAGGTCCTGAAAGCTTTTCATTGTTCATCTTCCAACCATCTAGTCAAGATGTCGGCTCTTCCACTTGCCCAACCGAGCCGCTCTCTACCCAGATTCTTCCATTTTCATGTGCGCTCCCAACATCCATCCCATTCTGGTTCATTCCATGCTGGTCCTCGAAAGAACTGGATGTGAGGTCCAAATTGAGTAACCCACACGAGTTCCATGTTGGATTGAGTATGGGCCATGCAATTAGCTGCCTTCGACCACAAGTATTCTACATTAGGGTTTCAACAACGAGGAATGCACCTATAAAAGGGATCCCTTATCATCCATTCTAAAGGGTCTCTGATCATTGATTTGAAGCTACATTGTGCATCAGAAACCCTAACAAGGAGAGATGACCTAATGGCCACGACGGAGATCAGTCTTCCTGCACCAGGCATCCTGACATTCCCCATCGGTCCTTCTATCTTCTTGATGTTGTTTGTCGCCATGTTTGAGCAGATGTTTGAGCTGGATCATGGGGACTAGACCCAACAAACCATATTTTATCCTAGCTTGTATCTAAACTCCACAATGTTGTTGCTAAATAAAGTATCATTATGCTTAAATTCCTTGCCTTGCAAATTGAAAACTCCTTTTCCACATATGTTATACTCATGGATATGTAGGTTGTTGCGAGCGTGATTGGAACACCAAAATGATTTTAGTAACCCCTTGAGGTGGTATCAAGGGTCAATGAGGTGATTGGGATACGATCTACTACATGTGAAGGATGGTCGGTCGTAAGAGAGGGAGTCCAGTTGGAATAAATAGGGAACTTTCGTGTCGAGGATGGTTGGTTCCAAGGGAGTTTAGGCCAAGTGATGACCTATATCCCATGAGGGTGCATAACCTAAGCCGAGATTTAGCAACAACTATTGAAGAGTTATATATCTCTAGGATAAATAAGAAGACCTGGGTAGTGAAACCTCATGCCCTGGTTCTCTTTCTTATCGTTCATTTAATTGTTAATCTTTGTCGCTATTGGCAACAATATAGTTTAACCAATCAATCAACTTCTTGGTGTTAAATATTGCCCCTCAAACTTCCGAATTTATATGACTTCTTAAAAAGTGTGTCCTTTGGGTTTGATCCTAAAGTATATTGCAATAAGCCTTTCTATCATGTTGAGTGGGGAATTAGTGAACTACTTTTGGTTAAACTCAGGGGTTATTCTTTTAGGGATTTTCTTGGTGAGATATTTGGAGCCCCATCAGCGAGCTCCATAACAGAATATGAAACTAGTAGAAGAGTTTGAGTCCTAGGTCTACTCTAAATCTTGTACCATGATGTCATATTTTCTATGATTCTTTCACATGTTGTTGCACATTTCATGTGAGTCCTGAGCATTAATAAAATAGAAAGAGATTAAGAAGTCAGACTCAAGAATTAGTGTAATGTTGTTTGGATTAAGAAATGAAATTCCGAAATGAATTCCTTACTTATTGCAAGTGCTTTAGAGTGATGATCAAATTCACATTATTTCTTATTTGTTTCAATATTCAATAACATTTGTATTTCAATTTATGTTACAGTCCACAGAATAAACAACTTAAGTATTATTTGATTTATTTGGTTGAATTTCCAGTCTTAGAGACAACAATGCACACCATAATCTAAAAAAACTTTTAGGTATGTGTGTGGATATGGAAATAGTAATACATTTTTAGAAGAGTCCTACTCCAAAAGGATGTTAGTAGTGTTTTGATGTAGAAATAGTCAGTCTTGGTTCCTGTCTACTCTAGGTCCTTGGGTAGAAAGGTTTGTAAATAATATTGCATAATATCGTGTCTTTATTTATTATCCTCAAATTTAGAAAATTTGATATAAGGCCTGAATTGATAAGTAAATTCCCTAGTTACATTATTGATAGAATAATAAATCCATAGACTTATGGATTGTAGGAAATGGAAATTTGGAATATTAGACAAGTTTATAAAAGGATTTTAAGTTGATTAATTATTTAGATAATTAATGGAGTAATTATCTAACCATGAAAGGAAACACAAGATTTGAGCCATCATATAGTTAAATCTTGGTCTAACCTTTGGTATACTTGAAGTAATAAAAAAACAAGATAATTCTAGAATTGAAAGAAAAAGGACTTTCCATGTGGTGTGGGTAATTATTTTAAGAATATACCTAAAGTTATAGTTTTGTCTATTAAACTTATCTTAATAAATCCCACAAATTAGATCAAGGTTAAGAAGGACATTAGTAAGTTTCCCTCCAAGTTTCATAGAAAATGGAGTCCCCTAGTAGGCTATAGAAATTCGAGAAGAAAAATGGGTCTATATGTAATGATTACACTAAAGGATGTTTTAGAAAGTAGAATAAATCAATCTGATTTAGCTCTAGGTAGTTGTGTCACTGAATGTATCAAGCTAAGTGGTGGTTGTCAGATCAAGAAATTGATGCCCCAGATCTCATTGACTACCTCGAGGAAGAATAGGAAACTAGAGCAATAGTAAAGTGCAATCTGCTCAAACATCTTTCTCTCTCCTATCTTAAGATTTTTCCCTAATTATTCTCCCTTTAAATTAGGGAAGTCATGATGAATTAAACAAGCCATGGATGGGATACTATCTTTCTGGATTTCAAAAGTACCTAATACCTTCTCGCATGGGATTCTAGGGCATTGTTAGTTTCAGTGGCTCCTTGTCTCCCATGCATATATAAGGCAGTGTGGAGTTTCCCCATGACCTCCAAAACATCCCTCTCTAATCAATTACTCTTGAGATCCTTTGAACCACACCATTGAGGTTCACTACAACCCTTCTATGTATTGTTGCAGACCACTGTCATTCAAAACCATTGGCAAAAGTCTTTCTGAGCGTGTTACAAAGACAACTAGGGTAGTGGGTAGTCATCTTCTATAGCAAAGAGTCCTTCAATGAACCTACCCCATCCAAGAACCCGTTGGATGTAGCATCCCATTATGTTCTACGTATTGGGCCATTGTGAGGGGACCTAGGTGATAGAAAAAAGTCATGGAAGTGCCAGAAACATAAGTTGGCACTTCAATCTCTTGAAAAGTAGATGTAACCCTCCTACCGGTCTACGATCATGCTTTTAGGTAAACCAAACCTCATAACCAACGTCTCCAATCACCACACCTAGCCTCAAGAGGATCACAGAGTCTAGAGGGGTGAGTTAGTGAGACTCGCGCCCCTAGTAGGCAGTGATGTAGTCTTGTTTGGGAAGTCAATCAGGGAGTTGGCCTCCCTAGGTTTCCAAGTCATGGTTTGCGCAAAGAGAGAGGGGAAGGAGAAGAATCCCTCTGGACAATTGACACTAGTGCTCTCAATTTGTGTGACATTCATGTTAGCATGCATGGGTACTAGGGTCTTTTTCCCATATATGAAGGTCTTGCCCATGTGGAACCGAACACTGATGTTGTGTAAGCCCATTATCTAGTTCTAGTCCTATGCCGCTAATTAGATAAGCAGATTAATGTTGACTTGGCACTTTCTTATTGGCTGGTATTTTTTTATCTTGCAATTTTTGTTACTAATTATGTGTGACTCAAAAAAAGTAAAAATATATACCAAATTGATCAGAAAAATGAATGGAACATGAATAAAATGGATTCAATACCTAAATCTCATTGTAATTCAAAAAGTAGAATGGATGCATGATTAATTAGTGGTTAATATATGAAACCATAGATTTGGGTATTAAAGTATTGAAAACATTAAAAACATTTCTTTGAGTTATTATATGATATTGTTGAATATTATGGGAATCTAAGATTATGATGACAATGATGATCCATATTTAGCGATTTAAGGTGACTAATCATCAACATGTGTAAATAAGATTTTGAAACCAAAGATCATAACATGTGTTAATCTTAATGAACTTAATCTGATCTAATTGTTCATAATGAAAGGATATGATGGATATAGTAATTAGGGTTTCACTTAGTTATTAATATAAAATGGAATTAGTGTTTGTACTCTTATACCTTATCCATTTCGAGATGACCCTCAATTCTAGATCAGGACCCGAGTAGAGTATAATTTGAATAATTTGATCGTGACACTTAAGGATATACCTCCATGGAGTTCAAATGTTGATTTCTTGGCCTATCTTTGCTTTCTAGGATGATATACTTAGGATAGCATGATCTGTGTGGTTCTACATTGAGGAATGTGGTTACGATTATGATTACTCACAATATTAATTGATGAGGTTTGTCAAGGGTTTATCAAAGATTGTTGAAATAACCCGATGGATGTTTATTTACATTATGTTCAATTATAATGCCACTATAAGTACCACATGAAGTAATATATGATATTATGAACCCTGGGATGACATGTATCAAGGGGGGATTGATGCACAAAAAAATTATCATTTGCACAAGTTGTTTCTTATGGATTTTTGTACACTTATTGTTCATTTTCATATTCATTTTTGCACCACTTAACATCATTGACTTGTGACACATAATTGCATCAAATAGATGTGTTTTTAATTTTTTTCGTAGATTCATGATTATTTGAGAGCTTATGTCCATTTTTTTCAAATTTTAGGTGAATCTGCAAGAAACTACATAGCTTGGTACTACTGACTGGACTATCGGTGGTACCGACACTTGCTCAAAAAAGAACATGTGAAATTGAGACAACTCAGTAGTATTGATCATGGAATTCGATACTACCATCAAATCCACAACAAGGACTTAGAAAATCTCGATAAATCTCAGTACTACCAACATCAACTCGGTAGTACAAACAACTCCACAGGAGGAAACAACTATCAAAAGCTTCAGTAGTACTGACACCTAGTTGGCAATACCGACACAACAAAATCAGGCAGATATAGAAATCATGTTTAATCGATAGTTGGAAGTTCGTGACGTCCTAAGTCACTACTATGACTTAGGGGCATTTCGGCCAAACTTAGGCATCTTGTTCTATTCCATTGTATGATGGTTGAAAGCAAGGAGAGGAGAAAGCATAGAAGAAAGCCTAAAACTAGGAGATTCAGGCACCACTAGTGGATGGATTTGCAGTTCGAGGTTAGCAAATCGGCACACTCGCATGAGGGAGTCATCTGGACCATTATGTTCAAGGGTTCTTTTAGTTCTCTAATGTTCCCCATGTTCTTCTTATTCTCTCTCTTATGTATTTGATAATGGAAATCATGTAGAGCTAATCCCCTGTTCCTTACGACCTGAGAGTATCCCAGTTATGCATTGTAATTGACTATTATACATTAATATATCTTTTACTCTTAAATTCTGGACATGAATCTATGAGAAAATTGTGAATCATCCATGCTTGATCATCGTAGGTAGTTTAATAGATTATTAATTTCTTCAAGAGAGGGATTAAGGATTGGAAAACTCATTGATTGACAAATTTTATGTCCAACATTAAGAAAAGGCTTACGAATCTAAAGAGAGTAACCCAGAGATTTTGTTAAAGAACCTAACAAATAACAAAATTACTATGAGAGTGGGATTGGTATTAGATTGGGTAGTGAATTACACCATGAGAATGGGTAATTCTTGCTACATGTCTCTTTGTCCAAGGTTAAGAGAGCTAATTGTTAATGATATGATGTTAATTGCAATGTTAAATGAGGTGAAATGGTAATCCTAAGGAATTCACTCCAATTGAGATAAAAAAACTAGTAATCTTCGATTTATTTTCTGCATCTTAGATAATAAACCTTCACTCAAAGTTTTCATCAACTTAACTAATCATATTACATTTAGTAGTAGTCTCTAGAGAGTGTTTCCTTGAGTTTGATATTCAGACCACTTTGGGCCTATATTACATTGATATGTATACTTGCTTTTAACATGTGGTTTGCGTGTATCATGTTTTTGGCACATATGTTGGGGAATGACAACTCCAACACTACGAATGTTTTGATCGACCACTCTAGGCCACAACCTTCATTTTCTTTTTATTCATTCTAAACTGAATATCAAATATCATCTATTCAATCATTAGTATTCATTCTCACATTGTTTTTAACAATTTTAGGTACTAATGCATGGTGTAGATGAGAAAACGTTGTTTAATGAGCCCACATAGTATTAGATGGTTTGTTAGGTAAAGACTACCCAAACCAATGATGCTTAGTTGATCTTTTCAGATGATCAACCACTCTGGGACTGACACGGCCCAGACTCCCACGGGGGGTAGCAGTGGGGAATCTTGGATAGTGGGAGACACAAACTAATGTTGGATGAAAGAGTCAATGAATCTCAAGGATGAGATAGGAAATTGCAGCCTCTAATGATTTTTGAAGTCGCATCACCTACTTGTGGGAAGCACAACACAAATGGATTGTATGATTAATGATTGTATTCAGTTTGATCATAGAGCAGTTCTTTTTCCTGATGAAGAGAAAATCTTTGAATCTGTGGACCCCTTTGTTTGGTAGGTAATAGCTACCAGGTATCAATCATAACATAACCTACTACTCTCATATTGTTGAGAATTGAACCTACCGTCTTCGGATCATGAGCTTGATGAGTCGACCAATTCCTCTACCTCACTTGTTCCCCTTCCACCCTCCGCTTTTCTCCTCCCCCCACCCCATCCCACGGACCCCCATCGAAGCCCCAACGGTGTTGTACTTATCTCCCTAGTTTTTGGAATTCAAGGTTAGGAAGTGTTTGCATGATATAGCCAATAACAAAAATGCATAATTACGAGAAAGATATACCACTTCTGGTCCCTTCATTTGACAAATAGATAGACTTTTTCCCTCTATTATGGTGTTTGGTCACTGAGCCAATCCTGATTCAAACTTGCATTTGATAGGAGTAAGGAGATGTGTGGAAACACTTATCGGGTAAGCATTGCAAACCCCTAATATGCTTTTTTTTGTTAGAAATGCATGGATTTCAATTACTGCTACTGGACAAGCTTTAAAGGTATTTTGAACTTGTTCACATAGGCAGCATGATTTGGGGGGCTTGTTGAGCCAGTGCACATTTCAGGAGGTGAGATCCCTCTCCCTTATGGTCGATCTTCTTTGATCCTGTTTCTAGACATCTAGGTGATGCTAAGTAAGCCCAATTACACATTGAATGATAATAACATGATTCTGTGCCTGCACTTGAATGAGTTACAAAATAGAGAGATGAAATGTGGCTCTCTTTCAACAGTAAGGGCTTCTTAAGCAAACTAGCATATCATCACATTGCCCACTCATTTCGCTCGCCTCACTGTCCCCTATAGTGGAACACAACATAGTGATGTTTCCATGATGAACTTTATCTACTCGTTTGATAACCTCTCATTTCATGATGTTATCTTACTAGTTTTTTCTTAGTTTTCCATACTCTTTCTTAGATAAATCACTAGTACATAACCGACCTTTAGTGTCAGTTATTAAAGGCCTTTAGTGTCGGTTTTAAAGATACACCTATGTGGGCACTACTAAAAGCCCAACTGTTACGCGTCGGTTCTCAAACCAACGCCACAACCCTTCGCGTGCCACTGAAAACGCACCAGCAGGGGGGTATAGGCGTCGGTTATTAGCTTTGAAACTAACGCCATATACCTTCGCGCCACAGAAAGGCGCCATCTGGGGCATTATCGGCGTCAATTTATTAGTGATAACTGACGCCATCTCACCCGCTGCCACGGCCGTGCTGGCCAGCACGGCCGTGGTGTCTGGTCCGCTGCCACAGCCATGCTGGCCAGCACATCCGTGGTGTCTGGCCTGCTGCAACGACCATGTTGGCCAGCACGACCATGGTGTATGGCCTCATTAGGGAAATCGACGTCGATTACTAGTAGGGCAACTGATATTGTAACCATATGTCGTCGGTTTTATACAAATAACGGACGCCTATTTTATGTTTTTTTTTCTATCAGTCTGCAGACCTGCTGTGGCTGGTCGTAGGATGGGAAACATGTAGTTCAGTTATGAACTGTAGGTTTTATGACATCCATTGATATCAGCCAACAACAGGCCACAAACCTGCAAAATTAACAACATAAATGTTCACACATTTAGCAACCTACAGTTCCATTCTATTTTCACACATGTAGAAACAATCATGTAGCAATCTGTAGTTCCATTCATTTTCACATTCACACATGTAGAAACATTCATATAGCAACCAACAGTTTCATTCATTTTCACTCAGACACATATAGAAACATTCAGACATGTAGAAACATTCACACATATTATGATTCAGAAATTCATTTACAAAATATCATTCTTTAGTCATTATTCGCTATCAACATCCCAATTATATGTTAAAATCCCCACTACTTGTATGGTTGTTGCCCATTCTTTGCTTACATCATTTAATTATTCTGTCATATAGGGAGCATGTACATTTGGTAAGGCCTTTCCTGTATTGTGGTCAGTTTTAAACACATGCGAAGAGAATGATGTATATATATAATTAATAATATATAAATAAGAGTGATATATTTCATATTATCTAATGAGACTATATATAATACCTTAGGAATGGTATCGATGTCCACTGTGGAATATTTGATAATCATGTGCATAAATCACATCACATAGTATGTGCATGCCCATCCGTTGTCTTGTGTAGCACACTATAAATTGAAACATATAAAATATTAAAAAATACAACTAATTAAGCATTGTTCACATAAATAATATATACATTGCAGTCAGGAACTTACTTCCACGTTTGTCCAAATTATTTGCTGGTTCTTTTTCCTAGGGACCTTTCCTCCAACCTTTTTGAACTCATCTAAAACCCTACATGTTAATGTAACACAGTACATTGCATAATTAAATAGTAATGTAATAACATATGTTAATAGATATGAAAATGAAATATTTCTCTCCGGAATAATGCAATTTTCATTTTGTGTCCATATTTTGAATTCAATTTAATCCCCTTAGGATCTAGATAATAGATAGTGAACGTCTCGGGGACAATAACTAGTAACTCCCAATGCATACCACTAGAGGTAAAAAATTCAAAAATTAATAACTCAAAATCCACAATAAAAATGTAATTTTCTTAAGTCCAAATTATAAGCAAAGTAAACTTACTCCACATTGAATGGAGCTATTATCAACATCTTCTTATTTTGAGAAAAACTTGTAAAAGCATCAAAGTAGTATTGTTGAACTGACGGAGGGTCTTTAGCTACTAGACTAATCAAAGATGGAATAAAAAATCCTACATGTTTGAATGAAAAATCTGAACATATCTTGTCTAAGTAGCTGCAAAACATGTATTACATATGCATTAATAAATAAGAAACCAGATCACCAGATCCTACACAAGGTATATGGATGTATAAAGAAGATCTGACCTTATCCATACCTCTATCACAGATGTATTCAGCCAATCATATCGAAACAACTCCAAAATATCTTGTATAAATATGTTGCTTTTGTATGATTGACCTGCAGCATCCGCATCTATAGAAACAGTTATAGGGCAATTTATATCATGTTCGCCTAAGCATATTTCCATACCCCTACAATCAAGACCTAACGGGACAGGTAGGTCCTGTGGAACTCAACTTGGTAATGTAGGAGGTGGAGGTGGAGGCCTAGATGATGTGGGTGTCTTCTTTTTAACCTGTATATATATATATATATATATATATATATATATATATATATATATATATATATATATATATATATATATATATATATATATATATATATAGTTTCAGATAACTGACATCATATACACACACTAACAATTTAACGTAATGTAAATTTACCATACAGTTTCAGTATAGAGGACAACCACTTTTGGCTACAATACCACTCCGCCTTATGCCTCACCAAGCGTTTCACAATCTGGGTGGGCATATAAAAATGGAAGATCCATCCAGTTGGGGAATATACGTAGCAGGCTCACACGAACCCAACCAGCTGGTAATGGAGACCCATGAAACATTTCCCCTGGTAGGGATGGGTAAGTCGACGCCTCTGTAATGACAAATTCTTTACTTTTTAGACAGCATGGCTTCAACCCCTACAAATTTTTGTGTAAAGAATGTTATATACATATATACATATCATCTTGAAAACATATCATCTTGAAAAGACTAGTTATTATGTCATAAAAGTACTTACATTGGATGTGCTAGGTGGTGGGTCTACAGGATTACTCCCAACCTCTACAGTAGGAGTAGAGCGGGACGCCATAGGTACTGTCTGCTGAGTGGCAGTATGGGGTGCCTGCAACTTGCCCATTGCTTCTTCGAGTTTCCTATCAACTAGCTTATCTATCTATACATGGATAAAAGAAATGTTAGCTTCTGATTATTGAATTCTCTTTAACAGTAACATTATAAAGAAAGAATTGGTTACCTCTTCTTGTGAAAGTCCCGCTTTTGGGACATGTTTGCGCTGGGATGGCCCAAAGAACGCTTTGATGCCCACACCATCGCCTACAGCCCTAATACGTCTAGGATGCTCTGGGTTACCCAGAGCAACTGTCAATTCATCCCTTGTACCCTCAGGGATAAACTTTCCTTGTTTCCCTAATCGCCAAACCAAAATTTTGTAATTAAGTAAACACCACAAATAACATATATTCGAACGATTGTTGTAAGAGTTGTATTTTACCATTTTTGTATCCGCCTTAGAAGTTGTGGGCTTCCTTATTTCTCCCTTCTTATTTTGCCTCCCAGCTATTCAGACATCATGGCAAGGCAGAGGTGTGAGACCTATAGTAGAGGACTCTTGTGTAGCAGCATACTGAGAAGTAGCCTCAGACTATAGTCTTTGGCAAATGCCTGCATACCCCTTTGGACCCATTGTGTGGTCATGCACATTCAGTGCACACCTTGCTTTTTGCGCCTCACTGAGGGCCTAGTTAGTATGCACATTAATGTTTTGGTTAGTAACACTAAATGTTAATCTTGAATAGGTGAATACAATGTATATTAATTAAATTGGGGGTGACGCCTACTTGAATTCATCAGTTTGTCTTGAAGCAACAAATGCGTCCCATTCTTCTTGGTCCAGGAAGTTCCACTGTTCTATGGTTGTCTTCTTCCTCTTGTCACCTTGTTTTATGTATTCTCGGGTGATATTTGTCCTATAGTTCCTTAGGACTCTCCCACAGCGTTGCATCACACATTTACGATGTAGCTTTTCATCCAATTCAAATATACTCTGCAAAATATAATTGCTATTAACTAGTATCCAAAAAATTAGTGATGCGATGATTTTGAGTCGTATTTATAGACATATTTTACTTGTGTTTTATGCATTTATTGGTCATTTTGGTGGTTAATATTGCATGATTTATTTATTTTGGTCTATGGTCCTTCTCAGTGTGAAATCTCCCTTATTTTAGTGTTTTGAGCATAAATGAGTACAATAATATGTTTTATTTCAGCTTATGTGGTTTTGTGTTGCAATTTCAGGAAAAACGAATATTTGTTGCTGTTGATACCATTGACAGTGGTCGATACCATCGCACAACCACAGGTTGCCAGCCACAAGGAGTATCATAGAGTCGATACTATCGACACAGAAGTCGATGGTATCGATATACCATCAGGTTGCTGGCGAGAAGACAGTCGATACTATCGACCCTAAAGTCGACACTATCGACACGAGGAGCTTTAGCGACGAAAAAAGACAAAAGTGATGCCTAAGAGAGTCGATACCATCGACCCTCGTCGATGGTATCGAGTTAGTATCAGTCGCGATAAATAAAAGAAAAGGAGACCAGCCGATAGCGCGCAGAGTCGATACTATCGACCCGCGTCGATAGTATCGACACCGTCAGATACAAGTTTGCTTCAGATCGTTCTAAATCCGACGGCTGTGATACTTTGGCAACCTAACTCAGTTATTATACCTAATGACGGTGGCCAAGAGCAATCAATCACATCATTAGCCGCTGCACATGTCCCAGGAAGGTGTGGAGAGAAGGACGGAGCCCAGAAGCACGCCCCATCCGTTCCAGACACTGAAGAAGATGTTTTCCACCACCGAAAGGCGGGAGATCGCATATTCTATGCCAAGGAGTGCCTGGATCTTCTCCGTTCAGGGGTTTCACCACTCAATCACGTTTTCCCCCATGTTTCCCCTTTTCTCTACCATGTTTTGCTTTGAGATGAACATGCGGGGGTAATCCCCTTTGCCTTTAGGACCGGGAGTAGCCTGGGGAAGCATTGTATGACATTTTTATCATAGTAATTCATCATTTATCTCTCAAATCTGTGGTATGATTTCATTTTTTCAATTATATTGTTATGCTTGATCACCATAATAATAACCTAATGCCCTTAATTACTTTGAAAGAAGAATTAACGGTTGAAAAGAGACGAATTTCACATTAATTGACTAATCCCTTGAACAAGGTGGTGTATGGTTAATGGTGGATACCCAGAGGTCGATATTAATGCACCTAGTTTAGGGTATAGGTTACTACGATGGTGGAACCGACCTAGACATAGGTAGTGAATTTTACCACGACAGTTGGCAATCCCGGATAGAGAGATGAATCTAAGTGACTATATAGAAATTCATACAATGATAACCCGCGGTGAAACCGCAATCCTAAAGATCTATACCTGAATTGATTAAACTAAACCTTTAATCGATTATTTTGTTTTGTTTCATTTTATTTTCTTTTAATTTTACAACAACTTCCAACTTTTTAGTCAGTCTAGCTGATTGTGAGTAGTTAGTAGTAGTCTCTGATAATTCAGTGTCCCTGAGTTCGACTCGGGCCTCACAAGGGCCTATATTACATTGATGCGTACACTTGCGTTCTACACACAGACAATTCATGTCAAGTTTTTGGCGTCGTTGCCGGGGACAGGGCAATTGTCGGTACTACGAGTGCTACAAGCGGCCACTCTAGGCCATTTTCCTTTAATTTTTATTAGTTTGAAATCATTTCTAAAATTCGAAGTCCATCTTCTAATTTTTGTAATCGTCAAGCACGATACTGAACTCAAATTTTCACTTTGTTGGTACTGTATATGGTGCAAATGCGTAGCACCGACTACTCACAACAAGAACCAGAGGTTCCACTGTCGGGACCTGACGACGAAGAGTACTACAATCAACACCACTTGGAAGAAATAGATTCCGAATCCGAACAAGAAGAAATGGCAGAGGAGCAGACGATATGGGAGAAGATAAAGGCTTCTTATTCATCTGCTTCAAAGGGGCCAATCAAGAAGCAGACGATCAACATTCCAACTTACAAGATTGATCCTACGTTAATCAACTTGGTCAAGTCGAATGCTTTCCATTGGCTCAAGAACGAAGACCCAGTCACTCATATAAGACAATTCGTGGAAAACTGTGACATGATAAAAATTGACAGATTTCCACAAGAGACGCTCTACTTGAAGCTATTCCCGAGTTCTCTGGCAGGGAACGCACGAGAGTGGTTGCACAATCTAGATGATGAATATGTGGAATCATGGAACCACATGGTGGAGGTTTTCATTGAAAGGTTCTTCCCGCCCGAGAAGACCAATGACATGATCAGGAAAATCCACAATTTCACTCAGAAGGAAGGAGAGACCTACTCTGAGACCTGGGAAAGGTTTCAGATCATGCTTAGGAGGTGCTCGCATCACGGGCTTGACAAGGAAACACATGTCAAAATCTTCTATTTTTCTCTCTCCAAGCATGATAGAAGTAACCTAGACTCTGTAGGCTTAGGATTCTTTTTGAACAACACATATACGAGATGTTGGGAAATCTTGAAAAATATGGCCAAGAAGCAATCCTGGGGCGATAGGGATGTCGTAGAGCACGTTCGAGTAGCAGGGGAGTCAAAGGCAATCAAAGAGCTAAATGAAAAGATGGACCTTCTAGCAAAGAAATTGCTTGCAAAAGAAGATACTGAATCCGAGGATGAAGCCCAAGTCAAATGCATGCGCCAACAACAGGGTTTCAGAAATAATGATTACTCATGGAGGAAGGACAAGAAATTCTCATGGAAGGATACGAACAACTTTTTGCAGGACCCCAATGTAAAACCCCAGTCGGTGGCAGAGGATAAGAGCACGGAGTTGCTCAACCAAGTGATAAAGAAGAACCAAGAACTTATGAACACTTTTGGTCAGCAGATCAAGCAATAGGGGGAATTTATGAATTAGTTTGGACAGACATTGCAGAGCCATGGGGCTCAGATGAGGACAATTGAGACCTCTATGGCGCAAATGGCAGCTGAAATAGCCAATCTGAAGAAGCCAGTGCAACAAGGTTTTCCGGGTAACACAAATATTCCAGGAGGAAACCAACAGGCAAAGGCAATCTTGCTAAGGAGTGGAAAGAAGCTTTTAAACCCCAGGGTCGATGAACCAAGTAAACCCCAAGCAGAAACCAAAGGTGAGGCCACTGAGGAATTGCCAAACTCAGTCACAGATCCAGTTGAGGAAATAGCAGAGGATGCCACTGTGGATCCCATTGTTGTTGAGGAGGAGACGTAGAAAAGGACACTATATGTGCCGCCGCATCAAAGGGAACAGGCCGTCCCGGTCCCATATCTGAATAGTGCAAAAGCAAGGAAAGTGGACACCCAGTTCCAGAAGTTTTTAGACAGTTTCAAAAAGCTCTCAGTCAACATTCCGTTAATAGAGGCAATAGAGAAAATCCCCTCTTACGGAAAGTTTTTGAAAGACATCATTACTAAAAAGAGGAAAATCCCTAACACGGAGGTTGTAGTTCTTAAGGAGCAAGTGAGTGCCTTCATGTGACGTCCCCAGATTTTCTAAAACTTAATCAGATGTCTGACGTCCAAATTGAAACCCTCACCTCAGTGAGAATCTCAATTTAAACACCCACACCAGGATAAGAAGAAGAAAACCGAGGGAGTCTGAAGGAACATACATCAGTAGCACATGCACATGAACAATAATAAAACCACTACACATGTTCACCATTCAACATATAATTACAACATGAATTGTTACAACATTTGATATTACATATTGAACAACAAACTTACATATACATGTACTACTACTAATCTACAGGATCTTAAGACAACAGGTCCACCTGTACATCAACTCGCTACACAACTCTGTCTATCCTGGATCTTCAAGAGCATAAACACAACCTAAACAAAAGATTTCATGCGGTACACATCAGCACAATATTTCAAGAATATTGTACTGAGTATGCCTACGTGTCTTTTATATACCTCTCATCATATCTTGGCAATAAGATAAAACTAATACTTGGCAGGTATAAAGAAATATAATAAAAGAGTATACTTGCACAAAGATATTCAATAACAAAAGAGAACACATATTTTAAGCTTAGTTTCCATCATATATCTCATACATCTGCCCCCAAGGGCTTTGATGTTTTTAGGCCTTGTCATATAAATTGTACATCTTCCCCTAGGGCTTTGATGTTACATCTGCCACCAAGGTCTTTGATGTTTTGTCAATGCACTGTACTACCCAAGAGTTTAGTGCTATCATATGATGGATCAGAATATTTTACGTTTCATGTGTTCATAGCCATACATATGGAAATTCAAGCAACATATCATACAAGACAATCATTTCAATCAATACCATATGCCAAGTCTTTACTACCATATAACACAAGCATAATGTATAATAATCCAAGTAAGAGGTAATGGCGTACCTTGATCGAGAGATCAACTAATCACATATTCCTGATGTCATCTATATCCTTGGTCAACCCTGATTAAGACAAGACCACTTATCACCATCATGTTCTCATCTTAACCCTAATCGTGTTCATATTAGGGTTTTCTTATCTCATCTTAACCCTACACATGTTCATTAGGGTTTCACTCAACTCATTAGGATATTCTCATCATTACTTGCATTCTTGTCTTAGAATTATCTTACTGATGTCATTTTTTCAGATTATGGTCTATTATATGAACATTATCTTCCATAGCATTTTCATGCACATTAATTAACCCTAGATTACATCATTAACTTAAATTAGGGTTTCATGACATGTATCAAGGTCCATCTTCATATAACATAGGTTTTATGCGTATAACTGATCTCAGATTTACATCTTAGGTTAATATTACTGATATAAACCTACTCTATAAATCTCATTATTTATTGAGCATGCATGTATTAATTGCATCATCTTTAGTGTTATTAGCCATAATTAGCCATATTAATCAAATTAAATGCTTTTGTGCATTATCATGACCATATCTGACATCATAAGCACTATAAACATGATTATAGACTTACTGACATTTTTCCATAATTTTATATCATCATTTGATATTTATTACTCATGAAACAATCATAATACATATTACATGATATTCTTGATATTAATGCATCACAAGACTGATATTATCATTCTAGTGCGTTCTACTCATTTTTCTGAGAATTTTGATATATTATATGTATTTTTTCGGACCTCGGAGCTATTTTATACGAATTATACAAGATTTGAGATATTTACCTTTTCGGGCCTATGGGGTTCTGCCACGTGGCTCCTAAAGGAGCGCTAAAATCCTGGTCTGACATGGATGAACCGTCTGGTTCATTCTGGATTAAGGCCGGTTCAGGGCCTGACCCGGTCCAGCGCCCTTTCTTTCTTCTCGCGCAACGCAGACTCTGTCCGCATACTCTGCTTTCTGGAAGTGCCGCCGCACAGTCGACCTCAGGCAAGGAGAAAAGGGGATCTCTATGCCTCTGCTCCTGGATCTGGTTTGCTATGTAGGTTCGCGGCCTGCTCGTGTATGCTCCTGGCATGTACAAACCTCTCAGGGGTCTGTGATGTTTGATCTAGCCAATCTCCGTGAGTCCTCACCGCCGTCGCTAGGAAGACTCCGGCGAGGGTTCGATCGTTGCATCTTGCTCCTCTTCAGGGTAAAACATGGCCAAATTCTTCAGTCTTTCCCCCTCTACACCGCCGATCGCTTGACTTCACTGTTGGTGACTCCTCTTGGCAGATTGAGGAGCTCGCCACCACAGAAGCTGCTGCGACGGAGTAGAAGAGGGGAAAAAACCTTCGCACATCCAATCTTTCACCAAGAACCTCCATTAGCACCGCCTGGTCCTTCTGAACTCCACCAAGGGACCAGATCTTAGAGGGAACCCTATTGCACTGCTTAATAAACTTGATCTTCATCTCCAGTCAGGGTGAGCTCGGAGCCCCCATCGGGGTTCTCATTTTCATGCAGGCTCTTCTCCTCAGAACCTCCTCCTCATTTTCCTTGCTTTGCCTTCCTCTAATCTCCACCCTACCATTGAACTCCTCTTCCTCGTGAATACTGTAAAAAGCTATGGATATGCGAAGAACTGTGGGTGTTTGCTCTCCCTCGCTACTTGCTCATTTTCCCTGCCCAAGGTATCAAATAGGTCGCAAAGAGGATGAGACTCCAACTCCCAATTACATCTCTCCCTTCACCCCGCGATCTAGGCGGGTTGTGGACGGGATGGTCGCAGGGTCAGCTGCCCCACTACCTTGCTCTAACTGCAAGGTAGGAGACAAACTGACATCCCTCAGATCATAATCCAAGGGCTAAAGGCCAATATGTCCACTTAAGACAACTATGGCTTACTTAAGCACGAGAAAGTTGACACTGGATCTAGGATCTATGGCCAGAGATAGGCCACATGAATCGCATAGGAACCCAGGGTGCATGACACTAGAGCAAAACGAGACCCAAGCTAAATAATCAAAACTTTATTAATCAAAAACATCAATGTATACATTATTTCATCATGTTCAAACTTAAATAACTTTCTCTAGGATCCTCTAATTGTCACCAAAATTTGACCATAGCTTTAACACAGCCCAAGCTACATTCTATTTAAATTTGGAGCCAAAACTCAACTGTTTGACCATTCAATTATATACTTCAAAAAGGCATAAAGTTAAGGAATTTAATCGTGAAATCAACATCAATCAACACTCAAAATGTATGAATTCACTTATGTCATTGGACATTTAAAGATTCTAAAAGTTCAGTCTATCACATCCTACACACCTTATAAGAAATTTCGTCCTCAAAATTAAGCCACAAATCTAGTCTTTCACATCATATACAACTTAAAGGAACTTTCGTCCTCGAAAGTAAACCATACTCATACCTCTAGGGAAAACCTTATCTTTCCATCATCCACATGTAGGCACTATTCTATGGGTAACATATCCACAAAGGTTACTTAAAACCATGTATCCAAAGCACTATTATGGGGGTTTACAACCATCTTGGGTGCACAAACACTCCATTCAAGGTTGAACTCAAGGTTTAGAAGCTTTGGTTATGTCACTACGTATCTCACATGCTAGGGTTGCATATTTATTCTTATACATGCATTATTATTCAACATGTTCCTAAAGAAGTTAACTGAGGTTAACCCATTATCAAGGTTTCATCAACATATTATTGAGATAAATGTTAGAACATGTTCAACATTAACATATGCTTTTTAGGAGGGAGTTAACTAAAGTTAACTCACTTTATCCATCTGAATCATATCAAGCTGTCAACATCATTGTGTTGTGCTCACTGTCACACTATATTTTTCATCTTTGTTAAGCACTAAGATTAACACCTCATGTAACCTATTTTATTAATATGATTTCATTTTCATGTCTCATATTAAGGTTACAAACTTTACTAGTGATTTCATCACAACATTAACCAACAAAATCACATTATCATCATCATTCATGTATATGGTTAACCATTTATGCATTGATATCCATTAAACCATTTCTGGGTTTCCATCATATCATGTCTATATTTTCGCATCTCAAGATTAGATCACATCCTTACATATATTATATCATGGTTGTGCTAAACAAACTTATGTGAGTGGCTTATCAACATACATCAACAAGTCCAATTGAGGTTCCCCTAACCCATACTTGAGGGTAGTGCCATGCTCAGTCTCTCTGAGCTAACTCAACTCTATGAGTATCTCATATGCATATACTTTATCCTCCCTCCTTGGTTTAGGGTTTCTGGGTCTACCTCATTGGTACTAGCAATAGCTTTACAAGCTCTAGCCACATAAGCACAAACCAAAACATGCTATGGTATTCTCTTCATAGGTCTTCTACCCATGAAACATCTTACCCAAAGCTCCCTTATATACACCACTAGATTCCTATATGGGAAACCACCAACCCGATCATGAGGCTTCATAAAAACTAGCATAGCTACCTCCTCCAGGGTCTTGGGCTCTCTCCCTCACTCAGATGGCAGGTTCTCATATTCATACTCACATATGTACATATAACCAGCCTCTCTCTATATCTAGGGTTTGGTCCTCCCAAGGACATCTAGGGTTCGAGATAACTATAGGAATCATGCATAAAACAACTCATCTCAATCACTCAGGAGTAGTCTAGTTTAGGACATATCATATCACATATCTCATGATTCTCATATCACGAAGTCTAGGTTCTCTGACCTTCTCCCTGTGGGTCTCACTCTCTCTGGAGTTAACCCCAAAACTGGTACTAACACTAGAGGTCCTCCTTCGTAAAAGAGCTTGAGGCTCATGCTTACTCACAACCTTGTCTTAGCTTAGCTTATCTTATCTCATACAAGCCTAGTTACTTACATCATCCAAGCTTATCTCAAATCCTCAAAACTGAACTTAAGTCCTCAAAGACAAACATATATCATCACAAACTATCTTATGTCATCTATATAAGACTTACAACATATCATCAAAACTTATTTCATCTATTCCATCTATCATATATATTCTAACAAGGCTCTAGACATCTAATCTAGAACTACTCTCTCTTCTAGACTGATGTCATTCACTTTCACTTAGGTTACATGACCACCTCCTACTCGTACATGTGTGGGGACACATTTTTGTAATACATATACATAATAAAATATTATATAGTTTTTCTCCGATAAAACAAGCGTTAGAGAAAACTATCGGGGTTCGATCTGTTTGGAATCAAAAACCAAATCCTGAAAAGGAGTGTCCCACACATAGTAGAGAGTCCAGTGTCATGAAAACTAGTGAAAAGGGTGAGAACATGGTTTAGACTGGTGTAGCTACTCTAGACAACGAGCGCCATATGTCTAGGGTTTCTCTTCCCTTGATGCATGTCATTTCCAAATAGTGCAACGTCCCATACCGCTGCACTACAAGGAAAGAACGACATCTAAGGACTTGTTACCCAACAAGCACCAGTATAGACCTAGTTCTCAGACATCTAGGTGCCAACCTAGAGACTAGGCCAGATCTAGTCTCTAAAAGATGACTAATCTAACCCTAAAAATTATTAGGTTCAAGGTTCTTTAGTTTTGAGTTGCATAATGAGCAAATGTCAGGCTTTGTTATTATTCATGCTCTGATACCACCTGTGACGTCCCCGGATTTTCTAAAACTTAATCCGATGTGAGACGTCCAAATTGAAACCCTCACCTCAGCGAGAATCCCAATTTAAACATCCCACACTAGGCTAAGAAGAAGAAAATCAAGGGAGTCCAAAGGAAACAATCAGTAGCACATGCACATGAACAATAATAAAACCACAACACATGTTCACCATTCAACATATAACTACAACATGAATTGTTACAACATTTGATATTCCATATTGAACAGCAAACTTACATATACATGTACTACTACTAATCTACAGGATCTTAAGACAATAGGTCCACATGTACATCAGCTCGCTACACAACTCTCTCTATCCTGGATCTTCAAGAGCATAACCACAACCTAACCAAAAGATTTCATGCGGTACACGTCAGCACAATATTTCAAGAATATTGTACTGAGTACGCCTACGTGTCTTTTATATACCTCTCATCATATCTTGGAAATAAGATAAAACTAATACTTGGCAGGTATAAAGAAATATAAGAAAAGAGTATACTTGCACAAAGATATTCAATAACAAAAGAGAACACATATTTTATGCTTAGTTTCCATCATATATCTCGTACATCTGCCCCCAAGGGCTTTGATGTTATTAGGCCTTGTCATATAAATCGTACATCTTCCCCTAGGGCTTTGATGTTACATCTTCCACCAACGGCTTTGATGTTTTTTCAATGCACTGTACTACCCAAGAGTTTAGTGATATCATATGATGGATCATAATATTTTACATTTCATGTGTTCATAGCCATACATATGGAAATTCAAGCAACATATCATACAAGACAATCATTTCCATCATTACCATATGCCAAGTCTTTACTACCATATAACACAAGCATAATGTATAATAAGCCAAGTAAGAGGTAATGGCGTACCTTGATCAAGAGATCAACTAATCACATATTCCTGATGTCATCTATATACTTGGTCAACCCTGATTAAGACAAGACCACATATCACCATCAGGTTCTCATCTTAACCCTAATCGTGTTCATATTAGGGTTTGCTTATCTCATCTTAACCCTACACATGTTCATTAGGGTTTCACTCAACTCATTAGGATATTCTCATCATTACTTGCATTCTTGTCTTAGAATTATCTTACTGATGTCATTTTTCCAAATTATGGTCTATTATATGAACATTATCTTCCATAGCATTTTCATGCACATTAATTAACCCTAGATTACATCATTAACTTAAATTAGGGTTTCATGACATGTATCAAGGTTCATCTTCATATAACATAGGTTTTATGCATATAACTGATCTCAGATTTACATCTTAGCTTTATATTACTGATATAAACCTACTCTATAAATCTGATTATTTATTGAGCATGCATGTATTAATTGCATCATCTTTAGTGTTATTAGCCATAATTAGCCATATTAATCAAATTAAATGCTTTTTTGAATCATCATGACCATATCTGACATCATAAGCACTATAAACATGATTATAGACTTAATGACATTTTTCCATAATTTTATATCATCATTTGATATTTATTACTCATGAAACAATCATAATACATATTACATGATATTCCTGATATTAATGCATCAAAAGACTAATATTATCATTCTAGTGCGTTCTACTCATTTTTCTGAGAATTTTGATATATTATATGTATTTTTTGGACTTCGGAGCTATTTTATACGAATTATACAAGATTTGCGATATTTACCTTTTCAGGCCTATGGGGTTCTGCCACGTGGCTCCTGAAGGAGCGCTCAAATCCTGGTCCGACATGGATGAACCGTCTGGTTCAGTCTGGATTCAGGCCGGTTCAGGGCCTGACCCGGTCCAGCGCCCTTTCTTTCGTCTCGCGCAACGCGGACTCTGTCCGCCTACTCTGCTTTCTGGAAGTGCCGCCGCACGGTCGACCGCAGGCAAGGAAAAAAGGGGATCTCTATGCCTCTGCTGCTGGATCTGGTTTGCTATGTAGGTTCGTGGCCTCCTCGTGTATGCTCCTGGCATGTACAAACCTCTCAGGGGTCTGTGAATCTTGATTTAGACAAGCTCCGCGAGTCCTCACCGCCGTCGCTAGGAAGACTCCGGCGAGGGTTCGATCGCTGCATCTTGCTCCTCTTCAGGGTAAAACATGGCCAAATTCTTCAGTCTTTCCCCCTTTACACCGCCGATCGCTTGACTTCATTGTTGGTGACTCCTCCTGGCAGATTGAGGAGCTCGCCGCCACAGAAGCTGCTGCGACGGAGCAGAAGAGGGAAAAAAACCTTCGCGCATCAAATCTTTCACCAAGAACCTCCATTAGCACCGCCTGGTCCTTCTGAACTCCACCAAGGGACCGGATCTTAGAGGGAACCCTATTGCACTGCTTAATAAACTTGATCTTCATCTCCAGTCAGGGTGAGCTCGGCGCCCCCATCAGGGTTCTCATTTTCATGCGGGCTCTTCTCCTCAGAACCTCCTCCTCATTTTCCTTGCTTTGCCTTCCTCTAATCTCTACCCTACCATTGAACTCCTCTTCCTCGCGAATACTGTAAAAAGCTATGGAGATGAGAAGAACTATGGGTGTTTGCTCTCCCTCACTACTTGCTCATTTTCCCTGCCCAAGGTATCAAATAGGTCGCAAAGAGGACGAGACTCCAACTCCCAGTTACATCTCTCCCTTCACCCCGCGATCTAGGCGGGTTGTGGACGGGATGGTCGCAGGGTCAGCTGCCGCACTACCTTGCTCTAACTGCAAGGTAGGAGACAAATTGACATCCCTCATATCATAATCCAAGGGCTAAAGGCCAATATGTCCACTTAAGACAACCGTGGCTTACTTAAGCATGAGAAAGTTGACACTGGATCTAGGATCCATGGCCAGAGATAGGCCACATGAATCGCATAGGAACCCAGGGTGCATGACACTAGAGCAAAACGAGACCCAAGCTAAATAATCAAAACTTTATTAATCAAAAACATCAATGTATACATTATTTCATCATGTTCAAACTTAAATAACTTTCTCTAGGATCCTTTAATTGTCACCAAAATTTGACCATAGCTTTAACACAACCCAAGCTACATTCTATTTAACTTTGGTGCCAAAACTCAACTGTTTGACCATTCAATTATATACTTCAAAAAGGCATAAAGTTAAGGAATTTAATCGTGAAATCAACATCAATCAACACTCAAAATGTATGAATTCACTTATGTCATTGGACATTTAAAGATTCCAAAAGCTCAGTCTATCACATCCTACACACCTTATAAGAAATTTTGTCCTTGAAATTAAGCCACAAATCTAGTCTTTCACACTTCATCATGGGCACATTGCTGCCGAAGAGGTAGGATCCAGGCTGCTTCAATATCTCATGTTACATTGGAAAGGTGAAGTTTGGTGAAGCACTATGTGACTCCGGGGCAAGCATAAACTTGATGCCCCTCTTGACATTCAAGAAACTTGGATTAAAAGAGTCAAGGCCGAGCAACATGACAATACAACTGGCGGATAATTCTGTGGTGAAGCCATATGGTATTTGTGAATATGTGTTGGTAAAGGTAGATCGGTTTGTATTTCTAGTAGATTTTGTCGTAATGGTGATGCAAGATGAACAAGACAATGAGTTACTACTTGGACGACCCTTCCAAGCTACAGCTGACATGATACTTGAGATGGGGAGAGGTCGTTTGACCTTGGGCATCGCTAATGATCGCTTCGAGATGGTCATGCCTTCCAGCACCACGTCATCTAAAGCTACAGAGCAGTGTCGCATGGCAAAGCATTTTGATCACAATATCTCACTTTGTCTAGGGAAGCCATTGTTAGATATGGCTCATGTAATGACTAAGGTGGAGAGAGGGACATTGGCTGTAGACATCATGGAGCAGACCAAGGTTGTGTCCCTTAGCAAAGCTGTAGGTTTTCCTAATGATGAAGAGGAGGACATTCCCCCCTCTATTGAAGATGAGGCCATAGCGAGTTCAGTTTTCAATGCATATCTAGAACTACCACTTGAAGCCTTCTTGGTCAATATAACACATGATTGGATGAGAAGCAAATCACTGCAGGAGTGTGCCAAGATGCTTCAGTTTCTTCTGTGCTTTTATGCTCAGTACTATGAAGACCTTGGCAAACTTCCACCACCGCTTCAATCATCCTTAATCAGCCGCCACAGTTGGAATTGAAGCCATTGCCATCGCACTTAAAATACGCATTTCTAGCAGAGGAAGAAAAGTTGCCTGTGATTATATCGGCTTATCTGAGTGCCGAGGAGGAAGATCAGCTGCTGATTGTGTTGAAGAACCACCGAGGAGCATTTGGGTGGTCGGTCGCAGACATCAAGGGGATCTCCCCTACATTGTGCTAGCACAAGATTCAGCTCGAGGAGGGAGCCAAGCTGGTGATTCAGCCACAACGTCGACTAAATCCTAGCATTATGGAGGTTGTCAAGAAGGAGGTGATTAAGCTCCTTTCTGCAGGTATCATCTATGCTATTTCTGACTCGACGTGGGTGAGTCCTACGCAGGTAGTCCCTCAAAAGGTGGGATCACTATTACTCATAATCTACTAAATGAACCTGTCACGACCCGCTTGGTAACCGGGTGGCGTGTTTGTATAGATTACCGTTGGTTGAATGATGCTACGCTTAAGGATCATTTTCCTCTCCCATTCATTGATAAGATTTTAGAGCATTTAGTCGGCCGATCACATTTTTGTTTTCGTGATGGTTATTCGGGGTACAATCATATTTCGATTGATTCTAAGGACCAAGAGAAGTCTACCTTCATTTGTTCTTATGGAACATTTGTGTACCGCCGTATGCCTTTTGGGTTATGTAATGCACCGGCGACCTTTCAGCGTTGCATGCTCGCCATTTTTTCCAATATGGTTGAATGGTGTCTAGAGGTTTTTATGGATGATTTCTCTATCTATGGTGCATCCTTTGACAAGTGTCTTTACAATCTGGATAAGGTTTTGCAACGTTGTGAGGACACACATTTGGTCCTAAATTGGGAGAAATTCCACATGATGGTTAGTGAAGGGATAGTGCTAGGACATAAAGTGTCTAGAAAAGGGTTGGAGGTAGACCCGGTGAAAATTGAAGCGATTTCCAAACTGCCCCCACCGAATTTGGTTAAAGGGGTACAAAGTTTCTTAGGTCACGCCGGTTTCTATCGCCGCTTTATAAAAGATTTTTCTAAAATTGCCGAACCTTTATCTGAGCTGTTAGAAAAAGATGTTGTGTTTGATTTTAATGAAAAATGTTTACATGTGTTCAACATGCTTAAGGAAAAACTGATTTCTGCACCGGTTGTTCAAACACCGGATTGGACCAAGCCATTTGAATTAATGTGTGATGCATCTGATTTCACTGTTGGGGCTGTTTTCGGACAACGGGTGGACAATAAACCCGCTCTGATTTTTTATGCATCCAAAACATTGAATGATGCTCAACTTAATTACACGACAAATGAAAAAGAACTGCTAGCTGTTGTTTTTGCTTTTGAAACATTTCAGCAATATCTTGTTGGATCAAAAGTCGTGGTATGGACGGACCACGCCGCCATTAAGTATTTGATGGAGAAAAAGGATGCCAAACCTAGATTTATTAGGTGGATCTTACTTTTACAAGAATTTGATATTGAAATCAAAGATAAGGCAGGCATTGAAAATGTGGTCGCGGACCACTTGTCTAGGTTAGAGAGGGTAGATGAAAAGAATTTGCACATACCCATTACTGAGACATTTCCAGATGAACAACTTTTGAAAGTGAAATCGAAAGACCCGTGGTTTTTGTACATTGTTAACTATCTTGCCTGCAAAATTATCTCGGATGATTGGATGTACCAAGAGAAGAAGAAAATTTTCCATTCTTTATGTTATTATTTCTGGGATGAACCTATTCTTTTGAAGTAGTGCAGGGATAGTGTGTTACGTAGGTGTGTACCAGAGGTGGAATACGAAAGTGTTCTTTGCCATTGTCATACACTACTGATGGGGGGCCACCATGCTAGTTCTCGCACTGCAGCCAAAGTACTTGAAAGTGGCCTATACTGGCCTACTTTGTTCAAGGATGCTTACAATTTCGTGTGGCAATGTGATTCCTGCCAAAGGGCATGTAATATCTCAAAAAGACAAGAGATTCCCTCAATGTATTTCAAGAGGTTGAGGTGTTCGACTTGTGGGGTATAGATTTTATGGGACCCTTTGTGTCCTCAAATTCTAACTCGGACATTCTTTTAGCTGTTGATTATGTGTCGAAGTGGGTAGAGGCAATACCAACAAGGACTTATGATTCTACTATAGTGTGCAGGTTTGTAAAAGTTTTCTTCTCCTTTCTAGACAACGTGTAACAAGCGGGAGGTAAGTATGTTCTTTTATTACCTATTTCACGTAATTCTGTTAATTCTGACCTTATTCCCATTTCACGTAGGTCCAGTCTGGATTTTATCCCATCTTTAGTCTTACCTGGTATATTTAATAGAGTACCAATGATGCTATCATAGACATTTTTCTCAACGTGCATTACATCGATACAATGCCTGACTGTCAAAGAACTCCAATAAGGAAGATCCCAAAATATTGACTTCTTCTTGAATGAAGAATTGTCACTCCGTGTGGCCATACTACATTGTGATTTCTTACCAAATTCATTGACAATGTCTTTTACTCTTTCATAAACAACATCCCCTGGTATAGGTTTAGGTGCACTCCGTTCATCATTCCATCCATTGAATGCTTTGCGCTTCCTACGATACGGATGGAATTTTGAAAGAAACCTTCGATGACCAAGATATACAGTCTTGCCGCCATGTTTTAGTCTTATTGAATCAGTGTTTTCTTCACATATAGGACACGCTTTAGCTCCTTTGACACTATATCCAGACAAATTCCCATATGCTGGAAAGTCATTAATAGTGCAAAACAACATAGCGTGCAAACGAAATGTCTCTCTTGCTGAAGCATCATAGGTCATCACACCTTCATCCCAAAGTTTCTTTAAGTCATCAATCAAAGGTTCAAGATAAACATCGATATCATTTCTGGGTTGTTTAGGGCCCGATATCAACAATGACAACATAACGTACTTATTTTTCATACACATCCAGGGAGGAAGATTGTATATAACAACCATGACTGGCCAAGTGCTATGTTGGCTGCTCAATGTCCCGTACGGATTCATCCCATCTGTACAAAGCCCAAGTCTTAGATTCCTATCTTCTTCACCAAATTTAGGGTACAATAGATCAATCTTCTTCCACTGTGGGGAATCAGACGCATGTCGTAGGATCCCATCATTATTTTTCTTAACATCTGCATGCCACCTCAAATTCTTCGCATCTTTCGGATTTGCAAACAAGCTTTGAAACCGTGATATTATAGGTAGATACCACAACACCTTGGCAGGAGAACCAGTTTTGGACTCCCCCTAAGTCGTCAATTTATACCGTGACGCACCACATTTTGGACAATATTTCAAATCTACATAGTCCTTTTGAAATAATACACAATCATTCGGGCATGCGTGTATCTTCTTGGCCTCCATTCCCATTGGGCACAACATTTTCTTTACCTGGTATGTTGAGATTGGAAGCTCGTTTCCTTCAGGAAGAATTTCTTTCAACAAAGTCAACAATGAAGTGAAGCTTTTGTCGCTCCATCTATTGTTAGCTTTCAACTTATACAATCTCAACACAGCGCTAAGATTCGTAAACTTAGCACAGCCTGTGTATAACGGTATCTCAGCATCATGCACAATGTTTGTAAAGATAGGAGGTGGATCGGTGTGCTCTACCCTACAACTATCCATCATCGCATCAACGATGTCTGCTGGAACTGGTTCGTTCACATTTACGTCATCGGAGGCTATTTCTTCTTCCACCCAAGCACTGCTATCGACATTTACTGGTTTCGATTTTGAAATCTCTCCATGCCAGTGCCATTCTGTATAGCCTTGTACAATCCCGTTGCACATGACATGAATTTTGATTTCCTCACCAGTGTTGACTTTCAAGTTGTTACCGCAATGCCTACATGGACAGTAGAACCTATCTGTAGGTTTTTTCCTATGTTCCTCGGCAAATCTAATAAACTGATCAAGACCAGATATAAACTCTGGGGTGCAACGATTACGAATGGACATCCATGATCTATCCATTCTATGATCAGAGAAAACAAGTATATATTAGGAAAACAAGTGATTGTTCATTCTAATTTATACCAATGTACAAGTAATATAAAAAACAATGATTGTTCACATTCTAGGCCAACAAACACATTTGATGTCATTCTTATATATAATAAATGTGTACCACCTATCCCATCCTTGAACACCTAATCTCACTAGTAAGTGTATAATGTGTATTGGGTTTTCAAGAAAATTTCGGCAGCATTTCCCCGCTGTTCTCTAAGTACATATGTACTTAGAGAACAAACGGGGAAATGCTACCAAAATTTTCTCGAAAACTCAATACACATTATACACTTACATCCTAAGTGAGATTAGGTGTTCAAGAACAGTCCCAAACCGGGGACTATCCAAGATTTACTCCTAATGAGTCAATCTTGGACGGGTTTCTAGGCCAACAAACACAATAATAGATATGTACAATGAAGCCGGACTCCATACAAATAGTATATAATTTAGTGATTGTTCATTCTAATTTATACCAATGTACAAGTAATATAAAAAACAATGATTGTTCACATTCTAGGCCTACAAACACATTTGATGTCATTCTTATATATAATAAATGTGTACCACCTATCCCATCCTTGAACACCTAATCTCACTAGTAAGTGTATAATGTGTATTGGGTTTTCAAGAAAATTTCGGCAGCATTTCCCCACTGTTCTCTAAGTACATATGTACTTAGAGAACAAACGGGGAAATGCTACCACAATTTTCTCGAAAACTCAATACACATTATACACTTACATCCTAAGTGAGATTAGGTGTTCAAGAACAGTCCCAAACCAGGGACTATCCAAGATTTACTCCTAATGAGTCAATCTTGGACGGGTTTCTAGGCCAACAAACACAATAATAGATATCTACAATGAAGTCGGACTCCATACAAACAGTATATAATTTAGTGATTGTTCATTCTAATTTATACTAATGTACAAGTAATATAAAAACAATGATTGTTCACATTCTAGGCCTACAAACACATTTGATGTCATTCTTATATATAATAAATGTGTACCACCTATCCCATCGTTGAACACCTAATCTCACTAGTAAGTGTATAATGTGTATTGGGTTTTCAAGAAAATTTCGGCAACATTTTCGCCGTTGTTCTCTAAGTACATATGTACTTAGAGAACAAACGGGGAAATGCTACCAAAATTTTCTCGAAAACTCAATACACATTATACACTTACATCCTAAGTGAGATTAGGTGTTCAAGAACAGTCCCAAACCGGGGACTATCCAAGATTTACTCCTAATGAGTCAATCTTGGACGGGTTTCTAGGCCAACAAACACAATAATAGATATCTACAATGAAGCCGGACTCCATACAAACAGTACATAATTTAGTGATTGTTCATTCTAATTTATACCGATGTACAAGTAATATAAAAAACAATGATTGTTCACATTCTAGGCCAAAAAACACATGTGATGTCATTCTTATATATAATAAATGTGTACCACCTATAACAAACACATTGTCCAACATTAGGTTCAACACTTGAAACATACATTCGTTTTCAACATAAAAAAATTGTATTATTAGGGTCCAACATGTGGATTATATGGGACATACACATCAAGGTGGTCATAAGGGAGGATATTTCCTTATTTATGAGTAAGCGATATAAGATTAAGATCCATATAAAAATTAGGGCAGAAGGAAGAAATAAATCTTCTTTAGGATACAGTAGACCCTTATGGATGTATTTAGGGTCATAGGTACCATCATAGAACAAAAGGGGTACACTTTAGGATTTAAGATCACACTACATCATGAATTTTATACAAAATTACATGTATGTGTATATAAAAAATATATTTATAAAGAACTTCTATACATATCTAATCAACAAATCAGTAATTAACTAAGTATTCATCAATACTTACTATTAATCAGTATCTCTAATCATTAAAATCGGCAAGCAGATCAGTTATTGTAAATAACAAACTATGAATTGTTGAATTAAATTAATCACTAAAGAAATACTAACCAGTAGTATCAATCATTAATCACTGAAAGCAGCAAGGAAATCAGTAAAACTAACCTGAGTAGAAACAGGACGCCGGGCGTCAGCAGGAAGAAAGGAAGGAGCTAGGGCAGGCAGGTGGGCAAGCAGGAGGGCACCAGGCATGGCGGCGGTGCCGGTTCTCAGGCGTGGCGGCGGCGCAGCGGATGGAGCAGTAGGGCGGGCAGCAGGTGGCTGGAGCAGTAGGGCGGCGGTGCAGGCGGTTAGATCAGCAGGCGGCGGCGGCGGAGAAGAAACGTGCCGGAGAAGAAGGGCGCCGGAGAAGGGACGCCGGAGATGGAGCGCCGGAGAGAAGCACCGGAGAAAACTAGCAACAGCAGCACAAAATCGTCGGAGAAATCGCCGCAACAGGAAAATAGGGTAGCAATGAAACAGAAGAAAGGGGAAGAGTCGGGCGATCGCGGGTTATAAGTTCTCAAATAGCGTCGGTTGTTTACAACAACCGACGCCTAAACATCTTTAGCGTCGGTTGTTAGAAAAAACCGACGTCCAATTGGACGATATTTTCATGAAATTATTTGGCGGGAACCACTTTCAGCGTCGGTTATACAAGGATAACCGACGCTGACAGTGACACTTTTCGCGCAAATTTTCATCGCACATAGGCGTCGGTTGCTACGTATATAACCGACGCTGAAAATGACACTATTTTTTTTGATCGAAATATGGATTTCGCGGGCGACTTTACGCGTCGGTTTGTTATAAACAACCGACGCTTAATACAAAGCGGTACTCGTGTCTGGCTGGTCTTCGAATATAGACGTCGGGTTGCGTAAACAACCGACGCCTTAAATGTTAGGCGTCGGTTTTCCTTAATAACCGACGCCCAGAAAAGTGACATTGAATGCTATTTTTGTAATAGTGGTGGCTGAATCACCGACTTGGCTCCCACCTCAAGCTGAATCTTGTGCTGGCACAATGTAGGGGAGATCCCCTTAATGTCTGTGACTGACCACCCAAATGCTCCTCAGTGGTACTCGAACGTGCTCTACGGCATCCCTGTCGCCCCAGGATTGCTTCTTGGCCATATTTTTCATGATTTCCCAACATCTCATATCTATGTTGTTCAAAAAGAATCCTGAGCCTATGGAGTCTAGGTTACTTCTATCATGCTCGGAGAGAGCAACATAGAGGATTTTGACCTGTGTTTCCTTGTCAAGCCCGTGATGCGGGCACCTCCTAAGCATGATCTGAAACCTTTCCCAGGTCTCAGAGTAAGTCTCTCCTGCCTTCTGAGTGAAATTGTGGATTTTCCTGATCATGTCATTGGTCTTCTCGGGTGGGAAGAACATTTCAAAGAAAACTTCCACCATGTGGATCCATGATTCCACATATTCATCATCCAGATTGTGCAACCACTCTCGTGCGTTCCCTGCCAGAGAACTTGGGAATAGCTTCAAGTAGAGCGTCTCTTGTGGAAATCTGTCAATTTTTATCATGTCATAGTTTTCCACGAATTGGCTTATATGAGTGACTGGGTCCTCATTCTTGAGCCCATGGAAAGCATTCAACTTGACCAAGTTGATTAACGCATGATCAATCTTGTAAGTTGGAATGTTGATCGCCTGCTTCTTGATTGGCCCCTTTGAAGCAGATGAAGAAGAAGCCTTTATCTTCTCGCATATCGTCTGTTCCTCTGCCATTTCTTCTTGTTCGGATTCGGAATCTATTTCTTCCAAGTGGTCTTGATTGTAGTACTCTTCGTCATCAGGTCCCGACAGTGGAGCCTCTGGTGCCTGTTGTGAGTAGTTGGTGCTACGCGTTTGCACCATACACAGCACCTGCAAAGTGAAAATTTGAGTTCAGTAACGTGCTTGACGATTACAAAAATTACAAGATGGACTTTGAATTTTAGAAATGATTTCAAACTAATAAAAATAAAAGGAAAATGGCCTGGATTTGCCACTTGTAGCACTCATAGTGCCCACAATTGCCGTGTCCCCGACAACGGTGCCAAAACATTGACACGAATTTTCCATGCGTAGAACGCAAGTGTACGCGTCAATGTAATATAGGCCCTTGTGAGGCCCGAGTCGAACTCAGGGACACTGAATTATCGGAGACTACTACTAACTACTCGCAATCAGCTAGACCGACTAAAAAGTTGGAAGTTGTTGTAAAATTAAAAGAAAATAAAATGAAACAAAACAAAATAAATGATTAAAGGTTTAGTTTAATCAATTGAGGTGGAGATCTTTAGTATTGCGGTTTCACCACGGGTTATCATTGTATGAATTTCTATATAGTCACTTAGATTCATCTCTCTATCTGGGTAGTGGCATGTAGTCAGAATTGCCCACTGTCGTGGTACAATTCACTACCTATGTCTAGGTCGGTTCCACCGTCGTAGTAACCTATACCCTAAACTAGGTGCATTAATATCGACCTCTGGGTATCGACCATTAACCTTACACCACCTTGTTCAAGGGATTTGTCAATTAATGTGAAATTCATCTCTTTTCAACCATTAATTCTTCTTTCAAAGTAATTAAGGGCATTAGGTTATTATTATGGTGATCAAACATAACAATATAATTGAGAAAATACAATCATACCACGGATTTGAGAGATAAATGATGAATTACTATGATGAAAATGTCATACAATGCTTCCCCGGGCTACTCCCGGTACTAAAGACAAAGGGGATTAGCCCTGCATGTTCATCTTAAAGAAAAACATGGTAGAGAAAAGGGGAAACATGGGGGGAAATGTGATTGAGTGGTGAAACCCCTGAATGGAGAAGATCCAGACACTCCTTGGCGTAGAATACGCGATCTCCTACCTTTCGGTGGTGAAAAACGTCTTCTTCGACGTCTGGAACGGCTGGGGCGTGCTTCTGGGCTCCGTCCTTCTCTCCACACCTTCCCGAGATGTGTGCAACAGCTAATGATGTGATTGATTGCTCTTGGCCGCCGTCATTAGGTATAATCACCGAGTTAGGTTGCCAAAGTATCACAGCCGTCAGATTTAGAACGATCTGAAGCAAACGTGTATATGACGGTGTCGATACTAGCGACGCTGGTCGATAGTATTGAATCTGCACGCTATCGGTTGGTCTCCTTTTCTTTTCTTTGTCACGACAGATGCTAACTCGATACCATCGACGAGGGTCGATGGTATCGACTCTCTTAGGTGTCGCTTTTGTCTTTTTCCATCGCTAAAGCTCCTCGTGTCGATAGTATCGACTGTCTTCTTGCCAGCAACCTGATGGTATATCGATACCATCGACTTCTATGTCGATAGTATCGACTCTACGATACTCCTTGCGACTGGCAACCTGTGGTTGTGTCGATGGTATCGACAGTAGCAGATATTTGTTTTTCCTAAAATTGCAACAGAAAACCACATAAGCCGAAATAAAACATATTATTGTACTCATTTATGCTCAAAACACTAAAATAAGGGAGATTTGAAACTGATAAGGATCATAGACCAAAATAAATGAATCATGCAATATTAACCACCAAAATGACCAATAAATGCATAAAACACAAGTAAAATATGTCTATAAATGTGACTCAAAATCATCGCATCAAACTCCCCTAAGCTTGAACATTGCTCTCGCTCGAGCAACTAAACTTTAGAATAGAATTGCGAGGGTCAACTAAAGAAGAGATCATCACAACAAACATTACCATATGATCCCCACCGGACATTCACATTCCAGCCCTCACTAACCATGGAATGATAATTACCCTAAAGGTGACAGTAATCATCCATAAAAGATATCTACCTCAAAACCGATGAACACTATCATATAAGGCAGTTAACATAATAAAATTCTCCGGTTCAGACTCGGTGCATCTTGTGATCTCCTATTCCACGTTGCTCGCCCTAACTACCATCTACATGGAAGCAGCTCTCCTGATATTCACAAGTGAGGATAAAATCACGGTGGCCTACCAATTCGAGCAACGGGTTGATGGAATGGGTGGCTCATGGAAGAAATGGAAGCATTATACGGTTTCAACATGCATAAAACAAAAGTGCCCTAAATGATGCATTTGCACATGAAAATGCCCTAATGCCTATAATTGAGTGGAATGATGCATGCACTACATCCCTTCTCAAGATGAAAAGGAATATCTAAAGTAGCTACATCATGTACTTACTCATCTTAAAATGCAGGTGAGACTATGTTCCTTTCTCCCTCTTATTCTACTTGCTTCTCAATACTTTCTCTTTTTTTCCATTTTTTTTCTTTTTTTTTATTAAGCCCTTATATCCATAAATGACAATGAATTATTTGTTGGGCTCACTTTTTCTACATAGCTGAAATATTTGGAGCATTTATGAAGGTGGGGAGCAGATTAATCACCCTTAAAGAAGAAATAAGATACATGATGTACTATATGCATAAAAGAATTACGAATGCAGCTAAATGACACACACCTAAGGATAATGTGCATGTATAACTACTCTTTTTTTAATTTCATGCAAGACATGTGAGAATACTTTGCAATGCAAGACCTATCTACATGAGATGCAATCCAAAAGGTTAAAACCGTAATGTATTTCCAATTCTTATGGTGGATTGTGAAAAACAATGAGGTGGAAAGATCACAAGACTAATTTACTGAACCTTTGAAAATTATTATGTGTCCCTCCTTACTGACCTGTGTAGTATTGAAGATGTTTCTCTCTCTTACTTCAAATTAGAGTCGCATTATCATTTGGTCATTTTAGGCTCACACAACCAATTTTGTCCACTTTTCATGAATCATTAGGAATGTACAGTTGTGATTTTTCTATTTTAGAGTTGACAAAACCAATCATTTTCTTAAGTTATGTGCTCAATGTTGAACAACACAAGCTTGTGAACACTCAATTTTTTTAAAATTTTCCCTTAATTCCCATGTACAAGCAAAATGAGATGACACATGACCTAAGACATTCACAATTACACTAGATAGAGTGTGGATCCTACAAACAAACTAAGATTGCAAAACTAAATGACAAGAAACAAAACAATAAAACTAAAAATTGAGAAAATAAACGGATAGAGTTGTTCCAACACCCCCCCAAGCTTGAATTTGACTATTGCCTCATAGTCAAAAACAATCTTAAAGGTTGGAACAGAGATATCGATTACTCTTCTGGCGAAGGAGGGTACTGTGGGGCCGTGGGGTCCCAAGATGGGTACTGCCCCTGAAAGCTCGGATCATACTGGGGCATTGGTGGAGGTTGTGGATACCCCCCAAAGTAGTTCTGGCTCCAGTAATGATCATAGAAGGGTTGCTGCTGCATCTCCATCCTATGCAACCTGTCATGAATTTGTTGTTGGTTGTCGAAGAGGAGGTGCTCATTTTCAAACATAGCCCTCTGTTTGTCAAGCAGCCGGTTCGTCGTCTCCTAAAAACCGGCATATGTCGTTGTATGCTGCTGCTGCTACTGATGTATATCCTGCAGCATTGCATACATTTCTTGCATTGAGTAGACATCCTCGCTTTACTGCGAGGGCGGTGGTGGTGGCGGAGGCTGGTAAGAAGAAGATGCACCCAGATGCATGCGATGACACTTCCTAGGTTCCACTCGTGCACGAAGAGGAGTGAAGGCCTCCTCTTCCTCTTCAGCCTCGTCGCCGTCTTTGTCGTTGTCGTCGTTGCCGCCGTCATCATCTGAATCAGCAATGGCTATGATTGGCCATCGAAAATGCTGAGCACCCTCAATATGGAAGATGGGGTCTGGAAGTGAACACTCTTGATATCCTTGGTTGACATGACAGTGTGCATATGCCAAGCCATCTCGAAGAAGGATGAGGTTGGAGCGGTGCAGATGTTGCAGGTTCACTTTGCTCCTGTTGGAGAGAGGAGTCAGCTGGGAGAAATTCAACCCAAGGTAGGAGGCCAGTGGTATAATTAGCCCTCCAAACTGAATTGGAGCCTTCCGCGTACTCCTCTTTACCGCCAAAACGCACGTTAAGAAAAATGCGCCCCAATTGCATTCTTGACGCTTCAACAACTTATGCAGGAAAAACAAATCTATCTCTTGAAACTTGCTAAGAGACAGGTCACCACGAGCAAAGAGTGTGGTGCACAACATGCGGTGAAGAATCCGCACGAAAGGGTGCTCGAAATCCGCTACCACCGCATTGTGGTAGCTCACAGATTTGCCCGGCGGCACAATCACTAGCTCAGCGAAGATAGCATCATAATCAGTCTGGTTGTCTGGCCGTCGGTACTGCTCTCGCCCATGATTCTAGTTATAGATGGAGTTGAACTGCTTGAGGGTGAGAGTGTAATCATTGTTATACAGCCGGAAAGAAACACGGCCATTGATCCATTCGCGGTCTGTGGCGATGATGTCATTCGGCACGACGCAGATGTCCAGCGATGCCATGAATTCCGCCACTAGCTCCTTGTATGTCGGCCATTCACCGAAGAACAGCTGGCCATCGGCATGGAAGTCCATCTCATCGGGCCTCCTGCCCGTATGACGTGCTTGTCCCTCAAGCACGTAGGCCAGATTAGCATCAAACCCTAGATTACGTATCATATTGCGGTCGACATAACGGGTCGGCTCGATCTTTCTTTTCATTATCTCCTCATAGATCTTCTGAACCTCCGCAGAATGATGAACAATCTGTGGGCGTGGAATAGAAGGAATTGGTGGAGGAACGAGCATTGGGATCTCCATCGGTGTCTTGCGTGATGAAGATGCACCGGCGGTGTGCACCATTGTCGAAGAAGAAGAAGGATCAGAAGATGGAGCTCGGAGAAGGTCGGAGAAGATCATCTTCGCTCGATGAAGGCTTGGTGAAGAACACTCACCGTAGATGCTCGTAGTCGGGCTCCGATTGCTCACAAAGATGCTCGGCACAAGTGGAGAATGATTGCTTTGAAGTTGTGATGTCATATGACGACAATACATCTCTTATATAATCGTGGCTGGCACTGCTGTATGTCCGTCAATACCATCGACGCGAGTCGATGGTATTGACTCTTGTAGCACAATTTGTCCGTCACTGGTATCGACGGTCGTCGATGGCTGGATGTGGGGGCCCGAATCAATGACGTGTCGATACTATCGACAGCTGTCGATGGGATCGACCCGTCCCACAGATCGACTTTCCCGGTGCAGCGATCGCCGTTGATTTCCTCTCACGGATCGGTGACGTGTCACGTCGATACCATCGACTCTAGTCAATAGTATCGACTTCTGGTTAGGGAAACACCCTCGCGAGGCCCGGCCACCACTTTCTGCCTGTAACTGGGTTGGTACCATCGACAGGCCCGTCGATGGTATCGACTTCACTGAGACAATTTCCGTCTGAATATCTCCAGAGATCTCGATAGTATCAGCGCTCGTGTCGATACTATCGACCTTGCTTTTGCGATCAACCTGTTGGTGTGTCGATACCATCGACGAGGCCGTCGATAGTATCGACGCAGTGTGATTTCTGCAGTCTCCAACCTGTACCCCTCTCGATACCATCGACTCAAAGGTCGATGGTATCGACTCTGCCTCAGTCCTGCACATTAAGAAAACGATCATGGTATCTTTTTTACACTAAAAACGAAGTCAAAACAAACCAAAGTACAAAATGTGAAAGAACTAACTACACTACCAATGGCTGGCCTCCCAACAAGCGCCCTTATTTAACGTCTTAGGCTAGATGACATTGAGCACCTCATGCGTCAGGAAGTGCAATGAGTTTGACCTCATTCACTTTCCTTGTGTAATCTTCACCAAAGTACAAATTCAACCGTTGTCCATTGACCAGGAATGTTATCTCACCATCACGCACCATGATTGCACCATGTGGCCTGACCTCCTCTATGGTGAATGGTCCACTCCATCGGGATTTCAATTTCCTGGGATGCATCTTCAGCCTGGAGTTGAACAACAGTACACAATCTCCTTTCTTGAAGACGCGCATCTAAATATGGCGATCGTGAATCAATTTTGTTCGCTCCTTGTAGATCCGTGAGGTTTCATATGCATTCATCCTTAGCTCGTCTAGTTCGTTGAGTTTGAACAATCTTTTCTTCCCCGCTTCATCATAGCTCAAATTTAATTTCCTCAGTGTCCAATGTGTTTTATGTTCCAATTCCACCGGCAAATGGCAAGCCCGACCATAAGTCAACCTAAAAGGCATAGTGCCTATAGGTGTCTTATATGCCGTCCTGTATGCCCACAAAGCATCTGGTAGTAGGGTACTCCAATTCTTCCTCATGGCAGCTATAATACGCTCCAAGATCTTCCTAATCTCCCGATTTGAGACCTCCACTTGCCCTTGAGTTTGCGGGTGGTACGGGATACCAATGTTGTGTTTGACCCCATACTTTGTCAACAGTGTCACGAACTTTTGATTCCAGAAGTGTGTACCCCCATCACTAATGATCATTCTTGGTACACCGAACCTGCAGAAAATATATTCTTTTACAAACCTGCACACTACAGCGGAATCATTAGTCCTTGTGGGTATTGCCTCTACCCACTTCGACACATAATCAACAGCTAAAAGAATGTACAAGTTAGAATTTGAGGACACAAAGGGTCCCATAAAATCTATACCCCACAAGTCGAACACCTCAACCTCTTGAAATACATTGAGGGGTATCTCTTGTCTTTTTGAGATATTACCTGCCCTTTGGCAGGAATCACATTGCCGCACGAAGTCATAAGCATCCCTGAACAAAGTAGGCTAGTATAGGCCACTTTCAAGTACTTTGGCTGCAGTTCGAGAACTAGCATGGTGGCCCCCCGTCGGTAGTGTATGACAATGGTGAAGAACACTTTCGTATTCCACCTCTGGTACACACCTACGTAAGACACCATCCCTGCACTGCTTCAAAAGAATAGGGTCATCCCAGAAATAATAACGTAAAGAATGGAAAATTTTCTTCTTCTCTTGGTACGTCCAATCATCCGGGATAATTTTGCAGGCAAGATAGTTAACAATGTACGAAAACCATGGGTCTTTCGATTTCACTTTCAAAAGTTGTTCATCCGGAAATGTCTCGGTAATGGGTATGTGCAAATCCTTTTCATCTACCCTCTCCAACCTAGACAAGTGGTCCGCGACCACATTCTCAATAACCGCCTTATCTTTGATTTCAATATCAAATTCTTGTAAAAGTAAGATCCACCTAATCAATCTAGGTTTGGCATCCTTTTTCTCCATCAAATACTTAATGGTGGCGTGGTCCGTCCATACCATGACTTTTGATCCAACAAGATATTGCCAAAATTTTTCAAAAGCAAAAACAACGGCGAGTAGTTCTTTTTCGGTTGTCATGTAATTAAGTTGAGCATCATTCAAAGTTTTGGATGCATAAAAAATCACAGCGGGTTAATTGTCCACCCGCTGTCCCAAAACAGCCCCAACAGCGAAATCGGATGCATCACACATTAATTCAAACGGCTTGGTCCAATCCGGTGTTTGAACAACTGGTGCGGAAATTAGTTTTTCCTTAAGCATGTTGAATGCATGTAAACATTTTTCATTAAAATCAAACACAACATCTTTTTCTAACAACTCAGATAAAGGTTTGGCAATTTTAGAAAAATCTTTTATAAAGTGGCGATAGAAACCGGCGTGACCTAAGAAACTCCGTACCCCTTTAACCGAATTCGGTGGGGGCAGTGTGGAAATCAGTTCAATTTTCACCGGGTCTACCTCCAACCCTTTGGTAGACACTTTATGTCCTATCATTATCCCTTCGCTCACCATCATGTGGCATTTCTCCCAATTTAGGACCAAATGTGTGTCCTCACAACGTTGCAAAACCTTATCCAGATTGTAAAGACACTCGTCAAAGGATGCACCATAGACAGAGAAATCATCCATAAAAACCTCTAGACATCATTCAACCATATCAGAAAAAATGGCGAGCATGCAACGCTGAAAGGTCTTCGGTGCATTACATAACCCAAAAGGCATACGGCGGTACGCAAATGTTCCATAAGGACAAGTGAAGGTAGACTTCTCCTGGTCCTTAGGATCAATCGAAATCTTATTGTACCCCGAATAACCATCAAGAAAACAAAAATGCGATCGGACGGCTAAACGCTCTAAAATATGATCAATGAACGGGAGAGGAAAATGATCCTTAAGCGTAGCAGCATTCAATCGACGGTAATCTATACAAACACGCCACCCGGTTACCAAGTGGGTCTTGACAGGTTCATTTAGTAGATTATGAGTAACAGTGATCCCCCCCCTTTTTAGGGACTACCTGCGTAGGACTCACCCACGTCGAGTCAGAAATGGCATCGATGATACCTGTAGAAAGGAGCTTAATCACCTCCTTCTTGACAACCTCCATCATGCTAGGATTTAGTCAACGTTGTGGCTGAATCACCGGCTTGGCTCGCTCCTCGAGCCGAATCTTGTGTTGGCACAATGTAGGGGAGATCCCCTTGATGTCTGCGACTGACCACCCAAATGCTCCTCGGTGGTTCTTCAACACAATCAGCAGCTGATCTTCCTCCTCAGCACTCAGATAAGCCGATATAATCACAGGAAGCTTTTCTTCCTCCGCTAGAAATGCGTATTTTAAGTGTGGTGGCAATGGCTTCAATTCCAACTATGGCGGGCTGATTAAGGATGACTGAAGCGGTGGTGGAAGTTTGCTAAGGTCTTCATAGTACCTAGCATAAAAGCACAGAAGCAACTGAAGCATCTTGGCACACTCCTACAGTGATTTGCTTCTCATTCAATCATGTGTTATATTGACCAAGCAGGCTTCAAGTGGTAGTTCTGGATATGCATTGAAAACTGAACTCGCTATGGCCTCATCTTCAGTAGAGGGGGGAATGTCCTCCTCTTCATCATTAGGAAAACCTACAGCTTTGCTAAGGGACACAACCTTGGTCTGCTCCATGATGTCTACAGCCAATGTCCCTCTCTCCACCTTAGTCATTACATGAGCCATATCTAAGAATGGCTTCCCTAGACAAAGTGAGATATTGTGATCAAAATGCTTTGCCATGCGACACTGCTTTGTAGCTTTAGATGACGTGGTGCTGGAAGGCATGACAATCTTGAAGCGATCATCAGCGATGCCCAAGGTCAAACAACCTCTCCCCATCTCAAGTATCATGTCTGCTATAGCTTGGAAGGGTCATCCAAATAGTAACTCATTGCCTTGTTCATCTTACATCTCCATTACGACAAAATCTGCTGGAAATACAAACCGATCTACCTTTACCAACACATCTTCACAAATACCATATGGCTTCACCACAGAATTATCCGCCAGTTGTATTGTCATGTTGCTCGGCCTTGACTCTTTTAATCCCAGTTTCTTGAATGTCGAGAGGGGCATCAAGTTTATTCTTGCCCCGGAGTCACATAGCGCTTCACCAAACTTCACCTTTCCAATGTAACATGAGATATTGAAGCAGCCCGGATCCTACCTCTTCTGTGACAATGTACCCATGATGAAGGCACTCACTTGCTCCTTAAGAACTACAACCTCTGTGTCAGGGATTTTCCTCTTTTTAGTAATGATGTCTTTCAAAAACTTTCCATAAGAGGGGATTTGCTCTATTGCCTCTATTAACGGAATGTTGACTAAGAGCTTTCTGAAACTGTCTAAAAACTTCTTGAACTGGGCGTCCACTTTCCTTGCTTTTGCACTATTCGGATATGGGATTGGGACGGCCTGTGCCCTTTGATGCGGCGGCACATATGGTGTCCTTTTCTGCGTCTCCTCCTCAACAACAATGGGATCCGTAGTGGCATCCTTGGTTGAGCAACTCCGTGCTCTTATCCTCTACCACCGGCTGGGGTTTTGCATCGAGGTCCTGCAAAAAGTTGTACGGATCCTTCCATGAGAATTTCTTGTCCTTCCTCCATGAGTAATCATTATTTCTAAAACCCTACTGTTGGCGCATGAATTTGACTTGGGCTTCATCCTCAGATTCAGTATCTTCTTTTGCAAGCAATTTCTTTTCTAGAAGGTCCATCTTTTCATTTAGGTCTTTGATTGCCTTTGACTCCCCTACTACTCGAACGTGCTCTACGGCATCCCTGTCGCCCCAGGATTGCTTCTAGGCCATATTTTTCAAGATTTCCCAACATCTCGTATTTGTGTTGTTCAAAAAGAATCATGAGCCTGCGGAGTCTAGGTTACTTCTATCATGCTCGGAGAGAGCAAAATAGAAGATTTTTACCTGTGTTTCCTTGTCAAGCCCGTGATGCGGGCACCTCCTAAGCATGATCTGAAACCTTTCCCAAGTCTCAGAGTAGGTCTCTCCTGCCTTCTGAGTGAAATTGTGGATTTTCCTGATCATGTCATTGGTCTTGTCAGGTGGGAAGAACCTTTCAAAGAAAACCTCCACCATGTGGTTCCATGATTCCACATATTCATCGTCCAGATTGTGCAACCACTCTCGTGCGTTCCCTGCCAGAGAACTCGGGAATAGCTTCAAGTAGAGCGTCTCTTGTGGAAATCTGTCAATTTTTATCATGTCACAGTTTTCCACGAATTGGCTTATATGAGTGACTGGGTCTTCGTTCTTGAGCCCATGGAAAGCATTCGACTTGACCAAGTTGATTAACGCAGGATCAATCTTGTAAGTTGGAATATTGATCGCCTGCTTCTTGATTGGCCCCTTTGAAGCAGATGAAGAAGAAGCCTTTATCTTCTCCCATATCATTTGTTCCTCTGTCATTTCTTCTTGTTCGGATTCGGAATCTGTTTCTTCCAAGTGGTCTTGATTGTAGTACTCTTCGTCGTCAGGTCCTGACAGTGGAACCTCTAGTGCCTGTTGTGAGTAGTCGGTGCTACGCATTTGCACCATACACAGTACCTGCAAAGTGAAAATTTGAGTTCAGTACCGTGCTTGATGATTACAAAAATTAGAAGATGGACTTTGAATTTTAGAAATGATTTCAAACTAATAAAAATAAAAGGAAAATGGCCTAGAGTGGCCGATTGTAGCACTCATAGTACCGACAATTGTCGTGTCCCCGGTAACGGCGCCAAAAACTTGACACGAATTTTCCGTGCGTAGAACGCAAGTGTACGCGTCAATGTAATATAGGCCCTTGTGAGGCCCGAGTCGAACTCAGGGACACTGAATTATCGGAGACTACTACTAACTACTCGCAATCAGCTAGACTGACTAAAAAGTTGGAAGTTGTTGTAAAACTAAAAGAAAATAAAATGAAACAAAATAAAATAATCGATTAAAGGTTTAGTTTAATCAATTCAGGTGGAGATCTTTAGGATTGCGGTTTCACCGCGGGTTATCATTGTATGAATTTCTATATAGTCACTTAGATTCATCTCTCTATCTGGGTAGTGGCCTATAGTTAGAATTGCCCACTGTCGTGGTACAATTCAATACCTATGTCTAGGTCGGTTCCACCGTCGTAATAACCTATACCCTAAACTAGGTGCATTAATATCGACCTCTGGGTATCCACCATTAACCTTACACCACCTTGTTCAAGGGATTTGTCAATTAATGTGAAATTCGTCTCTTTTCAACCGTTAATTCTTCTTTCAAAGTAATTAAGGGCATTAGGTTATTATTATGGTGATAAAGCATAACAATATAATTGAGAAAACGAAATCATACCACAGATTTGAGAGATAAATGATGAATTACTATGATAAAAATGTCATACAATGCTTCCCCGGGCTACTCCCGGTCCTAAAGACAAAGGGGATTAGCCCTGCATGTGCATCTCAAAGCAAAACATGGAAGAGAAAAGGGGAAACATGGGGGAAAACGTGATTGAGTGGTGAAACCCCTGAACGGAGAAGTTCCAGGCACTTCTTGGCATAGAATACGCGATCTCCCGCCTTTCGGTGGTGGGAAACATCTTCTTCGGCGTCCAGAATGGCTGGGTTGTGCTTCTGGGCTCCGTCCTTCTCTCCACACCTTCTCGGGACGTGTGCAGCGTCTAATGACATGATTGATTTCTCTTGGCCGCCGTCATTAGGTATAATCACCGAATTAGGTTGCCAAAGTATCAATTAGTAATCTAACAAACAGAATTGCAAATTAATAATAACTCACGTATAAATCCTTCCATATTACGTCTTTCTTCTCCTTAGGAACTTTATGCCAAGAATCTATCTTACAACCACAATGGCTACGAGTAACATACCCAAGATATGAAACAAACAAATTGTGATTCACTCCAAGTGCATTTCCTGCATTATCAAAATCCACAACAAGTTTGGGTCCATTGCCCCTTTGTACTATTAACTTCTTCATCATAGTGATGCCCCTTCTCTTGTCAACTTTTTGGTGCTGCTCATCAAATGCCTCAAGTGCTTCAGAGGGTACATTTGCATCATCAACCTAAAATTTGACAAAATAAACACACTTATAGGATATTACTAAAATGGACATATAGATATAAATATATGATATATATTTTTAAAACTTACATTGTGATGCGACGCATTGATGTCCTCACCCTCACAGTAATCATCAGCACGGTCATCAGCAGAATGCTCAGCCATATGAAAGTTCACATTCACATTGTAAAGTAATTCATATTGTAAAGCTCACGTTGTAAAGTTCACATTCACATTGTAAAGTAATTCATATTGTAAAGTTCACATTGTAAAGTTCACATTCACATTGTAAAGTAATTAACATTGTAAAGTTCACATTGTAAAGTAATTCACATTATAAAGCTCATATTGTAAAGTTCACATTCACATTGTAAAGTAATTCACATTGTAAAATTCACATTGTAAAGTTCACATTCACATTGTAAAGTAATTCACATTGTAAAGTTCACATTCAGAAAAATAAAACATATAAAAAATATAAACATGCCTCTAATATTGCGATTTTTTATCAATTAACAATCCTTCATTGTGATCTCCGCACACATACAAGTCATCATTAGCTTCAATATTTGCTGGTGTTGGCAACCCAACTGAGAATGGACTGGATTCATCATACTTATCATAGTACTCTTCTTCATCTATAGGATCTTCAATGAACTATCTTTTACCATGAAGAACAACTGATCATTTATCATTTGCAGGATCATCGATATAAAATACTTGTTTCGCCTGTGATGTCAATACGAATGGTTTACCCTTCTCGCCAATCTTTTTAAAATTTCTCTAAAGTGAAACCCAATTCATCCACTATAACTCCTTTGGTGTTATCAACCCAATTACATTTGAAGAGCAGAATTCCGAAATCTATGTAGTCAAACTCCCATATGTCTTCAATGACACCGTAATATGACATTTTATCTTCACGTGGACTCTTATTCTTTTCACTTGCAAAAAACATAGTCGACTCTTCAAGGGTGACCCCACTGTTTTATATGACACTCTTATCATCTTAGCACTTTGTGTAATATGTGAATCCATTAATGTCATACCCTTCATAAGACATAACAGTCAATTTTGATTTAAGGGTGAGGCATTTGATAGTTTCAGTAATATCATCTGATGTTTGAGATAGTTGATGTAAGACTTTCTCTTTGAACCACTTAATAAATGTTTTGTTATGCTCTCTAGCAAGCCACATTATATTGGCTCGAGGATATTGTCTCTTGGTGCAATTGGTATGTTCCTCGATATAAACACTCACTTCGTCCATGTTGTGTAAAATATACAAGTGACCTTGTTCCAACTGCTCACGGATTATTACTTTAACCCGTGATCCCAAAATTCCTTTGCCAAATTGCTCCTCAATATTCTTGTCATTACCAGGAGTTTCATTACCACTGAGAAAGTCATTGCAAAAGTGTATAACCTCTCTCTCCACATAACCCTCAATAATACTCCCTTCAGGCTGATAATGGTTTCAAACATCACTTTTAAAAATGCTCATGTATCGTTCAAAGGGATACATCCAATGCAAGAAAACTGGTCCCAACATTTTCACTTCCCTAGTCAAGTAGACAACAAGATGTACCATGATATCAAAGAACGACGGAGGAAAATACATCTCAAGCTGACATAGGGTAACAACCACTTCTCTTTGCAAATTATCGAGAGTATCAAGGTCAATAACTTTGCTGCACAGACTATTGAAAAAGAAACAAAGTCTGGTGATTGCAAACCTTACATGCTTCGACAATATAGATCAAATTGCCACAGGAAATATTTGTTGCATTAGAGTGTGACAATCATGAGATTTAAGACCTATCAACTTCAGATCTTTCATTGATACCAATCTACAGATGTTGGATGAGTAACCCTGTGGCACCTTAACATTTACCAAACATTCACAAAAAGCTTTCTCCTCCTTTCTAGAAAATGTGTAACAAGCGGGAGGTAAGTATGTTCTCTGATTTCCCATTTCACATAATTCTGTTAATTTTGACCTTATTCCCATTTCATGTAGGTCCAGTCTGGATTTTAGCCGATCTTTAGTCTTACCTAGTATATTAAACAAAGTACCAATGACACTATCACAGACATTTTTCTCAATGTGCATGACATCGATACAATGCCTGACTATCAAAGAACTCCAATAAGGAAGATCCCAAAATATTGACTTCTTCTTGAATAAAGATTTGTCACTCCGTGTGGCCATAGTACATTGTGATCTCTTACCAAATTCATTGATGAAGTCTTTTACTATTTCATAAACAAACTCCCCTGGTATAGGTTTAGGTGCACTCCGTTCCTCATTCAATCCATTGAATGCTTTGCGCTTCCTACGATACGGATGGAATTTTGTAAGAAACCTTCGATGAACAAGATATACAGTCTTACCGCCATGTTTTAGTCTTGTTTAATCAGTGTTCTCTTCACATATAGGACACGCTTTAGCTCCTTTGACACTATATCCAGACAAATTCCCATATGTTAGAAAGTCATTAATAGTGCAAAATAGCATAGCATGCAAACAAAATTTATCTCTTCATGAAGCATCATAGGTCATCACACCTTCACCCCAGAGTTTCTTTAAGTTATCAATTAGAGGTTCAAGATAAACATCGATATCATTTCCAGGTTGTTTAGGGCCAGATATCAACAACGACAACATTACATACTTATTTTTCATACACAGCCAGGGAGGAAGATTGTATATAACAAGCATGACTGGCCAAGTGATATGTTGGTTGCTCAATGTCTTGCACGGATTTATCCCATCTATACAAAGCCCAAGTCTTAGATTCCTGACTTCTTCACCAAATTCAGGGTACAATAGATCAATCTTCTTCCACTATGGGGAATCAGACGCATGTCGTAGGATTCCATCATTATTTTTCTTAACATCTGCATGCCACCTCGAATTCTTTGCATCTATCAGATTGGAAAACAAGCATTGAAACTGTGATATTATAGGTAGATACCACATCACCTTGGTAGGAGAACCAGTTTTGGACTCCCCCGAAGTCGTCAATTTATACCATGATGCACCACATTTTGGACAATCTTTCAAATCCACATAGTCCTTTTGAAATAATACACAATCATTCGAGCATGCGTGTATCTTCTTGGCATCCATTCCCATTGGGCACAACAATTTCTTTACCTGGTATGTTGAGATTGGCAGCTCGTTTCCTTCAGGAAGCATTTCTTTGAACAAAGATAACAATGACGTGAAGCTTTTGTCATTCCATCTATTGTCATCTTTCAGCTTATACAATCTCAACACAGCACTTAGCTTCGTAAACTTAGAACAACTTGTGTATAATGATATCTCAGCATCATGCACAATGTTTCTAAAAATGGGAGGTGGATCGGTGTACTCTACCCCACAACTATCCAACATTGCATCAATGATGTCTACTAGAACTGGTTCATTCACATCTACGTCATCGGAAGCAATTTCGTCTTCCACACAAGCACTTCTATTGACATCCACTGGTTTTGAGTTTGAAATATCTCCATGCCAGTGCCATTCTGTATAGCCTTGTATAATCTCATTGCACATGACATGACTTTTGATTTTGTCACCAGTGCTGACATTCAAGTTGTTACCGCAATGCCTACATGGATAGTAGAACCTATCTCCAGGTTGTTTCCTATGTTCCTTGGAAAATCTAATAAATTGTTCAAGATCATATATAAACTCTAGGGTGCAACGATTGCGAATGGACATCCATGATCTATCCATTCTATGATCAAAGAGAAAACAAGTATATATTACAAAAAGATTAGGGTCTAGGGTTAACAGATTAGAGTTTTTTCATGGTTAAAACTTTAGGCCAACAAATACATGTGTTGTCATTCTCATATATAATAAATGTGTACCACCTATCTGATTCTTGAACACCTAATCTCACTAGTAAGTGTATAATGTGTATTGGGTTTTCAAGAAAATTTTAGCAACATTTCCCCATTGTTCTCCAAGTATAGATGTACTTAGAGAACAAATAGGAAAATGCTACTGGAATTTTCTTGAAAACCAAATACACATTATACACTTACATCCTAAGTGAGATTAGGTGTTCAAGAACAGTCCCAAACTGGGGACTATCCAAGATTTACTCCTAATGAGTAAATCTTTGACGGGTTTCTAGGCCAACAAATACATGTGTTGTCATTCTTATATATAATAAATGTGTACCACCTATCCCATTCTTGAACACCTAATCTCACTAGTAAGTGTATAATGTGCATTGGGTTTTCAAGTAAATTTCGGCAGCATTTCCCCGTTGTTCTCTAAGTACATATGTACTTAGAGAACAAACCGGGAAATGCTACTGAAATTTTCTTGAAAATCCAATACACATTATACACTTACATCCTAAGTGAGATTAGGTGTTCAAGAATAGTCCCAAACTGGGGACTATCCAAGATTGACTCCTAATGAGTAAATCTTGGATGGGTTTTGAGGCCAACAAATACATGTGTTGTCATTCTATAACATTGATTTCAACATTTCGAGTGTGCATGCATGTTCATCATCAAGATAAAGATTACACATAAATTAGTATGACCTAGGGGTGGAGAGATTCATAATTGATTTCAAAATTTCAAACTATCTCATGCATTATCATCAATCTACATCATACAATAGGGATTCATGTAGATGTTAGGGTGACACATCACTACAAAATCAGAGATTTAACATTAGGGTTTTAATATCTTACATAGATTGATCACAAGATTTCAGCAATATAGTTAATTCAAGATTATGGTGAAATGTGTATTAGGGTTTTAATATCTTAATTCAACATGCATCAAAATTTACAAATTTAGGTCAAGAATTAGTATTCAATTGCAAATGTATCTTATTCTTCCTGTTCCCTCCTTACCAAATGGATAAAAGCAAGGCCACGACCGTGTGGGCTGGCCACGACCGTGTGGGCTGGCCACGGCCGTGGTAGGCCAACACAGCCACGGTCGTGGCCAGCCCACACGGTTGTGGCCTTTCTTTAATCCATTTGGTAAGGAGAGGGAGTAGGAGGAAGAAGAGGTGGAGGAAGAAGAAGGGCAGCGGCCTACCGTTGGTAGCAGCGTGGAGACGGAGGCGGTAGTGTGAGGAGAAGGGCGCTGAGCACACCAGCGGTAGGAGAAGGGTGTTGAGCAAAGAAGGAGATGCGCCGACCATCTGCAGAGAAGGAGAGCCAGGGGAGGAGAAGAAGACCATTGGTGAGGAGAGCAGTAGCAGAAGCGGCGTCGGTGAGGAGAGCAGCAGCAGCAGAGGCATCGGCGGCGAGAAGTAGACGCACCAACAGTAGCGGCGGTGACCAGCAGGTTCACTGCGGGTGTCGTCGGGCGATTTTAGGCGAGTAGTAGGAGAGGAGCGATGAAACAAAAGAAAGGGGAAGACTCAGGTGATCGCGGGTCTATTAAGTTTATAAACGACGTCGGTTCTCTACAAAACCGACACCTAAAACCTTAAGTGTCGGTTGATAGTAACAAACTGACGTCCAATTGGACATTCCTTTACCCTAATTTTTTTGGCGGGGACGTTGCGCGCACCCTTATAACGTCGGTTATCCTAAGACAACCGACGCCCATATTGGAAATTTTGGCGCAAATTTTTTCTACATTCAGCATCGGTTCTAAGGTAAAACACCGACATTGTATCTGATACTTTAGCGCAATTTTTTTTTGCTTGAAAATTTTGAATTTCGTGGGCTACTGTAGGCATCAGTTTCTTTTCTTCAACCGACACTGAATGAAAAGTGATACCCGTGTCTGGATGGTCTTCAAATATAGACATCTGATGTCCTTATTAACTGATGTTTAATGTTAACATCGTCGGTTTTACTAAAAAACCGAGTCCTCTAAAAGCGACGTTGAACGTTGTTTCTGTAGTAGTGAATTAGATAGAATAATCACCTCTCCATTTTATTGTGAATATACCAATAAACTGATATTTTCCCCTTTTCTCTTACAGAAAAAAACAAAAAAATGCAAAAGAACTCAACCGGTCCCAAGACTGTGAAGAAACCCAAACGGTTTCCAAACCGTGAAGAACTCAAACGGTCTCCAAACCGTTAAAGACCCAAACGGTCCCAAGACCGTGAGGACCTAAATGGTCCCAAGACCGTGATGGCCCAAACGTTCCCAAGACCATGTGAAGCCAAACGGTCCCAAGATCGCATGAAGGACAATTGGGCCCAAGATCGTATGAACCAAAATGGTCCCAAGACCGTATGAAGGCAAATGGTCCCAAGACCGTATGAAGGCCAAACGGTCCCAAGACCGTATGAAGGCCAAACCGTCCCAAGACCGTATGAAGCCAAACGGTCCCAAGATTGTATGGAACCCAAACGGTCCCAAGACCGTATGAACCCAAACGGTCCCAAGACCGTATGGAACCCAAATGGTCCTAAGACCGTATGGAACCCAAATGGTCCCAAGACCGTACGAAGTCCAAATGGTCTCCAAACAGTGAGGATTCAAATAACCCAAGATCGGTCAAGATCTCCTCGAGGCCTATAAATAGGACCGAAGGGGTCCTCATTCAGGGAGAGGAGGAGATGCTCAAAGCCTGCACCAATTGTTCCAGAGCTATTTCAACCTTCATCCATCGCCCCAAGGCTGCTAGTCTAAGATCCACACTCCATCCTCAAGCTACTTTCTCTCTCATCGATAAAGAAGGTGGGAAGTGAAGGATTCATCACTAAGGCAACTACGCAGAGTGAAGATAGTTTCTCTCTACTCCAAGGGGTCAACCTTCCTCCTTCCTACGTGGAGATGATGTTTTCTTTATCTCTTCTTGCCTCCTGCTTTATCCTTGCCATGAGCGAGTAGTTCCATACACTAGGGTGCGGGGAGCAGCACTGCTACCCATGTTTTCATTTCATGCATTGTAATTAATGAGTTTGCAATAGAGAAACACTATCTTTTCAGTTCAACATCAATCGTTTAATGAATACTAGTTGTTTGATCACCAACCTGTGTTATCTATTATATACTAGTACGAATTGTCTATGTTTGTGCTTTTAGATTTGAATATCGATTGTATGTTGGTTCTTGATGTATGTAGTCACCATATATTTGTTTTGATATCTAGGAATGCTTTTCAAAGAGTGGAGTAAACTCACCTCCAGCATTGTACTTTTATACTATGAAATGGAATCAGTTGATGTATGGAAGTACAACTTTCACAAGTTGAGGAACACACTTTGTAAAGGAAGTGATGCAAAGTAAGTGACCATTCATTCGGGGATGGATGTCATTGCAATACTTCCACGTTTCTCATAGTTATCTATTCGAAAGAAAGCTAAGTCTACAAAGATACTAACTGATTAGACCCCTTTTTGCAAGCCATGTTTGTTTACAACCTTAACTTTACTTTCCTATCATTTAATTTGCTTTTGTATTTTAGTTTAATCATCAACCCAACTCTTCGATCTAAATATCAACTCTTAAGTAGATAAATAGAATTATAACGTTTTCCATCTTGTTGAATCCTTAACAAGACCATTGTCTTGTGGATTCGACCCTCAACTGTACTACAATAAGACTTCCGGGTACCTTAGTGTACGTGGGTAGAGATCTTATTATAGCACACGCAAGGTTAAACATAGAGACTTACTATCTCTAGGATTTTTAGTGGTGCACACAACTCCACCTGAGTGGAGGCTCCATCAAAAAATTGGTGCCACTGCTGGGGACAACAAAATGTTTTAATTTTATTTGTCAACTTGCTAGTTGATTAGGATTTTACATTTTACCTTGATAACTACTTCATATCTTTTTTATTCCATCATTTTTCCACATCATCTAAAGTGTGATTTTTCTTCTACTCGAGTAGGAAACATGTATGCACTACCACGGATTCTCCCCTGAACCAGAGTACGACTCTGAGGTAGAATGAAACTTCCAAAGACGCACTAGACTCAACCACCAACAAGCCAGACAGATGGATGAAGAACAACGCCAAGCCGCCCTGGTGCTGGAAAGAGTCAACATAGCTATAGCATCTCAAAGAGCACAACTCATCACTGATACACGTTCTCAAATCCAAGCTGAAGTTTTAGCTAAAGAGCATGCTCGCATCTAGTCTGAAAATGAGGTAGCCACAATAGCTGCTCAGTTATTGATCAGGAACAAGCAACTTTGAGATTATGTTGTTCCTAAAAATTCTGAGGACAATCACGCAATCCAGCCACCACTCATTAACGCTCCCAACTTTGAAATTCGAACACAATGGATCCAAATCATGCCATGTATCTCGTTCTCTAGAAACACTGGAGATGATTGCATGGATCATCTGAAGTAATTTAAGGCACTCTGCCAATTAGTACCACAAGCCGGAGCTACATCTGATGCAATTATGTTCTAACTTTTCAACTTCACCTTTTCCGGAAGGGCACTGAGTTGGTATAATTCTTTAGATGGAGAGCCAATCACCACCTGGGCTCCTTTGGAAGAAATTTTTTTGGAAAAGTTCTTTTCCCCCTCATTGACTTACCAGATTAGAGGACAGATCAACCAGTTTTCCCAACTTCCTGGAGAATCACTAGCAGAATCATGGGAAAGATTTAAGGAACTTCTGAGAAAATGCCCACATCACGGAATCTCACACAACTAGCTCATAGAAACATTCTACAAAGGGGTAAGTGGTGAAATAAAGAAGTTTTTGGATTCCTCATCTGGAGGAAATTTCATGAGATAGAATTATGAGGATGCCAGGAAGATCATTACGCGCAGAGTCAAGAACCAATCTAATTGGGGAAGGTCATCCACAGGTGGAGTCCTAAAAGTCTGTAAGGCTGAAGAATCTATAGAAATGAAAGCCATTGTTGAATCTTTGAAAACCATAGTTCATAAATAGCAAGCCCTTGAAACACTGTTTGGAGAATATGACAGAAAGAAGAACTCACAAGTTCAATAAGTCAAAGTAGCTATGGAGACTTGTGAAGCTTGTCATGCATCAGATCACCCCTCATTATCATGTGGCCTTTAATACGATGTGATGATCAATATGCAGACACCTCAGCCACAATATCAACCAATCAGTGAACAATCTGAGGATCAACTGCCAGAGCAAGTTAATTCCATCCATACCATATCGGGTCAAGCTTACTATAACCCGGATCAACCGAGAAACTACCCCGTGTTTCAGTATGGTAATTTTGTGGGGACTGCCAACCCGTAGCACCAAACACAAAGTGGATCCTCTAATAGATCACCACCTGGATTCCAGAGTAATTTTAATCGAAACCAAGGAAACTATAGAGGTGGGTTTCAAAGATTTGTCCACCCAAGAAATTCCTCTTCATATTATCAATACACTCACCCTCTGTTGCACCCTCAATTGCAACAACCTCAGATTCAACAACTACAGTTGGCAGCTCCTCAACAGCAACAACCTCAAGGACAACAACAAATTACAGAGTATCAACAAAAGAATACTCCACCTTTGCCAACAGATGAATTCTCTCTGATAAGACAAATGTTGCAATCTCGACAGACCATGCTTGCCAACCAACAAGCTCAACAGACAGCTGTAGAGACTCAATTGGTACAAATTGCAGCCCAGTTGAAACCATCGGTAGGTACTTTCGCTGGTCAACCAAAAATAAATCCAAGACATGATCAACACAGACCAGAACAACTGAAGGCAGTTACCACAAGGTATGGTCATGTTCTTACTAAAGCTACAAAAGACACTCAAGAAGAAGAAGGTACAACTGAAATCATCCCAACTATAAGAACAAGTCAAGAGGTTGAAAAGGAGAAAGAAAAAGAACTAGTTCCCAAGGAACTAGAGGTCCCACCATACAAGCCCAGGATACCCTATCTAGGTAGTTTGAGGTAGACTAAACTGGATTCTAGATTTCAAAAGTTTAAGGAAGCAATGAAGAAGCTATATGTCGTTATTCCATTCCTCGATGCTCTTTATGAAATTCCAGATTTTTCTAAATATCTAAAGACTTTGATATCAAAGAAATACATGACCGAAGAACATGAGACCGTCAAATTAACTCAAACTACTTCTGACATCATTCTCAACAAAATGCCGAAAAAACAAAAGGATCATGGCTCCTTTGGCATCCAATGTTCTATAGGAAATACCTCTTGTAAGAAAGGATTAGCTGATTTAAGGGACAACATATCTATCATGCCCTTTTCTATGTGTAAAAGATTGGGCTTTACTGATTTGCTACCCACAACAATGACAATCCAGCTGGGTGATAGTACCATTACTGCCCCTTTGGGCATTATTGAAGATATCCCAGTGAGAGTAGGAAGAGACTCATATGTTCCTTGTGACTTTGTTATCATGGACATAAAAGAAGATCTGAGGTATCCAATAATATTCGGCAAACCTTTCCTTGTGACAGCCAGAACACTAACTGTTTTCAAAGCTGGCACAATTAGCTTAAGGCTGGGGAAAGAAACTATTCAATTTAGAGTCTTTGTCAGCCTTAAAAGTCCTAATATCCACGAAGAAGATTTTCTTCTTAAGGCAAAAGATAAAATGTCCCAGCTAAAGCAAGAAACTCCTGAACCATATGATGCTCTGGAAGATGTCTTAACGAATCCAGAAGCTGAATTTTCAACCAATGAACTAGTTCAACAATGTCTGCAATGCCTAGAACATGTCTAAGAAGTTCTAGAAGCTACTTTTAAGGAGTTGAAATCTGTCACCACTCTGGAGACCACTGAAGTTCTCAAAGCACCTAAGATGAAAGTCCTACCATCCGGACTCAAACACATCTTTCTAGATAAAGAAAAACTATGTCCGGTCATTATCAATTCCACTTTGGTAGATCACTAGGAAGAAAGACTCCTTATTGAGTTAAGCACAAGAAAGCTATTGGATATAAGATGACCGACCTAACCGGGATAAATCCAACTTTATGTATGCACATATTACCTATAGTGGAAGAATTTAAACCATCATGGGAGCACCAAATGATGCTAAACCCAATTCTCGAAGAGGTATTTCACCTTGAGGTTCTAAAACTGCTAAAAGCTGGTATTATCTACCCAATTTCCAACTCACAATGTGTAAGTCCGATTCAAGTGGTCCCTAAAAAGGGGGAACCACTATTGTTTTGAATGATAAAAATGAACTGGTACCCACCCGGACTGTTACCGGGTGGAGGATGTGCATCGACTATAGAAAATTAAATAAGGCAACAAGGAAAGATCACTTCCCCTTACCTTTTCTTGATGAAGATCTTAAACATTTAGCTCACTAGAAATTCTTTTGTTATCTCGATGGCTACTTAGGGTTTTATCAAATTCAGATACACCCTGAAGATCAAGAAAAGACAACTTTTACCTTCCCTTTTAGAACCAATGCCTTCAGAAGAATGCCATTTGGGCTATGTAATGCACCCACTACATTCTAGAGGTGTATGTCTGCTATATTTGTAGGTTTAACTGAACCTATCATGGAGGTATTCATGGATGACTTCTCAGTCTATGGAGACTCTTTCGATAATTGCCTGCTTAATCTCAGTAAAGTGCTACAAAGATGCAAGGAAACAAATCTAATCCTTAATTCGGAAAAATGTCACTTTATGGTGACATAAGGTGTTGTCCTCGGGCATCAGGTGAGTGAACAAGGGATTGAAGTAGACAAAATAAAAGTAGACGTCATTTCAAAGTTGTCACCACCAAAAGACATCAGAGGAGTATGAGACTTCTTGGGCCATGCCAGATTTTACTGAAGATTCATCAAAGATTTTTCAAAAATATCAAAACCTATGACTTACCTATTAACCAAGGATGCAGACTTCAATTTTGATCAAGAACATTTACACATATGCATGACCATAAAGAATGCTTTAGTCTCTGCGCCTATACTAAGAGCCCCTGATTGGTCACAGCCCTTTGAGATAATGTGTGATGCCAGTGACTATGCTATAGGAGCAGTACTAGGGCAGAAAATAGATAAGAAGCCTTATGTGATATATTACGCATTAAAACTGCTTGATGAGGCCCAAAAGAACTATACAACTACAGAAAAAGAATTTTTGGCAGTCATCTATGCTTTTGAGAAATTTCATTCTTATCTGATCAGATTAAAGGTTACAGTTTACACGGATCATTCAACAATAAAATATCTGATTCAGAAACAAGACGCCAAACCTAGACTTATTCACTGGGTGCTAATGCTTCAAGAGTTTGAATTGGAAATAAAGGACAAAAGTGGGGTGGACAATGTCGTCGTTGATCACCTGATTCGCATTGAGATTCAAGGTTAGGACAATATACCCATCCGCGACTCTCTACCTGATGACCAACTCATGAAGGTCACCACTGGATTTCCCTGGTATGCCGACATAGTAAACTATCTGGCTATGGGAATCATCCATCCTTCTACTTCCTATCATGATAGGAAGAATTTTTTTCATGATGTCAAGAAATACTATTGGGATAAACCATACCTCTTCCGCTTATGCGCAGATGGACACTACTATAGAAAAGGCCTTTGGCGTCGGTTATTTAGAGTCTTTATCATTGGTTTCCAAGTGACACCCAAGTGGGTGCTGCTAATGGTCGACACCTTCAACGTCGGTTTCTAACCGACGCCATAACCCTTCCTGCAACTGAAAATGCACCAGTAAGGGAACTATAGGCGTCGATTCTTAATGAAAACTGACACTATATCATGATCAAAGATGTCGGTTATTAAACAAACACCAATACCAAATGTTGGGTTATGGAGGAATTAGAGAAGTAGCGGAAACAAAAAAAAAATTTCTCCCCAAACCCGGAACAAAAGGAATCGCGCCAACATCTATATAATAGGAAAGATGGTTTGTGAATCATACCTTGTCCCGAGGCTTGCTCGGAGACAATACCACGCGCTATGCGCGGTCTTCACCTCCGGTCTTGGACGGTGTCTGTGCAGCTCCTGGTCGCACCGGGACTGAAGACTGCTCCTCCTACCGGACTGTCGGATGACAGTTGTCCTCCTGAGCGGCAGTGACCTCCCGCCTCTAAAGTAGTCCACACGGACCACCTGGAACTCCACTCTCCTTGTCCCACAAGGAAGTGGAAGGAGTCTCACCCTCATTTTGACGTACTAGTCGCCAACACACTCTCCTGCTGTCAATTGCAACTGCAGTTGTCCTTCCCTTGCTGCACCTCCCTTTGCGGGAAGCACTTGCTCGGGCTCTCTCTCGGTTACCAAAACCAGAGAGAACGACAACTTTGCAGAGCAATCAACTTGCACTGAGTTGTATCTTGAGAAGCCCCCAATACCCCTATATATATAGGCGGGTCATGGGACAGGGTTCTCTGTGCCCGACAATACGGGACAAATGCAGGAGTAGAAGGGTTCGAGAATTTTCCACAAAAAGCAACCGGTTCGCAACTTGAAATGATCGATTCACAACTAAACCGATCGGTTCGGCCATTGAGCCGATCGGTTGGACCTGAGCTGATCGTTTGGGGCACTCCAACCGATCGGTTGGTGCCCTGAACTGATTGGTTCATAGTCCTAATCCGGCTCAAAAAGACTTTCCTTGTTTCGTTCCCAATTGGTATCGAATACCAATGTTATTCCCAATAGAATTGGGCAATTTGAAACCAAAGGAAAATTCTTGCCGACATGACTTTTCCCAACTGGTCGGTTGCACCAGTTGAGCCGATCGGTTCAACCCTTGAACCGGTCGTTTCAACCTGGGCTTGAGCCGATCGGCCTGGACACTCCAGCCGACCGGTTCAACAACCTCAGCCGACCGGTTCATCACATGAACCGATCAGTTGGGAGCACAGGTTGGGCAAAATCATTCAATTGTGATTTCAATCAATCTGATACTCCAATCAATGCGTCCAACACCTTGAACCATACGATATTGATCCATCGACTGATTGAGTGTTTAATTGAACTACTAAACTCCTTTAGTAATCAATCTAAACATTGCTTGTGGACAAAACTCCTCTTCCAGGTTGAATCCTATGTGTGTGACCCTGCAGGTCCATTTCACGTTGGCAGTGAAAGTCCATAACACTTATGACTTCACAAGCAAAGAGCGGTGCCTAGTCACACATCATTGCTACCCAAGTGAAAGTAGAAAGTTGGAGAACAACTTTCATCCTACAATCCGTGAATGGTGTTACAGTGAATGTATAATTCCTTTGTCACTGATATCCAGAATGAACTCGAGGCATGGAACAGTCATCCTGTCAATGTTCATTCATTTCCTTGATCTCAGAGTAGACCGAGTGAGATGTGTATGACATCAATATCACATATTGATTCACACGTGCATGCGCATGCCTTTCTCAATCCTACTCATCAAGTGGCCAAGAATATCAAACTCCCTTAGGAGGGACAAATCCCATATCTATCACTCACCCCTCAAAAGCTCCATGTGTCAAAGCCACCCAATCATCACCTTTATAACAACCCATGTTTCAGGATTGCGTTTGATGATGTCAAAGTGTACCCAATGACATGTGTTGAGTGCAGTGATTTCAGGTCTAAGAATCACACTCACCACCATCACTGTGAGAGCTGACTGTGACTACCATGTAATGGTTCCATGTGTCACTCTCACGGTGGGTCTGTCCGATACCTTGTTCTCTAACAAGTACCTATGTGCTTGGTTTGATATCACTATATCATGACTAATGAGATTCTGTCATCAACCAACACACAATCTAGTCTTCAGTGTTATTGATGTCTATGGATATTTCCACAATAACAACCGACTAGGGACCAAACAAGAAAGAATACCCTTAACATCCGTATGATCTCATCGTTTAGGTCCTCAACCCAAAAGCATACATCATTGAGTAAATCAATCTTTAGACATCTATCATGTTACACCATCATCTCAGAAACAGTTTAAACATATAGATTGGAAATTGCCTTTATTATTATTCAAATCAATTACAAAGTATCCCATTACAATCATCATATGACTTGCTCTATGGGCATACATACCAACAGACTCCCACTTGCACTTAGAGCCAGTCACCAAGGAAACACAGTCCTTGTGACCTAGCATGACCATCATGCTTCTGCTGAGAAAGGGCCTTAGTCAGTGGATCAGCTATGTTGTCTTCAGTTGGTACTTTGCAAATCTTCACATCTCCTCATTGTACGATCTCTCGTATGAGATGGAAGCGCCGCAGTATGTTCTTGGACCGCTGATGTGATCTAGGCTCCTTAGCTTGTGCAATAGCTACATTATTGTCACAATAAAGCTCAATTGCATCACAGCTACTGGGAACTACACCAAGTTCAGAAATGAACTTCCTGATCCACACAGCCTCCTTTGCTGCATGCGAAGCAGCAATATACTCGACCTCTGTAGTAGAATCGGCAACTGTTTCTTGCTTGGAACTCTTCCAGCTCACAGCTCCATTATTAAGGCAAAACACAAATCCTGACTGCGATCTTTAATCATCTTTATCGGTTTGGAAGCTTGCATCGGTGTAACCCTTTACAACCAGATCTTCCACGCCGCCGTACACAAGAAACTAATCCTTAGTCCTTCGCAAGTACTTGAGGATGTTCTTCACGGCTGTCCAGTGAGCATCCCCGGGATCAGACTGGTACCTGCTCGTCATGCTGAGAGCATACGAGACATCTGGGTGTGTGCACAACATAGCGTACATGATGGATCCAATGGCTGATGCATATGGGATCCAATTCATATGCTCCATCTCTTCACAAGATTGGGGACATTGAGCTCTAGAGACGGTAACTCCATGCAGCATAGGGACGTTGCCTCTCTTTGAGTTCTCCATGCTGAACCGCTTCAACACCTTGTCAATGTACGTGCTCTGACTTAGTCCGAGAAGCCTTCTAGATCTATCTCTATAGATCTTAATTCCTAGAATGTAGGATGCTTCTCCTAAGTCCTTCATTGAGAAAGTTTTCCCAAGCCAAGTCTGTACCTTCTCTAAGGCTAAGACATCATTTCCCATCAAAAGTATGTCATCTACATACAATATGAGGAATGTGGTCGAGCTCCCACTAACCTTCTTGTACACACAAGGTTCATCTTCATTTTGAATAAAGCCAAACACTTTGACTTCCTCATCAAATCGAAGATTCCAACTCCGAGATGCTTGATTCAATCCATAGATTGACCTTTGCAGTTTACAGACTTTATTGGCATTCTTTGGATCTACAAAACCTTCAGGCTGTGTCATGTACACATCCTCATGAATATTCCCGTTAAGGAATGCGGTTTTAACATCCATCTGCCAAATCTCATAGTCATAGTAGGCTGCAATAGCAAGCATGATCCTGATGGACTTAAACATGGCAACTGGAGAAAAGGTTTCGTCATAGTCAACACCTTGAATTTGTCGAAAACCCTTCGCAACCAATCTGCCTTTATAAGTTTGCACATTGCCATCCATGTCGGTCTTTTTCTTGAAGACCCACTTGCACCCTATGGGTTTTACCCCTTCGGGTGGTTCCACCAAAGTCCATACTTTGTTGGAGTACATGGATTCCATCTCGGATCTCATGTCTTCAAGCCACTTCTCAGAATCTGGTCCCTCCATAGCCTCTACGTAGGTAGTTGGATCATCATCTATGATCAACTCTCCACCTTCCTGAGTTACAAGGTATCCAAACCTCTCAGGTTCAAGGCGAGTCCTACTAGATCTACGAGGTCCGTGTGTTACATGAGGAGACTGAGATTCCACAACACCTTGTGAATTTTCATTTTCCTCTGGTACATCTACCGGTTCAATGTTCTCTTGTTGGACTTGAACCTCTTCAAGCTCTATATTCCTCCCACTGTTTCCTTTGGAAATAAATTCCTTCTCCAGGAACACAGCATCCCTGGCAACAAACACTTTGTTGTCAGTAGGGTGGTATAGATAGTATCCCTTGGTTTCCTTGGGATATCCAACAAAGTAACATTTATCAGATTTGGGTCCAAGCTTATCAGGAAACATTTTCTTTACGTAAGCCCCACAACCCCAAATCTTCATAAAAGACAAATTGGGACGCTTCCCAGTCCATATCTCATATGGTGTCTTTTGAACCAATTTAGATTGTACATGGTTAAGTGTAAACGCGGCGGTTTCAAGAGCATAACCCCAGAAAGAAAATTGGAAGATCAGCAAAACTCATCATTGATCGCACCATATCTAACAATGTGTGATTCCTTATTTCAGACACACCATTATGTTGTGGTGTTCCAGGCGGAGTCCATTGTGATACATTACCACGGGCTCGCAGAAGGTCCTCAAACTCCTGGCTCAAGTATTCTCCACCTCGATCGGAACGAAGTGCCTTAATACTTTTACCAAGCTGGTTCTGTACTTCATTCATGAAATCCTTGAACCTTTCAAGGGTTTCTGACTTATGTTTCATCAGGTACACATAGCCATACCTACTGAAGTCATCAGTAAAGGTAATGAAGTACTGATACCCACCTCTGGCATTAGTTCTAAAAGGCCCACATACATCAGTATGTATGAGTCCTAATAGATCACTAGCTCTCTCACCTTTACCTGAAAAGGGAGTCTTGGTCATCTTGCCCAACAAACAAGATTCACATGTCTCTATTGATTCATAATCAAAAGAGTCTAGATAACCATCTTTATGGAGTCTAGAAATGTGCTTCTCATTTATGTGCCCTAGACGACAATGCCAGAGATATGTTTTGTTTGAGTCGTTGTGTTTTTGCTTTTTGGTGTTTACGTTGTATACACTTATCTCCAAGTCTATCAAGTATAGACCATAAGACATAGGGGCACTGCCATAAAAGATCCCATCTTTAGAAATGGAACACTTTCCATTCTTAATAAGAAATTCAAATCCATCTTTGTCCAAACAAGAGACGGAAATGATATTCCTATTTATGGCAGGTACATAATAGCAGTTCTTTAACTCTATTATTAGCCCACTAGGTAGAGTTAACTCATAGGTTCCTATGGCACTGGCGGCAACTCTTGCCCCATTAGCAACACGTAGTTCAACCTCAACTTTCCCCAAAGGCCTACTTCTCTTAAGATCCTTCACATTTGAACAAATGTGAGATCCGCATCCAATATCAAGTACCCATGATGAAGAAGTAGTAAAGTTAATCTCTATCACGTATACACCAGAAGTAGAGATCTCTATCTCCAACTTCTTCTTCCATTGTTCCTTCCATCCTCTCCATGTAGAAGAAATTGGTTTGGCGAGAGAACACTTCTCTCCCTTACCTACTTTCTTCTTCACCAACGCATTAAGCGTACATAGAGTGGATTCTAAGGCCCCTGGTATATCTGGATTGTGCAGAACACTTCTCACAGTCCTCAACCAGTTATGGAATTTATTCTCAATTAATTTGCCCATTTTAAAAGATGATTTTTTTGCCATACTACAAGAGAAAATTTGCATTTGTCAAAACCTTTTGATTTGATTTGAATAAAATTTGACGATAGTTAATTAGGCCTTTAATTAATTACTGCTCCCACTATTTTGACTCAAATTGATAGCCCTCACCATCAATTCGGAAGATTGCAGCGTACAATCTTCTAGTGGGTTAAGATCCTAGAATCCTCTAAGCCATGGACCAGCTTTGGCTGTCACCCACAACTCAGATCTTCCAGGTAGGCAACTCTTGCCAATTGCATCATATGCAACTCTTGATGAATGATCATGCGCAACACCTTGCCATGAACATTCCATTCCTCTGGGCTTAGACGCTCTAAGAATCACCCGTTAAGTCTAACCCAAAAGCCGACAGGATAAACATGCACCCTGCTTTGGCAGAACCTACATGTCGACCCTTCACACTTCCACAAGATAGACGGCGCACCACGCTTTGGCGTAACCTACGCTTGGTCGATCAAGTTTGCCATGTGTGTCGCTAATGGAAGGCATATAAGACTTAATATTTAATGAGGGATTTGGTTTTTATATACATATACATATCCAATCACCACAATATATAGTACGTATCATATACATGCTATATCCCACAGAAAACATGCATAAACGATAAAAAGCAATGATTATGGCCATCCTATTTGTGATTCCTCGAGCCAAGAGGAATCACGGTCATCTAGGTCTACATCACATGCAACCTGTAGAAGATGAAATCTGTGCCTGCCTTTCTGGGTTTGATCAGCTCATCTCCATGACTGATCGGCTCGCCATCAGGTAGGATGCTCGGGTGCCACCAGCCGATCGACTGGCGCCTCCAGCCGATCGGTTCACCGGTCATCGTGCATCTCCTCAGGTCGCCACCCGCTCATCTCGTTCCTCAAACCGGCCATCTGGATCACCAACCGATCGGTTCACTCCTTGAACCGATCGTCTTCAGGTTGTCCGCCGTTCTTTGACATAACATGAAATAAAATCTATCCTATTTACAATTGAATTGTGAAACCCCGAGTTACATTCAGGGGGAGCAAAGGTAGGAAAAGAATTCTCGAATTATTTCGAGTTACATCAGGAATAAGAGAAAGGGAATCGGTGCGCAGACCGAGATGCAAGCAACCATACAAACAACCATACACGGATATAGGGGTTTATAGGCCATAATCATGCTACACATCCACCACAAAACTCGTTTAAGGGCGACGCGTATCGAGTGCATTAATATTACATATTATATATGTATATTAGGGATTTGTGGATTGGACATGTATAAAGCCGATATTATTCGCATCGCATGGAATAAATAGAGGCGACAAACCAAAATCGATCATATCGATAATCCTAAAATATAGAGCGGTTGACGGGGCTCTGATACCACTGTTGGGTTATGGAGGAATCAGAGAAGCAGCGGAAACAAAAAAAAATTCTCCCCAAACCCAGAACAAAAGGAATCGCGTCAACATCTATATAATAGGAAAGATGGTTTGTGAATCATACCTTGTCCCGAGGCTTGCTCAGCGACAATACCACGCGCTATGCGCGGTCTTCACCTCCAGTCTTGGACGGTGTCTGTGCAGCTCCTGGTCGCACCGGGACTGAAGACTCCTCCTCCTACCGGACTGTCGGATGACAGTTGTCCTCCTGAGCAGCAGTGACCTCCCGCCACTGAAGTAGTCCACACGGACCACCTGGAACTCCACTCTCCTTGTCCCACAAGGAAGTGGAAGGAGTCGCACCCTCCTGTTGACGTACTAGTCGCCAACACACTCTCCTGTTGTCAATTGCAACTGTAGTTGTCCTTCCCTTGCTGCACCTCCCTTTGCGGGAAGCACTTGCTCGGGCTCTCTCTCGGTTACCAAAACCAGAGAGAATGACAACTTTGCAGAGCAATCAACTTGCACTAAGTTGTATCTTGAGAAGCCCCCAATACCCCTATATATATAGGAGGGTCATGGGACAGGGTTCTCTATGCCCGGAAATACGGGACTAATGCAGGAGTAGAAGGGTTCGAGAATTTTGCACAAAAAGCAACTGGTTCGCAACTTGAAATGATCGGTTCACAGTTGAACCGATCGGTTCGGCCATTGAGCCGATCGGTTGGACCTGAGCCGATCGTTTGGGGCACTCCAACCGATCGATTGGTGCCCTGAACCAATCGGTTCATAGTCCTAATCTGGCTCAAAAAGACTTTCCTTGTTTCGTTCCCAATTGGTATTGAATACCAATGTTATTCCCAATCGAATTGGGAAATTTGAAACCAAAGGAAAATTCTTGCCGACATGACTTTTCCCAACTGGTCGGTTGCACCAGTTGAGCCGATCGGTTCAACCCTTGAACCGGTCGTTTCAACCTGGGCTTGAGCCGATCGGCCTGGACACTCCAGCCGACCGGTTCAGCAACCTTAGCTGACCGGTTCATCACATGAACCGATCGGTTGGGAGCACAGGTTGGGCAAAATCAGTCAATTGTGATTTCAATCAATCTGATACTCCAATCAATGCGTCCAACACCTTGAACCATACGATATTGAGCCATCGACTGATTGAGTGTTTAATTGAACTACTAAACTCCTTTAGTAATCAATCTAAACATTGCTTGTGGACAAAACTCCTCTTCCAGGTTGAATCCTATGTGTGTGACCCTGCAGGTCCATTTCACGTTGGCAGTGAAAGTCCATAACACTTATGACTTCACAAGCAAAGAGCGGTGCCTAGTCACACATCATTGCTACCCAAGTGAAAGTAGAAAGTTGGAGAACAACTTTCATCCTACAATCCGTGAATGGTGTTACAGTGAATGTATAATTCCTTTGTCACTGATATCCAGAATAAACTTGAGGCATGGAACAGTCATCCTGTCAATGTTCATTCATTTCCTTGATCTCAGAGTAGACCGAGTGAGATGTGTATGACATCAATATCACATATTTATTCACACGTGCATGCACATGCCTTTCTCAATCCTACTCATCAAGTGGCCAAGAATATCAAACTCCCTTAGGAGGGACAAATCCCATATCTATCACTCACCCCTCAAAAGCTCCATGTGTCAAATCCACCCAATCATCACCTTTATAACAACCCAGGTTTCAGGATTGCGTTTGATGATGTCAAAGTGTACCCAACGACATGTGTTGAGTGCAGTGATTTCAGGTCTAAGAATCACACTCACCACCATCACTGTGAGAGCTGACTGTGACTACCATGTCATGGTTCCATGTGTCACTCTCACGGTGGGTCTGTCCGATACCTTGTTCTCTAACAAGTACCTATGTGCTTGGTTTGATATCACTATATCATGACTAATGAGATTCTGTCATCAACCAACACACAATCTAGTCTTCAGTGTTATTGATGTCTATCGCTATTTCTACAATAACAACCGACTAGGGACCAAACAAGAAAGAATACCCTTAACATCCGTATGATCTCATCGTTTAGGTCCTCAACCCAAAAGCATACGTCATTGAGTAAATCAATCTTTAGACATCTATCATGTTACACCATCATCTCAGAAACAGTTTAAACATATAGATTGGAAATTTCCTTTATTATTATTCAAATCAATTACAAAGTATCCCATTACAATCATCATATGACTTGCTCTATGGGCATACATACCAACACCATAACCCTTCCCACCACCAAAAATGCACCAGCAAGGGAAGTATAAGTGTCGGTTAGTAAAGAAAACCGACACTATATCACGGTTAAAAATGTTAGTTATTAAACAATAACCTATGCCATATCCCTGCCAGTACGACTGTGGTACCTGGCCACAGTAGGCGTCAGTTCTTACAGATAACCGACACTAGCCCTGTAAGAGACGTCAGTTTTTTGCTAATAACAGACGTTGTATGTCTTTGTTATCAGTTTTATACAAATAACTGACGCCTATGTTCTGATTTTTTTTTCTTATCAATTTGCAGTCTTGTTGTATGGCTGGTCAGCAGGATGCAGAACCTACAGTTCAGTTCTAAACTGCAAGTTTACAACATCCATTGATATCAGCCAACAACAGGCCACAAACCTACAAAGTCATTCACATTCAGACACATGTATTGATCAGATACATGTAGAAACCTACAAATTCATTTACATTCACAATCAGTTCCATACAATTCATCTCTTTTCACATTCATACATTCATGTATTGATCAGAAAAAGTCATTCACATTCACAGATATGACAATTCAGAAAAAGTCATTCACATTCACACAAAAATAATTATGAGAATAAATTTAGAAATATCATTCTTTATTCATCATCGTCATCATTGTCATCAGATACCCAATTATATTTAAAAATTCCCACTACTTGTAGGACTTTTGCCCATTATTCTCTTACAGCATCTAATTCCTCCCTTGTATAGGGAGTATGTACATCTAATAACTTTCCACCTGTACTAAAGTCAGTTTTAAATACCTACAAAGGGAATGACATATATATATATATAATTAATAATATATAATAAGATTGATATATTTCATATTATCTAATAAGACTATATATAATACCTTATGTATAGTATCGATTTCCATTGCGGCATATTTGATGATTAGGTCCATAAATCACATCACATAGTAGGCACATGCCCAACCGCTGTCTTATGTAGTACACTATTAATTGAAACATACAAAATATACAAAAATACAACTAAGCACAGTTCACATAAATAATATATACATTGGAGACGGGGAATTACTTTCACATTCTCCCAAATTACTGGCTAATTCTTTTCCTGCAGACCATTCCTCCAACGTTTTTGAACTCTTGTAAAGCCCTACATGTTAATGTAACACATTAAATTGCATAATTAAATACTAATGTAATAACATATGTTAACAGATATAAAAATATTAAATATTTCTCACGGGAATATGGCATTTTCATTGTGTGTCCACATAATGTATTCAATTTGTTCCCCTCAGGATCTAGATAATAGACAGTGAACGTCTTGAGGATAATAACTTGTAACTCCCAATACCTACCACTACAGGTAAGAAAGTTAAAAATTAGTAACTCAAAATCCACAATAAAAATGTAGTTTTCTTAAGTCCAAATTATAAGCAAACTTACTCGACATTGAATGGAGCTATTATCATTGTCTTCTTATTTTTACCAAAATTTTCAAAAGCAGAACAGCAGTATGAAGTAACTAAAGAAGGGTCTCTATCTACAAGACTAATCAAAGATGGAACCAAAAATCCCACATGGGAAAATAAAAAATATGTACATATCATGTGTAAGTGGCTGCAAAACATGTATTACATATGCATTAATATATAAGAAACCAGATCACCATATATAAAATAGGTATACAGATATATAAAAAGATCTCACCATATCCACAACTCTATCATAGATGTGTTCAACCAATCATAACCAAAAAACTCCAAAATATCTTGTATAATTATATTGTTATCGTATGATTTACCTGCATTAATACATATGCATTAATGTGTATGCAAAACTTGTATTACGTATCCATTAATATGTATGCAAAACTTGTATAAATAGATTGTTATCGTATGATTGACCTACAGCATCCTCTGGAATAGTAACAGTTATAGGGCAATTTGAATCATGTTCGCCTATCCATACTGCCATACCCCTTCAATTAGGACCTAATGAGGCATGTAGGTCCCTAGGAAGCCAACTTGGTACTTTAGGAGGTGGAGGTGGAGGCCGAGATGTAGCGGGTGTCTTCCTTTGGACATGTATATATAATTTCAGATCAATTGACTCATATATACACACACTAGAAAATTAACGTAATATAAATTTACCATACAATATTAGCATAGACAACATCTGCTTTGGGCCACATTATCACTCTTCCTTCTGCCTCGCTAAGCATTTCAGAATTTGGGTGGGCATATGGTAGTGGAAGATCCCTCCAATTGGGGATTTTATGTATCGGGCTCACACGAACTGTACCAACTGGTACTGGAGTCCCATGAAACATCTCCCCTGGAAGGGTTGGGTAAGCATGTTCCTCTACAATGATATATTCTTGACTTTTTAGATAGCATGGCTTCAACCCCTACAAATTTACGTAAAGAATGTTATATACATATATACATAAACATATCATCTTGAAAAGACTAGCTAATATATATGTCATAAAAATACTTACAATGGATGTGCTAGGTGGTGGGTCTACAGGATTACTCCCAACCTCTACAGTAGGAGAAAAGTGGGCTACCACAGGTACTGTCTGAGTGGCAGTCTGAGACGCCTGCCACATACTAATTGCTTCATCGACTCTCTTATCAAGTGTCTCCTTGACTCTCCTATCAAGTGCTTCCTCAACTCTCCTTTCAATTAACTGATCTATCTATACATGGATAAAAGAAATGCTAGCTTCTGATTATTTATTTCTCTTTTGCAATAACATTCTAATAAAATAATAAGTTACCTTAGCTTGTGAAAGTCCAGCTCTTGGGACTGGTTTGCACTGTGATGGCTCAAAGAATGCTTTGATGCCCACACCAACGCATGCACCCCTAACACGTCCAGAATGCTCTGGGTTACCCAAAGCAACTGTCAATTCATCCCTTGTGCCCTCAGGGATGAACTTGCCTTCCTTCCTCTACTCGTGCAGCTCCCGCTAATTAACATCAATAGAAATTGGTAAGTAAACATAATAATAATCAATATTGATCGATTGCTCTAAGAGTAGAATTTTACCTTTTTTGCAGCTGCCTCAGTAGTTGTGGGCTTCCATATATCTCCCTTCTTGTTTTGCCTCCCAGCTATCCACATAGCATGGTGAGGTAGAGGTGTGGGACCAATAGTAGAGGACTCCTGAGTAGCAGCAGACTGAGTAGTAGACTCAGCCTGTAGTCTTTGGCGAATGCCTGCATAGCCTCTTGGACCCATTGTGTGGTCATGCACATTCAGTGCACACCTTCCTCTTTGAGCATCGTTGATAGCCTTGTTAGTAAGCACATTGATTTGGTTAGTAACACTTAAGGTTAATCTTGAATAGGTGAATACATAAGAACATATATTAATTAAATTGGGAGTGGTGCTTAATACCTTGAATTCATCCATTTCTCTTTGGGTAACAATCTCCTCCCAGTATTTGGTGTCCAGGTAGTTCCATTGCTCAATGGCTGCCTTCTTCCTAAATTTATTTTTTAAAGAGAATACAAAAAAAAATTATTAGTGTAGAGTTAGTCAAAAAGTGATCAATGTCTACAATTAAAAATCAATCAAGAACCTCTTCTCAGCATCACGTATGTAATCTCGGGTGAGATTTATCCTATAGTTCCTTAGGACCCTCACACAGTGTTGCGTCACGCATTTACGATGCAGCTTTTCATCCAAATGAAATATACTCTGCAAAATAGAATTGTTATTAACTAGTATCCTAAAAATTAGTAATCTACAAAAATAGAATTGCAAATAATAATAACTCATTCATAGTTCCTTCCATACTAAGTCTTTCTTCCCCTTAGGAAATTTATGCCAGGATTCAAAAATAGGACAACAATGGTCGCGAATAAGAACCCCAAGATATGAAATAAATGAGTTGCGGTTCACTCCAACTGGATTTCCTACATGATTGAAATCCACACCCAGTTTGGGTCTATTGCCCCTTTGATGTAGTAACATGTTCATCATTGTTATGCCCCTCACTTTCTCAAAAAAAATTTGTTGCTCATCAAGTGCCCCAATTTCTTCAGGGGATACATCACCAACCTAAAATTTGACAAAAAAAACACACTTACAGGATATAACTATAAATGAACATATAGATAGAAACCTTAGGGATAAATTTTTAAAACTTACATTTTGAGGCGGCACATTGACGTCCTCACCCTCACAGTAATCATCAGCACGGTCATCAGGAGAATTCTCAGCCATCTGAAAGTTCACATTCACATTGTAAAGTAATTCACATTGTAAAGTTCCCATTCACATTGTAAAGTTCACATTTAGAAAAATAAAACATATAAGAAAATACAAACATTCATGCCTCTAATATTGCGATCTTTTATCAATTAACAATCCTTCATTGTGATCTTCGCGCACATACAAGTCATCATTAGCTTCAATATTTGGTGGTGTTGGCAACCCAACTGAGAATGGACTGGAGTCATCATACTTATCATAGTATTGTCCTTCAGCTATAGGATCTTCAATGAACTATCTTTTACCATGAAGAAAAACCAATCATTTATCATTTTTAGGATCATCGATATGAAATACTTGTTTCTCATGTGATGCCAATATGAATGGTTCACCCTTCTTGCCAATCTTTTCAAAGTTCACTAATCTGAAACCTAATTCATCCACTATAACTCTTTTGATGTTATCAACCCAATTACATTTAAAGAGAAGAAATTCTAAAATCTATGTAGTGAAACTCCCATATGTCTTCAAAAAATAATGAATACGCTTGAAGGGTGACCCCACTATTTTGGACGACACTATTATCATCTTGACGCTTTGTGTAATATGAGAATCCATTTATGTCAAACCCTTCATAAGATATAACATTCAATTTTGGTTTAAAGGTGAGGCATTTGATAGTTTCAGTAAGATTATCTGGTGTTTGAGATAGTTGATGTAAGACTTTATCTTCAAACCACGTAATAAATGTCTTGTTATGTTCTCTAGCAAGCCACATTGAATTGGCTCGAGGATATTGTCTCTTGATGAAAGTGGTATGTTCCTCGATATAAACACACTTCATTGATGTTGTGTATAATATACAAGTGACCTTGTTCCAACTTCCCATGGCTGATTACTTTCATCTGTGATCCTAAAATTCCATTGCCAAAATGCTCCTCAATATTCTTGTCATTAATAGGAGCGTCATTACCACTCAGAAAGTCATTGCAAAAACCCATAACCTCTCTCATCACATAACCCTCAATAATACTCCCTTCAGGCCAATAACGATTTCAAGCATCACCTTTATAAATGCTCATGTATCATCCAAAGGGATACATCCAATGCAAGAAAACTGGTCCCAATATTTTCACTTCCCTAGTCAAGTGGACAACAAGATGTACCATCATATCAAAGAACGAAGGAGGAAAATACATCTCAAGATGACATAGGGTAACAACCACTTCTCTTTGCAATTTATCGAGAGTATCAAGGTCAATAACTTTGCTGCACACACTGTTGAAAAAGAAACAAAGTCTGGTGATTGCAAACCTTACATCCTTCGGCAATATAGATTGAATTGTCATAGCCAATATTTGTTGCATTAGAGTGTGACAATTATGAGATTTAAGACCTATCAACTTCAGATCTTTCATTGATACCAATGTACGGATGTTGGATGAGTAAGCATGTGGAACCTTAACATTTACCAAGCATTCACAAAAAGCTTTCTTCTCCTTTCTCGATAACGTGTAACAAGTGGGAGGTAAGTATGTTCTCCGATCGCTACTAACTACTTTTCCTAATTCTGACCTTATTCCCATTTCACCTAGGTCCATTCTAGATTTTATCCCATCTTTAGTCTTACCTAGTATATTCAACAGAGTACCGATGATGCTATCACAAACATTTTTCTCAACCTGCATGACATCGACACAATGCCTGACTGCCAAAGAACTCTGATAAGGAAGATCCCAAAATATTGACATCTACTTGAATAAAGATTTGTCACTCCGTGTGGCCATCGTACATTGTGATCTCTTACCAAATTCGTTAGTAATGTCTTTTACTCTTTCATAAACATCCTCCACTGGTATAGGTTTAGGTTCACTCCATTTCTCATTTTGTCCATTGAATGCTTTGTGCAACCTACGATACGGATAGAATTTTGGAAGAAACCATCAATGACCAAGATATACATTCTTGACGCCATGTTTTACTCGTATTGAATCAGTGTTATCTTCACATATAGGACATGCTTTAGATCCTTTGAAACTATATCCAGACAAATTCCCATATGCTGGAAAGTCATTCACAGTGCAAAACAATATAGCGTGCAAACAAAATGTCTCTCTTCGTGAAGCATCATAGGTCATCACACCTTCACCCCAGATTTTCTTCAAGTCATCAATCAGAGGTTCAAGATAAATGTTTATATCATTTCCAGGTTGTTTAGGGCCCGATATCAACAACGACAGCATAATGTACTTATTTTTCATACACAACTAGGGAGGAAGATTGTATATAACAAGCATAACTAGCCAAGTGCTATGTTAGGCTCTCAATGTCCCGTACGGATTCATCCCATCTGTACAAAGCCCAAGTCTTAGATTCCTAACTTCTTCACCGAATTTAGGGTACAATAAATCAATCTTCTTCCACTGTGGGGAATTAGACGCATGTCGTAGGATCCCATCATTATTTTTCTTAACATCTACATGCCACCTCAAATTCTTTGCATCTATCAGATTGGCAAACAAGCGTTGAAACTATGGTATTACAAGTAGATACCACATCACCTTGGCAGGAGAACTAGTTTTGGACTCCCCCAAAGTCATCAATTTATACCTTGGCGCACCACATTTGGGACAATCTTTCAAATCCACATAGTCCTTTTGAAATAATACACAATCATTCGGGCATTCGTGTATCTTCTTGGCCTCCATTCCCATTAGGCACACCAATTTCTTTAACTGGTATGTTGAGATTGGCATCTCGTTTCCTTCAGGAAGAATTTCTTTCAACAAAGACAACAATGACATGAAGCTTTTGTTGCTCCATCTATTGTTATCTTTCAGCTTATACAATCTCCACACAACGCTAAGCTTTGTAAACTTACAACTTGTGTATAACTGTATCTCAGCTTCATGCACAATGTTTCTAAACATGGGAGGTGGATCGGAGTGCTCTACCCCACAACTATCCAGCATTGCATCAACGATGTCTACTGGAACTGGTTCATTCACATCTACGTCATCGAAGGCAATTTCTTCTTCCACATAAGAAATTCTATCGACATCCACTGATTTTAGGTTTGAAATCTCTCCATGCTAGTTCCATTTTGTATAGCCTTGTACAATCTCATTGCATATGACATGACTTTTGATTTTGTCACCAGTACTGACTTTCAAGTTGTTACCACAATGCCTACATGGACAGTAGAACCTATCTCCAGGTTGTTTCCTATGTTCCTCAGAAAATCTAATAAACTGATCAAAACCAAAAATAAACTCTGGGGTGTAGCGATTTGGAATGAACATCCATGATCTGTCCATTCTATGATCAAAGAGCAGATACTACAAAGAGAGGAGAGGGTGGATACCACCAGGAGGGTGGAAGCAAAGATCACAATGCCCCTGATAATAACGATAACGTCACAATGTCATATACATATCAATTCTTTCACTTTTCATCTATGGGCTCTCTGGGGGACGCTGCCAAAGACGCAGCTTTTGCTGAGTTTCAACAATGCATCATGAAAACCAGCATTAGCCCACTCACAGCATCCATTCATCAACACCTTGCCCCAGACAAGCTGCACTCATCCCCCCAGAGCAGGAGGATTCTGAAGACAGAGTGAGTCTCGACACCAATGATAGACTTGACTCTGACTCTGAAAAAGATGAAGATCTACCACAATATTTGGATGAAAATGAGCAGACTTCACTTCCTCTACCACAAGACCTTCCCCCGCCGCCACCTCTACCTCACAAGATGCACGACTTGGATAGGGCGGCCATCTCTACTTTAGATGTTTAGGACATCTTCATCCTGAACACTATTATAGATTTTCCAAGGACGGGGGGACATCATCTATAATAATAAAAAGCTGAAGAGAAAGTTGACACGCAAAGATTTCTGTATTCTCCTATGACCACAATCGGTGATGAAGATGGTTATCTTCCGTATCCTCCTTGCTAACACTATAGAAGAATTTCGGAGCCCAAAGAAATTACAGCTAGTTTTCAACGCTTCACCCACTCTAGCTTTATGCTTATTAAACATGGACTTACAGGCAAAGTCCATCGAGCGGATGCAAGTGGGTATCACGAGGAAGGCACGCTACATCACAGTGCCTTTTAAAGTTTCCAGCCACTAGCTACTAATGATTGTCGGCACCGAGGCATGTGATGGCAAGGTGTACAATTTATGTGGCAGTGAGCTCAAGGCCGGACGAATAAACTTTGTTGGTTCAGAAGCCAGAGAAGTGAGAAGCATTCCTTTCCGGCTTCTCAAAATAATATGGGTTGCCTACCCATCTCTTCAACATGGTTGGAACCAACCTTGGTTCCAAATCATCAACCCAGTAGTCCAAATGCTACAAGGTTCAAGGGACTACACTTTCTTTACAATAAGATTCATAGAAGCACTCAACAGACAGATCCCCTTTACCGAGCTAGCCACAGAAGATATGCATTCTCTAAGGGGACGTTATGCCATGGAGCTCATCTGCGATAGATGGTACTTCAAGGACCTGATAATGGCACATGCCAACGTACCTTGTTACTTATTTACTGCTATCCAACGTCCACAAAAGCAACCTTTTAGACAAATACTAAAGGAATTGGAGAAACAACAACAACAAACTGCCAAGGTCCCATAAAAATGCCAATGGGACCCTTACACTTTCGATATGGCAGAAGATAAGGGGGGCATCGATTTGTTAACAGGAGCCACCATCAACAGATCATCAAAAGATATGGTGCCTCTATCTGCTATACAACCAATGTTCCCAAACTTTGACCTTGCTACATTCAAAAGTCTTTCAGACAATGAACTCAGACTCATCATGTCTCGGCTATATGTAGAGAACGATGAGCTTGTTTTCCTTGAAGGGAATATTCTCATTATGGTAGATGCACTCCATGAAATCGTACAAGTAAAGGGTTGATTATCTGTGAGCATGATGGTTGCTTACCAATTTCTTCTAGCACGAGACTTACCTATGGTTTACATGGCGGTATGATACATGAAGGATGATTTACTCGGGTCAAAGAACTTCGGAACAACTGAAGCCCTTATTTCATATCTTCAACATATGACTCCAAAGTTCATCCTATTTCCATTCCTTCACTCTGAGCATTGGATATTGCTGGCAACAAACTTACACAATGGAACTACAATCATCTACAATAGTTTCGATAGCCAGTTCAATCCAAACCAGAGAGAGTATATTGTTACAACAAAGACGCCCACATAGGAAGTGGTGAAGGATTTTGCCAAACGACTACACAATCTTCTAGGAAAACACACAAAGGCATACAATAAATAACATTTCCACTGCTCAACCTTCTGCCACAGATGTCCCCAACAAATCAAGGAATCAAACAACTGTGGTTTCCAATCCTTTATTGGATGTATACCCTCACTGTTCTTGGTAAATGTGTGGAGGACATGAAGGACATGGATTATCACACTTTATGAGGGAAGTTCGCAGCAAATCTTCTTCGTTCCTGTGGAGCAAACAAGGGTTTAACAGAACCTTAACACCCTTGCACATGTACTTCTCAACCCATCACCTTGACACTCTGAGGACAGAGTGAGTGATAAGTTAGGGGGGAGTACACTGGGCAAGGGTCGAGGTATCATTTTCAAACCTTCTTTTTCTACCTTTTCATTTACCTTCGTTCTTTCATACAAATTTTTCTTTTTTTGACAATTAGCTTTTCTGATAATTTCTTTGATAGAATAGTTTTTGTACATAAGAAAACATTCATTTTGGAAAGGGGACACCCCTAGATAAATTAGAGACAAAGTACACCCCAAAAGCACTTATGTAAGTAGCATTTAGGCATGTAATGGCAAATCAATAAATCACTCCCACACTCGATATTCATGCTTTTGCTTCAATTCTACATCAGACTCTCCACAGGTTAAAACCGCAGCCGAAACAAGCAAACACTCTCAAGGACAGAAGTGAACCAGGTGAAATCCTAATCAAGGAACCTCTCAAGTGGACCACCAAGTACGAAACCAAAACAAATGCATGTCAGGAAATTCTAAGGAACAATTTTCTTCTTTTCAAAAAAAAAACGAGGCTTGGAAGCCCAAATAAAATCCCTAAAACACCCAACTCCTAAGCCAGTGAGCATATGAATAAAATCTTGTGTTGAATAAAAAAATAATAGTTGTGCCATGCATAAGGACCTATATAAGGTGCCCATAAAGGTCTTGCCCAGCCGGTACATTCATTTGCCTCATGAAGGAAGAGGTGTCGCGTCCGGTAGTAAGATCCTAAGATTTCTGAATATATGAAAAGCTAACAAAGGTCTTGCCCACCAGGTACATTCAGCTACCCTCACAAAGGCATATGTGTCGCACCCGGTAGTGAGATCCTAAAAAGCTTAGACAACCCCTCCCCCCTTTGAAGGGGGAGTTACACAGCAGCCTTCATCCAACCCTCATACCTATACTAGCTTTCGGTAGGAATATCAAAGAAGTATAAAATTGCTTAGAATCAAAGACATGCACTAAATGTGATCAAGGAAAAGGTGGTCCCAATGTGAGTCAGGCAACATGGAAGAAACCTGAGGTCCACACAACTCCTGATACCTAAAAGAGTTAGTGCAAGTAGAAGCCCCGATAAGACTCTGGGAGATCTCTGGTTTATAACAGAAGCAAGAGTTTGGAAATCTTCACTAAATAAATTTGCCTCACCACTACGTCCCTTAGATCTATCCATCTTGAGGACAAGTTAGACTCTAATTTAGGGGTGCTAACCTCCCATTTTGTGATGTTATCTTACTAGTTTTTTTTTAGTTTTCCATACTCTTTCTTAGATAAATTAGATAGAATAATCACCTTTCCGCTTTATTGTGGATATACCTATAAATTGATATTTTCCCCTTTTCTCTTATAGAAAAACACAAAAAAATTGCAAAAAGAACTCAACTGGTCCCAAGACCGTGAAGAACCCAAAATGGTTTCCCAACCGTGAAGAGCTCAAACGGTCTCCAAACCGTTAAAGACCCAAACGGTCCCAAGACCGTGAGGACCCAAATGGTCCCAAGACCGTGAGGACCCAAATAGTCCCAAGACCGTATGAAGCCAAACGGTCCCAAGACCGTATGAAGCCAAACGATCCCAAGACTGTATGAAGGGCAACCGGTCCCAGGACCGTATGAAGCCAAACGGTCCCAAGACCATATAAAGGCCAACCGATCCCAAGACCGAATGAAAGCCAAAAGGTCCCAAGACCGTATGAAACCAAACGGTCCTAAGACCGTATGGAACCCAAACGGTCCCAAGATCATATGAAGTCCAAATGGTCCCAAGACCTTATGGAACCCAAATGGCCCCAAGACCGTATGATGTCCAAATGGTCTCCAAACTGTGAGGATCCAAATAACCCAAGATCGTTCAAGATCTCCTCAAGGCCTATAAATAGAACTGAACGGGTCCTCATTTAGGGAGAGGAGGAGATGCCCAACGGTTGAACTAATTGTTCCAGACCTATTTCAACCTTCATTGATCACCCTAAGGTTGCCATTCTAAGATCCACACTCTATCCTCAAGCTACTTTCTCTCTCATCAACAATGAAGGTGGGAAGTGAAGGATTCATCACTAAGGCAACTACGTAGAGTGAAGACAGTTGCTCTCTACTCCAAGGGGTCAACCTTCCTCAATCCTACGTAGAGATGATGTTTTCTTTCTCTCTTCCTGCCTCCTTCTTTGTCCTTGCCATGAGCGAGTAGTTCCATACAGTAGGGTGCGGGGAGTAGCTAGATTTCCGCATACCTTAGCGTACATGGATGGAGATCTTATTATAGCACACGTAAGGTTAAACTTAGAGACTTACTATCTCTAGGATTTTAAGTGGTACACGCAACTCCACACGAGTGGAGGCTCCATCATCGTTCTTCATCTGACTGACTGGCCAAGTCTAGAATAAGATCACAGCTGGGATCACCACAAACTCCTTTTTTTCAGGAAGAAGGGGAAGTTTCAGAAGAAGTTGTTCCATCAATTGGTGCTTTTTCTTTGATGGGATCTAGAAAGGTTCATTTATAGTCTAGTGACATAATATGACATGAGGAACAACAATGGAAGTAATGAAAAAGAAGAAATTATGTACTCTTTTGTCCCTCCCCCCAGAGCTCGACGTATTTACCAAGTCCTTTCACTCTACCTCCTCTGATTAAGACTAGGGGATGTTCCTGCAAATTATGACCTTCACCTCGATAGTAAGAAAATATCTCGTTTCGATTTCTCTAGCCCCTTCTCAGACCAATCAATTGTATCAGTTGCATTCATAAATTTGGAATCAAAACAAGAATAATGCTTCCTACCATGACTGACCTTCACATTTCATTCAAAAGTGGCAATCTAACTGATTGTGGGAGGAGTGATTCAAACCCCACCACTGACTACTCCAACACCTCCACCAGAGGAACCAGAAATAGCTCAGATGGAAGACACAACAAAAGAATAGACTATTTGGGAGAAGAAGAAGGTGTCTTCCTCAATAGCTTAGCTTGGGACAATCAAAAGACAAGCCATAAATGTGGGTAGCTCCAAGATAGATCTTGGGTTGGTGGCATTGGTCAAGTCACAAGCTTTCCATTCCCACAACACTTTGGATCCGATGGCACACATAAGAATTTTTTTGAAAGTTGTGATATGGTAAAGATTGATAGAGTGCCATAGAAAATGATTTATCTTAAGTTTTTCCCATTGTCGATGGCTGACAATGCTAAGTATTGGTTCTAAAACTTGTCACCTGAATCCATTGAGACTTGGGAAAAGATGATAGACACTTTCTTTGAGTGTTACTTTCCGCCCCAGAAGATGAACGAGTTGGTTAAGAAGATTTACAACTTCAAGAAGCAAGCAGAAGTGTCTTAATCATGGGAGAGGTTCCATAATATGTTGAGGAAGGTCCCTCATCACAAGATCAATCTTTTTGGGAAGGCAAAGATCTTCTATTATGGGATGCATTAAGGAGAAAGGACCACACTTAATAGTGTAGGAACACGCTTTGTCCTCAACAACAAGATATCCACCTTTCACAAAATTTTGAAGAACACGGCTAAGAACCAGTCATGGGGAGAGGAGAGAGAATGTCTAGAAGCCATTAAATGTGTTGGAGAGTCCATGTTGATTACAACATTGAATGAGAAATTGGACTTGATTGCCAAGAATTTATGTTAGAAGGATGGAAGCTCTTCTGGAGGAGAAAAAGAAGAGTGCATGTTTGCATGGCAGCAGAATTACAGGGGCATGATTATTCTTAAAGGATCTCAATAACTTTCAACAGGACCCATCCCAAGTACAGCATCAAGGAAATGCACAACATCATGAAAGGGGCCCTAGTAAGATAGACCGTATTAAAGAAATTCTAGGTAAGTCTGTGAATCAAAATGAAATAATCATTGGCCAAACACAAAGGGAACTATACAATTAGGGATCACAAATGTACAACTTTGAAAATCTGATCTCACAGATAGCAGCGAAAGTAGCCTTCATGAAGAAACCTAATTGGCACAGGCTCCTGGGAAACACCGACATACCTTACGACAATCATCATGTCAAGGCCATGTTTATACATAGTGAAAAGCAGATACTGGATCAAAAGATGATTGTCCCAAAAGCAAAGGATGACATAGGGCCAACAGTGACTTCTAAGCTAGTTGAGATAGACATTATACTTTAGGACAAAACATCTAAAGAGGAAATTGATGAATCAAGGGAGGCAAAGAAGGAGGCATACATCCCACCTCATTAGAGGAATATGGGGACTCTAGTGCCCTTCCCAAATAGCTTGAAGGCAAAGAAAATGAACCAGCAATTTCAAAAATTTCTAGATAGTTACTAGGAAGTTGCATGTCAACATTCCCCTAATCAATGCAATTGAGTAGATTCCTTCTTATGGAAATTTTTTTGAAGGATATATCAATAGGAAAAGGAGAAAAGATGACTCGAATATAATGATATTGAAGGAACATGTTAGTGATTTCATTCTAGGAACATTGCCACTGAAAAAGGAAAGATTTGGGATGCTTCAATAGATCATGTTACATTGGGAAGACAAGGTTTGGAGAAGATTAATGTGATTCATGTGTGAGTATCAACCTTATTCCATTGAATACCTTCAAGAAGATGGGTCTCATGAAGTCCAGAATAGTAATATGACCATACAACTGACAGACGACTCAGTGGTTAGTCCATATAGTATTTGTGAGGATATTCTTGTGAAGGTGGACATATTTGTATTTCTGGCAGACTTTTGTCTATGGAAATGCAGGATGATCACAACAATGAACTACTACTAGGGAGGACATCTTAAGCCACATCAAACATGATCTTAGAGATGGGAAGAGCAAGGTTGACATTGGGGATCAAAGAAAACTCTTTTGAAATCAAGATGCCCAAGTCTACAAAGTCGACTGGGGAGAAGGTACAATACCACACATTGCAGTAGGTAAAAGGAAAGATATCTTAATATTTAGGGAGGACATTCCTATACATGGCTCATGTGATGACATAGGTTCATAAAGGTGGCACACTGACATTGTACATCTTAGAGAACACAAAGGGAATTTCATTATCCAAGGTAATTCAATATATGGATGATGAAGTGGAGGAATATTGCCCAGCCACAATTGATAAGGTTACTTCTTCCACTCTTGTTCAAGCATATCAACAGTTTCCTTTGGAGGCGTGTCTCATGAGTTTGGTGGATGACTATACCCGACGTTGTTCTTTGGAGGAGTGTGTCTTATTTCTCAAGGCATTACCATGTCACTACACCAGGCACTTTGAGGATCTAAGACAACCTCCTTCACCATTGATTCCATCTCTATAGATCCCCCTAGATCTAGATATGTAGTCATTGCCACCACAATTGAAGTATATTTTATTGGCAGTAGAAAAGAAGCTTCAAGCTAATATCTCAGCTTCATTAAGCATTCAAGAAGAGGAGTAGCTACTAGGTGTATTGAAAAACCACCGGGTAGCATTTGGATGGTCTATTGCATACATAAAGAAGATCTCCCCTAGTTTCTTCTAGCACAAGATCATACTGGAAGAAGGAGCCAAACTGATAGTTCAACCTCAACAGTACCTCAATCCCATCATGACTGAGGTATTAAAGAATGATGTAGTAAAACTTGTATTTGTAGGTATAATTTATGCTATCTCTGACTCTAACTAGATTAGCCCAACCTAAGTGGTTCCTAAGAAAGGAGGGATAATGGTCACGACAAATTCTACAACTAAGTTGATTTTTACTAGGTTGGTGACTGGGTTGTGAGTATCTATTGATCACCGACATTTGAATGCTGCCACTTTGAAAGACCATTTTCCATTCCCCTTTATCGATCAGATTACTGAGCAGCTCGTCGGACGCTCTCACTTTTGTTTTCTTGATGGGTATTCCAGATACAACTAATTTTCATTGAACCTCAAGACCAAGAGAAGCCCACCTTCACTTGTTCTTATGGAACTTTTGCATACTGTCGGATGCCTTTTGATCTTTACAATGCACTGACTACTTTTCATATATGCATGCTCGCCATTTTTTTTATATGGTAGTGATCAATGCATATTCATCATGATTTTAAGTCGCCATCTGGGGTCCAATTCGACTCAATGCTTTCACTTTCATCCACTAAATCTTGCAAAATTCAAAAATTACTTAATTGGTTCATTTATCAAGATTATTAACTAAATTCTATATTGATTTTATGAAGGTCATGATGCAGTTGAACCATCAACTGGAACCCAGTTCCATTTAACCCTAATCCACCTTCATCAACATCTACAACCACCATCATCACCATCACCAATTTCCCTAGTGGTTTTCCTCCATTTGGTTTTACTCTCATCCGGTCCTGGTTCTCCCATCCACCTGATCTCCGATCAATGGCCCCTATCCATCCAACCAAACGGTCTTGGTCCATTCGGTTTGCACCCATATGATTTTTCTCTTCTTTCTCCAAATAGTTTCACCTATACAATCCTCCTCCATTCGGTTTCACCCATTATTGGGTAGCATCCATATGGTCTCCCCCTCTATATGGTCTCAAGACCACATGGAGCATACCGGTCTCAAGACAGCATGGAGGCCCCAACCTTCTGTTTCCTTCCTTCTGACCTCCACAGCGGACACCTCCATCCTGCAGCACCATCGAATCCAACAATGGTTGTACCCCTCACCGCCATCCTCTTCACATCTGCCTACCTACAACCCTAAAACATCTGCACCTCCTCAATCATCAACACTATCGAAGCAAACAGCGGTTGTACCCCTCGCCACCTTCCTCTTCACCTCTGCCTACCTGCAACCCCAAAAGATCTACACCTCCGTAATCATCAGAAATATCGATGCCATCGTCGCCCAATGTCACTTTCCTCTGCCACAGACCCTCGCAGTCTTCACCACCAACTTCTCTGATCCCCACGACCACTGCAGAACAGCAACGCCACTCACGATCGAAACCGCTCGGACAAAGAATGATCAGATAGCAAACTATGTGGAGCCATAAGCAGAGACCATGAGCACAAGACTGTGAAGACAGCTACTATCGATTTCTTTAGGACCGATTGGAGGACATTGCTCCTTGAGATTCATAGGATGGAGAGAACACAAGGGACGTTAAGACCCAAATCGTGAAGACACCAAAGCAGTGAACGACCAAACTGTGAAGGCCAGAGTACTCAGGACCGATTGGAGACCAAGATCATGAAGACCCTCACGGTCTCAAGACTGTGAGGATGTTTAACGGTTTCCCAAACCATGAAGATCATCTAAATCTCAAAACCATTAAGAGCCTCTCAGTTTCCAAACCATGAGGGGTTATTAAAAAAGTCCAAACTGTGAAGTAAATAACATGAGTCCAAACCGTGCAAAGGACTCACACAAAAACTTGAATACCTAACCAGTGCCTATAAATAGAACCACAAGGCTCCTCATTTGGGGGATCGGATCTGGGATGCCGCCAGACTGCTCCTTTGCGAGCTCGACCCTTGCTCCCTCCGATCTACAACAACAACTCCACCACCAGGCTGCACCTAGTGTGCACGACCCCTGGGCAAATCCTCCACCTACATATCTTCACATCCTCCACTCCACCACCAGGCTGCGTGCTCCACGCTCGACCCCTGGTGGAGGACGATCTCCACAGCCAAGATGAGCGGCAACTTGCGCATCCATCCAGTCCACAATCCACACCACATACACATCCAAAAGAAGCTCCTCCTATTGTGAGCAAGGAGGAAGAGAAGAGAAGGAAGGTGGAGAGAGAAAGTCTACCCCGTCTGCCATGGTGTCCCTTGCTCCTCGTCTAGATCTTCTCTGATGTGGTGTAGAAGACCGTATCTTCACCAAGTTGCGACCATCTACTGCATCATGCTCATGGCGGAATCTTCCCTCTCTCTTATTCTTTTTGTTCCTTACATCATGAGCGAGTAGTTCCTTTTTGCTGGGGTGCGGGGACTAGCCCTGCTGCCCATGCTCACATGTACTTTTGTTAAACATTCCATGACGTGTATATAATTTTTCATTTCATTGTTAATCATCAATGGTTGCTTGTAGATTGATCACCTGCTTGCTTTTATCTTGTTCTTTCCTATGTTACGAGAACTTCAATATGTAGGATAGAATGTTGATTAACGTGGTTGACTCCCTGACTAGAAATAGGATGGGATTCCCTGAGGTCATAAGTGAATGATATGTGTGGGTATGAGCCATCTAGCCTACGGTGATGCTTCTTGTGTGCCTAACCCATGTATAGGGGGCCCACAACTTCAGTTGGATATATGTATCTTTAGAACCGTAAGTGCATGATCTGGATGGCAATGAGAAATCAGATGCCTAGGGTGATTCTTACGAGATCCTAAACATCCCTCAGGGAGGGTACGCAACAGTTCTATTTGGATAGTTAGATCTTGCTTGGACATTTGTGTTTGTACATGTTTGTAGGTGTAGCGGTGGTGAAACCCGATACCACCATAGTGATCTCATCATTAACTTAGATTCAACTTTAATTCTTCTCTTTACTTTTTTGCAATTAGTTTAATTAAACTCAAATCAACCTTTGTTTTAAATATTAGCCTTACTTGAACTAGAGTAGACCAGCAACGATTCATAAAAATGTTGTCCCTTAGGATTCGATCATTAACTATACTGCGATAAGACCCGTCCGCTTGCAGGTGGTATTCTTGCATAAAGTTTTGGTTAAAAACTCAGGGATTTTAACCCTGAGTGAATTTGTTAGTGCGATAATAGACCACGTCAAATTCTGGCGCCGTTGTCGGGGACAACGGAATCAACTAGTCAAATCTCATTCTCTTGAGGCTATTATAGGTTTTTGTTTTTTTCTTTTGATACTATTGATCATTCACTTGAATTCGGTCCTACTCCGTCAATCTTACTTCTAAAAAATCTTTCCATCCCAGGTACCCCCAAAGACTAGTGTATGCACCGCTCGAACAGTTTTGGACTCTCTGCTAGCTTTGACCCTGAGATAGACAGAAACTTTCATCATCAGAACATAGAGAACCAAGCAAGTATGTCTCAAGAGGAGGAAATAGCCCGAAGGGTAGCTCAAGCCCTTAATGCGCAGAGAGAAAGGCTCATGCAAGAAGCCTGAGTTGCAGTTCAAGAAGAAATCCAAGTAGCACAAGTAGCAACGCAAGCAGCAGAACTGTAGAAGGACCTTAAAGAGTTCTCCATTCCTAAAGGTGTTGAAATTCATCACCCAGTGCAACCTCCTCCCATCAACGCTCCAAACTTTGAGATCCGAGCACATTGGATCACTTTGCTTCAAAACAGCCCATTCTATGGTAAGCAAGGAGAGGATAGTCAGGAGCACCTTCTGAGGTTTATTGATCTTTGTGCTATGAAAAAGCAAAATGGAGTATCCTATGATGTCATCCAACTCTGTCTCTTCAAATATTCTCTTACTAATAGAGCTATACGTTGGTACAACTCCTTGCAATGCGAACCCATCACCACTTGGGAACAACTTCAAAATGTCTTTCTTGAAAAATTCTATCCTCCTTCTCTCACCTATGAAATTAGAGGTCGAATAGAAATGTTCACTCAGGTCCCTAGAGAATCCTTAGATGAAGTAAGGGAAAGATACAAAGAGCTTCTACGCAAGTGTCCAAACCATGGAATTCCTAAGAATCAGCTCATTGAGATCTTCTATAGGGGTGTGGACGACGACATCAAGAGGTTCTTAGACTCCTCATCTGGAGGAAACTTCATGTGTCAAAGTTATGACAGTGCATGGAAGGTTGTCACCCTTGGCACGGAAAATCAAGCTAATTGGCATAGATCAGTGTGCAAAGGAGTATTGAAGGTGGCTATGGCTGAAGCTATTCCTGAGTACAAGTCTATCGCTGAATCCCTCAAGCTCTCAGTTGCCAAGCAAGACCATCTCGAATCGTCACTTGTTTCCTATGAAAGAAGATGCTCACCCCCTCAACAACAAGAATAGGTCAAGACAGATTCACTGTTCTGTGAAGCATGCAAAGGCACTTATCACTCTACCTTATCCTGCAATGTTCTCTATGATGTTGTTTTAAGAAAAGTCAATGGACAAAGAGATAATGGCCAGATGGAAATTCTGAATGCTATCAACACTATAACTGGTCAAGGACACTACAATCCAAGTCAGAACAACAACAATCCCAGTTTTCAATATAGAAATATTTCAGGAGCGGTAAACTCACATCAACTTGGTTCATATAACCAACAAAAAAATTTTAGGAATGAAGGAAACTTTAGGGGTAACTTTCAGAATAGGAACAACAACAATTACCAGAGCAACCATCAGTTCCAAGATCCAAACCAAGTTCCTTACCAGAATCGTCAACAAGGACATCAAGTTCGTCCCATCTCTCCTGATTAGGGTTGAGCATCTGTCCAGAACCGGACCGGACCGAACCAAACCGGACCAGACCGCAGACTGAATTTTAACAAATATATGGACCGCAGACCGGAACGTTTCGAGGTAGGACCGGACCGGGACCGGACCGTTTTGTGCTAGGACCGGACCGGACCGTTTGGACCGTAATCAGCCTTTTTTACATGTTTTACAACTTATTTAATTGTACAAAGTTGATAATCCTAGTCACTTCTAACAATTATATAACTGCAGTATCAAACATTTATACTAGTAATGATTATATATGTACTTTATTTGTAATTATTATAGAATACACCTTCAAATATACATGAATTTTATATAAAAATTAATCTACAGTCTAGACCGGACCGAACCGGTTTTGGACCGGACCAGACCGAAGACCGAACTCATCGAAATTTCCAGACCGCGGACCGGACCGAACTCAGAATGGACCGGACTGAATTGAGCAGTCCGGTCTAGTTTTGCGGTCTGGACTATTATTTTCTCACCCGTACTCCTGATGACAAGATATCAACCATTGAGAAGATGCTACAGTCACAGCAGACGATGATAGCTAACCAGAAAGCCCATAAGAAGGCCATTGAATCTCAACTAGCTCAACTTGCAGCTAGCCTCAAGCCAAATGCTGGAGCTTTAGCTGGGCAACCAGAAGACAATCTGAGGCACGTGGAACAACTTAAAATTGTGACAACTCGTTCAAGCTTTATCTTACCAGAACCCACGACTCCTGTCACCGTGACAAATGTCCAAGGTGTTGAGCATAGTGCAGGTGCCACTCAGAATGATAAGACCGACAAGGCAAGTTCTGAGGAACCTATTCTTGTTGATGTAGAAGACTCGCCTGAGCTAGTTGTTCCAGTGTACAAACCTCGTGTGTTGTTTCCAAATCGACTAAAATTTACCCAGCTCGATACTAGGTTCAACAAATTCAAAGAAATCATGAAAAATTTGTATGTCTATATCCCACTCTTGGATGCCATGGTTGAGATGCCCAAATGGTCAAAGTTTTTCAAACTCCTGCTCAGTCAAAAATACATAATTTATGAACATCAGATAGTGAAATTGGTTGAAACATCATCTTATTTAGTGATGGATAGGATGCCTCACAAACATAAGGATCCAAGAACCTTCAGAATTAACTGCTCGATAAGTGATTCCATCAACCAACTAGGTCTAGCTAATCTTAAAGCTAGCATTTCTATCATTCCTCTTAGCCTATGCAACAAACTGGGCCCTCACCAATTTCTTACCCACTAGAATGTCCATCGAGCTTGTTGACTCCTCTATGATCAAGCAAGTTGGCATAATAGAAGACATCTGTGTAAGGCTTGGGAATCAATATGTCCCATGTGATTTCATAGTTTTGGACATCAGGGAGAATCCACGCTACCCCCTCCTTTTTGGAATACCTTTCCTCTCAACTATTAGAGCTCTGATCGATGTTGAAGCTGGAGTCTTGAGATTAAGGGTGGGAAACCAATGTTTTGATTTCTATGCATCCAAAAGCACTAAGGAGAACATTGAAGAATAAGTAGCATATTTTGTTGACTGTGTTAATCAATTCAATTAGATATAGAAAAAATTCCTTTCTTCAAAATATGATGTTCCCTCAGAAAAAGGCCACGATGAAGAGTAGACTGAGAGTGAACCAGTCTTCGTAGAGACAAAAGAAATGTCGTCAACTATGGAGGAGACACCTCTCAACCCTGTTGTTACACATACTGAATCTTCTGCAGGTGTCCATGAGCCTCCTCATCTAGAAACAACCGTCCTTTAGAATGCACCAGTAGCCCAATAGACAGAGACAACTGATTTCATCTTCCCTCCACAACAAGATTTAGACTGTAGTTTCTACTGAGGACATCCCCCAAATCCATATTTGATTGACATCAATGACCAGCATTGCTATGATGAAGGGATAGTGCATCAACAAATGAACTTTTCTTCTGAGCCTCAGTAGCACTACTTTATCAATGAAGCCATTCAGACACCCTTCAAATATTCTCTGCCTCACATTGAGCAACAAAACTCAAGTTGTTTCCCTATGTGTTCTGATACTGCCCGCTCTATATGGGGAAGAATGCAAGAGGCCAGAATCATATCAAAGATTAATGAATGGTTGAGAAAGAAACCACCAAGAGAATATGTCAATCCAGCTCAAGATCCACCCAGAGCCCCACCATGGTGATAGTATCCACGTCGAGCCATTGACGTAAAACTAAGGTGCTTGTTGGGAGGCTACCCGATCAATAATTTTATTTTTACTTTTAGTTTTGAATTAGAAAATTTCCTTAATTTTTTTTTACTTTTTAGAAATTTTTGCACTGAATAAAAATTGCATCATGAAATGTTGTCTTAAGATTCTGATTAGTCCTCATTTTTCAGATTTTCATATGGAAGACACACGCTGATTGGAACGCAACCACATCTGGTGGTCCAACTGGCATGATTTTTTCCCTCCATCTCAGATTTAGAGTTTTCTCAGGACAAGCAAATTTTGAAGTTTGGGGTGGAGGGTGGATGGTACGTACTTTACTTTCCACCCACTCCTATCTGTTTCAGACTTAAGATTTCATCGTTGCATTCTTTATCAAAATTTTCAACTTTTCAAAGAAATTGTATAGAATCTTGAAGAAGTTTTGACGCTTTTTGTTTCAATAAAAGACATTATCTAGTTTGCTAGTTTCTCCTTATAATGCATTTTGAATCATTATACCCTCCTTATTTGAAGCAAATCCTCAAAAGGGCCATTTTCTTAAAACTAGCCTATTGATTGAAATCATCTTGTGAAGCTTATGAATCCTAACATCATGATCCTTCTGCAAAAATGGCAAGTGTCTGTCAAACTGATAGGGATCAAACATGTCGTGCTTCCTAACTAACAAGTGGAACAATAACATGGAACCCCCATCGAAACCTCATCTAGTTATTATTTGAGCAGAGAATGATAAGGAGAACAACCCGATGCACTAAATTGTAAATCAAGTTGCATTCTGATCTGGACCCTCTTCTACACTTCTTCTATCATCTTCTTACCCCTCTGTCCATAAGAAAGAAATAAAAATAGCCAAAATAGTGCCAAACCCTAAGTTCAGGGTGGCACTCCACCTCCCTCTATATCCACTTCTTCCATACCCCTCAATTTAATAGGGGCGTACCACCAAGAAAAGATGCTTATGCGCACACAAAAAATGCAATCTAGAGTCGAATAGAGGAGAGATTCGCACAAACAAATTGCAATCAATGTAATTGCAACCATATAATAAATCTTGAGTCAAATAGAGGAGAGATATACCATTTCCTTCCATACCACCCTTCACTCCCTTTTCCACCTAAGGGCACAATGAATGCCTCCCCTACCCTAAAAAACACCAGTGTAAGATCAGGTGCACACTTGTTGTTCTGTGGGTATCTTTGGACTCTTACGAAACTCTTAGAAATGCTTGTTGTTGGAAAAAAGTGAGGAGAAAGTGATGTTGGAAAATAAACTCAGTAGCTAAGACATGGTAAGATGTGTTCAGTGATCTCAGGAAGTTGAGATGGTTAGTCATGCTAAGAAGAAAGGAAACAATTGTGATGTGAAGAGGAGGCAATCACACGATTTGAAAGTATTCATTTGGCAACTATTTCAGATTTTTGGTTACTCGCGGATGAGTAACGTTTAAGTTTGGGGTGTTTTGATGAATGCATATTCATAATGATTTTAAGTCGCCATCTGGGGCCCAATTCGACTCATTGCTTTCAGTTTCATCTACTAAATCTTGTAAAATGAAAAAATTGCTTAATTGGTTCATTTAACAAGATTATTAACTAAATTCTATATTGATTTTATGTAGGTCATGATGAGGTTGAACCATCATATGGAACCCACCTCCATTTAACCCTAATCCACCCTCATCAACATCTTCAACCACCATCATCACCATTGCCAATTGCCCTAGTAGTTGGCCTCCATTCGGTTTCACTCTCATTCGGTCTTGGTTCTCCCATCCACCCGATCGCCGATCAACGACCCCTATCCATCCAACCAAACAGTCTTGGTCCATTTGGTTTGCACCCATATGGTTTTTCTCTTCTTTCTCCAAATGGTTTCACCTATACGATCCTCCTCCATTCGGTTTCACCCATTATTGGGTTGCATCCATATGGTCTCCCCCTCCATACGGTCTCAAGACCACATTGAGCGTAGCGGTCTCAAGACCGCAAGGAGGCCCCAACCTTCCATTTCCTTCCTTCCAACCTCCACAACGACCACTCCATCCTACAGCACTGCCAAAGCCAACATCGTTTGTACCCCTCACCGCCTTCCTCTTCACCTCTGCCTACCTGCAACCCTAAAACATCTGCACCTCCACAATCACCAGCACCGCCAAAGCCAACAGTGGTTGTACCCCTCACCGCCTTCCTCTTCACCTCCGCTTACCTACAACCCTAAAACATATGCACCTCCACAATCATTAGCAACTTCGATGCCACCATCGCCCAGCACCGCCTTCCTCCACCACAGACCCTCGTGGTCTTCACCACCAACTTCTTCGATCCCCACAACCACCGCGGAATAGCAACACCACTCACAACCAAAACTGCACGGGCAAAGAACGATCGAACAGCAAACCACGTGGAGGTAGAAGCAGAGACCATGAGCACAAGACCGTGAAGACAGCTGCTATTTGTTTCTTCAAGAGTGATTGGAGGACATTGATCCTTTAGACCGAGAGGAAGGAGAGAGCACAATGATTGTTAAGACCCAAACTGTGAAGACACCAAAACAGTAAATGACCAAACCATGAAGGCTGGAGTACTCAGGACCAATTGGAGACCAGGATCATGAAGACCCTCAAGGTCTCAAGACCGTGAGGATGTTTAATGGTTTCCCAAACCATGAAGATCATCTAAATCTCCAAACCATTAAGAGCCCCTCGGTTTCCAAACCGTGAGGGGTTATTAAAAAATTCCAAACCGTGAAGAAAATATCATGATTCCAAACCGTGCAAAGGACACACACAAAAAACGTGAAGACCTAACTAGTGCCTATAAATAGAACCACAAGGGTCCTCATCTGGGGGATTGGATCTGGGATGCCGCTAGGCTGCTCCTTTGTGAGCTCGACCCCTTCTCCCTCTAATCTACAACAACAACTCCACCACCATGCTGCACCTAGTGTACTCAACCCCTTGGCAAATCCTCCGCCTACATATCTCCACATCCTCCACTCCACCACCAGGATGCGTGCCTCCATGCTCTACCCCTAGTGGAGGACGATCTCTACAGCCAAGTTGAGCGGCAAGCTTGTGCATCCATCCAGTCCACAATCCACATCACATACGCTTCCAAAAGTAGCTCCTCCTAATGCGAGCAAGGAGGATGAGAAGAGAAGGAAGGTGGAGAGAGAAAGTCTACCCCGTCTATCGTTGTGTCCCTCACTCCTCATCTAGATCTGCTCTAACGTGGCATAGAAGACTGTATCTTCACCAAGTTGTGAACATCTTCTGCATCATGCTCATGGTGGAATCTTCCCTCTCTGTTATTCCTTTTGTTCCTCAAATCATGAGCGAGTAGTTCCTTTTTGCTGGGGTGCGGGGACTAGCCCCGCTGCCCATGCTTACATGTTCTTTTGTTAAACATCCCATGGCATGTATATAACTTTTCATTTCGTTGTTAATCGTCGATATTTGCTTGTAGATTGATCACCTGCTTGCTTTTATCTTGTTCTTTCCTATGTTGCAAGAACTTCAATATGTAGGATAGAATGCTGATTAATGTGGTTGACTCCCTGACTAGAAATAGGATGGGATTCACTGAGGTTGTAAGGGAATGATCCATGTGGGGATGATCCATCTATCCCATGGTGACACTTCTATGTGCCTAACGCCTGTATAGGGGGGGCACAACTTTAGTTGGATATCTGTATCTTCAGAACCGTAAGTTCATGATCCAGATGGTGATGAGAAATCTGATGCCTAGGGTGATGCTTACGCGAACCTAAACATCCCTCAGGGAGGGTTTGCAGCTGTTCTATTTGGATAGTTAGATCTTGCCTGGATGTTTGTGTTTGGACATGTTTGCATGTGTAGCGGTGGTGAAACCCAGTACCACCCCAGTGATCTCATCATTAACTTAGATTCGATTTTAATTCTGCTCTTTGTTTTCTTGCAATTAGTTTAATTAAACTCAAATCAACCTTTGTTCTAAATATTAGCCTTACTTGAACTGGACTAGACTAGCAACGATTCTTAAAAACATTGTCCCTTGGGATTTGATCCTTAAATATGATGTGATATGACCTGTCTGCTTGGGGGTGGTATTATTGCACAAAGTTTTGGTTAAAAACTTAGGGATTTCGATCCCAAGTGAATTTGTTAGTGCGATAATAGACCACGACAGGTAGAGCGATGTCTAGAGGTATTCATGGATGATTTTTCATTGTACAAGGAATCATTTGATGATTGCGGTCTCGATAAGGTTTTGCAAAGATACAAGGACACTCACTTGGTCTTGAATTTGGGAAAATATCATATGATGGTGAGTGAGGGAATAGTCTTGGGAAACAAGGTGTCCGATAAGAGAATGAAGGTCAACCTGATAAAAATAGAACCCATCTCCAAGTTACCTCCACCATCATCGGCAAAGGGAGTGAGGACCTTCCTAGGACATGTAGGATTTTACTGACATTTTGTAAAACATTTTTAAAAACCACCAAACTTCTCTCTGAGTTTTTGGAAAAGGATGTTTAATTTAATTTCAATGAGTGGTGTTTGAAGGGGTTTGAGGTGTTGAAGGATAAATTTGTCTCCACGATGGTTGTTCAGGCTCCAGACTGGAGCCAACCGTTTGAGCTGATGTGTAACACATTTGAATATGTGGTTGGGTTTGTTTTAGGCCAACACCGAGACAAGGTTCCTTCTATCATATATTATTCATCTAAGACCGTAAATGATGCCCAACTAAATAATACAACCACTAAAAAGGAATTATTTTTGGTTGTTTTTTCTTTTGAAAAATTTCATAAATAATTGATACTGGAAAAAGTCATTGTGTGGACCGATCACACAACAATTAAATATTTGCTATAGAAGAAAGATGCCAAACCTAAATTAATTAGGTAGATTTTGCTACTACATGAGTTTGGCATTTAAATCAAGGATAAGGCAGGCACTGAGAATGTGGTGGTGGATCACTTGTCTAGGCTTGAAAGAGTGGATGAAAAAGATAAATACATACCAATAGTGGATGAATTCCCAGATGAGCATCTCTTTGCCATGAAATGCAAAATTTTGTAGTTAGAAAATGTTGTAAACTACTTCGCTTGCGGTAAGCTTCTAGAAGACTGGGGATACCAAGAGAAGCAAAAGTTCTTCCATTCTTTGAGGTTCTATGTTTGGGATGATCCCATCTTGCTCAAGTAGTGTAGGGATGTCATTTTAGGTAAGTGTGTGTCTGATTGTGATCTTGAGGGTATCTTGGCACACTACCACGCCTTACCTACTGGGGGCCAAAATGCTAGTTCTAGAACTACGACCAAAGATTTAGAGTGTAGATTTATTGGCCTACTCTTTTTAAAGATGCATATAATTGTGTGCTTCATTGTGATGCTTGTCAATGTGCAAGATATCTGAAAGAGACATGAAATTCCCTTAAATGTTTTTTTTTTGGAAATTGATGTATTTGATTGATGGGGACTTAATTTATTGGGCCCTTTTGTGTCAACTAATTCTAATTTATACATATTTATTTCTGGTGATTATGTGTCTAAGTGGGTGGAACCAATTCCAACTCACACCAATGATGCCCAAGTTGTATGCAGGTTTATAAAAGACCACATATTTTTCAGGTTTGGGGTGCCAAAGTTGATTATTAGTGATGATGGATCTCACTTCACCAATAATAAGTTTGGTGTGATTTTGAGAAAATATGGAGTGAGACACAGGGTAGGTACTCCATACCACCCACAAACCAAGGACATGTTGAGGTGTATAAGAGGGAGATAAAGAAAATCCTAGAATAGAAATATCAACCAATATGACAAATTCGAGTATGCAAATAAATGATTATCTTTAGGCATATATGATAGCATATAAGACACCTATAGAAACCTCTACTTTTAGGATGGTTTATGGGAGAGCCTGTCATTTACCTATAGAGATAGAGCACAAAGCCAAATGGGCCCTGAGGAAATTGAATTACAATTTAAATAATGTAGGGAAAAAACGAATGCTAGAGCTGAATGGGTTAGATGAGTTGAGGTTTGATTCCTATGAAAGATCTAGGATGTACAAAGAGAGAACAAAGAAGATCCATGATTGCCACATTTCACATAGAGTTTTCGTTCTAGGACTGAAGGTGCTTCTGTTCAACTCTAGTATGAAATTACACCCAGGGAAATTGTGGTCTAGGTGGAGTGGCCCTTTTGAGGTAGTCAAGGCTTTTCCCCATGGGGCAGTTGATATTAGTAATGGATCTGAACCATTCCTTGTAAATGTGTAAACATTGAAATGCTACTTTGGGGTTGAATTACCAAGGAAAGGAGGAGTAGAAGCTTATTGAGCTTCAGTGATCATTTGTGCTTTGATCATCGAGCATATGATGTAAAACAAGGGCGCTTGTTGGGAGGCAACTCAACCATATTTTTGTTCTTTATATTTGAGTTTGGAGTATTCTTAGTTTTAGTTTGCATTTTATTAGTTACATTTAAAAAAGGTGTCTTGATCATTTTTGTTTGGTATGCAGGATGAGCATAAGTTGGTAGTACTTAACTTGTGGGCAGTACTGACGTAGGTAAATGATCAAAAAGGTTGATTTTCACAAAATCTCAGTAGTAGTGATAGTAGTGTCGGTACTACCGATGAAATCACATGGATCCCAAGGAATTTCTTTGGTGGTACGACAACATGTTCAATAGCATCGACTTTTTGCAAAAAGGGGTAGAGTTAACTTATAAGGACTCGGTACTACCGACATCCAACTTGGTAGTATCAATGGCCAATGATACTCCAGGTTCAAAATACCGAGAGAATGATCGAAAGTATTGAAAAAATTCAATGATAGTACTACCAACACAAAGTTGGTAGTATCGATAATTGAAGACCAGAATTCATGGGAGCGCCAAAGGTGATCTAGATTTTTCACATCTGACGATCGGTAGTACCGATCTGTCATAAATATCTTGAAGTCATTACTACCGACATATATCAGTACTACAAACACATGGTGATCTACATCTACTGACATCTACTAATGAGGAGTGTCGGTATCAACGACTGTTACCGATCCACATGGATCATGGAGAAATAGTTGATAGTACAGACACCCAGGTCTGTACTACTGACGCTGCAGTAGGGGTGTGTCTAGCGGTTATATAAGGAGGGATTTGGGAGGTGTATCATTCACACCTCCACCACACTTCTCTCAAGCAGGATATTGTAAGAAACCTCGGGCGATTAAAGTATTCTCCGAGCTTCTTTTTCTCCATCCCCTTCTTGTACCAATGTGATGGCGTCCAGGAGAGGTTCTTCTTCATATGCTAGGCATACCGAGTTGGTTCTCAAACCAACTCACATTTCCCACCTCAACGTTGATTTGAATAAGTTATACGATGACCTAATGAAGAGAGAAATTACTTCGACACGGTATGGAGATCATGCATTCATCACATCCTTGGTCTTCATTAACAATCTTCTTCGTGTCTGTGAGTGTCAAGAGCTGGTGGGTGATCACCCATTCTTTAATGATTGGCTTACGTTCCCAGAGATCGTTGGTGAGTTCTTGACCTCGCTGGAGATATGCTTCATCCCTGAGCATGGGGATGAATGGAGGGAAGGTCGTGTCAAATTTTGTCTCTTCAACATAGACTATCAATTGGTGTTGCGGTTGTTCAATGCCATATATGGGTGGACGTTGGGTGAAGTATGTTTTTCCATGAGCAAGTTTGACTTCAAGAGTGCATGGAAACTTTTCACAGAGGTACCATAGGGCTACCATATCATCTAGCATACTAACTCCACCACTGACATTGGGCACCCATTTTCCCGCATCCTGCATCGCTTCCTCGCCAACACCATTTTCACGAAGCAAGTCAGGGGCAGGGGAAGGTTCAATTATACATGATGTCAGTGAAGCGACTAGTACAAAGGACTCCTCCCATCCATTTTGGAGGACTTATCACTCCAATAGAAATGCATGTTAACCTTGATCTATCCACCTCCAAATTCCCTAAAGGCTTACCCCATGTTGGACCTGAAACATTTCAAGAGAGTGAACCTCCTCAACCTGTGTCAGAGGAAAGTGTACGCATGTTGTACAGTGGGCGCGATACCTAGAGAGGGTGCTCCCTGATCCCATCTTCAACTTGTAAGGACCTTGTCACATGAGGTGGCCGGTAGAGGATGACTCAGAGGATGATTAAGAATAGGATGGTGTTGAGAAAGAGGAACAATAAGAGCAAGAAGAAGAAGAATAGGAGGAGGCAAATGTACCGATCACAAGGAGGAAGGTCCCCCCAAGTGCCCCAGAGTACATTGAGTCTATAGTTCTTCTACTCCACCACCTGCGCAAGAAGATGATTCATATTCAATGGAAGGCATGTAACGAATGTTGCAAGAAATTTAGAAGGGACGGCATCAACAGACTGCTACACTGGAGGGCATCCACGATGTCCAAGGATAGTTCTATCAAAACCCCAGTAGGCAATCTTAAAAAACAAGTGACTTCGCTTAGATAACCAAGAGAACATGCACATACGCCAGCAGTGGATGGAGAACTATCAATAGATGTTCTTTGAAAACTATTGGTCTTAGGGCTACTTTGGTGGATATCCAAAGCCTCCACATTTGCCAAAACAGCCCCCATCATTTTAGGGCACCTACTACCCACATGAACCTACCATGTTGCACCCACTCCCACTACTATACTGATCGGTACCACAATTTCACCACTTGGTTGGATTTTGACTAGGAGGTCAAAGTCATGTTCAAGCTTAGGGGGTGCTAGAACAACTCTATCCCTTAGTTTTTATTTTGCTTTTAGTCTTTATTTGTTTTTTTGCTTTTATTTTTCCAAGTTTTAGGATCTACAATCTATCTAGTGTAATGATGGAGCTTAATTCACGATTCCTATCATTGGCATGTGCTTTCATGTGTTTGCAATGGAAATTTTAAAAAAATTGTCTTAGTTCCAAATTTCTTGAGTTACATCACCAAGAGGAAGTGTATGGGCTAGTCATCTTAAGGACACTTGATATGAATGGAAATCTTAATTCTTCATTTTGATGTGGATGAATATTGGGTTTGGGCCTAAATTGATCAAACAATTAACGGGACCTTAAATTGAAATTTAAGAAAGATATCCTAAGGTTACCATGTATATAGGTCATTAGAGATGGACATATCAAAGTTCATGAAAGTCATTATCTCTTAATTATGTGATTCCATCCATTTTCCACTTATTTTCATCCATCGCCTTAAGATGATCAAGTAACCCAAATTATTTCCTTTTGATTACATTGCATGGAATAATAGGTGACATGATAGTTAGTATCTCTTTAGAGGCATTAGTTACAAAAAGAAAAAAAATATTATGCATAAATAATTTTTGGGCATATCATCTAGTTGAGTAACGATTACATGTAATGTCATGCATTTTTCATCATTCATTTTTTCATCATGTGGTTATATTGTTTTCTTATGAAATAAGAGTACAGGGATACACATTCATACCTTTAGAAAAAAAACATGAAAAGAAAAAATAAAAGAGATATGTTAGTGAAGATCAAACATAAATTTCCATCATGCTAAATAGTGGTCCAATTAAAAAATAAAAAGAAAATCATGTTTTGAAATAAAAAGGGAGAAAGGATGCCCTAAACTCTTCACAAAGAAATGGAAATGTCCACATGATGTATTCACTTCTTTACTTTATTCTCATCCATTTCATGAGATTTTCAATAAATGCATCATTTCACTGATAATATTAGGCATTAGGATTAATGCATTTCTCATTATCTTCACCATATGGTTTATCATGTTTTATTTTTGCATAAATAATTCGGATGCTACTTGTGATTCTTAATAAGCCACCTATTTCTTTCCATCCATTTCTCTTATTGGCATGCCTCATATATGATTGATCTCATCATTCATTCTTATAAGGAGAACTACTTCCAAGTAGTTGGTAGTTAGGTAAGAGAAATGTAGATAGGGAATCACTTGATGCAGCAAGTGAATTTCTGACTGACTATGATATTAATTGCTCTATTGATAGTGGCCATTGATATAAGGGTGGACATCTTTTATGGAATTTTTTGTGGCTTGAGAGTAGTTGATTGTTCAATGGTCAGTAAAGGCTAGTTTGGGACTTCTAGGTGGGGATGGTTTAGAAAGGAAATTCATATGTTATATCCTTTTGCTGACTTGTCTCAAATAGATTCGACGGTGTGTTGCTCGAGGATGAGAAACATTTAACCTTAGGGGAGTTTGATGCATCCGATTATCATCGTTTTGACATGTTGTTTCTTATGAATTTTTTGCACTTATAATTCATTGTTCATATTAATTTGTGCATGATTTATCATCATTATCATGTAATGCTTAATTGCATAAAATAGATGTGTTTTTAATGTTCTTATTAGATTCATTATTATTTAGAGCTTATGTTTGTTTTTGTGAATCTTCAAGTGAATCTACAAGAAACTACACAACTCGGTACTACCAACTTGACTGTCGGTGGTACTGACACTTTCTCAGAAAGGAAAATGTGAAATTGAGACAATTCGGTAATACTGACCAATGAATTTGATATTGTCGACAACTTCACAGAAAGGACACAGAAAATCTCAAGAAATCTCAGTACTACTGACATCAACTCAGTAGTACCGAAAACTACACAGGAGAGTGCAACTATCAAAGGCGTCAGTAGTACCAACACCCATTCGTAGTACTGATATAGAGGAATCAGGAAGATTGGAAATTGTGTGTAATCTGATGGTTGGCAATTAATGACACCCTAAATCACTGCTATGACTTAGGTGATTTCATCCAAACCTAGGTATCTTGTTCTATTCCATTGTATGATGGCCGAGAGCTAGGAGAGGAGAAAGAGGAGAAGAAAGCCACTTCTAGGAGATTCAAGCACCTTCAGTGAATGGATTTGCAACCCAAGGATAGTGAATCAGCACGTTCGCGTGAGGGAGTCATCTAGATCATTTTTTTCAGGGGTTCTTTTAGTTCTCTAATGTCCCCCACATTATTCTTCTTCTCTCTTATGTATTTGACTATGGAAATCATCTGGGGCTAATCCCCTTGTTTCTTATAACCCAGGAGTAGCTCGGTTATGCATTATAATTGATTGTTATGCATTAATATATGTTTTTCTCTTAATTTATGGACATGAATATATGAGAATATTATGAACTATCTATGCTTGATCACCATAGGTAGATTATTAGACTGTTAATTGCTTTCAGAGAAGGATTAAGGGTTGGAAAACTTATAGATTTACATGTTTTATATCGCACCTTGAGAAAGGACTTATGAATGTGAATAGAGTAACCCGGAGATTTCAGAAAATCACCTAGCTAATAACAAAATTACTATGAGAGTGGGATTGGTATTAAATTTAGTAGTGAATTAAGCCATCAGAGAGGGTAATTCTTTTTAAAGGTCTCTTTGCTTAGGGTTAGGAGAGATACGTTTTAATGATATGATGTTAATTGCAATGTTAAATAAGGTGAAACTATAATCCTAAGGAATTCACTACAATCGAGATTAAAAACTAGTAATCTTAGATTTCTTTTCTACATCTTAGATATCACAGTTTTCACCGGCTTAGTTGATTGCATCACAATTAGTAGTAGTCTCTGGAGAGTGTTTCCCTGAGTTCAACATTTGGGCCTCTTTGGGCCTATATGATATTGATATTTATACTTGCATTTAACATGTGGTTTGCATGTATCAATGACTCTCATGATCCTAGATCAGACATTAATCATGCCCAAGATAGATTATGAAGCATGGGTTGGAATATGTGATTAAATTTCCAATTCTTAGTTTCATGTAATTGACTAATTATTTGTTGTTATGTACTTTCATACTTTTGTGTGCACTCCACGTACTGAGTATAGAAATATACTTATTTGTGTTTTGTTTCAAGTAATTTTAGATAAATTCTATATATGAGGATATCATCACATGATAGACAGATGAAATTATGTTGAGGCATTAGTCTAAGAAAAGGAGGATTAATTAGATACTTCTTCTCATATGTAATAGTTCCCATGTTAGAAGTTCATTTAATTCCTTAGAGGAATATTATTCACATTTTATAAGAAATATTTTGAACCAATGGAAAATATTTTCTATTATTTTTTAAGTGGTTATGTATGGATCTTGGGTTTTTTTAGGTAATGACTCTCAACTTTAAGGTCTTTTCTTAATTACAGTACACTGAAAAGTGAGGTCGTTACAATTGGTATCAAAGGCCCATATTTTTCAAATAATATTTAATAGTTTATAATTTCAAGTAATCTTTAGTAATATAAGGGAAACTATTAAGCCATGAACTGATGGTAATGGTGTCTAGAAAGGATCATCATTTTGTGGGTTGGCAATATTTTCCTCAGCACCATCAAGTTGGTATACTAGGACTCCCTTGACCAATGTGATATTGGCCTGGACAAAACCTAGGGTTTGTATGAAGTAATGTTCCCTCGAAGTCTTCCCATCTCTAATTTCATTGGCTTCTCATCCTCTTGTTTAATAAACCCTAAAAGATATTTCCCTCGTCATCTCAAGTTAGGATTTTTGAGAAGTAGGATTAAGGCATCCTCCACCAATTATTGTGGAAATAATGATAAAGTAAAATGGTAAACCTTATATGGAACTAGGTTTGGTCTAGGAAAACCGTTAGTGTGTCAATGGAATCACAACAACCTAAGATGTAGGGTTTAGGTTGTGTAGTCCCTAACCCTAACCCAAAACCCCTAATCCTTGGGGAAATGGGAGTAGTATGGGTGAGATACAAACCCTATCATTTTAAACCTAATTATGGTAAGAGGAAAGAGGAAATATAAATGAACTTAGGTTACCAGTCTCTTGTGCATGCATGCACGTGGAGAAATTCATTCATGATTCATGTGAAGTGTTTTAAGAACCATACACAACCTATGAGTAACAAATTATATAGATATAACTTGTTGGATCCCCTCATGCTATCTCTAGAAGTTTGGATATGGAAAGAAAGTCATTAAGGTGACTATGATCAAGCCCCTGGAGGGGAAGGCTACAAAATATCAAGCCCATGGAGGGGAAGATCATGAAAGATCACGCCCATGGAGGGGAAGCTCACAAAAGATCAAGCCCTTAGAGGGGAAGTTCGACATGGCACCAACCCCTTGGAGGGTAAGGTGACCTAAGTCCACGATAGGGACAAAACCCCATGAGAGGTTATCTCAAAGATTTAGAAAACAAGGGTTGAGAAAGAGATAACAGAAAATGCATGCTCGAAAATGTGTAACCCTCAATTAAAATTTTAGGGTTGGTGTCTTGACCTGGGGTGGGTCAAAACAAGAATGGGAAAAGGACCTATGGGGGAGGAAAAACACTAAACATGTGGGGTCAGGTAATGGCTAGAGAGCCTAACCTCCTCATGTGAATCACAGAAGAGATCTTAGGATAGGACACTTCATAGAAGGGTGACTTCGCCAATCAGTTTGAGAATTGAGGTAACCTTGAATGTCACTGAAAATCTTGGAAAATTAAGTATACAAAATATGAAGTTACACACGTTCCAAACCAAGTATGTCATTACTGAAGAACACAAGAAAAAGTCAATGTGGAAATGGATGATAGTATGGGGCTAAGACGGGAAGTGAAGGTTGCCATAATCCCAGTGTAGGGACTTAAAGTGAATAATGTGTAACCATGAGATGAAGGAAATACATGTTAAAGAATTACACAAGAAAATAATTTTCTTGAAAATTGTAAAGATGTGACATCTCAATAAACCATAGGTAGGCTAGAAATCCAATCCTATGGTCGATTAGGGAGGATTAAAGGTATATCCATGGTGGTCAAGAGATGGATATCCATGTTTGTCTCAGGCCCATGGGTCATGAAATTGGCCACCTTCATGAGTTCATGAGCCCCAAGGGGTAAATGTGGGAGGCACTCACTAAGTTCATAAGACCCACGAGGTCAGGGGGATCACTCCAAAGGTACTTGTATCCATAGATACCTTGAGGAAATGACTAAGGACAATGAGACATGAGGTGTAAATTTAAAAGATCCAAGAAGTTATGTAATAATGAAATCTCAAAGGATCTATGTACAAACTCAAGAGTGAGAAAGGAACTTTACTTCATCAAATATAAGAATATTGTGTAATTAAAAGCAATTATGGTCATTCAACCAAACTATCAAATTTTAAGATAATATCTACGTACACTACTACTCTTGGAATGGAACGAAGTTTGTATTTGGGCTCTAGTCAAATGCCTATTTCATCTCATTATTAGTGTGAGAGATTGGGTACACACATGTTATTCTTAAAATTAACATATGATAATAAATATCTTAAGTTGATTTTAATGGCATGATGTAGGTTTTAAGGTGTTCCCTCACCCTTATGTGAAAATAAATGGACAATAGGTTGGAAGCCTAGGTGAAAAGATAATAACCAAGTGAAAAATGAAATCCAAGTTATTTTGAAACCACTATGTGATAATGTCATAAAATAAATGAGGATGTGGAAATACCCTGAATTGAATCTAGGTACCAATCTTAGTAATAGTGTGGGGAATGTGCATATCAAATTTTTTTTTAAAGAGAATTCATGAAGGGTTGATAACCCTAAGGTTTGAATTTAAAGTGATCTCTCTTTAACCTTAACCTTACTAAGTGTGAATTATGAGGACAAAAGTCCTTTTAAGGAGGAGTGAATGTAATATCCTAAAATTTGGCAAATTTGATATAAGGCTTGAATTGATAAGTAAATTCCCTAATTATGTTAATGACATAATGATAAAGCCATACACTTTGTGGAATGGTTCAACATGTGGCCCAAGTGAGGACCATGAGATTATTTGATTTGAAAATAGGTCCTTAGTCACAAGTTAAGTAAATAAAAGGAAGTCGTGCATAAATGATAGATAACAACTTGTCGTGCATAAATGATAGATAACAACTTTATGGTTTTTTAGAAGATGGAAATATGGAATAATGAACCAGTTTCCAAAAAAAAAATTTAATTAGTGATTTAGATAATTTATTATAAACTCATCAAGGAGGTAACTTGGAATTTGAGTCTGATGTTAACACTATGTGGCATGACATGAGCTCCTGCACACAAAAAATTCCAAAGTGGTTTTGGGGGAGTCTAAAGGTTGTGGGCCTCCAGAGGAGACTTAGTGGTGGAATGATGAAGTACAAAACGCTATTAAATTGAAAAGGGAGATCTATAGGGGCTTGCCCAAATTTGGAGATGATGCAACTTTCCAAAGATACAAGCAAGCAAAGAAAGAAGCTAAAAAGGTTGTTCAGGAGGCATGGTCTTGATACTTTGATTATATGTATAAGAAGTTGGACACTAGAGAAGGGGAAAAAGATATATATAAAATATCTCATATAAGAGAAAGGAAAGGAAGAGACTTGAGTCAAGTAAAATATATCAAGAATGAAGATGGTAGAGTATTGGTGAAGGACGGTTATATCAAGAACTAGTGGAGAAATTACTTCCATAAGCTTTTCAATGGAGATATTGCATATAATGTCAGTGACTCGTGTGACGTAAATACACGAGATATCATTTACACATGACGAGTTTCACCATTTGAGGTCAGGAATGCTTTGAAAAAGATGAAAATGAGAAAGGCCTGCAGACCATACGGTATTCCCATTGATGTATGGAAGAGTATGGGGGATGAGGGAGTTATGTGGTTAACAGATCTCTTTAACAAGATCATGAAGACCAAGAAGATGTCGGATGAGTGGAGAAATAGTACTATAGTCCCCATCTACGAGAACAAAGGTGACATTCAGAGCTGTACAAACTACAGAGGTATCAAGTTGTTGAGCCCCACAATGAAGCTTTGGGAGAGGATTATTGAGTAGAGGTTAAGATCTATAATGCAAGTATCAAACAACCAATTTGGTTTCATGCTTGGAAGATCAACACTAGATGCTATGTTTCTGATAAGGAAGCTTATGGAGAAGTATAGACAAAGCAAAAAAGATCTTCATATGGTGTTTGTTGATCTAGAAAAGGTTTATGATCGAGTACCCAGAGAAGTGTTGGGGATGGTTTTGAAGAAAAATGATGTGCCAATCAATACATTGACTTTATTAAAGACATGTATGATAGATCTACTACTAGTGTCAAGACTCATGGAGGAGAGACACCAACTTTTCCTATCATAGTTGGGGTACACCAAGGATCCACACTCAGTCAATATCTATTCGTTCTTGTTATGGATGAGTTGACAAAGAATGTTCAGGATGATATTCCTTCGTGTATGTTATTTGTTGATGATATTGTTTTGATTGTTGAAACTAAAGATGGATTGAATGATAGAGTAGAACATTGGAGAACAACATTGGAATCAAATGGATTGATGATTAGCATGAGCAAAACTGAGTATATACATTGTAATTTCAGCCAATCTCATAGTGTGAATGATGGAGCCAAGTTGGACGGAGTAGATATACCAAAATGTGATAAATTCTATTATTTGGGTTTTATTATTCAATAGACGTCGATGTCTAAAATGATGTTTGTCATCAGATCATTGCATGATGGTTTAAATGGAGGAGTGCAACTATAGTGTTATGTGATCAGAAGATCCCTCTCAGGTTAAAAAGCAAGTTTTATAGAATAGCTATACGACCAACCATCCTCTATGGGAGTGAATGTTGGGCGGTGAAGAAACAAGGTCTCAACAAGATGAATGTGGCTGAAATGCATATGCTGAGATGGATGTGTGGGAAGACAACAGAAGATCGCTTAAGAAATGACTATATCAGGAATAAAGTGGGGGTGGCGAGCATTGAGGACAAGTTGTGTGAGGGTTGACTCTGATGGTACGGACATGTGCAACACAGACCTATTAGTGCGCCTATACAAAGCAATGTTATTGAGCCAAACACTATAAATAGAAGAAGAGGAAGGCCTAAATTAACATGGGATGAGCTTATTAAGAGAAATTTTAAATCTCTACAACTCAATCAGAATATGGCCCATGATAGATATGAATGGAAACAAAGGATCCATGTATTCGACCCCAACATAGTTGGGACTGAGGCCTAGATGATGATGATGATAATGAGTGATTTAGATAATTAATTGAGTAATTATCTAAGAATGAAAGTAAATACAAGAGTTGTGGCATCATATAGTGTTATCTTGGTCTGACTTTTGGTATACTTGAACATAAAATAAAAGGAAGAGAATTCTAAAATTTGAAAGAAAAAGGACTTTCCATGTGGTGTGGGTACTTATTTTAAGAATATACTCAAAGGGCAAGTTTTATCTACTAAACTTATTACAATAAATCCCACAAATTAGGTAAAGGTTCAGCAAGACATTAATAATTTCCCTCCATGTTTCATAAGAAAAGGAGTCCCCTAATAGTCTATATAAATTAGAGAAGAGAGAGCATGAAATGATTTTTTGAAAGTCAAATAAATCAATGTGATTTTAGTAATGGATGTGTAACAGATTGAATCTCAGGGTCCTCCTTGCAATTTACCCACTTTTGTACTTTAATTTACTTTCTAGTCCTTTTGGACATCCTTCACTAATTTCCCATCCTTTTGAGCCTTCTTGGTCCTCAATGTTGAATTTGAGCCTTTCTTGAGGTATAATTCACAAATTACCTACATTTATGTTTATGTAGGGGGTTTTGCACAAATAACCCATCTAATGAGATAACTGAGGTCTAATCATGCAATTTGATCATTAATGAGATAATATGAGTGGAGTATGTTAATTTGGAGCTGTTTGGATAAATATACTAGTAACAATGTATTTGAGTTAATGTATAGGAGTAATTAACCCCTTTACTTTCTCTCGCCTCTAAATAGGCAAATAATGCACTAATAAGAGTATTATATGTTGAGATATGACTCATAATGCTTATATGTGACTAATATCTCAAGATATACCCTATTATGTCATTAAAAGATATTCTTTCTATTAATTGCTCTTTTTATGCTTTATTATATGCTTTAATAGTCTATAAATTAATTAGGGACCTAATCATGTGATTTTCGAGAAATTAAATGCATAGCATCGTTCTAGGTGTTTTCATAAACCTATGGTTAAAATTTGATGTCATTTGGACTTCATTTGACCTTTCAAATGGATTTTACAAGTTCCCATATAGTTAAATATAGTAGATGAATCAATTTTTGCATTTATTTCATTGTTTCAATTGTCACGCACTTGGCCCCCATTGGTGTTGGGTTTTATGGGAGGCAGAGAAGGCAGCGGAAACAAAAAATTTCTCCCCTAAACCCGGAACAAGGAAACGCGTCAACGTCTATATAATAGGACAGGATGATTTGTGGAATCATACCTTGTCCCAAGGCTTGCTCGGCGAAAATACCTCGCGCCTTGTGCGGTCTTCACCTCCGGTCTTGGATGGTGTCAGTGTAGCTCCTGGTCGCACCGGGACTGGTGACTCCTCCTCTCACCGGGACTGTCGGGGTTGACAGTTGTCCTCCCGAGCAGCAGAAACCTCCCGCCTCTGAAGTAGTCCACACGGACCACCTAGAACTCCACACTCCTTGTCCCACAACGAATTGGAAGGAGTCGCACCCTCCTGTAGACGTACTAGTTTCCAACACACTCTCCTACCTCCAGTTGCAACTGCAGTTGTCTTTCCCTTGCTGTGCCTCCCTTTGCGGGTAGCACTTGCTCGGGCTCTCTCGGTTACCAAAACCAGAGAACGACAACTTTGCAGAGCAACTCATTGCACTGAGTTGTTCTTTGAGAAGCCCCCAATACCCCTATATATAGGAGGGTCATGGGACAGGGTTCTCCATCCCGGGCAATGCAGGACTAAAAGCAGGAGTAGAAGGGTTCGAGATTTTCCACAAAACAACCAACTCGCAACCTGAACCGATCGTTTCATTTCTGAAATGGTCGGTTGGGGACCTGAGCCGGTCGGTTGACACTCAACCGATCGGTTAGGACCCATGAGTCGATCGGTTTACTTTCTGAACTGGTCGGTTCGTGGTCCTGATCAGTTCCTGATTGACTTTCCTTCTTTTGTTTCTAATTGGTATCAAATACCAATCCTTGTTCCAATCAAATTGGACAAGTGAAATGCAAGGAAAATTCTCACCAATCCTACTTTCCCAACTTGCTCGGTTGCACCAGTTGAATCGATCGTTTCAACACTTGAAGCAATTGTTTCACCTTGACCATGAGCCGATCGACTTAACACTTGAGCTGATCGGTTCACCAAGCTGAGCCGATCGGTTCATCACATGAGCCGATCGGTTGGGAGTGCAGATTGTGCAGAATCAGTCAATTGTGATTTCAATCAATCTGATACTCCAATCAATGTGTCCAACACCTTGAACATTATGACATTGAGCTATCAATTGATTGAGTGTTTAATTGAACTACTAAACTCCTTTAGTAATCAATCTAAACATTGTTGGTGGACAAAACTCCTCTTCGAGGTTAAATCCTATGTGTGTGACCCTGCAGGTCCATTTCACGTTGGCAGTGAAAGTCCATAACACTTATGACTTCACAAGCAAAGAGCGGTGCCTAGTCACACATCAGTGCTACCCAAGTGAAAGAGAAAGTTGGAGAACAACTTTCAATCCTACAGTCCATGAATCGTGTTACAGTGAATGTATAATTCCTTTATCACTGATATCCCAAATGAACTCGAGGCATGGAATAGTCATCCTGTCAACGTTCATTCACTTTCTTGATCTCAGAGTAGATTGAACGAGATATGTATGACATCAATATCACATACTGATTCACACATGCGTGCGCACACCTATCTCAATCCTACTCACCAAGTGGCCTTGGATATCAAACTCCCTCAGGAGGGACAAATCCCATATCTATCACTCACCCCTCAAAAGCCCCATGTGTCAAAGCCACCAAATCATCACCTTTATAACAACCCATGTTTCAGGACTGCGTTTGATGATGTCAAAGTGTGCCCAACGACATGTGTTGAGTGTAGTGATTTTAGGTCAAAGAATCACACTCACCACCATCACTGTGAGTACTGACTGTGACTACCATGTCATGGTTCCATGTGTCAAACTCACAGTGGGTCTATCCGGTACACTTGTTCTCTAACAAGTACCTATGTGTTTGGTTCGATATCTCTATATCATGACTAATGAGATTCTGTCATCAACCAACACCACAATCTAGTCTTGTGTGTCATTGCTGTCTATCTACCTTCCACAATGACATCCGACTAGGGACATAACAAGAATGTACAAACTCTTAGCATCTGTATGATCTCATCGTTCAGGTCATGAACCTGAAGGCATACGCCATTGAGTATTGTCATTCTCTAGACATTCAATTTGTTCTATCACTATCTCATATGACTGAACCATAAAGAATTGGAAGCTTGCCTTTGATGTTTATCAAATCAATCTTAATGTATCCCACCAATCTTTCGCTGATTGGCTCTCAGGGAATACACACCAACAGACTCCCACTTGCACTGCTAGCCAATCACCCTTGAATCGTATTCATAGTGATCTTCAAACATGTCCCACATGTTATTGTGCTCTAGTGTTTAACATAGTGAGTAATGGCAACACCTTGTCAAAGTCAGTATAAATTGCATGTCTCTCATCTCTTCGTTGTACGTCATACGTATGAGATGGAGGTGCCGTAATATGCGATCTACTATTCCTTTGCTAACCTTTAGCCACATTGCATGATCAAGGATTCCATACTTTTCATCAATGAGTGGAATATAAGTTCATCTCATGAACTTCCAGATACATATAGTATCCACTACTGTTCTCTAACACACAGATACTCGGCATTTCCCTTTTAAATGGTTTTATTGGAACACTTCCAATTATCAACAAACTTTCACTTTTATATATCCTATATATATATATATATTGCGATTAATTTTCTGTCCTTTCGGAAGTTCGTATCAATGTAACTCTTTACATTGAATTCTTCCTTATCTCCATAGAACTAGTACTTCTCAAGTACTTATCAAGTTCTCAAGGTATTCCAGTAACCCTTACTAGAAGCAGACAGACATCCACTCGTCATGTCCCACATATGAGTTATCAGGATGAGCACATCATATTGCCATGTCCTACATACAAGATGATGAATGCATTTTGTTCTTGCCATGTAGAAGCATGCAAGATAATGGGATGATTACATACATGATAGATCCATATCTATTCTTAGTGTTCCCATTCTTCATAGGAATTGGATACTTGGCCTTGGGATACTAACTCCATGTAGCATGGACAAGTTTTCTCCCACTAAATCTGTGCATACTGAACACTTCAGTACAGATTGCCAATGTATGCTCTCTCTTTTCCAAGTCAAGAGGTTTTTGAGAACTATCTCTATAGATCTCTATTCCTATCACATAGGAAACATCTCTATCTTCCTTAAAGATAATTTCCACTTTTGGATTTCCATTCTAGAACAATTTCATTTCACATTAACATGTGGAATGTGAACACGCTCCCACTAAATCATAGATCCCTTCTTTATCTTTGACATATCAGTCAAACCCTTTGACTATATTATCAAAGTAAAGATCTAATTTTCAGTTGCTTGTACTCAATCAATCACATTGATTAGTCCATTGTAACTTACAGACTTCATTTGCATTAGTGGATTCATAAACCTTATAGGTTGTGTCACGTACACATCCTTGTTTTATTCCTCATAGGAATGTGGTTTTAGTATCCATATGCCAAATGTCTTAGTCATTAAGTTGCAATCAACAAGCATCATCCTTCTCAAAATGTTATCCATGTGTCTTAACACTTAAGACTTATTTGCACTTATGGATTTGATCCAATGAGTGCTACCATCAAGGTCATACCTTATGGTTCACATGGATGTCATTTTGGATGTAATGGTCATAAACCATAACTCAAAATTCAGTTCCTCATATTCATCTAGATAGTTGACTCATCACATGAACAACTCATCACATAGATAATTGAGGTGTATCTATTAAGGATATAAGAACTCACAACTCCTTGTGATTCTCAATGTCCTCTATTAGTGTGGGGTATTCTTTTATTAAGAAGAATTTAGTTATTTGATAACCATTCTCTAACTCCTTAGAGTAATATTCCTTCTTGATTTAGACATCACCATGCCTTAATCATGAGTTCACTTTGATATACTATCATAATCACTCATAAGGATCTCAAACATTTGGTCCAAGTATTTCATTCATTGATCTCATCAAGAATTAACACTTTACCAAATTTGCACTTCATCTATGATAATCTTGAACACTTCAAGATATTCATATTGGTATTTCTCTAACCACCATTTGAATTATTAGCATTTGTTCCAATAGGTATGTAAATAAATCACATGTATCATACCTAATAGGATAATCATTCTCCCACTACCTTTAGTGAAGATTGATTAATCATGTCCAAGATTTTCATGTCTCTTACTGGTTCTCTAACCAAAAGAGTCTAGATTTATCCATCACAGGGAAACTAGAAATGAATTTCTCATGATTGATTCTAATTTGATTGTTTGAGTTATCAATAACTTTAGGTATCATTTTCTCTTATGCATATCATGTATCACAAGATAAACAAGGTATTGCCACAAAGATCATATCTTTAAGATTGAAACATCAACTTTATTAATTGCCATCATTGTCATACAATATGTAAAAAGAAAGTGCTTCTATCTTTTGGAAATATAAGAAATAGCAGTTCTCAACTCTATTTCGTGCCCTTTAGGCTGAAATAAACTAAAAGGTACTCCTATCTTATGGCAGCAACACTTTCTCCAATGATGGGTACTTCTTTCTTGGTCCTTTCACAAAGGCCATCACTTCTTTGCGGATATTTCATATCATATATGACATATCCATATCTTAGTATCATATACCTCAGATAAAGAAGCGGTTCATTTCATGATACCTTAGGCAGAGATCTCCATCCCCTCCTTCATCTTCTTTTGTTCTTCCATATATAGAAGGACAATTCCCTCATACACCCTTTCCATGTGCCTTGAGGCTGAAGACGTCTTGGATTGCTGGCTAGCATCAGAATACTTCTTTTCTTTGCCCTTGTCCTTGCCCTTAAGAATTACCTTTTCTTTGATCATATCAAAGATTACGGTTTGTCTTTCTTCATTTTTGCCTCTACTATCCTCAACATGTCCAACAACTCTGTCAACGCTTGTCAAAGTTGTTCATGTTGTAGCTTATCATGAATTGTATGATTCTCGCAACATTTGCAGTATCATACCAATAGACAACCCTTGGCTCAGAGGGAATCCTTCTTAGTCAGGTTTTCAACATACCCAATCACATTGAATGTGTGAATACCTTATTGGATCTCCTTCTATCATGACATACTAGGACAGTGTCTTGGAGACATCATATGTCTCATGTTGTCTCTGCAACTCATAGTTCAGAGAACACAACATCAAGCACTCCTCATCAATGTCATCCTCGGTATGCTTCCATAAGCATACTATCAGCCATTGATGTGGTGGGATTGAGTTCATCTGGTCTTGGTATAATTAGGACTTTGAGAACACTTCTCATCATCCTAACCAGTCGTGGAATTATTCCCATTTAATTTGTTGGTCTCAAAGACCGATCACAAATAAAGTGATTATTGTTGATTAACCATTTATATTAATAAAAGGAAATATATGCAATTTTAGTCCAAAACTCTTTTTGACTGGTTTGATTGATTTGAAAAGTTGACGATAAAATTAGGCCTTTAATTAATTATCGCTCCCACTATTTTACTTCAAATTGATAACCCTCACCATCAATTCGGAAGATTGCAGCGTACAACCTTCTAGTGGGCAAGATCCTGAAATCCTCTAAGTCATGGACCAGCTAGGGTTGTCACCCACAACATAGATCTCTCAGGTAGGCAACTCTTTCCAATTGTATCATATGCAACTCTTGATAAGATGTCATATGCAACTCCTTGCCATGATCATCTCCATGCCTCAAGGTGCTAGATCCTATCTAGGTCACCTTGTTAAGTACAACCCAAAGAAAACACGATGAATATGCACCCTGCTAGGGTAGACCCACACATTCATCCTTCACGCTTCCACGAGATAGACGGTGCACCACGCTAGGGCATGCCCACACTTGGTCGATCAAGCTTTTCACGTGTGTCGCATTTGGAAGGCATCTAAAACTTAATATTTAATGAGGGATTTCGTTTTTATATACATATATACATATCCAATCACCATAATACATAGTACATATCATATGCATGCTATATCCCACAGAAAACATGAAAAAATGATAAAAGCGATGATTATGGCCATCCTAATGTGATTCCTCGAGCCAAGAGGAATCACGGTCATCTAGGTCTACATCACATGCAACCTGTACAAGATGATCTCTGTGTTTTTGCCTTCTGAGTAGATCAACTCATCATATGAATGACTGCTCGTCCTGGCCTGGTCGTCTGTGTGCCACCAGCCAATCGGTTGGCTCCTCCAACCGATCGGTTCTCTTAGTCGTCGTGCATCTCGTCATGGCCTCCACCCCCTCATCTCGCTCCTCGAACCGGTCATCAACTGATCGGTTCACTCCTTGAACCGATCGTCTGGAATGTCAACAGATCGGTTCACGCCTTGAACCGATCGTTTCAGCTGTCGTCAGGATGTCCTCCGTTCTTCGACATAACAGGAAATAAAATCTATCCTATTTACAATTTAATTGTGAAACCCCGAGTTACATTCGGGGGGAGCAAAGGTAGGAAAAGAATTCTCGAATTATTTTGAGTTACATCAGGAATAGGAGAAGGGGAATCGGTACGCAGACCGAGATGCAAGCAACCACATACAACCACACAGAGATATAGGGGTTTATAGGCCACAATCATGCTACACATCCACCACAAAACTCGTTTAAGGGCGATGTGTATCCAGTGCATTAAAAATACATATCATATATGTAATTGGGATTTGTGGATTTAGGATTGGACATGCATAAAGCCAATTTTATTCGCAATGTATGCAATAAATAAAGGCGACAAACCAATATCGATCATATCCATATTCCTAAAATATAGAGCAGTTGACGTGGCTCTGATACCACTGTTGGGTTTTAGGGGAGCAGAGAAGGCAGCGGAAACAAAAAATTTCTCCCCCAAACCCGGAACAAGGAAATGCGTCAACGTCTATATAATAGGAAAGGATGGTTTGTGGAATCATACCTTGTCCCGAGGATAGCTCAGCGACAATACCTTGCGCCTTGAGCGGTCTTCACCTCCGGTCTTGGACGGTGTCTGTGCAGCTCCTGGTCACACTGGGACTGATGACTCCTCTCACCGGGACTGTTGGGGTTGACAGTTGTCCTCCTGAGCGGCAGAAACATCCCGCCTCTGAAGTAGTCCACACAGACCACCTGGAACTCTACACTCCTTGTCCCACAATGAATTGGAAGGAGTCACACCCTCCTATTGACGTACTAGTCACCAACACACTCTCCTGCCTCTAGTTGCAACTGCAGTTGTCTTTCCCTTACTGCGCCTCCCTTTGCAGGTAGCACTTGCTCGGGCTCTCTCGGTTACCAAAACCAGAGAACGAAAACTTTGCATAGCAACTGGTTGCACTGAGTTGTTCTTTGAGAAGCCCCCAATACCCCTATATATAGGAGGGTCATGGGACAGGGTTCTCCATCCCGGGAAATGCGGGACTAAAAGCAGGAGTAGAAGGGTTCAAGATTTTCCAAAAAACAACCAACTCGCAACCTGAACCGATCGTTTCATTTCTGAAATGGTCTGAGCCGGTCAGTTGACACTCAACCGATCGGTTGGGACCCATGAGTCGGTCGGTTCACTTTCTGAACCGGTTGGTTTGTGGTCCTGATCAGTTCCCGATTGACTTTCCTTCTTTTGTTTCTAATTGGTATCAAATACCAATCCTTGTTCCAATCAAATTGGGCAAGTGAAACGCAAGGAAAATTCTCACCAATCCTACTTTCCCAACTTGCTCGGTTGCACCAGTTGAATCGATCATTTCAACACTTGAAGGAATCGTTTCACCCTGACCATGAGCCGATCGGTTCACCAATCTGAGCCGATCGGTTCATCACATGAGTCGATCGGTTGGGAGTGCGGATTGTGTAGAATCAGTCAATTGCGATTTCAATCAATCCGATACTCCAATCAATGTGTCCAACACCTTGAACATTATGGCATTGAGGTATCAATTGATTGAGTGTTTAATTGAACTACTAAACTCCTTTAGTAATCAATCTAAACATTGTTTGTGGACAAAACTCCTCTTCCAGGTTAAATCCTATGTGTGTGACCTTGTAGGTCCATTTCACGTTGGCAGTGAAAGTCCATAACACTTATGACTTCACAACCAAAGAGTGGTGCCTAGTCACACATCAGTGCTACCCAAGTGAAAGAGAAAGTTGGAGAATAACTTTCAATCCTACAATCTGTGAATGGTGTTACAGTGAATGTATAATTCCTTTGTCACTGATATCCCGAATGAACTCGAGGCATGGAAAAGTCATCCTGCCAATGTTCATTCACATTCTTGATCTCAGAGTAGATTGAACGAGATATGTATGACATCAATATCACATACTGATTCACACATGCATGTGCACGCCTATCTCAATCCTACTCACCAAGTGGCCTTGGATATCAAACTCCCTCAGGAGGGACAAATCCCGTATCTATCACTCACCCCTCAAAAGCCCCATGTGTCAAAGCCACCCAATCATCACCTTTATAACAACCCATGTTTCAGGACTGCGTTTGATGATGTCAAAGTGTGCCCAACGACATGTGTTGAGTGTAGTGATTTCAGGTCAAAGAATCACACTCACCACCATCACTGTGAGTATTGACTGTGACTACCATGTCATGGTTCCATGTGTCAAACTCACGGTGGGTCTGTCTGGTACACTTGTTCTCTAACAAGTACCTATGTGTTTGGTTCGATATCTCTATATCATGACTAATGAGATTCTGTCATCAACCAACACCACAATCTAGTATTGTATGTCATTGATGTCTATCTACCTTCCACAATGACATCCGACTAGGGACATAACAAGAATGCACAAACTCTTAGCATCCGTATGATCTCATCGTTCAGGTCATGAACCTGAAGGCATATGCCATTGAGTACTGTCATTCTCTAGACATTCAATCTGTTCTATCACTATCTCATATGACTGAACCAGAAAGAATTGGAAGCTTGCCTTTGATGTTTATCAAATCAATCTTAATGTATCCCACCAATCTTCCGCTGATTGGCTCTCAGGGCATACACACCAACAATTGGATCTCAATCCAAAGGATCTGGGTTCATCTCCAACCTCCATCCCGCTGACCAAGAGGACGCCTAGGCTCCTCCACCTCGTTCTCCCTTTCCTCTCCACCGTTTTGCAAGATTTAAGTTGTGTTGGCTTCGTCTCCTCGAGCCGTACGATTTGAGCCCTCACTCGACGCCTCCCGTGCACTATGGATGAAACGCCAATGTATGCTGGCTGAAGCTTCTCCTCTCCCCCGATGTTTAGGTGCTTCACTCTTCCTAAACTATAAATGGAACCTCCCTCACCTCTGCCTGCATCATTGTGAGCTTTCTCTGTAACGTCCCAGAAATCAATGACATTGCATATCAACTTGGTTTATGAGGGTTATAGAATTTGAGTATCAAGACCAATTAAAGATGCAACCCAAAAACAACTATATTGATAGCATGGTCATTTACACAAGCATTTCTTGAAAGAAAATTTGTACATATATTTACATGACCCATAGGTCTAGAAAAACCACAAAAAAACTAGATATTGTCTTGATATTACTTCCAGGATCTTTCAAGATAGTCTACTAAAAGATACATACATACACCTGCATCCACAAAATTAACCTATGGCAAGAATGATTTGCCATATCCCAAATGGGAGAGAGAGGGTTAGATAATTATCCAAGTATGGCTAAAAATATTGCAGCAAGACACTTATAATACCTCACTAAGCTACACTTAATCATTTATTTGTATGACAACTATATCACAAGAAAATAGACTTGATATCGAACAATATAATGAAACACAATTCATAGACATTGGGATTTATTTATTTCTTTTCATAATAAGTGGGAGACCTTATTCCATAAACGAGCTTAACTACAACTCTCAGAGAAGGTGTCAATTCACCTTGGGCAACTGGCCTGCAACCACAAAAACTTTCTTAGCCAAGACTTTAGTCCATTAGGGTCACCAAAACACCTGTAAGTACCCTTGAACACCCCCAGCCACTCATGCACACTGCATGCTCTATTCAATGAATCAGATTACCACATGCAGCCACTGGTCGCCTTTCCAAAACCAGAAGAGGGTGCTCCTTGCACAAAATGCCACTTGAATAATCATTAGTTAGCATGCTTAATCTTTGTAGGAGATTATTCCCCATTACTAACTTGATCATGCCTGACTCTACATGACCAACCCAAGTGTGGGCCTGAGTATGGTAGAGAATTATACTCATCCATCCCTGACTCCAAAGGACTTAGATCCGGATCCCAAATGTATCAATCCCCGGCCAAGACATGCCGACTCTATTACCAACACATCTCCCAATATAAGTTTTAGAATTAAAAGGAAATCATCAAAGGTATACAACTCAATATGATGGCTAGTCAAAGTTAATGAGGTCAAAAGGTAGCCATGAATCATTAATTAAGTATTTCACTATGACACCTAGAATGTGAACTTGTGGGATTGTGGAATTGAATCAGACAAATCTATGGCCAGAAGCGTGCAAGTGGTTAGGGAGTCCCCCCGTGCGAACACGGAACCAATTAAATAACCTTTCCTCTTTACTGGCTACAGGCATCAGTGAAACAGGCTTCTAGTCACCATAGAAATTTCTGACGGAATTCCACTTTCCAACAATATTACATGACTCAAATAATAGGGAGAATTAATGGAAAGGAAAATAAAAGAGAATTGAACTATTATCCACAAAGTCATGCTAAATTATCATCTAAAATCTTAACTCAGTTTTGAAGGAGGATAGGAAGTAATATTTGTATGATCTTAGGGTAATGGACAGAAGTCTATTCTAGCTTATAAATTCAATGTATATAGTATATCATTTATCTATTCTTTTAAAGTATCTGCCAAACCATGCATATTATGCTTTTAATTTGGTCATCATCAGAACCATACTAAACGATATTAAACTATGTTAAATCATACTTTTTATTAATGTTTATACCAGGGATCATGACAAGGTGATTATACTTAACTATACTAAACCATAATTTTTCATAAGTGGTGATACCAGAGTTAAGTCAAGAAGTGAAGACTATATGAAATCATATAAGAGATTAAGTTACAAAGTGAAAACCATACAAAATCATAATTTTCCTTAATGATTATATAAGAAACTATTACAAGGAGTGAGGACCATACCTTCCCTTGAAGTGTGATGTTGAAATAGATTAAAGATAGAGAGAGAAGGTCAATTTCCAAGAGTATTTTGATAGAATTTCGGCTTACAATGAATTCTTATCAAAAGAGAGATAGCCTAAGATCAAGGAGAGAGAGAATTAGCATTTCAAAATGATATTTAGGAATCATATGTAGGGATCAAACCTTAGGAGGGGATAGACTATGCTGCCAAAGTAACTCTCCTATTCAGCATCTTCTCCAAGCAGAACTTCTTTATAGTTTTAGAAGAGGGAAAGGTTTATGGTTTCTAAAGAGAGAAAGAGGTTTACTTGTCTTTGAAGAATAGAAACAAGCAAGGGGACGTTTTCTTTCATGGAAGAACTTGAGATTTGGAATGAGAATTAAGTTGAGTGGAGTAGGCTTCTATTTATAGGGATGTGGGAGGGTAGCATGGTCCTAATTGCAAAATGTGTATGGATGACACTTGGGTATATGTGTGTCATTAAAAGAGACATGATGTGTAGGTTTAGTGACACATGGGTGTGTATGTGTCTTCAAAATAGAGAGAATTCGTGTTTATATGACACAATGGTTGCATATGTGTCATTTGAAGATATCTATCAAGGATTTGTTGACACGTGGTAGGATATGTGTCAAACATTAGGATGTGCTAGGTGTTTGAAAGAGGATCATGACACTAAGCTTCTTTCTTTACTAAGTAGTGTGTTTGCTTAAGCTACCTACTTGCTACCCAGCTATATGCTTGCTTCTATAAGCAACTTGCTTGCCACCCAGCTACCTGCTTGTGTGCTTACCCACCAATATATTTTTTTTCCAAAATTTGGCAAAAGTACCACAATTATATTTTCAATATATAAAAGCTTTTAAAAAAATCAAAATGGATTATTTTAATATTAAAATTAAATTTAAAAAAATCTCAAAGAGCTTGTTTTTACAAGTTACCCTAGAGAAGATGCTTTATTTGCTCAAAATTCAGAATATTACATATACTACCCCTAAAAGAAATTTTCGTCCTCGAAAATTCTAAATCTTACCAAAAAGATATGGATACTTCTTTTGTATTTCAGATTCAAGCTCCCATGTTGCTTCTTCCAGTCCATGATATTTCCATAGAACTTTGACAATAGATATGCTTCAATTTCTGAGTTGTTGTTCCTTATGGTCTAAAATACGAACTGGGATTTCTTCATAGGTCAAATCTTTGTGTATTTCCAGTGGTTCAATATGGATGACATGAGATTCATCATGTATGTATCTCTTAAGAAGGGATACATGAAACACATTATGAAGATTCTGATAAAGAAAAGGAAGATTTAGTCGGTATGCCTGACTTCCAATTTCTCCAATGATTTCAAACGGTCCAACATATCTTGGACTAAGCTTTCCTTTCTTTCCCCATCTGGACACTCCTTTTGTAGGTGATATCTTAACATGTACCAAATCACCAGTCTTGAATTTGACTTCTCTTCTTTTTGTGTCAGCATATTGTTTCTGTCTATTCTGGGCTATTTGTAGTCTTTTGCGTATCAATCTTACTTTTTCAGCACATTGATGTACTAGATCAGGTCCTAAGACCTTAGCTTCTCCCACATCATCCCAATAGATTGGTGATCTACATGGTCTTCCATATAATGCTTCATAAGGAGCCATTTGGATGCTAGCTTGGTAGCTATTTTTGTAAGAGAATTCTGTCAAAGGAATATGTTCTTCCCAACTTCCCTTCCAATCTAAAATGCAGGCTCTCAACATGTCTTCTAAAATTTGTATTACTCTTTCAGACTGTCCATCGGTTTGAGGATGAAAAGTTGTACTAAAGTTGAGTTTTGTTCCCAGAGCATCATGGAGCTGCCTCCAAAATTTGGAGGTAAAACGAGAATCTCTATCAGAGGTTATAGAGATAGGTATACCATGTAATCTGACAATTTCATTCATGTATAGTTCAGCTAGACTATCCATTGAACTAGTTATCTTCATAGGCAAGAAATGGGCTGATTTTGTAAATCTGTCTACAATCACCCATACAGTATCACTTCCTTTCTTGGTTTTGGGTAGACCAGTGAGAAAGTCCATAGTTATGTGTTCCCACTTCCATTCAGGTATTTCTAGTGGTTTCAAAAGGCCCCCGGGCCTTTGATGTTCAGCTTTTATTTGTTGGCAATTCAAACATCTAAGTACATATTTAGCTATTTCTTTCTTCATATAAGGCCACCAGAAATTCTTTTGTATACTCTGATACATTTTAGTTGTTCCTGGATGAATAGAATATCTTAATAAATGTGCTTCATCAAGAATCTTCTTCTTCAACTCTGGATAATTTGGTACCCAAATTCCATTGTCAAACCATACCCCCCCTTCTTTGTCAAGATTTAACCTGGACTTAGTCTTTTCTGTCTCCTTTCTCATATGTTCGTACTCACAATTACCCTTTTGTGCTTGTAAGATTTCATCTTTTAGTTGTGACTTTATTGAGAAAGTATTTATTTGAATAGTTTCTTTTTCTATGGTTGGTCCCCATGTTGTCATTTCCTCTGTCATCCTCCATTCTTGGATCATTACAGCTGCTACTGATAATACTTTATTTCTACTCAGAGCATCTGCTACCACATTTGCTTTTCCTGGGTGATAAGAAATATTGAAGTCATAGTCCTTTAAGTATTCCATCCACCTTCTTTGCCTCTGATTCAGATCTTTCTGAGTCATGAGATATTTTAGACTCTTATGATCTGTAAATATCTCAACCAGTACTCCATAAAGGTAGTGACGCCATATCTTTAGGGCATGTATGATGGCAGCTAGTTCTAAGTCATGTGTAGGATAATTCATCTCATGGGGCTTTAATTGTCTAGATGCATAAGCTATGACATGGTGATCTTGCATGAGTACACATCCTAGCCCAACTCTAGATGCATTAGAGTATATGACATATGACTTGCCATCTTGTGGTAAAGTCAAAATTGGAGCAGAAACTAGTCTATTTTTGATCTCTTGAAAACTCTTTTCACATTCTTCTGTCCACTCAAAGGATACCCCTTTCTTTGTTAACTTGGTTATAGGATTGATAAGCTTAGAAAAATCCTTTATGAATCTTCTATAATATCCCGCTAGTCCAAGAAAACATCAAATTTCAGTTACAGACACAGGATGTTCCCAATTTACTACTGATTCAACTTTTTGTGGATCTACTGATATCCCTCCAGAAGATATGACATGTCCTAGAAAGTTAACTTTTGTCATCCAGAATTCACATTTAGAAAATTTTGCGTAGAGTTGGTGTTTCTTCAAGGTTTCTAGAACAATCCTTAAGTGATTTTTGTGATCCTCTTCACATTGAGCATATATCAGGATATCATCAATAAATACTATAACAAAAGTGTCTAGGATATTGATGGAGCCTCCACTTACGTGGATTTGCATGCACCACTAAAAATCCTAGAGATGGAAGATCTCTAAGTTTAGCCTTGCTTATACTAAGTTAAAACTCCACCCACGTATGCTAGGATACATGGAAGTCTTATCGCAGTATAGTTAAGGGTCGAATCCTCAAGACAACGGTCTTGTTGTTGCCAATAAGATGGAAAACGTTTGAATTTCACTTAATCACTCAATAGTTGGTATTTAGATCAAAAGGTTGATTTGGTTGTTTTTAAGCTAAGTGCAAGTAAAGTAAAGAAAGCAAGTAAATCTAGGTTGTTAACAATGATGAAAGATCACTAGGGTGTAATCAGGTTTTCACCGCCACTACACATCGATCAACACATGCAAAGCAAAACTTAACCTGCAAAAAGAGTTCGGTTAGTTAGTATCCTTGTAGACCTAGCCTCCTTTCGGATAATCTAGCTACGAGAAGTGCGGGAATGTTGCAACGCCAGCCATTCCCGAACAAATGGTCACATTACTTTGCATCATTCCCCTCGCAAAGTGTGTTCCTTGACATACCAAGGTTGCACTTCCATACGTCAACTGATTCCATTTCATAGTATGAAAGTGCAACGGATGATAGTGAGTTTACTCCACTTCTTGAGATACACTTCTGGATACCGAAATAGATGCATGGTGGATACATGCACCAAGAACCAACATGCAAACGAGTTTCGAATCTAATAGTACAAACGTAGACAATTCATACTAAAAGATAAAGGATAACACAAGTTGGAGATCAAGCAACATGCATTCATTAATCGTTTGATGTCGAACTAACAAAGATAAGAACTCTCTATTACAACCTAAGGATTACATTTTACATGATATGAAAGTATGGGTAGCGGGGCTACTCCCCGCACCCTAGTGAAGAAGACTACTCCCTCATGACTAGGACCAAGAAGGAGGCGAGAAGAGAGAGAGACCATCATCCCCACAAAGGAGGGGGAAGTCAACTCCTTGGGGAGAGAGAGAAACGATCCACCAGTCTTCGTAGGTTGCACGATGAGGAGGTCTCCTCTTCCCACCTTCTTAGCGAAGAAGGAGAAAGAAGCTTCAGGATGGAGTATGGATCTCAGATCGACAGCCTCAGGGCAGAGGATGGAAGTGGCAGGAGCTCTGGAACGATTGGGGCAGCCTTTCGACGTCTGAGGGTTCTCCCCTTTTGAGGTGACCCTTGGGGTCTTATTTATAGGCTTAAGTTGAGCCCAAACGGTCTTGAGACCGTTTGGGGTTCTCAAACCGTTTGCCTTCATGCGGTCTCTGAGATCGTTTAGTCTTATGCGGTCTTGGGACCGTATGGCCTTCATGAGGTCTTGGGACCGTATGGCCTTCATGCGGTCTTGGGACCGTATGACCTTCATGTGGTCTTGGGACCGTATGGCCTTCATGCGGTCTTGGGACCGTATGACCTTCATGCGGTCTTGGGACCGTATGACCTTCATGCGGTCTTGGGACCGTATGGCCTTCATGTGGTCTTGGGACCGTATGGCCTTCATGCGGTCTTGGGACCGTATGACCTTCATGCGGTCTTGGGACTGTATGGCCTTCATGCGGTCTTGGGACCGTATGACCTTCATGCGGTCTTGGGACCGTATGGCCTTCATGCGGTCTTGGGACCATATGGCCTTCATGCGGTCTTGGGACCGTATGACCTTCATGCGGTCTTGGGACCGTATGACCTTCATGCGGTCTTGGGACCGTATGCCCTTCATACGGTCTTGGGACCGTATGGAGTCTTTGTAATTTTTTTTTGTGTTTTCCTGTAATGATAAAGAAGAGAAGTTAGTTTATTGGTATATCAGCAATAAAGTAAAAAGTTAATGATTCTATCTAATTTATCTAAGAAAGAGTATGGAAAATTAAGGAGAACTAATAAGATAACGTCACAAAATGGGAGGTTATCACCCCCCTAACTTAGAGTCTAGCTTGTCCTCAAGTTAGATAGAGCTAAGGCATGCAGTGGCGAGGCAATTTTATTTAGTTAGGGTTTCCATACTCTTGCTTCAATTCTAGATCAGAGATCTACCGAGGTCTTATTAGGGCTTCTGCTTACACTAACTCTTTCGAGTATCAAGACTTGCATGGATCTCAGGTTCCTTTCATATCGCGAGTCTCGCATTGGGACCACCTTTCTTATTACGTGCATGTCATCGACTCTAATTAGTTTTATACTTCTTTTGAGAAACCTACCGGCATCTAGAGTGGGTATGAGGGTTGTCTTAAAAGGCTTATTGTGTAATTCCCCCTTCAAGTGGGGGAGGGTTTGTCCTATGCTTTTAGGGTCTCGGTACCGGGCACGACACATCTTCCTTCATGAGGGCAGTTGAATGTACCGGCCGGCCGAGTCCTTTATCAGCCTTTTCATATATTAGGAGACCTTAGGATCTCACTACCGGGCACGACACATCTGCCTTCATGAGGGCAGCTGTATGTACCGGCCATGTGAGATCTTTATTGGCTCTTCATATAGGTCCTTATGCGTGGCACAACTCTCATGTTTTTATTCAACACTCTGGCTTTTATTCGAAACTCACAGGCTTAGGAAGTGGGTTTTTGTTAGGGTTTTTGATTGGGCGGCCAAGCCTCTTTTATTGAAAGAAGAAAACTATTCTTAGGGTTCCTGACATGCACTTATTTTTATTTGGTGGTCCGCTTGCGAGATTTCTTGATTTTGGATTTCCCCCTGATTTCCCTCTTGACCTTGAGAGTTTTCGGTTTGCTTTGGCCCTGAAGTTGACCTGTGAAGAGTCTGAGATAGAATTGAAGTAAAAGCATAAAAACCAATTGTGAATGTAATTTATAAATTCGCCATTCATGCCTATATGCTAATCTTGTTATTTATTCTTGAGGAATACTTTATCTCTAACTTAGCTAGGGGTGATTCTTTCCAGGATGAAAGTTATACTTAAGAGTTATTTTATTGAAGAAATTACTGGAAAAAGTCTAAATATGAACAGAAAGTTTGAAAATGATGTACGGAAAATTATGAGTTAAGGGAAGGAGTAGAGATAGAAGGGTTGAAGAAGAATGATACCTCGCCCTTGTCCAGTGCACTCCCCCTCCTAACTTATCACTCACTATGTCCACAGAGTGTCAAATTGATAGGTTGAGAAGTGCATGGACAAGGGCATTAGGCTTCTGTTAATCCTTTATTTGCCCCATGAGTTCTGAGTAAGGTGGCTGCGAGCTTTCCACGTAGTGCGTGGTAGTCCACTTCTGTCATGTCCTCTATAGGCTTGTGAATGGCCACAATTGTATACATCCAGAAGAGGACGTGGAAGCCGCAGTCGTTGGATTCTCTAATTTGCTGGGGGCACCGATGGCAGAAGGCTGGTGGTTTGAAGTGATCTTTGTCATATGCCCGCGTGTGTTGACCCAAAAGATCATGTAATTTGTCAGCACACTCCTTCGCCACCTCCTTCGTTGGTGTCTTTGGAGTTGTAGTATATTCTTTCGGTTCTGGATCATACTGGCTGTCGGAACTGTTGTAGATTATTGTTGTTCCTTCATGAAGATTAGTTGCTAGTAACATCCAGTGCTCTTGATGAAGGAAAGGTAGCATGATGAACTTCGGAGTTGTATGCTGGAGATAAGAGATGAGTGGCTCCTTTGTTCCAAAGTTCTTCAGCCCTAAAAGATCATCCTTCATGTAAGCGGACACCATATAGACCGTGTGGTGATTCTGTGCGAGTAAGTATTGATAAGCAGTCATTACACTGACAGACATGGAACCTTTGATCTGTACGGTTTCACGGAGGACATCTGCCATAACCAAGATATCCCCGTCAATATATACAAGCTCGTCCTTTTCGGAATATAGCCGTGACATTATGAGTCAGAGCTCATTGTCTGAAAGACTTTTGCAAGCTTCCCGATCGAAATTTGGAAATGATGGTTCAATGGCAGATGGGGGCACCATATGTGGTGAGGATCTCTTGATGGTTACCCCAGATATCAGATCAACATCACCTTTATCTGGAGCTAGGTCGAAGTTGTAAGGGTTCCATTGACTTTGCTCGGTGACTTTGGTTGGATGCTTTTCTTTTGCCAACTCCTCTAGGGTTTGTCTGAATGGTCTCCTCTGCGGACGTTGGATGGATGAAAAAAGATAACGAGGGACGTCATCTGGCGCCATAGTAGGGTCGTTGAAGAACCTTCTATCGCAGATAAGCTCCATGGCGTAATGCCCTCGCAAGGAGTGGAAATCTTCGTTAATGAGATCGGTGAATGGGACTTGCTGGTTTAGCGCTAAAATGTGTCGTATAACGTAGAAAGCGCAGTCACCCGATCCTTCAGTGGTTTGGACTTGTGAGTTGATTATTCTAAACCAGGGTTTACTCCAATCTTGGCGGAGAGAAGGGCATGCGGCCCATATGAGTTTTAGAAGCCGGAAAGGGATGCATCTTGCCTCCCCGGCTTCAATGCCGACAAAGTTGATTATTCCAGCCTTTAGTTCACTAGCACAGAAGTTGTACACCTTTGCGTCTCTAGCTAAGGTGTCCACGATCATAAGTAGCCAGTGACCACAGACTTGAAATGGCACGGATATAAAACATGGTCTTCTGGCCATTCCCTTATGCAACCGCTCAATGGATTTGTGTTGTAGTTCTTTGTATAGCAAGCACAAACCCAGAGCTGGTGAGGCGTTCAGAACTGGTTGCTGCCGCTTGGGACTTCTATAAATTTTGATAGAATTGGCAAGAAGGGTGCGGAAGGTTGCCATCTTCACCTCAGACCGGGGTCGGAGGATGGAGCGGAAATCCTCACATGTCAACTTACGCTTGGTCTTTGTGTTTTGATAGATAACATTCCCCCCTTCCTTGGCATCATCTACTATAGTGTTCAGGATGAATATATCCTGTGCGTCTAAGGTAGAGATGGCCGCCATATCGAGGTCGTGCATTTTATGAGGTAGAGGTGGCGGCGGGGGTAGTTCTTGCGGTGTGGGGGAAGAATTCTTCTCTAAGTCATCCATGTAATGCTGCAGATCTTCATCTCTGTCAGAATCAGAAAGAGTATCTAGTTCTTCATCAGTGTCTAGGTGTACTCTTTCTGATTCTTCCTGCTCAGGGGGAAAAGGCACTGAAGGTTCAGGTGCAGAGAGTTGTTGAGCTGCTGTGGCTGGTATACTGTTGCTGGTTCCCTGAATACATTTTTCGAACTCAGCGAAAGCCACTTCTTTCGCAGCCTCCCCCAAAGATCCCGTGGAGTAGTTTAGGAATTGATCCCCATAATATATGTTGACGTTCTCCGTGTGGGCAGGGGATTTGGGATCTTTATCACTAGCTTGGTGATCTTTCTGTTGTCTTGGTTTTGTTCCTTGGCTGGGGCCCGCCCCAGCATCATCTGGCTTATCGGAGTCATCAGCTGAGGATGTAATGTTGTTTGAGTCAGCGGAGGAATCAGAATCTTCATCGTCATCTTCATCATCTTCATCTGTTGTTGATTTATCAGTTGTTTTCTTATGTGCTTTCTTCTTGCACTGACGATGGAGGGATTGTAGCTCGTCGTATGCCACTTGCACGTGCTCGTGTGTTTCGAGCAGTGCGTCGTGGGTTTCTTTTAAATCAGAATAACGCTCTTCGACTGAGAGGAGTCGTGTCGTGAGGTCAGTTACTTGAACTCGTAGTTGAATAAGCTCATTGTTTGACGACGCCTCCTGGCGATTATGTAGTTGTGTGAGGGTGTTGTTGATGTCGTCCAGGCACGTGCTGAAAGCTTGCTATTGCTGCTTGAGCTCGCGGAGGGTCTCTGGCAGAGGTTGAGTCTGCGTAGAGATCCTATCGACCTGCTTTGCCAACGCTTCATGCTGGTGTTGTACTCCATGGATCAACTCGGGCAAGGTTTTACAGTGGTCATCGATGTGGTCGACTTGCTTGGCCACTGAATCTTGGCGTTGTTGGATTCCTTGGAGGATGCTTGGCATGGCACGGTTCTTCTCGTAAATCTTGGCGACCTGTTGTGTTAGACCCTGCACACAAGAAAAAATAGAATTTAAAATGTTAGAGGGGTCGGTGAGGAGGTTTCGGATGGTGTCGAATTGACGTCCGAATTCCTCACTGACGTTAGTAAAAGGGACCCCAGTAAATGAAGAGTGAGGTGGCTGGGGTCGGGGTGGAATGGTAGTGTCGTGCGGAAAAGACACTGTTGATGGACCCGCGAACTGTGTGGTGATTGTGGATGGGGTCACCAGCGATGTCAGGGTGGTGGTGGATGGAAAAGGTGGTGACATACCCGGAGAGAGGAATGGATCCGGGAATGTTGATGGAAAGGCGGTGGAGGTGAATTCGGGCGTTGTAGTGGAGAATGGGGTGGCCGAAGTGAAGAAGGGTGGGGGTGGTGGTAGGGTTGTGGAGAAGGGTGGTGTAGTGAAAAGTGGTGTGGAGAATGATTGAAGAGTGGTTGATTGTGGTTAAATGGAAGATGGTGGGGTGGTTGAAGGTGGTGGGGTAGTGGATGTTGGGGTGGTGGAAGGTGGAGAGGTGGTGGTGAGCTCAACATTTAGACTCATTATAAAAGAGTCTAGTGATGAGGTTGTAATATGCTCCTCTGAAAGGGGGGGCTCAGATTCGGGGTGGGGTTTTGATGTTGGTGTCCCCGACAGCTCATGTGCCTTCACAAGCCTTCTGGAAGGTTGTTTGACTGGAACTTTTGTTATTTTAGCTGTCGGGGCATTTATGCTGAGCTCTGCCTATCCTGCTGTTGCTTTCTTCTCTGTGGCTTTGACTGAGGCTATGAGTTTGACGATCTCGTCGTCTGAGAATAGGAGCTTGTCATTGTCATAGTCAGCAAGTTCTGGAAGTGGGAGCAGGGTTCTGGAGGATTTTGTTGTGGGGCAGAAAACGTAGTGTAGCTTTGCATCCTTTTCTTTTATGATATAGGAGTTCTTTAATGTATGTTCGTTGGTAAGGATTTCGCCCTTTATTGGGTTGCATTTGGGTAGAAGTCTATCCATCTTAAGATATTTTATGATGGATGTGATATGACCACCCGTGCAAATTTCTTTTCCTAGGGAGAAAGCTGATAGCTTGAGGAGCATATGACGTCCAATGTTAACTGGCATTCCATTTAGGACGGACCAGAGAACATAGAGATTAGATATGAGTACAGTTCCTCCTTCTGATCTGGGGAAGAGTGCGCCAGCGATGATTTTGTGAAGTGTGCGCACTAGGCCAGAATGAATGTTAGAGGCCTTGCTTGTCTTTGCATCAAAATTTGGTATCCCCGTTAGTGATTTCCAGAAGGTATGTTTGTTGAACTTGGGGTGTTCTGTACCAGCGGCCTTAGCTTTCTTCAGCTGGTCTTGGTTATCTATAAAGATTTCATTCAGCATATTTTCAGTGATGACCACTTTGTAGTTAAAGATTCTGGTGGTTATTCTACAGTCACCACCGTCCCTTGCTCTATCCATGATTTCCACCGATTCTTTGTGGAAATAGGTGAAGAATTCTATTGTTGGCTCAATATAGGGAGTTTCGGGGACAAAGCATAGCCGAGAAAGATTGGAATTGTCAAGTAGCGTGAGGATTCTATTATAGATCCCCATCTTCATAAGTATGCTTGGGCAGACATACTTTGTTGGTTTAAGAGTTTGGATGATGGAAGGGATGTTATGGAGATAAAGATTTTCAGGTGGTGGTGTTGTGGTGGTGATGGGGGGGGAAATAGGAACGGTAATTGTGGCAGGGTTGGTAGTGGTGGTGGTGGATGGTGGGATGTACCCTGCCAGGGTTTGTTCCCTTGCAGTGGTAGGGTGAACTTGCTTCCTGGCCCTTTCGTGGGTTCTGGTTCTGATGTGGTTGCTTGGGCCTTTCTCTTCCCCTTAGACTTTGCAGTGGGTGATTCTGCCTCGGGGGAAGGCTGATATTCCGAGGCCTCGTCGGATGAAATTTCCTCAACCTCTTCTTCAGAGGGTACCTCAGCTAAGCATCTGTTGATGTGTTTGATCTCATGCATGACTTTGAGCAGGTTCACCTTTGCCGGGACCCTTCCAGTCGTTTCATAGCTATCTACAACTTGTTGTAGTTTGTCACGATCAACTTCTAATTGTTCCCTTGTCCAGAAAGGGGCATCAGCTATTCCTTGAGGTTGCTGGGAAGGTGATGTCATTCTAAAATTATTGACAAGAAGACAATAGTTAGAATTCTTAAATTTGAAATCATAACAAAGTAATGTTATTAGAGTTTGATGTTTATTAGATTGGTTGAGTTCAAACGGTTTTGAGACCGTTTGGTCTCAAACGGTCTTGAGACCGTTTGGTTCCAAACGGTTTGGGTAGTCATTTTTTTTAACAGGTTTAGAGGTCAGATGGTCCCAAACGGTTTGGAGACCGAATGGTCCCAAACGGTTTGGAGACCGAAAGGAAGATGAACCCCACGGGAGATGAACCACACGGTCGTTCGTCGGCAGGGAACCGCGATGGCGACGACGGGTAAGCATGTCGACGTTACCGACGACGATGGTGGAGATGACAGAGTTTGAGAATCCGTGACCGTCTGGCGGTGGTGTAATCGATTGAACTGCTGGGTGGTCTACCTGTAGGTGAGGGCGGCGAGAATGTTGGGCACGGCGAGCAACAAAGCAGGAGCGTGGGAATGCGCGGGGACGACAACGGAGCCAGAGATGACAGCTTAAAAGCTGAGTCGACGGCGAGGTGATGAAACGGTGGTGGAGATGACGGCAACGTCACAGAGGGAAACGAGCGCGAAAATGAAGCTCTGGAATGAAACAGGGAAGTCGAGAATTCGGGATTCTAGAAGAAAGAACGGGGGCGGGGGGAAATTTATAGGATTCAGGGGGCGCCCCTAACCGCTAAGGTTTTTGTTTTTAAGACCTTATGTTTTTATGTTTGTTTTAGATTATGTGAATTTTTATGTATTTTTAGATTACTGATGAAAGAACTTAAAGAAAGAAAATAAAGTTTAAAAGAAAATAAAAGACTAGAAAATTAGAAAAGGTGATACTCAGGTCTTGGGTTGCCTCCCAAGAAGCGCTTTGGTTTAACGTCACTGGCTCGAAAAAATTCTGCTCCACCTATGCTGATGTTATAGGATCTTGGATCTCTATAGTTTGTCTTGATAATTTGTCGCTGGAGTGTGGTATTTCTTTAATCTATGACCATTAACGGTCCATTCTCCTCCATTATCATCGAGAATAATGACAGCTCTTGTCGGGTATATATGTTTGATTGTGAAAGGTCCCGACCATTTAGTACGCAGTTTTCCAGGAAACATTTTTAGTCTGGAATTGAATAAGAGGACTTTATCTCCGACGATTATATCCTTTCTTTTTATGTGGCCATTGTGCCACATCTTGGTTTGTTCTTTGTAAATTCTTGCATTGTGGTAGGCTGTCAATCGTAATTCTTCTAGTTCTTGGAGTTGAAGTTGTCTGAATTCACCAGCGCCTTTGAGATCGAAGTTTAGTTGCTTAATGGCCCACCAAGCCTTATGCTCTAATTCAACTGGCAAATGGCAAGACTTACCATACACTAATCGAAACGGTGTTGTTCCAATTGGTGTTTTGAAAGCTGTGTGGTAGGCCCATAGAGCGTTAGATAGTTTGGTGGACCAATCGGTGCAGTGCTTACTGACAGTTTTTTCTAGGATAGCTTTAATTTGCCTATTGGAGACTTCAACCTGTCCACATGTCTGTGGATGATACGGTGTGGAAACTTTATGGTTGACTCCATATTTTCTTAATAAGGCTTCAAAGCTCCGTTCCAAGAAATGTGATCCACCGTCGGATATTATCGTTCTTGGAATGCCAAATCTGGGGAATATTATCTCTTTAAACATCTTGATTACCGGTTTTGAATCACAAGAAATGGTTGTTAAAGCTTCTACCCATTTCGAAACGTAATCCACAGCAACCAAGATGTACATGAATCTGTAAGATGGGGGGAAAGGACCCATGTAATCTATTCCCCATACATCAAAGAGTTTGATTTCTTGCCATATATTCAATGGCATTTCATTTCTTTTGGTTATCCCCCCGGATAGTTGGCATTTTTCGCATGATCGCACGTATTCATGTGCATCCTTTGTAATGTTTGGCCAGTAAAAACCAGATTGCAGGACTTTGAGGGCTGTCTTCTTAGAACTCATGTAGCCCCCAGTAGGGCCTGAGTGACATTGCTCTAGAACCGAGGTGATTTCCGTCTCCGGAATGCATCGACGAAAAAGTCCATCTGCGCATAAACGGAATAGGTAGGGCTCGTCCCAGAAATACTGCTTAGCGTCATGAATGAATTTCTTTTTGTCATGGTAAGATGCAGACGGATGGATGATTCCTGTTGCCAAATAATTAACAATATCAGCATACCAGGGAAATCCAGTAGTAATCTTCATTAGTTGATCATCTGGTAAAGAGTCTCGAATGGGTAATTTATCGGAATCTTTAGCTTCAATACGACTGAGGTGATCCGCGACGACATTTTCAACCCCACTTTTGTCTTTAATCTCTAAGTCAAACTCCTGAAGCATTAAAACCCATCTGATGAGTCGGGGTTTAGCATCTTGTTTTTGGACCAAGTATCGTATCGCAGAATGGTCAGTATATACTATGACTTTTGACCCAATTAGGTAAGACCGAAATTTTTTAAAAGCATAGATAACTGCCAGGAATTCTTTTTCGGTGGTAGTATAATTCTTTTGTGCCTCATCAAGCATCTTGGAGGCGTAATATATGATGTAAGGCTTTTTTTCCATCCTTTGACCAAGGACTGCCCCTATAGCATAATCACTAGCGTCACACATAATTTCAAACGGTTGAGACCTATCAGGAGCTCTTAGAATAGGGGCAGAGATAAGGGCATTCTTCAGAGTTATGAAGCTATTAATGCATTCTTGGTCAAATATAAAATCAGCTTCTTTGGTCAGCAGGTGAGTCATTGGCTTTGCTATTTTTGAAAAATCTTTTATAAATCTCCTGTAGAATCCTGCATGACCAAGGAATGCCCTGACTCCTCTGATGTCTTTAGGTGGAGTTATCTTTGAGATGACATCTACCTTTGCTTTATCCACTTCAATCCCTTTACTACTTACTCGATGTCCTAGGACCACACCTTCAGTCACCATAAAGTGATATTTTTCCCAGTTCAAGATCAGGTTGGTGTCCTCACATCTTTGCAGGACTTTTCCTAAATTGAGTAAATAGTTGTCGAAGGAATCTCTGTATATGGAAAAATCATCCATGAAGACTTCCATGATAGATTCTGTTAATCCAGCGAAGATAGCGTTCATACATCTTTGGAAGGTTGCGGGTGCATTACATAACCCGAAAGGCATCCTTCTGAAGGCATATGTTCCAAAAGGGCAGGTGAAAGTGGTTTTTTCTTGATCTTCAGGATGGATTGGGATTTGGTAAAATCCTGAATATCCGTCAAGGTAACAGAAAATATTTTGGTGAGCGAGTCGTTCGAGAACTTCATCCAAGAAGGGCAAGGGGAAATGATCTTTCCTTATTGCTTTGTTAATTTTTCTATAGTCGATGCACATTCTCCACCCAGTTACTATTCTAGTAGGTACCAGTTCATTTTTGTCATTAAGAACAACAGTGGTCCCCCCTTTTTTAGGGACCACCTGCACGGGACTTACCCATTGAGAATCCGAGATTGGGTAGATGATTCCTGCTTTCAAAAGTTTGAGAACCTCGAGATGAACTACCTCCTTGAGATTAGGGTTCAACTTTCTTTGATGTTCCCTTGATGGTTTGAAATCTTCCATCATGGGCAATCTATGCATGCAAAAGGCTGGATTTATACCCGTCAAGTCAGTCATCTTATATCCGATAACTTTCTTGTGTCTCTTTAGTTCATCGAGAAGTCTGTCTTCTTGGTCTACTTCCAGAGTGGAGCTGATTATCACTGGACAAAGTTTCTCGTTGTCGAGAAAGACATGTTTGAGTCCCTCGGGTAGGGCTTTCATTTTAGGAGCCTTTGGTGGCTCGGTTGCTTCTATAATGGTGACAGCCTTAAGTTCTTCAAAGGTAGTCGTTGGGGCTTCTTCGGCTTTTTCTAAGTATTGAAGGCATTGGTGCACTAGTTCATTTGCCGAGAATTCTACTTCCGGATTAGTCAAGGTATTTTCCAATTCATCAGAGGGTTCAGACATTTCTAATTGGGACATTTGATATATAGCATCCAGGAGAAAAACTTCCTCTTAAATGCTTGGACCTTTCATGCTATTAAGAACTCTGAACTGAAAAGCTTCCTTCCCAAGTCTCAAGATAATAGTCCCTGCTTCTACATCGATAAGCGCTCGGGCAGTAGCTAGGAAAGGTCTGCCGAAGATTATCGGGTATCTTAGGTCTTCTTGTATGTCCATAATAACGAAATCGCACAGAATATAAGAATTCGTTCCTGTCCTGACAGGTATATCTTCAATGATTCCAAGGGGAGCAGATATGGAAGAGTCGGCTAACTGAATTGTCATTGTCGTAGGTAGAAAATTAGTGAAACCTAATCTTTTACACATAGAGTAAGGCATGATGGATATACTTGCCCCTAAATCTGCTAAGCCCTTCTTGCTGGAGCCATTTCCAATAGAACACTGAATACCGAAGGAACCTGGGTCCTTATTTTTCTTTGGCATTTTGTTAAGCAGAATGTCTGAAGTGGTCTGAGCTAGTTTCACTGTTTCGTGCTCTTCTGTCATGTATTTTCTTGATAGAAGGGTTTTCAGGTATTTAGCCCAAGCGGGCACTTCGGAAAGAGCATCGAGGAATGGTATATCAATGTATAGTTTCTTCATAGCTTCTTTGAATTTCTGGAACCTAGTGTCCATTTTGGTTCCTTTCAGCCTGTCCGGATAAGGAATTCTGGGTGGAACTTCTGGCATTGGTTCCTTTTCTTTTTCTCTTTCAGTAGTTGTAGTAGGTTTTTCCTTTTCATTGGTTGAGCTTTCTGTTGGGGAAAGAACAACTACATCATCATCATCATGGATGATTCTAGTGGTATCAGGAAGGACACAACCAGACCTTGTGGTGACAGCATTCAGTTGCTCAGGTCTATTTTGGTCATGCCTTGGGTTTGCCTCTGGTTTCCCAGCTAAGGTACCTGCTGGTGGTTTTAACTGAGCAGCAATCTGTGCTAATTGGGCCTCTACAGCCTTTTGTTGAGCCTGTTGGTTTGCAAGCATGGTTTGTTGAGACTGTAGCATCTGTCTAATCAAAGAAATTTCATCAGATGGTCGGGGAGGGGCACTCCTCTGTTGATATTTAGTGACTTGTTGCCCTTGTGGTTGTTGTGGGGGTGCTCTTAACTGAAAACCTCTAGAGGGGGGGTGAATAGAGTTTTATAGAGATTTTAAAATAATTTAAACTCAAGCAACCACAAAGAAAGATTGGACAAAGAGACACAAGGGTTTAGAGTGGTTCCTAGCCTTAGCAAATACTAAGGTAGTCAGTCCACTACCCGGTTGCTTACCCAACCGGGATTTGAAAAGAAATTATTTTATTACCTCGCAAGGATTTTACATAAAATACATTTCTTTTTCCTAAACCCTTCAAGCAGCCTTCACCTAGAAGTAATCGCCCAACTCGAAGCAGCCTTCCCTTGAAGTAGATGCACCAACACCCGTTGCACCAGCCTTCTGAAGTAGCTTCCCGTGCGATAGCCTTCTTGAAGTAGCTTGAAGTCCCCTTCTCCACCTGAGAAGTCCACCCTCTCCAATCCGCAGCCTCCAACCCTAGGAGTAGCAAGGAGAGTACAGGGAATAAATAGGAACAAGAAAGAAATACGGAAATTACAATACCGTTGTAAGCACAAGGCTTGATTTTCCTATATCAAGCGTTTGGATCTCCCAACCAAGATATATAGCAATGTGATTATTATGTGTAGGAGATCCTAGTCTATAGGACACGAAATGGTAGCAATATGAATGTGTAACAAGTGTGGGAATTGCACTATTTCTCTAAACAGATTGCCAATGTAGTGTATGCTCAAAGATTGCACAATTGAGTATGTGAGTGAGTCCTAGTGTCCTATGGCTTGTCCTATTTATAGGAATGGCCTAAGTATGCTTAAGGACGTTCTAGACAACTTCTAGGGGGTTCCTAGTGCTTAACTAGCCGTTAGGAATAAGTTAGGCGCATTAGCAACGGCTAGTTAATTAATTCTGCAGTTGCTGTCAGAGACCATCTCGGTCGAGGACTTGTCGACCGAGATGCCCGGTCGGTCGAGGATTTTTCAACCGACAGGCTCTCTGGATTAACGTTTATTTGCAACTGTCAACTGCTGTATCTAACGACTACTTTTGGTCAATCTCGGTCGAGAAGTTTGTCGACCGAGAGTGTCTCGGTCGAGGAGTGTGGTCGACCGAGATTGACTCTATTTTCAATCTTTCAATTAAGATACTACGTGAGTGCATGAGTGTGCATTATGTGACCCTATTAGAAGGAGATGACCTAACTAAGTGTAGTGTTAAGTTAGGGAGATCTAACGCTTGATTTACATGAAGTCTAAGTACTTGTACATTATATGTTTGTACAAGTTTACATATGATTACATTGCATGATATTTATAAACATTCAAGCGTAAGGATTCCCTAGAACTTTGTCATCACCTTGTTCCTGCACACTTAAGTAGCTCGTTAGATTAATAAGAATGAAATGTTTGTCATCATCGAAACAAAGGGATTTATCATAATATCCAATTTATCCAACAATCTCCCCCTTTTTGAAGATGACAAACATTTCCTAAATATGAAATAAGGAAATATAAAGTATATGAGTTTCATACCTAAAAATTTACCTTTTGTAGCCATTTATGTTTTTCAAGTAAGTACTGGCCAAGATGTGATGAAACTCTTTTATATATATTTTTATATTCTTTCTCCCCCTTTGTCATTTCAAAAAGATATCCAAGGTTGAATGTTTTATATTTCTTCTCCCCCTTAATATAATGCTCCCCCTTAATTAGATATCCTATTAGGAACATTGATTTTTATCTAATTTATCCATAATTTGTTGCTCAATCATTCGCAAAGGATGTGAAGCCTTGAAATGAAATGAGATACCTTTAAGCCTATGATGAAATGTATATGGATTTCTCATATATCAAAGGATGTTAAGCCCTAGATTAAATGAGAATCCTCTAAGCTTAGAGTACCTAAAAATGTCTCCATCAAGGGATGTTAAGCCCCATTTGGGATAGAGAGTTCCTTCAAGTACAAGATACCAATTTCAATAAATTCATAACTTTCTTGAAAATATTCAGTTACACATAGTGATTACAAAGTTTTTGTAAGCTTCTTTTAAACAATGATCAAAAATGTTAATGATCTCCCCCTTTTTCTTATGTTTTGCTCCCCCGTCGATAGATATCTCAAATGAAAGTTTGAATACTGAGCAAATATATAAAATGTCCAAGATTTTAACAAAGATGTATGCAATTATGTCAATCTGTAAAAACAGAAACCCAGTCGGTCGACAGTTGCTCGACCGACAATGTTCTCGGTCGACTAGTTGCTCGACCGAGAATGTTTCTGGAGAACTATTTTGTTATTTGAAAATGTAATTTTAATTTGTAATAGTTGTCTGTTTTTAATTATTATTCCCTTATTTGTGATGCTCTACAATAATGAACTTATAATGCGTTTTTTTTTTTTTTGAAGAAGTCTCATATGCCAAACAAACAAATAACCATGTGAATCAAATAAAAATGGCAAATTTCATTCAATAGCATGAAGAAGATTACAATCATTATAGAATACAACTATTACAACTCCAACACTTCACAGGAAAGATTTAAGAATTACATCAATGTCCGGATCTTTCCCAAGAAATGGCTCGGCTCCATAATATTGGACCAGAGTTTTCCAATCCAAAGCACCAGTTGTAGTCAATGCATATGCTTCCAGGAAAGTGGGAACTCGGTCAAAACGGAAGTGAGCAGCTATGTCTTGCAATTGTATGGAATAAAATTGAGTATGTGCAAGATCCATTGATGGTGAAGGTGGAGGTTGATAGTAGTTGTATGAGGGGTTAAATGGGTCGAGCATGCCAGGGTTTAAAGAATGCGGATATTCATCGGTTTGGCCAGGAGAAAGGTTTTGCATTCTTTGATTTAAGTATGTCATGGCATGGTGATTGTAGTTTAATTGTCTACTAAGATGGTATTGGGAGCCAGCAATGTAAGTAAGGGTATTTTGGATGGGATCAATGGAAAGGTTAGTAGGAGGAGGGGGTGGTATATCCTGATGTGATGACTCTCCTTCTACTCTTGCCCTTTTATGGCCAAAGTCAATTCCCATTTTCTCTACGGTGTTCTTACTTATCTTTGGTGGTCTACGCTCCCATATGTATCCCATATCTTCAATGTTTGACTTAAGAAAATGTTGAGTAATCTGGCATACAAAATCGGCATATGGTGGGTTGCCAGAAAACTCAAGCATATTTTTAAGTATTATGCGAATGAAGTTGATGGGAATTTCTTTTATGATAGCATAAATTAGACACATACGGAAGATAGGAACCTCGGATTTATTGGCTCGTGGATGTATGTTGCTGGAAACAATGAGGTTTACTATTCTACATGCCGGTTTTAGGTTTATTGCATAATAGGTTCCCCTATCTTCATGACAAGTGGTATTGGCTTGAAATATGGCTCTTTTTATATCACTAAGACTAGTGGTGTGGTCATCATGGGAAAATAAATTTATTGGATTGCCGGTGGAAAGGTCAAGGAAATCTTGATATTCATCTATATCAATTTCAAGCATGTCAAGAATATCCCCTTCGGAAAATTTAAAACTATGCCCATTGACCATGGTATAGAAGAAAGTGGTGTCATTTTCGGTGTGGGATAGAAGATTGGCATAGAATTCATTGACTACCTTAATGGAGTAGGAAGGAAAGGATGGATTGATGAAGTCCTTCAGCTTTTGTACTCCAAAGAGATGCTCCAGGTCTACGATGTTGATGAAGTCCATCACTTCGACCGGACGTCGGGGAAGAGGAGCTTTAGAGGAAAGCCGAAAGTATCTATCTCCAGCATCTCCGTCGACGAAAGCTATGTCATTGATGATCGTCAGTGGCGGAGTGGCTTCCCTCTCTTCTCTTCTTTTTCTTCCAGCAACTTTCTTCTTCCCACGAACAGTTGATGATGAGGCCATTGTGTTTCTTGAGAGTGGAGAAGAAGCAAGGAAGATTTGAGGGTAAGAGTGTTGAAGGATTGCACGAAATTGCACTAGAGATGGACTATGGAAGCAAGGAAATGCAAGTGTGAGTAAGTGGCTCGTTTTTGCACTTATTTATAGAATTCCAGCGACCCGGTCGGTCGACGACTCGTCGACCGAGCGTCCGCAACGGTCGAGTTGCAGACGCGCCACTTGGTCCTCCAACGGTAAAGAAAACGGTCATAACGGTCGGGTCGCAACGATCATATCCAACGGCTATTTCTCGGTCGAGCGCTTGTCGACCGACATTGTCTCGGTCGAGCACTCGTCGACCGACAGTTTGTCTGATACTGAGTCTGTTTAGAATTTGTCGGTCGAGTGAGGTGGGCTGACCGAGTGGTTCTCGGTCGAGCATTTGTCGACCGACTAACTTACTGAGTTCAATTTTTGGCTGAATTTTAATGTAAATCATAGAACATTTTTGTAGAGCATATGTATATTCCAAGGGAGTAATAATATTTAAGGCTTCTAATTACCACAAATGATTTGACGTTTTGATTTAAAAATATGCTAAGATTAAGTTCAATAAAATAATGTTCAAATAAACAATTTTTATCAAAGTTTATTTTAGGTCGCCCTTGATTACGACCATAGCGCCCCTTGGTCAAATTTTATTTTAACCAAGAGGCATATTCTGCAGGTTTCCAGTATGAATCATTCATATGCGAAGTATGAGTTCTGCAGATAGCTTGCAAGTATCAATTTGAGACACATGAGAGCTTAATAAGGACATCAAGTATGGTGAAGCATATTCAAGAATAATATCCATTTATGAATTTAAGATTACTTTGGATAGACTAAAATATAAAAGCACACAAAAATTTATTTGAAACATTTTATTCATTGCAAGTATTTCTGAAAAAAATGTGCAATAAAAGAATGATTAAATAGAATCTTTCAAGAATAATCTTTCAAGAATCTTTCAAGAATAAAATGTAAAGATTTACAGCAGTTTGAGATAAACGTATGTGTATCAAGGTGCTATTAAATCTTTTTAATTTTTGATTTTGTTATCCCTAAATGTTAAGTTGAGATAGACATAAGGATATACAAATTAAGGTCTATGGTCATATCTCAACTTAGTCGAACCTATTTAATTTGGGATTTTTGGAACCCATACCATTTCGACATGCTTTTTCTTGTATGGGCATGAAAAAGAATAATGTCCAAGGCGTGAGCAATAATGACAACAAATTGAATCAACCTCAAGCCTTTTTCTATGGTTTTGATTTAGGTTATTCTTGGGTATATACATTTTTGTGCCTCTAGGTATATAAGCAGATTGACTCGCTTGTGTACTTCTAGGTTGTTGATGGGATTTCTCATTAGGCTTATAACCTAGTCCTCTTCTCCCTATTTGATGATAGGAATTTTCTAGTATATTATCAAGGATTCCATTGTTGCTTAACTTACTGACTTTTTGTTGCAACTTAACGATCTCATCCATTCTTTTCTTGATATCTAATTTTGCTTGATCTAGATTGGATGACAACATATTTCTTTCTTTCACTATATTGTCATAATCTACATGGGTGCACAATATAGGTTGTTTTTGAATATCATTTAACTTTACAAGCAATTCAGTCTTTTCTTGACATAGAAGATCATAGTTAGTCTCTAGAGTGAAAATTTTCACTTCACTATTACTCAGAGATGATTTCAAAGTACGATTGTCAGACATAATGCTATCTTTTTCAAAACCAAGAGTATTCAATTTAGCATATAAATCATCATTTTCGGATGTAAGCTCAAGAAGTCTAGCATTTAGATCATCATTTTCTTTATTTGATTTCTTTGATTTCTTTTTGTATTCAACATATTTGTTATGTGTTTCTTCAATAATAGCAACTAACTCCTCCTTGGGTAAATCAAGCAAGCTTACCTCTTCTTCTTCTTCCTCACTTATTGTAGCAACGAAACACTCTTTATGTGCATCTCCTTTCTTTGACCTCCATGGACATTTAGACGTAGAGTGCTTTGTTCCTAAGCACCAATTGCAACTTGTCGAACTTTGGTCCATGCTCCTTTTCTTGTGGTTGTAGTCACCTCCTCCCTTTATCTCTTCAAGACCTTGTTAGGGCTCCTTGAAGCCTGCTCTGATACCAATTGAAAACCTCTAGAGGGGGGGTGAATAGAGTTTTATAGAGATTTTAAAATAATTTAAACTCAAGCAACCACAAAGAAAGATTGGACAAAGAGACACAAGGGTTTAGAGTGGTTCCTAGCCTTAGCAAATACTAAGGTAGTCAGTCCACTACCTGGTTGCTTACCCAACCGGGATTTGAAAAGAAATTATTTTATTACCTCGCAAGGATTTTACATAAAATACATTTCTTTTCCCTAAACCCTTCAAGCAGCCTTCACCTAGAAGTAATCGCCCAACTCGAAGCAGCCTTCCCTTGAAGTAGATGCACCAACACCCGTTGCACCAGCCTTCTGAAGTAGCTTCCCGTGCGATAGCCTTCTTGAAGTAGCTTGAAGTCCCCTTCTCCACCTGAGAAGTCCACCCTCTCCAATCCGCAGCCTCCAACCCTAGGAGTAGCAAGGAGAGTAAAGGGAATAAATAGGAACAAGAAAGAAATACGGAAATTACAATACCGTTGTAAGCACAAGGCTTGATTTTCCTATATCAAGCGTTTGGATCTCCCAACCAAGATATATAGCAATGTGATTATTATGTGTAGGAGATCCTAGTCTATAGGACACGAAATGGTAGCAATATGAATGTGTAACAAGTGTGGGAATTGCACTATTTCTCTAAACAGATTGCCAATGTAGTGTATGCTCAGAGATTGCACAATTGAGTATGTGAGTGAGTCCTAGTGTCCTATGGCTTGTCCTATTTATAGGAATGGCCTAAGTATGCTTAAGGACGTTCTAGACAACTTCTAGGGGGTTCCTAGTGCTTAACTAGCCGTTAGGAATAAGTTAGGCGCATTAGCAACGGCTAGTTAATTAATTCTGCAGTTGCTGTCAGAGACCATCTCGGTCGAGGACTTGTCGACCGAGATGCCCGGTCGGTCGAGGATTTTTCGACCGACAGGCTCTCTGGATTAACGTTTATTTGCAACTGTCAACTGCTGTATCTAACGACTACTTTTGGTCAATCTCGGTCGAGAAGTTTGTCGACCGAGAGTGTCTCGGTCGAGGAGTGTGGTCGACCGAGATTGACTCTATTTTCAATCTTTCAATTAAGATACTAAGTGAGTGCATGAGTGTGCATTATGTGACCCTATTAGAAGGAGATGACCTAACTAAGTGTAGTGTTAAGTTAGGGAGATCTAACGCTTGATTTACATGAAGTCTAAGTACTTGTACATTATATGTTTGTACAAGTTTACATATGATTACATTGCATGATATTTATAAACATTCAAGCGTAAGGATTCCCTAGAACTTTGTCATCACCTTGTTCCTGCACACTTAAGTAGCTCGTTAGATTAATAAGAATGAAATGTTTGTCATCATCGAAACAAAGGGATTTATCATAATATCCAATTTATCCAACATTAACTGCGGTTGTTGTGGCTGCTGCAACTGAGGTTGTTGCAGCTGTGGGTGCAGTCCTTGAGGGGTATATTGGTAGGAGGGATTCCTAGGATAATTGGATCGTTGGAACCCATTTCTATAATTCCCTTGATTTTGGTTGAAGTTATTCTGAAATCCTGGTGGTTGTCTATTGAAAGATCCACCTTGTGTCTGTTGTTGTGGATTGGCAGTCCCTGCAGGATTCCCGTATTGAAAACCAGGGTGGTTTCTTGGTTTGTCTGGATTGTAATACACCTGGCCAGGTATTGAGTGAATGGAGTTGACTTTCTCTGGCATTTGGTCCTCGGGATGTTCAATAATGGGTTCATATTGCGGCACTGGTGGTTGTAGATCCATCATAACATTGTATAACAGACCACATGATAATGTGGGATGATCAGATGCATGACAAGCTTCGCAAGTTCCAGTAGTTGCTTTTACTTGTTGAAACTGGGAACTTTTCTTCTTGTCGTATTCTCCAAAAGAAGTTTCGAGAGCTTGTTGCTTAGTAGCAATAGTCTTTAGGGCTTCTGCAATGGCCTTGTGTTCCATGGATTCTTCAGCCTTGTAGACTTTAAGGACTCCCTTAGATTGGTTAGACGACCTTCCACAATTGGATTGGTTCTCGGCCCCTAACGTAACTATATTCCAGGCATCTTCATAGTTCTTTCTCATAAAGTTTCCTCCAGATGAGGAGTCTAAAAATTGCTTGATATCATCACTTACTCCTCTATAGAATGTTTCTATTAGTTGATTTTGAGATATGCCATGATGAGGGCACTTTCTCAGGAGTTCTTTGAATCTTTCCCAAGCTTCCGCAAGTGTTTCTCCGGGTAGTTGGGCAAAGTGGTTAATCTATCCCCTGATCTCATAGGTTAGTGAAGGTGGAAAGAATTTCTCAAGAAACTTTTCTTCTAAGGGGGTCCAAGTAGTGATGATAGGGTGCCTATCTAAAGAATTGTACCAACTTAGTGCTCTTCCAGATAAGGTGAAGTGAAAGAGGTGTAACATTATTGCCTCCATGGCAACTCCCACTTGAGGTACAAGGCAACAGAGTGACTTGAATCTCTTAAGATGATCCATGCAATCGTCTCCAGGTCCTCCAGAGAAAGAGATGCCTTGCATGATCTGGATCCATTGCGTCCGGATTTCAAAGTTTGGTATGTTAATAATCGGTGGTCGGACTGGGTGATCATCTTCATAATTCTTTGGGACTACGTAGTCCCGAAGTTGCTTGTTTCTTAGCGCTAATTGAGCAGCAGTGTTCTCAGCTTGGATGCGGGCTTGTTCCTCAGCTCGAATCTCGGCAATGAGTTGTGCTCGTTGTGCAGCTATGGCGGCGTTGACTCTTTCTACAATGAGGCGTTGCTCCTCAGCAATCTGTCTGGCTCTTTGGCGATTAAGTCGAATCCTTCGATGGAAACTTCTTTCTACCTCAGAGTCGTACTCTGGTTCAGGGGAGAATTTGATGTGATGCGGAGTTTTCATACACGTTTTCTACCTGAGTAGAAGGAAATTCAGACGTTTAGATGATGAAGAGAAACAAAGAAATCAAGAAGATTTGGAGTAATGGTTAAAAGAAAGTGTAAAATCCTAACCAACTAACAAGGTAATAAATGAAATTAGAACGTTCCATTGTCCCCGGCAACGACGCCAATTTTTGATGGAGCCTCCACTTACATGGAGTTGCGTGCACCACTAAAAATCCTAGAGATGGAAGATCTCTAAGTTTAGCCTTGCTTATACTAAGTTAAAACTCCACCCACGTATGCTAGGATACGTGGAAGTCTTATCGCAGTATAGTTAAGGGTCAAATCCTCGAGACAACGGTCTTGTTGTTGCCAACAAGATGGAAAACGTTTGAATTTCACTTAATCACTCAATAGTTGGTATTTAGATCAAAAGGTTGATTTGGTTGTTTTTAAGCTAAGTGCAAGTAAAGTAAAGAAAGCAAGTAAATCTAGGTTGTTAACAATGATGAAAGATCACTAGGGTGTAATCGGTTTTTCACCGCTACTACACATTGATCAACACATGCAAAGCAAAACTTAACCTGCAAAAAGAGTTTGGTTAGTTAGTATCCTTGTAGACCTAGCCTCCTTTCGGATAATATAGCTACGAGAAGTGCGGGAATGTTGCAACGCCAGCCATTCCCGAACAAATGGTCACATTACTTTGCATCATTCCCCTCGCAAAGTGTGTTCCTCGACATACCAAGGTTGCACTTCCATACGTCAACTGATTCCATTTCATAGTATGAAAGTGCAACGGATGATAGTGAGTTTACTCCACTTCTTGAGATACACTTCTGGATACCGAAACAGATGCATGGTGGATACATGCACCAAGAACCAACATGCAAATGAGTTTCGAATCTAATAGTACAAACGTAGACAATTCATACTAAAAGATAAAGGATAACACAAGTTGGAGATCAAGCAACATGCATTCATTAATCGTTTGATGTCGAACTAACAAAGATAAGAACTCTCTATTACAACCTAAGGATTACATTTTACATGATATGAAAGTATGGGTAGCGGGGCTACTCCCCGCACCCTAGTGAAGAAGACTACTCCCTCATGACTAGGACCAAGAAGGAGGCGAGAAGAGAGAGAGAGAGCATCATCCCCACAAAGGAGGGGGGAAAGTCAACTCCTTGGGGAGAGAGAGAAACGATCCACCAGTCTTCGTAGGTTGCACGATGAGGAGGTCTCCTCTTCCCACCTTCTTAGCGAAGAAGGAGAAAGCAGCTTCAGGATGGAGTATGGATCTCAGATCGACAGCCTCAGGGCGGAGGATGGAAGTGGCAGGAGCTCTGGAACCATTGGGGCAGCCTTTCGACGTCTGAGGGTTCTCCCCTTTTGAGGTGACCCTTGGGGTCTTATTTATAGGCTTAAGTTGAGCCCAAAATGTCTTGAGACCGTTTGGGGTTCTCAAACTGTTTTCCTTCATGCGGTCTCTGAGATCGTTTAGTCTTATGCGGTCTTGGGACCGTATGGCCTTCATGAGGTCTTGGGACCGTATGGCCTTCATGCGATCTTGGGACCATATGACCTTCATGCGGTCTTGGGACCGTATGGCCTTCATGCGGTCTTGGGACCGTATGACCTTCATGCGGTCTTGGGACCGTATGGCCTTCATGCGGTCTTGGGACCGTATGGCCTTCATGCGGTCTTGGGACCGTATGGCCTTCATGCGGTCTTGGGACCGTATGACCTTCATGCGGTCTTGGGACCGTATGACCTTCATGCGGTCTTGGGACCGTATGACCTTCATGCGGTCTTGGGACCGTATGGCCTTCATGCGGTCTTGGGACCGTATGGCCTTCATGCGGTCTTGGGACCGTATGGAGTCTTTGTAATTTTTTTTTGTGTTTTCCTGTAATGATAAAGAAGAGAAGTTAGTTTATTGGTATATCAGCAATAAAGTAAAAAGTTAATGATTCTATCTAATTTATCTAAGAAAGAGTATGGAAAATTAAGGAGAACTAATAAGATAACATCACAAAATGGGAGGTTATCAGATATCATTAGATCCATGAAAGCTGAAGGGGCATTAGTCAACCCAAAAGGCATGACTAAATATTCATAGTGCCCATACCTAGACTGAAAAGATGTCTTAGGTATATCAGACTCTTTCACTTTCAACTGGTGATATCCAGATCGTAAGTCAATCTTAGAAAATATTGTTGCTGAGTTAAGTTGATCAAAAAGATCATCAATTCTAGGTAATGGGTATTTATTCCTAATTGTGACCTGATTGATTATTCTATAATCTGTGCATAGCCTCATAGTTCCATCTTTTTTCTTGACAAAAAGAACAGGATCTCCCTAAGGGGAAAAACTGGGCCGGAGGAATCCTTTTTCTAATAGTTCTCCCAATTGTTTCTTTATTTCAACTAGTTCTATTGGGGACATGCGATAGGGTGCTTTACATATTGGTTGTGTTCCAGGTATCAACTCAATGCCAAATTCTACCTCTCTTTCAGGTGGTAGTCCTGGTAATTCCTCAGGAAATACTTTTGGGAAATCCTTGACAATCTTAATTTCTTCTAGGGATTGTACTTTTTCATTTTCACTAACTAGGGTTGCCAAAAAGGTAGTGCAACCTTTACTAATCATCTTATGAGCCTTATGAGAAGATACTATACTCCATTTCTTTACTCCTTTCTTCCCATGTACTAAGATTTCCCTTTCTCCATGTTTTCGAATTGTGACAATTTTATGGTGACAGTCTATGAGAGCTTTGTATGTATGGAGCCAATCCATTCCCAAAAGGACATCTATCCCACTCATATCTAATATTGTTAGATTAGATGGAAATGTTAACCCTTCTATTTCTAGAGGTACATTCTTTGCTATAGAATTGGCAACAGTTGAAGTGTTGAAGGGGGTTTGTACTTTTAAAGCATATTCCATAGCAATAGGTGACAAGGATAGATTTCTAGCATTAAGACTTGAGATGCACGAATGTGTAGCGCCAGAATCATATAGTACCCTCAAAGGAATCCCAAAACATAAAGCATTACCTTCCACCAGTTTGTCTGATGCTTCAACTTCCTCAGCATTTAGTGCCATTACTCTGCCAGTCCTATATTGTGGTTGTTTTCTTTCTTGATTCTGGCTAGAGGGTGTTGTTGTGGCAGGCTGTTTGGGATGAAATTGGCTATTGTTCCCCAGTCTAGGACAATAAAGTTTTGTGTGGCCAAATTGCTTGCAGAAATAGCATTGCACATCATTGATATTACAAGATCCAAAGTGTACCTTTTTGCATCTGGTGCATTCAAATGACATCCTCTTTACTGAAGGTTCGACTCTTCTATTATCAAACTTTCTTTTGGACAGATTGGATGGGGTTTGGTAAGAATTTTCCTTTTCTAACCGCCTATTGGATGCTTCAATATCTGATGCTACACTGATCATGGCATCCATTGTTTTCAGCTGTAAGGGAACTAACTTACTTTCTAATTCAGAAGAAAGACCTGTTAGGAATCTCGAAGCCCTCATTTCATCAGAGATCAATAGAGTACTTGCATATTTTTCTAGTCTTGTAAAGCGTGTGATATACTCAGCTAGGCTCATCTCTTGCTTTTGCTTCAGCTTCATAAACTCATCAAACTTCTGTCTTTTTATATGGTCAGGAAAATATTGTCTGTTGATTTCCTCCTTATAAATGTCCCAAGGAAAAAAATATAGATGTCTGAACTTGATGGTCTTAATATTGTCCCACCACACTTTGGCATCATTTTGTAGTTTGAAGGTGGCAAATAGAGTTTTGTTTTCTTCAGGATAGGAAAGAACTTTAAAAATCTCTTCAATTTCCATAATCCATACCTCAGCCTTATCAGGATCATCTCTACCTTGAAAAGAGCTTGGGTTCAAAGATAAGAAGTTCCTCATGCTTATACCCTTGGAGTTACTAGGAATAGTGTTTGACGAGTCTCCATTTTCTCCATTTCCTTGTTTCCACATGACTTCAGTCAGTTGTGTAAGTTTCTGAACTAATTCCATTGCCCCAGGTGTTGGTTCTACTCGATCACTTCCAACTTCTGACCCGATAACCATCTATACAAAAGAATAATTATGTTTTAGATATGGATTTACATATCCAACATAAAAGAGTATTTTTTTGAAACTACTTATGGTGGTGTAAAAAAAATAACAACAAAAGTACTAGTATTTATTTATGTGATATATGACTTTTAGATTTTTTTTTGCCTGAGGTCCTTTAAAGTTCTACTATATGTGTGATAGCTTAACTGTTCCAACTTATTGTCAAGACCTAATAGGTAAGGATATGAACAATCTATATTTTAATTTGATAAGTTTTTAAAGTTTGTATCTTGTGTAGAGTCCATCTTGTTGCTCTGATACCATTTAAATCTGTAACATCCCAGAAACCAATGACATTGCATATCAACTTGGTTTCTGAGGGTTATAGAATTTGAGTATCAAGACCAAATAAAGATGTAACCCAAAAATAACTATATTTATAGCATAGTCATTTACACAAGCATTTCTTGAAAGAAAATTTGTACATATATTTACATGACCCATAGGTCTAGCAAAACCACAAAAAAAACTAGATATGGTCTTGATATTACTTCCAGGATCTTTCAAGATAGTCTACTACAAGATACATACATACACCTACATCCACAAAATTAACCTATGGCAAGAATGATTTGTCATAGCCCAAATGGGAGAGAGAGGGTTAGATAATTATCCAAGTATGGCTAAAAATATTGCAGCAAGACACTTATAATACCTCACTAAGCTACACTTAATCATTTATTCGTATGACAACTATATCACAAGAAAATAGACTTGATATCGAACAATATAATGAAACACAATTCATAGACATTGGGATTTGTTTATTTCTTTTCATAATAAGTGGGAGACCTTATTCCATAAACGAGCTTAACTACAACTCTCAGAGAAGGTGTCAATTAACCTTGGGCAACTGGCCTACAACCACAAAAACTTTCTTAGCCAAGACTTTAGTCCATTAGGGTCACCAAAACACCTGTAAGTACCCTAGAACACCCCCAGCCACTCGTGCACACTGCATGCTCTATTCAATGAATCAGATTACCACATGCAGCCACTGGTCACCTTTCCAAAACCAGAAGAGGGTGCTCCTTGCACAAAATGCCACTTGAATATTCATTAGTTAGCATGCTTAATCTTTGCAGGAGATTATTCCCCATTACTAACTTGATCATGCCTGACTCTACATGACCAACCCAAGTGTGGACCTGAGTATGGTAGAGCATTATACTCATCCATCCCTGACTCCAAAGGACTTAGATCCGGATCCCAAATGTATCAATCCCCGGCCAAGACATGCCGACTCTATTACCAACACATCTCCCAATATAAGTTTTAGAATTAAAAGGAAATCATCAAAGGTATACAACTCAATATGATGGCTAGTATAGTTAATGAGGTCAAAAGGTAGCCATGAATCATTAATTAAGTATTTCACTATGACACCTAGAATGTGAACTTGTGGGATTGTGGAATTGAATCAGACAAATCTATGGCCAGAAGTTTGCAAGAGGTTAGGGAGTCCCCCCGTGCGAACACGGAACCAATTAAATAACCTTTCCTCTTTATTGGCTACAGGCATCAGTGAAACAGGCTTCTAGTCACCATAGAAATGTCTGATGGAATTCCACTTTCCAACAATATTACATGACTCAAATAATAGGGAGAATTAATGGAAAGGAAAATAAAAGAGAATTGAACTATTATCCATAAAGTCATGCTAAATTATCATCTAAAATCTTAACTCAGTTTTGAAGGAGGATAGGAAGTAATATTTGTATGATCTTAGGGTAATGAACAGAAGTCTATTCTAGCTTATAAATTCAATGTATATAGTATATCATTTATCTATTCTTTTAAAGTATCTTCCAAACCATCCATATTATGCTTTTAATTTGGTCATGATCAGAACCATACTAAACGATATTAAACTATTTTAAATCATACTTTTTATTAATGTTTATACCAGGGATCATGACAAGGTGATTATACTTAACTATACTAAACCATAATTTTTCATAAGTGGTGATACCAGAGTTAAGTCAAGAAGTGAAGACTATATGAAATCATATAAGAGATTAAGTTACAAAGTGAAAACCATACAAAATCATACTTTTCCTTAATGATTATATAAGAAACTATTACAAGGAGTGAGGACCATACCTTCCCTTGAAGTGTGATGTTGAAATAGATTAAAGATAGAGAGAGAAGGTCAATTTCCAAGAGTATTTTGACAGAATTTCGGCTTACAATGAATTCTTATCAAAAGAGAGATAGCCTAAGATCAAGGAAAGAGAGAATTAGCATTTCAAAATGATATTTAGGAATCATATGTAGGGATCAAACCTTAGGAGGGGATAGACTATGCTGCCAAAGTAACTCTCCTATTCAGCATCTTCTCCAAGCAGAACTTCTTTATAGTTTTAGAAGAGGGAAAGGTTTATGGTTTCTAAAGAGAGAAAGAGGTTTACTTGTCTTTGAAGAATAGAAACAAGCAAGGGGACGTTTTCTTTCATGGAAGAACTTGAGATTTGGAATGAGAATTAAGTTGAGTGGAGTAGGCTTCTATTTATAAGGATGTGGGAGGGTAGCATGGTCCTAATTGCAAAATGTGTATGGATGACACTTGGGTATATGTGTGTCATTAAAAGAGACATGATGTGTAGGTTTAGTGACACATGGGTGTGTATGTGTCTTCAAAATAGAGAGAATTCGTGGTTATATGACACAATGGTTGCATATGTGTCATTTGAAGATATCTATCAAGGATTTGTTGACACATGGTAGGATATGTGTCAAACATTAGGATGTGTTAGGTGTTAGAAAGAGGAGCATGACACTAAGCTTCTTTCTTTACTAAGTAGTGTGTTTGCTTAAGCTACCTACTTGCTACCCAGCTATATGCTTGCTTCTATAAGCAACTTGCTTGCCACCCAGCTACCTGCTTGTGTGCTTACCCACCAATATATATTTTTTTCCAAAATTTGGCAAAAGTATCGCAATTATATTTTCAATATATAAAAGCTTTTAAAAAAATCAAAATGTATTATTTTAATATTAAAATTAAATTAAAAAAATCTCAAAGAGCTTGTTTTTACAAGTTACCCTAGAGAAGATGCTTTATTTGCTCAAAATTCAGAATATTACATATACTACCCCTAAAAGAAATTTTCATCCTCGAAAATTCTAAATCTTACCAAAAAGATATGGATACTTCTTTCGTATTTCAGATTCAAGCTCCCATGTTGCTTCTTCGAGTCCATGATATTTCCATAGAACTTTGACAATAGATATGCTTCAATTTCTGAGTTTTTGTTCCTTATGGTCTAAAATACGAACTGGGATTTCTTCATAGGTCAAATCTTTGTGTATTTCCAGTGGTTCAATATGGATGACATGAGATTCATCATGTATGTATCTCTTAAGAAGGGATACATGAAACACATTATGAAGATTCTGATAAAGAAAAGGAAGATTTAGTCGGTATGCCTGACTTCCAATTTCTCCAATGATTTCAAACGGTCCAACATATCTTGGACTAAGCTTTCCTTTCTTTCCCCATCTGGACACTCCTTTTGTAGGTGATATCTTAACATATACCAAATCACCAGTCTTGAATTTGACTTCTCTTCTTTTTGTATCATCATATTGTTTCTGTCTATTCTGGGCTATTTGTAGTCTTTTGCGTATCAATCTTACTTTTTCAGCACATTGATGTACTAGATCAGGTCCTAAGACCTTAGCTTCTCCCACATCATCCCAATAGATTGGTGATCTACATGGTCTTCCATATAATGCTTCATAAGGAGCCATTTCGATGCTAGCTTGGTATCTATTGTTGTAAGAGAATTCTGTCAAAGGAATATGTTCTTCCCAACTTCCCTTCCAATCTAAAATGCAGGCCCTCAACATGTCTTCTAAAATTTGTATTACTCTTTCAGACTGTCCATTGGTTTGAGGATGAAAAGTTGTACTGAAGTTGAGTTTTGTTCCCAGAGCATCATGGAGCTGCCTCCAAAATTTGGAGGTAAAACGAGAATCTCTATCAGAGGTTATAGAGATAGGTATAGCATGTAATCTGACAATTTCATTCATGTATAGTTCAGCTAGACTATCCATTGAACTAGTTATCTTCATAGGCAAGAAATGGGCTGATTTTGTCAATCTGTCTACAATCACCCATACAGTATCACTTCCTTTCTTGGTTTTGGGTAGACCAGTGACAAAGTCCATAGTTATGTGTTCCCACTTCCATTCAGGTATTTCTAGTGGTTTCAAAAGGCCCTCGGGCCTTTGATGTTCAGCTTTTATTTGTTGGCAATTCAAACATCTAAGTACATATTCAGCTATTTCTTTCTTCATATAAGGCCACCAGAAATTCTTTTGTATACTCTTATACATTTTAGTTGTTCCTGGATGAATAGAATATCTTGATAAATGTGCTTCATCAAGAATCTTCTTCTTCAACTCTGGATCATTACAGCTGCTACTGATAATACTTTCTTTCTACTCAGAGCATCTGCTACCACATTTGCTTTTCCTGGGTGATAAGAAATATTGAAGTCATAGTCCTTTAAGTATTCCATCCACCTTCTTTGCATCTGATTCAGATCTTTCTGAGTCATGAGATATTTTAGACTCTTATGATCTGTAAATATCTCAACCGGTACTCCATAAAGGTAGTGACGCCATATCTTTAGGGCATGTATGATGGCAGCTAGTTCTAAGTCATGTGTAGGATAATTCATCTCATGGGGCTTTAATTGTCTAGATGCATAAGCTATGACATGGTGATCTTGCATGAGTACACATCCTAGCCCAACTCTAGATGCATCAGAGTATATGACATATGACTTGCCATCTTGTGGTAAAGTCAAAATTGGAGCAGAAACTAGTCTATTTTTTATCTCTTGAAAACTCTTTTCACATTCTTCTGTCCACTCAAAGGATACCCCTTTCTTTGTTAACTTGGTCATAGGATTGGCAAGCTTAGAAAAATCCTTTATGAATCTTCTATAAAAACCCGCTAGTCCAAGAAAATTTCGAATTTCAGTTACAGACACAGGATGTTCCCAATTTACTACTGATTCCACTTTTTGTGGATCTACTGATATCCCTCCAGAAGATATGACATGTCCTAGAAAGTTAACTTTTGTCATCCAGAATTCACATTTAGAAAATTTTGCGTAGAGTTGGTGTTTCTTCAAGGTTTCTAGAACAATCCTTAAGTGATTTTTGTGATCCTCTTCACATTGAGAATATATCAGGATATCATCAATAAATACTATAAAAAAAGTGTCTAGGATGTCATGGAAAACTCGATTCATTAGATCCATGAAAGCTGAAGGGGCATTAGTCAACCCAAAAGGCATGACTAAATATTCATAGTGCCCATACCTAGACTGAAAAGTTGTCTTAGGTATATCAGACTCTTTCACTTTCAACTGGTGATATCCAGATCGTAAGTCAATCTTAGAAAATATTGTTGCTGAGTTAAGTTGATCAAAAAGATCATCAATTCTAGGTAATGGGTATTTATTCCTAATTGTGACCTGATTGATTATTCTATAACCTGTGCATAGCCTCATAGTTCCATCTTTTTTCTTGACAAAAAGAACAGGAGCTCCCTAAGGGGGAAAACTGGGCCAGATGAATCCTTTTTCTAATAGTTCTCCCAATTGTTTCTTTAGTTCAACTAGTTCTATTGGGGACATGTGATAGGGTGCTTTACATATTGGTTGTGTTCCAGGTATCAACTCAATGCCAAATTCTACCTCTCTTTCAGGTGGTAGTCCTGGTAATTCCTCAGGAAATACTTCTGGGAAATCCTTGACAATCTTAATTTCTTCTAGGGATTGTACTTTTTCATTTTCACTAACTAGGGTTGCCAAAAAGGCAGTGCAACCTTTACTAATCATCTTATGAGCCTTATGAGAAGATACTATACTCCATTTCTTTACTCCTTTCTTCCCATGTACTAAGATTTCCCTTTCTCCATGTTTTCGAATTGTGACAATTTTATGGTGACAGTCTATGAGAGCTTTGTATGTATGGAGCCAATCCATTCCCAAAATGACATCTATCCCACTCATATCTAATATTGTTAGATTAGATGGAAATGTTAACCCTTCTATTTCTAGAGGTACATTCTTTGCTATAGAATTGGCAACAGTTGAAGTGTTGAAGGGGGTTTGTACTTTTAAAGCATATTCCATAGCAATAGGTGACAAGGATAGATTTCTAGCATTAAGACTTGAGATGCATGAATGTGTAGCGCCAGAATCATATAGTACCCTCAAAGGAATCCCAAAACATAAAGCATTACCTTCCACCAGTTTTTCTGATGCTTCAACTTCCTCAGCATTTAGTGCCATTACTCTGCCAGTCCTATATTGTGGTTGTTTTCTTTCTTGATTCTGGCTAGAGGGTGTTGTTGTGGCAGGCTGTTTGGGATGAAATTGGCTATTGTTCCCCAGTATAGGACAATAAAGTTTTGTGTGGCCAAATTGCTTGCAGAAATAGCATTGCACATCATTGATATTGCAAGATCCAAAGTGTACCTTTTTGCATCTGGTGCATTCAACTGACATCCTCTTTACTGAAGGTTCGACTCTTCTATTAGCAAACTTTCTTTTGGACAGATTGGATGGGGTTTGGTAAGAATTTTCCTTTTCTAACCGCCTATTGGATGCTTCAATATCTGATGCTACACTGATCATGGCATCCATTGTTTTCAGTTGTAAGGGAACTAACTTACTTTCTAATTCAGAAGAAAGACATGTTAGGAATCTCGAAGCCCTCATTTCATCAGAGATCAATAGATTCTTGCATATTTTCCAGTCTTCTAAAGTGTGTGATATACTCAGCTAGGCTCATCTCTTGCTTTTGCTTCAGCTTCATAAACTCATCAAACTTCTGTCTTTTTATATGGTCAGGAAAATACTGTCTGTTGAATTCCTCCTTACAAATGTCCCAAGGAACAAAATCTAGATGTCTGAACTTGATGGTCTTAATATTGTCCCACCACACTTTGGCATCATTTTGTAGTTTGAAGGTGGCAAATAGAGTTTTGTTTTCTTCAGGACAGGAAAGAACTTTAAAAATCTCTTCAATTTCCATAATCCATACCTGAGCCTTATCAGGATCATCTCTACCTTGAAAAGATCTTGGGTTCAAAGATAAGAAGTTCTTCATGATTATACCCTTGGAGTTACTAGGAATAGTGTTTGACGAGTCTCCATTTTCTCCATTTCTTTGTTTCCACATGACTTCAGTCAGTTGTGTAAGTTTCTGAACTAATTCCATTGCCCCAGGTGTTGGTTCTACTCGATCACTTCCAACTTCTAACCCAATAACCATCTATACAAAAGAATAATTATGTTTTAGATATGGATTTACATATCCAACATAAAAGAGTATTTTTTTAAACTACTTATGGTGGTGTAAAAAAAATAACAAAAAAAGTACTAGTATTTATTTCTGTGATATATGACTTTTAGATTTTTTTTTTGCCTGAGGTCCTACAAAGTTCTACTATATGTGTGATAGCTTAACTGTTCCAACTTATTGTCAAGACCTAATAGGTAAGGATATGAACATTCTATATTTTAATTTGATAAGTTTTTAAAGTTTGTATCTTGTTAGAGTCCATCTTGTTGCTCTGATACCATTTAAATCTGTAACGTCCCAGAATCAAATGACATTGCATATCAACTTGGTTTCTGAGGGTTATAGAATTTGAGTATCAAGACCAATTTAAAATGCAACCCAAAAACAACTATATTGATAGCATAGTCATTTACACAAGCATTTCTTGAAAGAAAATTTGTACATATATTTACATGACCCATAGGTCTAGCAAAACCACAAAAAAAACTAGATATGGTCTTGATATTACTTCCAGGATCTTTCAAGATAGTCTACTACAAGATACATACATACACCTGCATCCACAAAATTAACCTATGGCAAGAATGATTTTCCATAGCCCAAATGGGAGAGAGAGGGTTAGATAATTATCCAAGTATGGCTAAAAATATTGTAGCAAGACTCTTATAATACCTCACTAAGTTACACTTAATCATTTATTCGTATGAAAACTATATCACAAGAAAATAGACTTGATATCGAACAATATAATGAAACACAATTCATAGACATTGGGATTTGTTTATTTCTTTTCATAATAAGTGGGAGACCTTATTCCATAAACGACCTTAACTACAACTCTCAGAGAAGGTGTCAATTCACCTTGGGCAACTGGCCTGCAACCACAAAAACTTTCTTAGCCAAGACTTTAGTCCATTAGGGTCACCAAACCACCACTAAGTACCCTAGAACACCCCCAGCCACTCGTGCACACTGCATGCTCTATTCAATGAATCAGATTACCACATGCAGCCACTGGTCGCCTTTCCAAAACCAGAAGAGGGTGCTATTTGCACAAAATGCCACTTGAATAATCATTAGTTAGCATGCTTAATCTTTGCAGGAGATTATTCCCCATTACTAACTTGATCATTCCTGACTCTACATGACCAACCCAAGTGTGGGCCTGAGTATGGTAGAGCATTATACTCATCCATCCCTGACTCCAAAGGACTTAGATCCAGATCCCAAATGTATCAATCCCCGGCCAAGACATGCCGACTCTATTACCAACACATCTCCCAATATAAGTTTTAGAATTAAAAGGAAATCATCAAAGGTATACAACTCAATATGATGGCTAGTCAAAGTTAATGAGGTCAAAAGGTAGCCATGAATCATTAATTAAGTATTTCACTATGACACCTAGAATTTGAACTTGTGGGATTGTGGAATTGAATCAGACAAATCTATGGCCAGAAGCGTGCAAGAGGTTAGGGAGTCCCCCCATGCGAACACGGAACCAATTAAATAATCTTTCCTCTTTACTGGCTACAGGCATCAGTGAAACAGGCTTCTAGTCACCATAGAAATGTCTGATGGAATTCCACTTTCCAACAATATTTCATGACTCAAATAATAGGGAGAATTAATGGAAAGGGAAATAAAAGAGAATTGAACTATTATCCACAAAGTCATGCTAAATTATCATCTAAAATCTTAACTTAGTTTTGAAGGAGGATAGGAAGTAATATTTGTATGATCTTAGGGTAATGAACAGAAGTCTATTCTAGCTTATAAATTCAATGTATATAGTATATCATTTATCTATTCTTTTAAAGTATCTGCCAAACCATCCATATTATGCTTTTAATTTGGTCATGATCAGAACCATACTAAACGATATTAAACTATGTTAAATCACACTTTTTATTAATGTTTATACCAAGGATCATGACAAGGTGATTAAACTTAACTATACTAAACCATAATTTTTCATAAGTGGTGATACCAGAGTTAAGTCAAGAAGTGAAGACTATATGAAATCATATAAGAGATTAAGTTACAAAGTGAAAACCATACAAAATCATACTTTTCCTTAATGATTATATAAGAAACTATTACAAGGAGTGAGGACCATACCTTCCCTTGAAGTGTGATGTTGAAATAGATTAAAGATAGAGAGAGAAGGTCAATTTCCAAGAGTATTTTGACAGAATTTCGGCTTACAATGAATTGTTATCAAAAGAGAGATAGCCTAAGATCAAGGAGAGAGAGAATTAGCATTTCAAAATGATATTTAGGAATCATATGTAGGGATCAAACCTTAGGAGGGGATAGACTATGCTGCCAAAGTAACTCTCCTATTCAGCATCTTCTCCAAGCAGAACTTCTTTATAGTTTTAGAAGAGGGAAAGGTTTATGGTTTCTAAAGAGAGCAAGAGGTTTACTTGTCTTTGAAGAATAGAAACAAGCAAGGGGACGTTTTCTTTCATGGAAGAACTTGAGATTTGGAATGAGAATTAAGTTGAGTGGAGTAGGCTTCTATTTATAGGGATGTGGGAGGGTAACATGGTCCTAATTGCAAAATGTGTATGGATGACACTTGGGTATATGTGTGTCATTAAAAGAGACATGATGTGTAGGTTTAGTGACACATGGGTGTGTATGTGTCTTCAAAATAGAGAGAATTCGTGGTTATATGACACAATGGTTGCATATGTGTCATTTGAAGATATCTATCAAGGATTTGTTGACACATGGTAGGATATGTGTCAAACATTAGGATGTGCTAGGTGTTTGAAAGAGGAGCATGACACTAAGATTCTTTCTTTACTAAGTAGTGTGTTTGCTTAAGCTACCTACTTGCTACCCAGCTATATGCTTGCTTCTATAAGCAACTTGCTTGCCACCCAGCTACCTGCTTGTGTGCTTACCCACCAATATATTTTTTTTTCCAAAATTTGGCAAAAGTACCGCAATTATATTTTCAATATATAAAAGATTTTAAAAAAATCAAAATGGATTATTTTAATATTAAAATAAAATTAAAAAAAAATCTCAAAGAGCTTGTTTTTACAAGTTACCCTAGAGAAGATGCTTTATTTGCTCAAAATTTAGAATATTACATTCTCTGGTTCCAATTTGTCTAAAACGTCCACGTTTAGCCACCGACACGTCTAGCTTATCCCTGCATTATGGACCTTTTCCTGGTTGCTCGGTGAAAGAAGCACCGCAATAAAGCATACGGATGAGTTCCTCTTGTTTTGAGCTTCGTTTCGAGTACCTATACGTCTGAATTAGTGAAGAAACGAGAAAATGCCCAATAGGGCAAGCTTCTCGTCCGCGACCATGGCTCGCGTGAGAGGTAGAAGAAGACCGCTGGCTTTTTACGGTTTTTCCCTCACCTATTCACGTTTTCATGCCAAGGGCATTTTTGCCTTTTGCCATTTTGTTTCTCGCAAGCCCTTTTTAGCCTACATGGATTTTTCTTGCTCTCTGGTTGGTCTAGAGAAAATAAATCATAGAAAATCGATACATTATCGGAAAAAATCGAGTAAATACTCATTGGAAAGGATTTTTCACGTAGAATCTGAATTTCTAGTTTTTAAATCCTAATTATATTTCCTTTATCGAAATTTGCCTTGTATGCCACTTTGAGTTTGTTAAATGTTCTAAAATTCATATTTAATTCATTTCAACTCCAAATTGAGAAATAAAATATTTTTCCTTAATCAGTGAAAAAAAGTGAGCTTTTGGTCCTAGTTTTGAGTCTTAAATCGGTGGTTTTCGAATAAAGTCTAAAATGGGTATTTTCCTTATACTTTATGCTTAATAAATGCTAATTTATGTAAAATGTTTAAAATTAGGGAAAATGACTTGGGATACAATCTAATTAGTGATAATGATGGATGTGAATATACAATAAGGTATGTGGATCCTAATTATGTGTGTGAAACCTATTTAAGTATGTGAAGCCTATTTATGTATATGGATCCTATGATTGTGGAATATATGTGCAAATAACCTATCCTTTAGTTGGGTTTTATCCAACCCCCATTTTCTTAATGAGGCAATTGCTAGCCTTGATATCTTCTCTCTAATGCCTTTATTTGGTTCCTTATTTAATTGAATCTTTTATTTCCTGTGTTGACTCATTTATTTGGATTATTTGAATAATGCTATGGCCAATGGTGGCCCATTCATTTACTTGACTTAATTCATGGGTTTTATTCCCCCAATGCTATGATGCAAATGTTATATATATTTTCACTACTGCCAAGTGAGATATTTAGCATGATGTATTTTTGGCCAAATGACAATGTACTGTACATGAGTACAAACCACCCATAGTGGGCATGAGCCCAGGGGAACGTTAAAATTCTCCCCATATTATATATATTTGGAGGTTAGGGGATGTTAAAATTCCCCCTCTCCTCTTGGTGTAGGTCTGATAGGTGCCTCACCCTACATTGGTATGATTTTGTGTCATAATATCATTCATGCTATGTGATTATTATTGTTGTTGAGTTATGGCAGTTTCTATTTCTTATTTGATTACTTGCCTCATACTCTTAAAATCTCTTAGTTTAGTGGATCTTTTTTTTTTTTGGGTAAGTCAGGCGGTCATCTTATTCATCTTGCCCACCTCATGCAAGCGAAATTAAAAGTAGCATTACAATTATTTGGGAATTGCAGGAATTGAAACTTGGTAGTACTACTACCATTACATGTAAGTGCTTGACCGGTGTCTAGCACACATCTAGGGGGGTTTCTATAATGGATATAATCCACATTTTGTTTCAACTGATACTTTGCGAGAGCATCCGCCTGTTTGTTGTTCTGTCTACCAGAGTAAACAATCTCCGTTTCCTCCTTCTTGATCAATTGAATGCCTCTAATGATATTAGCAAATCTAGGATAGCTCTTATAGTCATTGGCTAGCATAGTTGTGGCTTGTCGGCAGTCACTGATAATGGAAACATTGTGAACCTCACTCCTTTCCACGATTTTTGCAGCAAGACCAATTGCCATCATTTCCGCCTCTAGCGGGCTTCTTGTTCTCACAAGTTGCCCTACACCGCTCAACCAATTTCCTTCGGAATCAGTAATAACCACGGCTACAGCTCCTTTTCCCCGCTTCCAAGCTGCATCCGTATTAAGATGGATAGGTCTAGTAATAGGCAGAGCAGCCTTACAATCCTCCGTCTGGTTTGTGTTATCGGCAGCGACAGACCATGCTTTATTGTTCATCGTGATCTCATGAGCAATGAGGTTTTTAATGTGTTGCAGGTTGTGCGTCTTTCCTTCGAAAACCCAAAGGTTCCGTTGCTTCCACAGGCTCCAACAAACGATAAAAAACATTTGCTTATGCGTATCGGAGCCCCTAATATTCAACTGTATCCACTGGTCCAGACTATTAACAGTCCAGAATTGATGATTGTGCTCATAGTTTAAAAACTCTTGCCACACTTCCTTCACCTTTGGACAGTCCCGAAGGGCGTGGAGGATAGTTTCCTCCGCTGCATTACATCGGGTACAATCAGCATTAAACACCATCTTGCGACGCTTTCTGTTGTGGTTTGTGAGGAGCGCCCCATTTGCAGTAATCCACATGAACATTTTCACCCTTGCCGCCACATGAGTTTGCCAAATGCAACGCCATTGGCCTTGTCTTTTAATCTCAGTCCCCGTTCTTAGAGCTTGATAGGCCGACTTCGCAGTGTAGCTTCCGCCCTCATTCAGGGTCCAAACCCGGATATCACTGGCCTCTGGATCAGTTGGGGGGTCGATCGTGTAAATAATCTTGGCAATAGCAGCTGGCAGCCAATATTCTATGAAGCTCTTGTCCCATTGCCCCTCCGTAGTGACCATACTACTAACGACCAAGTCCTCCAGCTCCATGGGTATGGGGGAACGTACATGGTCCCGCAGCAGCCCCTGTATTGGTAGCCATCTATCTTTCCAGACGTTGATGTAATTGCCACTAACCGGGCTTAAATACGTGTTCGCTTCCATAAAAGGTTTGGAGAGAAACACGTTTCTAGCTAACAACGACATTTGGTGAGAAGGTCTTGGAGCGTCTTTCAGAATTTTCTTTCGCATGGCTTCACACCAGATGGTTCCTTTATTGTTGTAGATGTCCCAGCTATTCTTCATGAGGAGGGCCTGGTTCCATTCTTTCATAGATTTTATCCCAAGACCTCCATGCATCTTCCTACTAGTAACACGGTTCCAAGAAATGAGAGGGATGCCCCTTTTACTTCTTCCCCCGTTCCAGATGAATCTCCTTATTTCTCCATCCACTCTGTTGCATAATTGTATGGGCAGCTTAGCCGTTTGCATAACATAGGTAGGGATAGCAGTGAGAGTGCTCTTTGCCATAGTCACACGACCCGCCATAGATAGGCTACGCGCCATCCAGGAGTTAATAGATTTCGTCACCTTGTCTAAAACTTCATTGTAAGTGTTCCTGCTGACCCGGTTATGAATAATAGGCACACCTAGGTACTTTCCAAGGTCTTGGGTTTTTTGAAGCCCACTCCTTCGGCAAATAGCATTAGCCTCCTGACTAGAAACACTGCGAGAAAAGAAGACTTTGGTCTTTTCAACAGAAATCGCTTGACCAGACGCTTTCTCAAAAAGTTTGAAGCACTTCATAATAGTCTTTATATTAGCTTCGTTAGCTTTAGAGAACAGGATAATATCATCTGCAAAGCACAAGTGAGCAATACGTGGTCCTCCTCTACCAAGTTGCACAGGCTGCCATTTCTTTTCAATCACAAATTGATCAATGAGCTGACTCAATCTCTCAATACAAAGCACAAAGATGTAAGGACTTAGGGGGTCTCCCTGGCGTAACCCTCTGGAGGGTTTGAAATAAGGCGTTACCTCCCCATTCCAAGCAATCTGAGAACTGCCCAAACGAATAGAGTCCATGATATATCGTTGTAGATTTGTAGGCATACCAGTTTTCTCAAGCGTGTCCTGTATAAAATTCCACGACATTTTATCGTAGGCTTTAGTGAGATCAATTTTGATAGCCATAGTTTTGCTTGCATTCTTCCTTTTCATAGCATGGATGATCTCCTGAACAACAGTAATATTGTCAGAAATTTTCCGTCCCGGAACAAACGCACTTTGTACCGGGCTGACCCATATGGGTATCCACTGTTTGAGACGTTCCACTACCACTTTAGAACAAAGCTTGAGAATATTGTTGTTAAGAGAGATGGGCCGGAATTGACTTCTGCAGACAGGCTTCTTATCTTTAGGAATGAGCACAATAGTAGCATTACATAACTGATCGTCTAAGATATTGGATTGTATAGCTTCCTGAATCGTTTTAAGGACAGATTCCTTAACATGTATCCAATTATCCTGTAAGAATTTTGTCGTTGTACCGTCTGGACCGGCTGCCTTATACGGGTTCATAGCAAACAAGATATCCTCAACTTCTTTTGCGTACACCTCCCCCGCAAGAAGTTGTCGTTGGGCTGCAGGTATAGGCTCAAACACTCCAGGGACTTGTGCTGCGGCTGCTTGACTGGCGCTGCTAGGAGAAGTAAACAAATCTATAAAAAAATCTGTCACCACGTTGAATATCTCCTTGCTGTTTGTGATCCATTCTCCATTCAGATTTTTGATAGCATCACATCTGTTTGATCTTGTTCTTTGGGTAACATAAGCATGATAAAATCTGGAATTAGTATCACCTTCCTTGAGCCAATCAATATGACTCTTTAGTTTCCAATCCTCCTCCTCCTTTTTCAACAGAATGTTAAGGTCTTCCTGCATTTTTAAACACAGTTTATCAGTAATATCATCATACCTTGACGCCAGATTCTTTTGGAGAATATCAATATTCCGAATCAGCCTGTCTTTGTCAGCCCTCTTAGCTTTGTTCAACCTCCTTTCCCAAGCACACAGAAAGGGATGGGCCACCTGGAGTGCGCTCTGGAAATTCAAATCTTTTCGCCATATTGTATCCAGACATGGTTTGAAGGTTGGTTCAGCCTGCCAGGAAGCTTTAGTCAGAAAGCGTCCGGTACCAGTGGCGCGCCCCGCCAAACTAATCAACAAGGGACAATGATCTGATTCCATCCTCGGGAGGTGTAATACAGAAGCGTTGGGGAAGCTCTCGAGAAAGGCGCTGTTCGCAAGACCTCGGTCCAGTCTGCTCTGTTTCAGGCCATGTCGGAACGTAAACCTCTGTCCAGAGAAGCCGATATCAGTAAGACCCGCTTGCATCATAGTGGCGGTGAACGTTTGCGCTTCCCTGTGATTGAAAGTAAGGTAGCCAATTCTCTCAGCTGGGGCGATAGTAGTGTTGAAGTCTCCAGCGACCAGCCACGGTTCCTTATATCTATCACCAAGGTCAACAATATGCTTCCAGATAAGATTCCGGACTTGTAAATGAGGATTAGCATAGATAAAGGTAGCAATGAAAGAATTATTAATCTTGCAAGTCACAAACTGACGATGGGTATTAATTATTTCAACAGTACACGTGGCTGCATTCCAACAAACCCATATCCCTCCCGAGAAACCGTGAGCTTCAGATCTATGAGAATTAGAGAACCCCAACTTTTTTATGGCTGCTACTGCCTTTGCCGCACTGATTCTGGGTTCTAGAATAATAGTAACCGAGGGCCTGTGAATAGAGATATATTCTTTAAGGACTCTACAAGTATCCGCTTTGCCTATGCCACGGATATTCCAGCAAAGAATCTTCATAAAAAAAAGATAGACCGGAGATAAGGAAACGAAAGAAACACTACTGGGACGGTTCAACATTCTCTTTGTTAACAGCATTCGTCAAAGCTTGCGCTACTACTTCACCATTTGTGGCACCCCTCTGTCTAGGACTCCTCCTTGTTCCTTCCACACTGGACGTATCAAAACCGGGTCTCTTCATCCTGGTACCACTGCCCTTGTAAACTTTGCCGATCTTTGTCTTTTGAGAACCTTTGTGCTCCTTTGATAGGCGTTGTGTCATAGGTATGCTGTTCCTGTCTTCCCTCATAAGTTTTGAGATATCAGTGTGGGGTTCATCCTCTGCAACAGTAAGTATCTCGATCACTTCATCAAGCTCCGGGTCTACCATCGTATGGTCTTCTTTCTGCTGAGTGTTATTTGCTCGAGTCTGCGCTGTAGTATTAGCCTCTAGAACATTTGTTATATCTTTTAGTGCCTCCACTTTTTGTACCGCTGTGACAATGGTATTCTTCGTAGCCTTCTTTTTCCAAACCTTGGCCGCTCGAGCAACGCCATCTACAGATTTCTGATTGTGCCCGCTCGTGTCTACGTCGTCCTCTTCATTGTCTACTGAGAGTTGCGCAAACTGATTTTGGTGTGCTCTCGGTATATCAGGGGGTATATCAACTGACTCTTTACCTTGCCTTCGACGCCGAGCCCTTTGGGTCTGCCACTGCCCATTTTCCGGTTCCGTGGGGCTGCCGCTCCTCGCCTTATCTTGTTCTTTCTCAACAGCTGCTTTAGTTTCAGACCGAATCGAAACACAATTTTGTGAATTGTGGCCCTCCTCACCACACTTGGCGCAAGCATAAGGAAATCCCTCATACTCAATTTCGTAGTCGATACCATTGATTTGAATGTATGGAACAAGTTGCTTTGTAGTATCGACTTCTATAGCCAGTCTCGCAAATTTACTCCGCGTCCGCTTAGTTGTATGTTCATCGACCTTGACCAACCGACCCAACGCCTTCCCTATGCAATCAAACATAGTCTGAACGTACATATGAAGAGGGAGGTTGAGTATCTTCGTCCAACAAACAATTTTCCTTGGCAAATCATGTGATGGTATGAACGTAGGTGTCCAATCCCATACAAGAAGGTTGCATCCAAAAACTTTCCAAGGCCCCCCTGTCATGGCCATCTCGTAGTCCCGGCGGCATGATAATTGTATCACATAGTGGTTGAGATCTAGTTCATATATGTTGTACTTACCGACCAGGCTCCACATAGCCCGTATTCTGTCACGTATAGTCATGTATCCAATCTGAGTTCCCATAGCTTTCACAACAACGGCATATTGCCACGGTCGAATAAGGAAATCTTCCTCCATAGGATCAACAATGATGTCCGGTTTATCGTCTATGAATGTAAGACTCACCGCTTCTGGATTCAAGTGTTCTTCAAAGAGCTTCTTTAGGAACGGGTCAGATGTACCAAGATCATTAGCCGCTGTCCCCATGCGCATACTGTTCAACCCCCAGGCATTGTTATTAGACTGCGCCGCCTGCTGCGCTCCAGTAAGGTTGATGCCATGCAACGGCGGGAACTGGAAGACAGTACCCCCTCTTCCGTCCATCTTCATAGCATCCCCGCCGAGAGTCATATCCTCTCCCTGCCGCCCTTGCTGTTCGTCCATCTGATTGCCCGCCTGGCCGCGCATACCGCTGACTCGGAATTCAATTCCTACGTGCGGAACCTTGAGGTTATGTCCTTCTGTGGCTTTTTTGTTCGCCGCCTCCATCCCTGCAACGACTCTAGGGTTTCGACCCCACTGCTCCTCTCCGTCCTGCCTTTCCTGGACTTCCTTGCGCCGCTCATCTGGAACCGTATCCTCCGCCGTAGCCCTCCGTGCATCAGCGTGGCCTCCCTTGCCATCCGCCGATTTCGCACGTTCGTCTTCCCCTAGATCGCCCCCCGCCGCCACACACCCCGTCTCCGCCATCCACCAAGGGTGTATTTTAGTTTAGTGGATCTTTTATTTATGCAATGTTGTGCCTTATATTTTCCCTTATCCATTTGATTAACACATACTTTTATCTCTCTCTTTCTGGATGATCCCAACCGTCCAGGTATAGGATCAGAGTGCACAGTTGAAGCTTGGTGTACCAGCCTAAGGCTAGGGATAAAGAGTTCAACCTTATATCTTGGACATAGCTGCCTATATATTAAGTTGTTTTGTTTGGAGACAAGTTGATTTGGTTTTAGTCTTCCTCTACCTAGATCCTTTTGTTGTGTCTAAAGTTGTACACCCCTTTGGTAATTTTGTTATGTACTCTTTATACATTTGAATTTAGTCAAAGTTTTAACTTCCGCTGCTACACATTAGGGTTTTTGTTTGCCATGATTCTTTGGTAGAGACTTTGTGGTCTTTACAGCATGATATCAGAGCATCAAGGTAGTCGGAGTCTCGACTAATTCAATTTGTCTCCTAGATAGAAACCTTAACCTTATATAGTTCCCTTTAGTAAGTCTTTCACCTTAGAGTGGACCTATGATGAAAGATTGATTTAGGACATAATAATTTCATACTAGAAATATAATTTGTCAACTTTTTGGTGATTCGTCTTTTAGGTTGCTACTAGGGAATAAGTTCATAGAAAAGGTGTCTAGAAAGGGTCAGGGTCTGGGGACTAGAAATATTTTCCTCTGCACCACTAGCTTAGCTTACGAGGACTCCCATATCCATATGATGCCGGCCTGACTTGAGTTGATACTGACCGTCCAAAATAGCATACCTTTGGACAAATTATCTTATTGTTGAGTAAACTTTTGAACCTAGTATATGATGTCTTGGTTAATCATGTAGAATCCCCTTGTGTTACTATAAGTTCCTTATGTGAGCCTTAGATTTCCATGTTTGAGAATTGCCTACCCTATGCTAGACTTTGAAGTTTTAGTGTTTAGTAAAACAACTAAGTGTTGGATCTCATACATAGTTTTACCTCAACCCTTTTTGAAAAGTGGACTTAGTAGTAGTTCTCTTATACCTTGATAGATTTTGGAGTTTTTGATTTCGAGGACGAAATCCTCATTAAGGGGGTGGAGTCCCACAATGCTTTGAAATCAAGTTACTCTATCTTTTAAACCCTAACTCCATAGGCATGGGATTAGTGAGCTTATATGGTTAGTGTTGGACGAAAAAATTATAATCATTATCCATCATGTTTGTTTATACAAAAAAATATATATAATAAGTCATCTAAGGGAATAGTTCATATGCTTGAACCTTTACATATTCTTGATGCACATGATAGTGAGTTACTCATCACTAATTGTGTTTACACTTAATGTTGACCATGCCACCCTAATAGTATGGTTAGTAAGATTAAGGGTCTAGTCCATGCTAGGAATGCATAGCATGTAATGTTAATGTTGACCCAAACCCTGATGTGTAATCATCTTGCCTTGACAACACATGTATATATATCTTTGATGCCTTCATGATACATTTGTGACTTGGGTGTCAACATCAGTTAACACACTTGGAGCATATATATGGATTATAATCACCTAGTTATATTGGAGACCATGTTATCAACATATGTAAGGCATATCACCTTATTCCCTAATATACATATCATTAATCACCTTATCATGATTTAGTATGAAAATCAATTCATTAATGTTTAATGTGTTTCATATTGTTCACTAAAACACATGTAATGACATAAATATGATTATGAGTATTGGATTCATACAAGTTTTCATTAATGCCTAATGTGATGTAAAATATTTATAATTCAGATAATGGAGTGTAAAAGGAGAAAATGATGTCATTAACTTGAGTATCTAATCTAAGTTTGCAATATGTGATAATATATGTGACCTTATTTGTGATTATGGTAGGCTTACTAATTTGTTGATAATATTATCTTTTCTTACAAAATAATATGTGATAATTCCATATGATGGTTCTATGAGGTTAATGGAGATTAGGTTCCAGTTATTGGGTTTGTGACCTAATACATTATTAATGATGAGATTTCTTAGAAAACCCTAATTGTGCTTAAAACCCTTACAATGGAAGATACATATGTTTTTATGCTTAGTGATGAGTTAAAATCTTTGCTACCACCATGTGAGTATAAGTTGGCACAAGTGCTAGTATAGTATAGATGATGCCTTTTCATGATAGAGACTATGCTAGTGAGCCCATTATGTTATGTTTGGTGAAAGGTTATATGCTTGTTGGGAAACCTTAGTCAGACTAGGCTTATGTGTAGAGCCTATGAAGTACCCACCTTTTTACCTAATGTTGGGATGTTGCACACTCACCCTCTCTCTTTCCTCTTGATGTGATTTTGGGGACGAAATCTTCTTTAAGGGGTGGAGTGTTGTAACAGACTGAATCTCAGGGTCCTCCCTACAATTTACCCACTTTTGTACTTTTATTTTCTTTCTAGTCCTTTTGGACATCCTTCACTAATTTCCCATCCTTTTGAGCCTTCTTGGGCCTCAATGTTGAATTTGAGCCTTTCTTGAGGTATAATTCACAAATTACCTACATTTATGTTTATGTAGGGGGTTTTGCACAAATAACCCATATAATGAGATAATTGAGGTCTAATCATGAAATTCGACCATTAATGAGATAATATGAGTGGAGTATGTTAATTTGGAGCTTTTTGGATAAATATACTAGTAACAATGTATTTTAGCTGGGTTCACAAAAAAAAACAATGTATTTGAGTTAATGTATAGGAGTAATTAACCCCTTTAATTTCTCTCTCCTCTAAATAGGAAAATAATTCACTAATAAGAGTATTACATGTTGATATATGACTCATAATGCTTATATGTGACTAATATCTCGAGATATACCCTATTATGTCATTAAAAGATATTCTTTCTATTAATTGCTCTTTTTATGCTTAATTATATGGTTTAATAGTCTATAAATTAAATATGGACCTAACCATGTCATTTTCGAGAAATTAAATGAATTGAATCGTTCTAGGTGTTGTCATAAACCTATGGTTAAAATTTGAGGTCTTTTGGACTTCATTTGACCCTTCAAATGGATTTTACAAGTTTCCATATAGTTTAATTATAGTAGATGAATCAATTTTTGCATTTATTTCATTGATTCCATGTGTCACGCACTTGGCCCCCATTGGATCTTGATCCAACGGATCTGGGGTCATCTTCAACCTCCAGCCCTCTGACCAAGAGGATGCATAGGCTCCTCCACCTCATTCTCCCTCTCCTCTCCACCGTTTTGCAAGATTTAAGTTGTGTTGGCTTCGTCTCCTCGAGCCGCACGATTTGAGCCCTCACTCGACGCCTCCCGCGCACTATGGCCGAAATGCCCATGTGCACTGTCTGAAGCTTCTCCTCTCCCCTGACGTTTTGGTGATTCACTCTTCCTAACATATAAATGGAACCTCCCTCACCTCCGTCGGCATCATTGCGAGCTTTCTCTTGTTCCAATTTGTCTGAAACGTCCACGTTTAGCCACCGACACGTCTAGCTTCTCCCTGCATTACAGCCCTTTTCCTTGCTTCTCAATGATAGCAGCACCCCAATAAAGCATATGGGTGAGTTCCTCTCATCTTGAGCTTAGTTTCGAGTACCTATACGTTCGATTTGGTGAAGAAACGAGGAAATGCCCAATCGGGCAAGCTTCTCCTCCGCGGCCATGGCTTGCGTGAGAGGTAGTAGAAGACCGTTGGCTTTTTATGGTTTTGCCCTCACGCACTCCTGCCTTCACGTTTTAATGTCAACGACATTTTGGTCTTTTGCCATTTTGTTTCTCGCAAGACCTTTTTAGCCTACATGGATTTTTCTTGCTCTCTGATTGGTCTAGAGCAAATAAATCATACAAAATCAATACATTATCAGAAAAATTCGAGTAAATACTCGTTGGAAAGGATTTTTCACGTATAATCTGAATTTCTAGTTTTTAAGTCCTAATACTATTTCCTTTTTCGAAGTTTTACTTGGATGCCACTTTGAGTATGTTAAATGTTCTAAAAATCATATTTAATTCGTTTCAACTCCAAATTGAGAAATAAAATATGTTTTATTAATCAGTGAAATGTAAGTGAGATTTTAGTCCTAGTTTTGAGTCCTAAAGTAGTGGTTTTCGAATAAAGTCTAAAATGGGTATTTTCCTTATACTTTATGCTTAATAAATGCTAATTTATGTGAAATATTTATAATTAGGGAAAATGACCTGGGATACAATCTAATCAGTGATAATGATGGATGTGAATCTACAATAAGGTATGTGGATCCTATTTAAATATGTGAAATCTATTTAAGTATGTGAAGCCTATTTATGTATATAGATCCTATGATTGTGGAATATATGTGCAAATAACCTATCCTTTAGTTGGGTTTTATCCCACCCCCATTTTCTTAATGAGGCAATTGCTAGCCTTGATATCTTCTCTCTAATGTCTTTATTTGGCTCCTTATTTAATTGAATCTTCTATTTCCTGAGTTGACTCATTTATTTGGATTATTTGAATAATGCTATGGCCAATGTTGGCCTATTCATTTACTTGATTTAATTCATGGGTTTTATTCCCCCAATGCTATGATGCAAATGTTATCTATATTTTCACTACTGCCAAGTGAGATATTTAGCATGATGTATTTTTGGCCAAATGACAATGTAGTGTACATGAGTACAAACCACCCATAGTGGGCATGAGCCCAGGGGAACGTTAAAATTCTCCCCAGGGGAACGTTAAAATTCTCCCCATATTATATATATTTAGAGGTTAGGGGATGTTAAAATTCCCCCTCTCCTCTTGGTGTAGGTCCGGTAGGAGCCTCACCCTGCATTGGTATGATTTTGTGTCATAATATCATTCATGCTAAGTGATTATTGTTGTTGTTGAGTTATGGTAGTTTCTATTTCTTATTTTATTACTTGCCTCATACTTTTGAATTCTCTTAGTTTGGTGGATCTTTTATTTATGCAATGGTGTACCTTATATTTGCCCTTATCCTTTTGATTAACACATAATTTTATCTCTCTCTTGCTGGATGATCACAACCATCCAGGTATAGGATCAGAGTGCGCGGTTGAAGCTTGGTGTACCATCCTAAGGCTAGGGATAAAGAGTTCAACCTTGTATCTTGGACATATATGCCTATATATTAAGTTGTTTTGTTTGGAGACAAGTTGATTTGGTTTTAGTCTTCCTCTACCTAGATCCTTTTGTTGTGCATAAAGTTGTACACCCCTTTGGGAATTTTTTTATGTACTCTTTAAACATTTGAATTTAGTCAAAGTTTTAACTTCCGCTGCTACACATTGGTGTTTTTGTTTGCCATGATTCTTTGGTAGAGACTTTGTGGTATTTACAGCATGGTATCAAAGCATAAACGCAGTCGGAGTCTTGACTAATTCAATTTGTCTCCTAGATAGAAACCCTAACCTTATATAGTTCCCTTTAGTAAATTTTTCACCTTAGAGTGGACCTATGATGAAAGATTGATTTAGGACATAATAATTTCATACTGGAAATATAATTTGTCAACTTTTTGGTGATTAGTCTTTTAGGTTTCTACTAGGGCATAAGTTGAAAGAAAAGGTGTCTAGAAAGGGTCAGGGTCTGGGGGTTGGCAATATTTTCCTCTGTGCCACTAGCTTGGCTTACGAGGACTCCCAGATCCATATGATGCCAGCCTGACTTGAGATGATACTGACCATCCAAAAATAGCATACCTTTGGACAAATTATCTTATTGTTGAGTATCCTTTTGAACCTAGTATATGATGTCTTGGTGAATCATGTAGAATCCCCTTATGTTTCTATAAGTTCCTTATGTGAGCCTTAGATTTCCATATTTGAGAATAGCCTATCTAATGCTAGACTTTGAAGTTTGGGTGTTTAGTAAAACAACTAAGTGTTGGATCTCATACATAGTTTTACCTCAACCCTTTTTGAAAAGTGGACTTAGAAGTAGTGCTCTTATACCTTGATAGATTTCGGAGTTTTTGATTTTGAGGACGAAATCCTTTTTAAGGGGGTGGAGTCCCACAATGCTTTGAAATCAAGTTACTCTATCTTTTAAACCCTAACTCCATAGGCATGGGATTAGTGAGCTTATATGGTTAGTGTTGGACGAACAAATTATAATCATTATCCATCTTGTTTGTTTATACACAAATATATATATATAATAAGTCATCTAAGGGGATAGTTAATATGCTTGAAACTTTACATATTCTTGATGCTCATGATAGTGAGTTACTTATAACTAATTGTGTTTACACTTAATGTTGACCATGACACCCTAATAGTATGGTTAGTAAGATTAAGGGTCTAGTCCATGCTAGGAATGCATATCATGTAATGTTCATGTTGACCCAAACCCTGATGTGTAATCATCTAGACTTGACAACACATGTATATATATGTTTGATGCCTTCATGATACATTTGTGACTTGGGTTTCATCATCAATTAACACACTTGGAGCATATATATGGATTATAATCACCTAGTTATATTGGAGACCATGTTATCAACATATGTAAGGCATATCACCTTGCTCCCTAATAAACATCTCATTAATCACCTTATCATGATTTAGTATGAATATCAATTCATTAATGTTTAATGTGTTTCATATTGTTCACTAAAACACATGTGATGACATAAATATGATTATGAGTATTGGATTCACATAAGTTTGCATTAATGCCTAATGTGATGTAAAATATATATAATTCATATTATGGAGTGTAAAAGGAGAAATTGATGTCATTAACTTGACTATCTAATGTAAGTTGACAATATGTGATAATATATGTGACCTTATTTGGGATTATGGTAGGATTACTAATTTTTTGATAATATTATCTTTTCTTACAAAATAATATGTGATAATTCCATATGATGGTTCTATGAGGTTAATGGAGATTAGGTTCCAGTTACTAGGTTTGTGACCTAATACATTATTAATGATGAGATTTCTTAGAAAACCCTAATTGTGCTTAAAACCCTTACAAGGGAAGATACATATGTTTTAATGCTTAGTGATGAGTTATAATCTCTGCTACCACCATGTGAGTGTAAGTTGGCACAAGTTCTAGTATAGTATAGACGATGCCTTTTCATGATAGAGACTATGTTAGTGAGCCCATTATGTTATGTTTGGTGAAAGGTTATATTCTTGTTGGGAAACCTTAGTCAGAATAGGCTTATGTGTAGAGCCTATGAAGTACCCACCTTTGTATCTAATGTTGGGATGTTGCACACTCACCCTCTATCTTTCCTCTTGATGTGATTTCGGGGACGAAATCTTCTTTAAGGGGTGGAGTGTTGTAACAGACTGAATCTCAGGGTCCTCCCTGCAATTTACCCACTTTTTTACTTTTATTTTCTTTCTAGTCCTTTTGGACATCCTTCATTAATTTCCCATCCTTTTGAGCCTTCTTGGGCCTCAATGTTGAATTTGAGCCTTTCTTGAGGTATAATTCACAAATTACCAACATTTATGTTTATGTAGGAGGTTTTGCACAAATAACCCATCTAATGATATAACTGAGGTCTAATCACACAATTCGACCATTAATGAGATAATATGAGTGGAGTATGTTAATTTGGAGCTTTTTGGATAAATATACTAGTAACAATGTATTTGAGTTAATGTATAGGAGTAATTAATCCCTTTACTTTCTCTCTCCTCTAAATAGGCAAATAATGCACTAATAAGAGTTTTCTACGTTGATATATGACTCATTATGCTTATATGTGACTAATATCTCAAGATATACCCTATTATGTCAATAAAAGATATTCTTTCTATTAATTGCTCTTTTTATGCTTTATTATATTCTTTAATAGTCTATAAATTAATTATGGACCTAACCATGTAATTTTCGAGAACTTAAATACATAGCATCATTCTAGGTGTTGTCATAAATCTATGGTTAAAATTTGAGGTCATTTGGACTTTATTTGACCCTTCAAATAGATTTTACAAGTTCCCATATAGTTTAACTATAGTAGATGAATCGATTTTTGCATTTATTTCATTGATTTCATGTGTCACGTACTTGGGTCCCATTGGATCTCGATCCAATAGATCTGGGGTCATCTTCAACCTCCATCCCACCGACCAAGAGGATGCCTAGGCTCCTCCACCTCATTCTCCCTCTCCGCTCTACCGTTTTGCAAGATGTAAGTTGTGTTGGCTTCGGCTCCTCAAGCCGCATGATTTGAGCCCTCACTCGACGCCTCCCACGCACTGTGGCTGAAATGCCCATGTGCACTGGCCAAAGATTCTCCTCTCCCCTGGCATTTCAGTTCTTCACTTTTCCTAACCTATAAATGGAACATCCCTTGACTCCATCGGCATCATTGCGAGCTTTCTCTGATTCCAATTTGTCTAAAACATCCACGTTTAGCCACCGACACATCTAGCTTCTCCCTACATTATGGCCCTTTTCCTGGCTGCTCAGTGATAACAGAACCCCCATAAAGCATACGGGTGATTTCCTCTCATCTTGAGCTTCATTTCGAGTACCTATACATCTGATTTGGTGAAGAAACGAGGAAATGCCCAATCGGGCAAGCTTCTCCTCTGCGGCCATGGCTTGCGTGAGAGGTAGAAGAAGACCGCTGGCTTTTTATGGTTTTTCCCTCACGCACTCCTTTCTTCATGTTTTAATGCCAAGGGCATTTTGGTCATTTGCCACTTTGTTTCTTGCAAGCCCTTTTTAGCCTACATGGATTTTTCTTGCTCTCTTATTGGTCTAGAGCAAATAAATCATAGAAAATCGACACATTATCGGAAAAATTTGGGTAAATACTCATTGGAAAGGATTTTTCAAGTAGAATATGAATTTATGGTTTTTAAGTCCTAATTATATTTTCTTTTTCGAAGTTTTCCTTGGATGCCACTTTGAGTATTATAAATGTTCTAAAAATCATATTTAATTCATTTCAACTCCAAATTGAGAAATAAAATATGTTTTTTAATCAGTGAAACCTAAGTGAGCTTTTGGTCCTAGTTTTGAGCCCTAAATTAGTATTTTTTGAATAAATTCTAAAATGGGTATTTTCCTTATACTTTATGCTTAATAAATGCTAATTTATGTGAAATGTTTATAATTAGGGAAAATGACCTGGGATACAATCTAATCAGTGATAATGATGGATGTGAATCTACAATAAGGTATGTGGATCTTATTTATGTATGTGAAACCTATTTAAGTATGTGAAGCCTATTTATGTATATTGATCCTATGATTGTGGAATATATGTGCAAATAACCTATCCTTTAGTTGGGTTTTATCCAACCCCCATTTTCTTAATGAGGCAATTGCTAGACTTGATATGTTCTCTCTAATGCCTTTATTTGGCACCTTATTTTATTGAATCTTCTATTTCCTATGTTGACTCATTTATTTGAATAATGCTATGGCCAATGTTGGCCCATTCATTTACTTGATTTAATTCATGGGTTTTATTCCCCCAATTCTATGATGCAAATGTTATCTATATTTTCACTACTGCCAAGTGAGGTATTTAGCATGATGTATTTTTGGCCAAATGACAATGTAGTGTACATGAGTACAAACCACCGATAGTGGGCATGAGCCCAGGGGAACGTTAAAATTCTCCCCAGGGAAAAGTTAAAATTCTCCCCATATTATATATATTTGGAGGTTAGGGGATGTTAAAATTCCCCCTCTCCTCTTGGTGTAGGTCCGGTAGGTGCCTCACCCTGCATTGGTATGATTTTGTGTCATAATATCATTCATGCTATGTGATTATTGTTGTTGTTGAGTTATGGCAGTTTATATATCTTATTTGATTACTTACCTCATACTCTTGAAATCTCTTAGTTTAGTGGATCTTTTATTTATTCAATGTTGTACCTTATATTTTCCCTTATTCTTTTGATTAACACATACTTTTATCTCTTTCTTACTGGATGATCCCAACTGTCCAGGTATAGGATCAGAGTGTGTAGTTGAAGCTTGGTGTACCAGCCTAAGGCTAGGGATAAAGAGTTCAGCCTTGTATCTTGGACATAGTTGCCTATATATTAAGTTGTTTTCTTTGGAGACAAGTTGATTTGGTTTTAGTCTTCCTCTACCTAGATCCTTTTGTTGTGTATAAAGTTGTACACCCCTTTGGTAATTTTGTTATGTACTCTTTATACATTTGAATTTAGTCAAAGTTTTAACTTCTGCTGCTACACATTGGTGTATTTGTTTTCCATGATTCTTTGGTAGAGACTTTGTGGTCTTTACAGGATGGGTACTTTCACTTAATGTGTCACGTCGAGTAGTGGTTGTTGGATTAGGGAATCAACACCCCATATATCATCTTCTACACCATGTCAGAATAAGAAATTAGTGCAATAGTAAAGTGCAATCTCCTTGCACCTCTTTCTCTCTCCTATCTTAATTTTTTTCCCCAATTCTTCACCTTTCAAATTTGGGAAGTCGTGATGAATAAAATAAGCCATTGATTGGTTTCTACCTCAAACAATTTGTAAAGTGCCTAAATCCCTTCTCACTCAGGATTCTAGGGCATTGCTGGTTTCACTAGTTCCCTATCTTCCATGCCTGTATAAAGTATTTAAGAGTTTCCCTTCACCGCGAGAACATCCATCTCCACTCAATTTCTCTTGAAACTCTATGAACCACACTATTGAGGTGCACCATGAACACCCACAAATAACCCCTCTATCTACTATTGCAAACCACCTTTGGCCAATTCCCTTGGCATGGGTTTCCCTGAGGGTGTCATGAAGACAACCAGGACAATGGATAATTGTCTCCTACAACAAGGATTCTTGTGGTGAAGCTACCTCCTCTATGCTCCTTTTGTCTAGAGCATTTTTCCATGGTGGATGTCTTGGGCCATCCCGTGGGTACCTGGGTGATGGAAAGAAGTCGTGGGAGCACCAAAAACATCTATTGTCACTTCAATTCCCAGAAAGTAGAGGTAGCTCTCCTCTCGATTTTTGATCATGCTTGTGTGTAAACTAGACCTCAGATGCCACATCTCGAGTCACCCAACCTAGCCTCAAGAGGCCCATTGAGTCCAAAGGAGTGTGATAGTGAGACTCACATCTTTTATAGGCATTGATGCAGCCTCATGTGGGGATTCAACTAGGGAGATGGACTTCCTAGGTGTCCCATCCATGGTTCATGCAATGAAAAAGGGGAGGGAGAAGAATCCCCCTTGACAGATGACGCTAATGCCCTCAACTTGCAAGAGATTCATGTCACCGTGCATGGGAACTAGGATCTTTTGCCCTGATCTGAAGCACTCACATGTGTGGAACTGGCCTCTAATGTGGTATAAGCCCATTAGTTTGGTCTATTCCCACGTGCATAATTAGATAAGACGATTAGTGCTAATGTGGTGCTTTCTTATTGGTCAAGATCAAGTTATCTTGCAATTCGTGTAACTAAATATTGGTAACTAAAAAAATAGCAGAAGTGTATACTAAATTGATTATAAAAATGAGATGAAAATGAAACAAATGCATTAAATACCTAGTACTCATTGTAGACCAAAATGTACCATGGATACATGTTTGATAATTTGTTAATATATGAAAATCCTAGATTTGGATATTTATTTTTGGTCGGCCAAAAACTCATGTTTCTTTTTTTTGTATTTTTTTCATAGTTTCTGTACAAAGCCATCCATCTTCAGAACTGAATATAGTGAAAAGAAGGGAAAAAAAAGACAAGATATAAAATTTACAACAACTATCCCAAAGAACAAAGAAAGAATTAGAGCCGAGCAACAGACACTACCAGAAGACAAAATAACACTGAACCTCAGCAAGTATCGACAGATGATCCAAAAAAAGAATTAGCAGAAACCACCAGCCTTCTTCATAACCTAAACCACCTTCATAAAACTCCCAAGCCAGTCATCTCCAGACTATCCTTCAGAGCAGCAAAAGCTTGAGAACCTCCAGTAGCACAAAAACACAAAATAGAACCAAGTCTCAACCCATAAAAATTCAATCATCACAGATGTGAAAGCCATCCATGAGAGGGGAGCGAGAGACCCAATGCCACAGCAGCCATCTTTTCACAGGGAACAAGACCTCAGCCATCACAGGACAGAACCAAAGTCAGATCCATAGGAACTCTACCATCATAGCTTTAAAACCAGCTAAACCAGCGCCACTGCAACTTTCTCATTACAGAAGAAAGAAGATGTAAACCATCACAGGGTCCGAGAAAACTCGACCATCACTACAAACAGCAGTGAGAGGGGAGCAACATCCCCCAGCAGCAATGCCAACAAAGAAAAACAAGCACAACCCGCCAACCTTCAAATCAACTTCTCAAAGAACAACAACAGAAATCACTGAAAACCACCTTCAGAAGATCGCCATCAAAAGGGGAAAAACATCACTCCATCTCCTCTATAATAGAATTAAGATCAGCCCAGATAACTTAACCAGAAACGAGGATAACTAGCCATTCTACCACTCCAGATGGTAGGGATAAGAAGCAGAGCTTTATGAGCAAAGCACCAAGCCCAAAAAACATCTTCAGCATGAGACCAGTAGTAGAAAGATGAAAGATGAAGCACGCAGACACCCAAAATAGCAGGCTCACAATAGATCATAAGAAAAAGAGAAATCGAAACATCCTTCTTCAGCACAGACAGACAGGAAAAGGGAGAGGGGAGCGTCGACACTCGCCAGAGTGGGGACTCGACCATCACCTTCCATCAAGAAAAACAAATAAGACCACTTGTAAATCATTAGAGGATACAACCTTCTTCAGCACGGACTGATAGGAACAGGAAGAGGGGAGCGTCGACACTCACCAGAGTGGGGACTCGACCCTCACACTCAGAAAAACCAAACCTGAGAAGGCAAGCTCACAACAGTTCATCAGAGGGAGAGGGGAGCCTCACACTCAGAGAGTAGATACTCGACCATCACCAACCACCAGAACCATCATCCAACCAAAAGGAGAACAAGAAGAATACACGAAGAGAACAGACTGTACATCAACAAAAAGCTCAAGATCTCCAGCCCAAAGTAGAACCAAGAAGATCAAAAACCCATGACGTACAGAAGCCCAAAGCCAAAAAACAACCAGAAGCTCCAAAGCACAGGAAAGAAATCATTTAACATAAGACATGATAGTCCTTTCTGATCAAATTCCATAGACCCTCTCCATTTAAATACTCATCACAATGTACCCTTTTGTTTCTTTCCATCCAAGTAAGATACAAGATGAGAAGAGAGATGATGACCTCATTTCGATGACCAAATTTAATAAGATCCTCCCAATTGTTAGGAGTCTTGCCAATAGTTCTTTGATTAGCAACTATATTCCAAATTTCTCTTTTATAGGCACATTCAAAACAAATATGACAAGTGCTTTCATATCCATTCATGCACAGGAAACAAATAGATACAGTGGTAATACCAGTCCTGCTCGCATAGTCAGAAGTAGGAAGTTTATTATGAGAAGCCTTCCAAGCATGAACTTTGGCATTCATATGACATTTGGAATTCCATATCCATTTAAAAATCTCTTTTTCACTGCCTTTAGTTCTAATAGCATTCCAGATAATTTTAAACTTAACTTTTTTGTGATCATTAAATAAAAAGACATCATCGGTAGTTTCCATAATCTTGACAGAATGAAGGACGCTCAAGAGATCATCAGAGCATATAGAGTAGTGAATAGACCATGTTCTATTCTTTATGATAGTGCAAAGCTTTGAATCACCCGTAATGCCAGCCGTAACAATGAGACTAGTATCCACTTTATCCCTGAGGAAACCTCCATTAAGCCAAGGGTCTAGCCAAGTATAGATATTATTACCAGAGCTAACCTTGATCTTGAAATAAGGGATAAAGAGATCCCTAGATCTGAGAACACAATTGAAAATCCAAGAAAAATTGGATGAGACTTGAATACTCCAAAAGGAATCCTTTTTTAAATACTTCTCACTGACCCATTTAACCCACATTGTGTCTTTTTTGCTCGCAACATCCCAGGTATTGTGGATAAGGCAGGCATTAGCAACCTCTTTACACTTCCTAATACCTAATCCACCTTCATCTTTAGGAAGGGTGACAATATCCCACTTAATAAGATGTAGATTTTATTTATTTGGATATTAAAGTATTGCAAACATTAAAAACCTTTCTTTTGTGTTATTTTCGTATTTTTTTTAACATTATGGGAATCTAAGATAATGGTGATGATGATGATGTAAATTATTATTTTTAAGGTGAATAATCATCAACATATGTAAATCAAGTTTTGAAACCAAAGATCACAACTTGTGATAATCTTAATGAACTTAATATGATCAAATTATTCACAGTGAAAGGATATGATGGATCTAATAATTAGGTTTTCACCTAATTATTAATATACAATGGAATTAAGGTTTTTACCCTTATTCCTTATCCAAACCAAGATGACCCTAAACCATAGATGAGGACCTGAGTAGGGTATAATTTGAATAATGTGATGGTGACACTTTAGCATATACCTACATGCAGATTAAATGTTGATTTCTTGGAATCCATCTTTGCTTGCTTGGATGATATTCTTACGATTGAATGATCAACTTGAGTCTACATTGATTTACCTGGTTACGATTATAATTACTCATAATACTGATTTTCAAGGTTAGCTGAAGGTTTCTCAATGATTGTTGAATTAACCTACTAGATGTTTATTTATGTTTTGTTCAATTATAATGCCACTATGAGTATCGCATAAAGTAAGATATCATATTATGTACCCTACGACGACATTTATCAATGGGTGATACACATGAGCATGGATCATATAGTGATCAGGATAGCATAACAAATATTTTAAAGAATATGTGATGAAATTTCCAATTCTTATTTGCAAGTAATTGATTGATTATATGTTCTTATGTATTTGAACAATTTTCAATGCAACCCACGTACACAATATAACAATATACTAATCCGCGTTTTTTATGTCGTTTTAGGTAAATGTTAGAAATTGGTGTAACTCCTTCGATAAATATCATTTTATAGTTTCTAAACAATATTTTGAACTAATGGATGTTAATTGCTATTATTTGTTATTTTGTTAAGTCTGGATCTGCAAAATTTTAGGTAATGGCTATCAACTTATGGTCATTTCTTAATTGGGTGACGTTGAAAAGTGATGACATTATACTACTTCTAGAAGATAAATTTAGTTATCAAGACATGTGTATTGGTTTATAACAAGAATTAGAATGAATGCCTGAATGGGTATCTTTAAGATTGAAATTAATTTAGAGGAAATGGGTTATATCCCTATGCAATGTGAGTTCATGTGTGTTGAACATGACATGTATAAGAATTGAAGTAGGAAAAGAAGTTAAGAATGATTGTTGACTTTTCTTTAGTCTTCAGTTAATGCCATCATCTTATGATTAGTAGTTTACGCGAGATGTGGGTGTAATAGTTAAGCTCTTGTAAGTGTTAGAAGCATGAATAATATCACTAAGAACTTCTTGAATAAGTTCATGAAGATTTACCTCACTTACCTCAATTACATATTCACATTTTATTGCCATGTGTGTCGTGTTGCATTCATATTCAATTACACTAGAGGCATTAGAAGAGGATGGGGAATCCTAAGAGGCTGCATGTGATAAACATTCTTGTGTCTCTTGTTGTGTCTTCCCACCTTGTGCCTATCGTATCTCATCTTATAGATTTGGTTGTGGTGATACTTTTTTGCCGTTGGACATTCATTATTGAAATGTCTCGTTTGACAGCCACATGTATAGACTTTGGTGTCTTGACAACATCAAAAGGCATGCATGCTCTACATGCACATCATAAAATAAGGAATTTTAGATGTATCAATTTCTTATGGCACTTTGTCAGAATTTCATCCATTTGTGACCAACATCATACTATGACCGACAATACCTTCTATACAATACATCATCCCTGAACTCATGGTAGATGACACTCATCTCCGACTCATGAAGAATACAAAACCCAATGCACCATTTTCCTCCTGTCATGTCTTATGGTGACGTAGATCTTGGAACCACTACTATTGCAAAGAAAACTTTTGTCACAAAAGGCGTCATCTGGTCATAGGATGTTTCAAGATTCACCCAAATTTCTATCAAGAATACAAGGAAAGAACAAAGTGTGTTACTACCCCGCTTACAACAAACATTGCTTCCATAGCAATTGGGATTGAAAATGCAATTCTCTCTCCCATAGCGATCACAGGCATGCTTCTCCAAATCTTAAAGATGTGAAGTGGTGGCACATCGACATCTTCAAGCACTGGATGTGTGACTTGATATTCATCTTCCTCTACTCGGGTATAAATTTGGACACATGGATCATAGATTCAGGTACCACACATCATATCACTCCAAATTTTTCTATTTTAAGGAATTGTTATTCTCCACAATAACCACCAATAGAAATAGAAAATGGTTCACTTATTGATTTATCTCAGATTGGATACATCACACCTCTATCCTAAAATCATGAAAATATTACTTTCTCCAAAGTTTTGCATGATCCTAACTTGCATATGAATATAGTATCTATTGCAAAAAAATTGTGATTTTGGTTTTCAAGTAATTTTTGAAAAAGTTGTGTTCAGTGCAGGACCCACGTTCAATCCAAGAGACTGGGATTTCAATCATAGTTGGCATGATCTACATCATGTGTCTAGTCTACACATTCCTAACATCACCCACATAGCCTTCATTGGAGTAATTCTCTCACCAAATTGATGGCACTGTAGATTAGGACATATATCTCCAGGTCATCTTGGTTTAGCATGTAGTTCCACTCAGTTATAAGAGTGCACTAGTTATAAACTTGATAAAGCTACAACTCTTCCTTTTTTCAAACTCAACCAATAAAAGTTGTAATTATTTTTTTCTTGTCCATTTTGATATTTTGGAGCTTGCACCTATCACCTCTACAAGTGGATTCCAATATTATGTAATTTTTATTGGTGATCTCACAAGATATACATTAACTTACGTCATGCATAACAGGTCTAAAATTCCACACATATACCAATATTTTACCAATAGAATTAAGACCCAACACAACAAAGTTAATCGTGTGTTCCATGCAGATGTTTCAAAGGAGTACACATCTAGTACCATGTGTGAGATCTGCAATTCCTAAGGAACCATATTTCAATAATATTGTCCTTAAACTCATGAACAAAATGGTGTTTCAAAGAGGAAGCACAAACACATTCTTGAAACCACTCGTGCCTAGCTCATTAGCTCTAGAGTTCAACAACGCTTCTGGGATGAATTTGTCCTCACATCCACTTATTTCATTGATCTCATGCCCACTCAAATCATGCGGGGAGTCTCACCGCATGAAAAACTCTAGCATCCTACAACACCTATGTGATTTTGGTTGTACTTGTTTTTCCCTTCTTCCCCCACACGAGCAAAAAAACATGAGTACAGTTTGCACATTGTTTCCTTCTAGGATACATTGATGAACACAAAGGGTATCACTATTTTGACTGTATTTTCCACCGTCTACGCATAGCAAGGCATGTTACGTTCCTTAAGGATACATCTTACTATACTTCCACAAACACATATCACTCCTTGCTTTATGAATTCAACATCATTCGTCACGAAGAATCTACTACCACAACAACTTCCAACACAAACCCTGAGACTGAAGCTACCCATATTGAGCTTCCCATTGATATTGAGGTTACCCTTGTTGTACCTTCCGCTGGAATTGAGGCTACTCATGTTGAGTCTCCTCTCATATCAACACCAGTAAGCATTAAGGCTACCATGTTGATACTCATACATCATCTAATGACACAACACATGATTATGATCCTAATGTTGTGCAAAACTTTTCTTCAAGTGACACTAACGTGGGTTCAAGAAGATCTCAACATGGACGCCAGCCAAATCCATGTTATTCTCATTCAACACTCATGTGTTACTCTTCACAATATGGAAGTTTCCTAACTACTCTTCATAAAGATCTTGTTCCATCTTCATATCTAGAAGCTTATAGTTGTATACACTGGAAGAAGGCTATTTAAGAAGAGCTTCAGGCCTTTGAACGCACCCACACTTAGGATGTTGCGTCCTTTTCCCATAAGTACTTCACCTATCAATTACAAGTGGCTTTATAAAATTAAGCACAAGACTGATGGAACAATCATAGATACAAAGCACACATAGTTTCTAGAGGCTTCACTCAGGAGTATGACATAGAGTATGAAGAAACATTTGCCTCAATAGCTCACATGACCACCATCAAAACTCTTATTACTGTTGCAACAGCCCATCATTGGACTGTGTACTAGATGGATGTGCAAAATGCATTTTGACATGGAGAACTCTCAGTAACCGTATACATGGATCCACCAACAGGACTAGTCGTACATGAATCCCATGTTGTTCTTCAATGTCGAGCCATTTATGGACTCAAACAGGAACCTGGGGCCTGATTTGAATGATTCAGACAAGCCATCACTTGCACAGGTTGTACTCAAAGCTCATATGATTATTCAATGTTTGTCTGCCATACACCTGAAGGGTGAGTCATCCTACTCCTGTGTGTGGATGACATGATCATTACATGCGATGATATAGTAGGAATCAATGAATTACAACATTATCATGCTAAATAATTTCAAATGAAGGACCTTGGACAACTTCACTACTTTCTAGGCCTGGAGATTGTTTGTGGATAGAAAGGATTTCTAGTCTCTCAATAAAAGTATACAACAAGTATTATCGAGTGTGCCAAAATATCTGACTTACGTAATGCAGACACACCTCTTGAACTCCATGTAAAATTACGCCCAACTAATGATGAGCCATTACATGATCCCATAAGGTATTGTCATATAGTAGGACAACTACAATACATGTGCATCACTAGGCTCGATATTCAACATGTTATTAGCATTGTGTCATCATTCTTATCTTCTCCCCTAAGTATCCACTATGTTGTTGTACCTTATATCATATGTTACATACGAGGGTTAATAGCATGATATTTACTCATGAGCTCATCTTCCAAACTTATCCTACGTGCATACACTGATGTTGACTGGGCTGCATGCCCAACCACTAGACACTCCACTACTAGTTGTTTTTTTCTTCTTGGTGATTCTTTAGTGTCGTAGATGAGCAAGAAATAAGATGTTGTATCTCTTTCTTCCACTAAGGCGGAGTATAGAGAAATGTGTGACACCACTAAAGAAATAGTCCAAAATTATTGGCTTCTAAGTGATATGGGAGTTATACTTTCTGATGCTACACCTATGTTATGTGACAACAAGAGCGCCATGTGAATTGCTAGTGATCCAATTTTTCATCACGTTCTCAACACATAGAGATAGACTAACACATTATGAGAGCAAAGCATCTAGTTGGCATCGTCACACTCCACTTCATAAACTCTATAGATCACATTATAGACCTCTTCACAAAAATGCTCATTGTATCAAATCACAACAAACCGATTCACAAACTATGTCTTTGATCGACCTTGAGTTTTGAGGTAGTTGACTATCAATTAATCTATAGATTGATTATTAATTAATGTTGACATTGATCATATGTATATTGTTGAGCATTGACTACATTTATAATGTTGATTGTCAGTTTTGTTCACACATTCATTGTAATTATTATTGTAAAGAAGATCTTCTCTCCTATATACAAAGGGACATACTCCTTGTAACAAACACATTGAAACATATTTATATTTTCAAATTTAAATTGATTCACAACAAGGATTGATCTACACCATGTATATGTTTACATAGAAAAGGGTTACAATTGATGAGGTTGAAACAGGGCATTAAGAGATGGCTAAGTTATTAAGTCATTAATACATTTTTCCATGGAGAACAAGAGTTCTACTACACATATTGTGACGTGTATGATCAAAGACAGCAGCTGCCATGACAACCAGGGAAATGATGACAAACGAAGAGGTTGATGTACAAAATTTTGAACAGTTACCCACTAACATTCTTGGCTTTTGCATGGGGTTAGGCTGGATATATTATACATCAAAAGGGTTTGGAGTATATAGATGTTCGACAAATTTTGTTTTTGTTTTTGGAATCTTTTGGGGTAATATGTGCGGATAATAATTCGGTAATACGCCTTAAGGGTGACATGGTTTAATCGTTGTGGAGTACAATTGGCCTGACGAGGGGACAGGACGAATAGAAGTCCGTCGATTTATTTCTCTGAAAAAAAATACCTGTATAGGGATTCCCTAAAATATCCTAGACTTTTCATGTATGAATGGGTTTTACAACTTTAAACGAATTTCGCCTACCCATAGGCCATAGTTTCTCTGGCGGCGGCTGCGTGCATCCGTCCGTCCGTGTGTGTCCGTCCGTGTTCGATCAAGTCGTAATATCCTTCCGACTGCGTGGCTGGCTGCTTGGTGGCAGGTGCGATTGCAGGACATCGCAGCAGCCGTGTCACGGCATAGAAAAAACGATTTCACAGCAACGTGCCGCATAGCAAGTCCTTTTGGGTGGCTGAAGTGCATTTGGTGACTTGTTTTATGTTTGAAATTGTTTATAAGGACTCATCTGGTTCTGTGTTGTTGCAACACTCCCAACCAAATGAAAAACAGGAATTAAAAACGTGAAATGCAACTACAACTTTATTTATTTGGTTGGACATCGTTAGAACTCGTCACTTAGATTTGTTTTTATTTGGTTAGAAATAATTGGAGGATCACGACACAGAGAATGAATAGATACATGTTCAGAAAAGCATTATGCCCCGTAAGCAACCAAAAGAGGGAAACGAACTGCGCCTAAAATGGCCCCAGTTGGCTTTCCAAATTTTTGTACAAAAACTGAAGGGCTGTGAATTCTTTTTCCACCGTTTACTTGCAACTGCACACAATCAAACTCTAGGAGTTAAAAAATTTCTGGAAAATCAACGTGCCGGGTCAACTTTCACTGCAACCAACGTGCCCTAAACCACAATCAGTTTTCTTTATCAGGTTTCATTAAGTATATTAGGGTGATTTACTTTACCTTTGCCTATTAGTAGTATATCTTATTAATGCTATATACTTCTGATTTTCGTTGTTACACCTTACAAGTCGGACTCCATGTAACTAACTACATACTTCGGATTTGTCACATGGTTCATTACCTATGCGACTCGTTCCTTAATTGAATGGTCGAATTCTAATTTATTTGCTGCTGATTTAGCGTTTACAAAATGGAATTTTGCATATTATAGGAATAACCGTTACAAACATATATCTGGTCATTGTCATGTTATATATTACTAAAAAATTATCACGAATAGTTCAAGATGGGACACTGAGATAGTTAGAGCTTTGGTTTGTTATCAAGAAATATCAGGTTCAAAATATGACAACAACATGAATAGAATCATAAATTTTTTATTTAAATTTATCATCAATAAAATGTTTTTTACTTTGTTACATTATGTGAAGGTAGTTATCCCTCTTTTTCTGAAGGTGGTTGGGAACATGGTTTTCTCGGATTTCCGACCAGAGTCTAGGTGAGGCATCTCCTCCTATACATGCAATGTACAATTAGAACTAATTTGGTTGGATGTAATCGGTTGTAGTCGTGCGAGTTTATATTGTAAAAATGTAAAAATAAATTTGCATTTTTGCATCCCACTATACCCTACCAAACAAGCACTTGAGGTGGTTCCGTCAAAAAGCTTCTCTTGATAGAGGGAAAGTTATGAATTCGAGCAGAGTTTCATATCTATGTTAATTGAATCCTTGCTCCCATCCTGTTGTAATGCAGCTGGTTTGTTGTGTATGTAATGTGTTGTTTTTGTCAACTAATGTCATTTGCTTACCATTTAAACCAATGTCCTTAAGTTTTATTTATGTTGTTACATGAGTATAATGATTTAGCATATGTGTTTCTTAGATTTAGGAATGAGATACAAAATGGAGCCATTGGCTGCCTACATTCATAGTCTTGATAGTGGGTATTTATAGGACATACATATGCATAGGGCAGTGGGAGAATAATGACATGTTGTCATTTTCAATGATAGTAAAGGAAGTCCATACATGCAATACGAGAGTCGAGGAGGCTGCTGCTCAATCTTTGTGTATCTTTAATTGCATACTCTTACAGCCCCCCGCAAGTTGAGCCGAAGAGAATCGGAGGCCCAACTTGAGAAGAGTGAGCCGGAGTGAAGCATTTGTTGAAGCGCTTTGAAGCAAGTTGTTCGTTGCTTTATAATAGTCTTTTGTTGTCCCTTGTGGATCTTCGTAGCATTCTTTCCTTGTAGGTGGTGCGTCTGGTGCCAGCAATGAATTGTTTGGGGATGACATTAGGTTTTGGATATTTGGAAAGAACAATTTGATTTGATTTGTTGGAGAGGAAAGGTTATCTTTGGACAGAGTAAGAGAGAGAAAAAGGGGAAATATTTTTGGTTGTTTGGAACGTTTGATATCATAGTTGAGGTTCACACACATATTAGTGTCTTTAGGAGGTTATTTTGTAGATCTCTGGGAAGGAAATCAGGAGGTGAATGTAAGTTTAGGAGAGGGCCAAAGCTTTGGCAGTAGTGGTGTAGTCGAAGTGAAACTCAAACACGGTGTCAAAGTCAGCAGCAGTGGTTGCCGGGAGATGCAACACTTTTTTTTTGATCCAGAATAAATTTTCAGATTTTTGGTATTCTGAAACTAGAGTAGAATCTGAAGAACTAGAGTGTGATTTCTTGCTATTGCGAGTGGGAGAATATACAACAAGAGGGAGAGGGTGGAAGAGAGAGTAGGTGTGCCTTTAGGACCTGCGGCTGGCTAACAGGAGATCACATGGGAGAGGAGTTGCAGAGTCCTTTGTGGAGAAGATATAGTAGATCGTCCATTTACAATGGGAATATCGTAATGTTAGGAGAGGAAAGGGTTACTGGCACTGTGGGACTTTGGTAGAGGTAGATGGGGTAGGCGACATCACTGCGTTGTCTAGCTTGCGACTGTTCTAAGCGCGGGTCTTGCGATGGCGGTGGTGGTTCTTGGTGCGGTGGAGGGAGGGGAAAAGGAGGAAGGAGAGATAAAGGGAAGCAAGGAGCTGACGGTGCCTCTATTCGTCTGAGTAGTGGGGATAAAAAAGAAAGGGAAGTGGAGATGGGAAGAGGCAGACTAGCAGTTGGTCGTAGGGAGCAGAGGAGGTCGGTGATGGTTCTTTGGTAGACGCCGCACATCCCATCTACAGAAACGAGCAGAAGCTTCTGGGAGGCACCGACTTTCATGGCCTCGTGCAGGCAATCGGTCGCGCAGCCTGCCTTGTGTGTGGGGATGGAGGGTCAGGTGGGAGAGGCGAACTTCGGTTACGAGATAGCGGCGATAGCAGTAGCACACGAAGTAGTTGTACTTTTTGAGGCGCTGAACAAGGTGGAGAAGGTGAGGAACAACGGCATGGGAAACCACCGGCAAACTGGCCAGATCTGTGCTCCATGGTATACACAGAGCAGCGAGATGGGTAGATGGAGGAAGGATTCGATCTCTTCAGGGGAAGCTAGGCAGGAAGGTGTTCCTCATTTCCCTGTCCACACGATGAGATACCGGAAGACCAAGAGGTAAGCCCGACCAGACAGGAAAACCAAAGGGCACGAATCTTCATTGGGCGTGCTCCAGGTTGGGTGATTAGCGTGACTAGTGGTGGTTTATGCTTGATACTTGATAGTGGGATATCGAAGCAATTTAGCAGGACTTGGAGATGGGTTGAGGCGGATGAGGTGGATGAAGGGAAGAAGATTGGTAGTCATCTTGCAGTAGCTGCTGGTAGCTGGGGTTTAGAGATTGTGGGTAGGGAAGAGGAGGACGGTGAGTAGGGTAGAAGGTGGGCATTGTGGATCGGGAGCCGGTTAAGGCAATTGATGCTCTGATACCATCTTAGATTTAGGAATGAGATACAAAATGGAGCCATTGGCTGCCTACATTCATAGTCTTGATAGTGGGTATTTATAAGACATACATATGCATAGGCAGTGGGAGAATAATGATTTGTCATTTTCAATGATAGTAAACGCAGTCAATACATGCAATACGGGAGTCGAAGAGGCTGCTGCTCAATCTTTGTGTATCTTTAATTGCATACTCTTATAGTGTTGTATTGAGGTATCCGTATGTTGCATCTAAATTACCACAAGCCAATCCTCAGAAAGCATATGCATTAATTAAACCAATCACAAATCACAAAGTTTCATTATATCGAAAATAAGTTCTTTAAAAATTCTAGTTACATGGAACAAACCACATCTTTCTTGCTACGGCATCCTGTACCTGCAGACTGGGCAGGAGCCGTTCTTACGGAGCCACTTGATAATGCAATCTCCGTGGTAATGGTGCCCGCACGGCATCTCCTTAATAACTTTAAGTTTTTTGCCCGGGAGTTTTTCGGCAACATTCAGCTCTTCCAGACAGACGGGACACTGCTGCTCTTTACCAACCAGCAAGTGGATCTTCGCAGTTTTAAGTGCTCCGATTGAACCTTCTGATGCGGGGAGTGGGTACCGTTTGGCGGAAGTCACCACTACCTGCTCCATGGTAAGATCTGGGAACGGATCAAACCACTCCGTCGGCGTCGTGCCTAGCTCACTTATTTCTTCATCGACTTCCTCTGGCAACCAGTAATCGAGTTGCAACCCTTCAACTGGCAAAAGCTGGATGCCATCCCTATGTTGGATGACCGTAACGACCCTGCCGGTTCCTTGTACCACACCAGCTATTCCGTCAGGAAGCGTGAACGAAAAAAACACGTCGACGTCAATGAGGGATGGCACGGGGTACACCACCGTGGTAGCACTGCCCGTGTCCGTCCATGCATCCACCGCAACCATCAAGCTGGGCATCAGCAATGATGGCAAACGTCGAATAGCCTCGTCCTGGTATGTTTGGAACGGCATCTTCACACTTCAATATCTATTTACTGTGTTTTTTTTATAAAGTCTATTGCTGTGTTTGTTGTACTGATCTCTGGAATCAGGGTTGTATTTCAATTTATATAGCGGTAGTTCGTGAAACTGCAGTGCGCGTTCGGACAGTCCAAATGGAAGAGGATCCTATCCCTTTTATACGTGTACACAGTTGTCAGTTTCCAACTCCAAGTTGGATTGTGTGAAGCGAAACTTCTAGTAGTGCTCCAACTAGGCTATATGCGTTATTACGCGTTTGGTAGTATCACATTGCACATTACCCTCTTCTCTTTGTCGCTCTCTTTCTTTTTAATAACCATTTGATAATGTATATTACAAGGAAAGAGTTTCTTGATAAGGGACAAAGACGTACAACATAAATGGCATAGTGTTTAAGAGCTTACTCCTTATAAGGAGTTCAAATTGATTGTCCCGTTCAGTGTCCCATTGTGTCCCAATTAATCTCCTCCGAAAATCAAACCACGAGTGCATTTTTTATTAGATGCAAGATTAGGATTGTTAACTATATTACTTGGGTAATATTAGTTAGTATTAGATAAGCGCAATGCAGGAGCGTCTAGTACATAAGGGGATGTGAAAGTATAAATTAATTTTTATCTTTTGTGCAGATAGGAAATAGGACTGAGGAATTATCGTACGTCTTCCATCTCGTTTTGCATAACGAGATAACTACTTAATCAATTCTTTAATCAGTTCTACCAGAATAGAAAAGCAACTCCTAGTATACTTTTAACTCATATAATAATAGTCACGTGATTGCATCAAATCGAGAATAGGATGAGGCGTGGGAGTGATAGCAATAAGTCCCTTGGCAGTAAGATAAACTACACATCTCAAACAACTGGGAATGTCTTTCGTTTGTATTTTCCAACCCTGTCGCCCATTACTTTTTTGTAGTTGTTACACCTGTGTGTCTCTTCCTCTTCACGTGATTTGTTGGGCGGTGGTACCTAGAGACCGCTAAGTTGCACCAGTGGTGTCACTGTTTGTTGTCAATGACGATTGAGATGACAACTTTGTACAGTTTCATGATATGATCAATATTGCAAGGACAGTGCACACCTGAAATACAACATAGCATTGATTTCTTTAAGTCACATCTCTCTCAGTCAAAAGAGCCGTCAGAGGTGAGTTTTCTAACTCGGTTTTATATACCTCCTATTCTATATATTCTTATGTTTCTTATATGCATGTTAAACTTGGTATGTAAATACGTAAATTAAATTGTAAGTGATTGCTATTGCATGTAATGATGATCTAAAATCTAAAAATTGTATAAAAATTATTTTGTGTTGTTATTTAACATGGTTGGTCATTGTGTTTATCGTCTTAAGATTGATGCTTCTGGTATGTCTACTTTTTTTTGCATCAACTAAATACGTTGACCGAGTCGGATTCAAATTTGACTAAGGATGATAGGATTTCTTGATTATCTTAAAAAGGATGAACATAAACCTAATGAAACAAATTCAAAGAACGCTAAAAAAATTAATGTCTAGAAGGAGGGTGATCATTTGTGTAGAGGATGTATTCTCTTAGCACTACGAAATAATTTTTATGATGTATACTCTAAAATTTTAATCCAAACCTCTTTTCACGGAAAGAAAAGTTCTATGGGATACATTAAATAAGAAATAGAAAAAAGAAAATCATGGTGTTGAAAAATATTGTGTCTTGAAATTTCTACTACTCATATTTAAGATGTTTTATTCTTTAGCAAGGGGTACTTATGTGATTTCGAGAATTTGTTTATGATTCATATAAAACCTTATGTTTCAAATTATGTTATTAATTTAAATGATTTCAATTTGTTTGAATCTTACTTTGTATAATACATGTGTTGTCGTTTGGTTGATGTGAATGTTGGCTCAATAAAGTATATTGTGAATTTGGATTTAATCTTTAAATATATAATAAATAATAGTACATAAGAAATTTTTGTGCAAGCTAAATTACTTATGGATTTTATACATACTCATATTTACATATTTAATGGGACTGCAACTAGGGATCTCAAATATTATTTTAACTTTCATTAATGATGCTAGTAACTATCGTATGTCTATTTGCTTTAATGTAAAGACAAGATAAATTGAAAATATTTAAGAAAGAAGAAAAAATACAAATGGGTAAGATACGTAAAAGATTGAGGTTGTACAACAGGGAGAGTATACCTCAAACTTGTTCTTGATATTTTTGTCCATTCCATGATAGTTCACTGGTACAAAAATGCCATATCTCGTTGGTTACTTTTGACATATCTCGTCGGTTATAAACCGACGACTAAATGGACGACGCTATAACTCCAGAGTACGTCATCATCTATTTTGGAAAAACAAAACTAACAATATATATATCATCAATTCTATATTACAATCAAACCGACGAAATAACACACAACATGCGACAAAAATGTGGTTTCCCTTGATAATTTCTGGTCATTTATTCCAAAGTGAATCAACGAGGTAATGCTCAATTATGTAGTCGATTTCTTATGAAATAACTGACGATGTAATGTTTAATAGTATTTTGTCGATTTCATCCGTGAATAAATAGTAAAAGGTAAGGGATTTTTCATTGGTTTCTTTCACATAATCAATGAAGTAGGTATTTGTAGTCAGTTTCTTGTTGAATAATCGATGAAAATATGTGTGTTTTTATATAGTAGGTCTACAAACATGTTGTCGAGCTACCAGCCTTTTGGAGCCTGCAATTTATTAGAACAGTAGGATCTACTAGTATTGTAGGTTAACAACAGGCCGGAAAACCTGCACGGAGAAATAAATATATAAGAGAAATATTCTATCCTTTTTCACTTGAATGCATACACATATGCATGAACTCATACATCAACCGATATAGTTCTCATCCAAACACTCAATGTGATATATATGAACAAATATACATTACAAAGTGGACTCGGTAACATCCAATCTGTAACGAACTAGATCTTGAACCCTATCCTAGAACTTTGATCTTTTTATCTTAGGAAAACAAAGTTGAGACCTAAAAGATGTTAAGTAAAATGCTCTTGAGTTAATGCATGCTTTCACATTAGTCTTAGGCCCAATAATAGACAGATAAAATATGAGACATGTGAAAAATAGATATTTCATAATAATTTGTGCAAAATAACCACACATAACTCTTTGGAGAATAATATGAAGTTTTGGAACATAATTATAGGAATAATGGTTCTAATGAGGATATATGGGAATACTAATGTAATAAAGGGCCATAAATGTCAAATGTGACATATCTCATAAAAAGAAATCACAAAAGTGAAAACCAACTTGAAATTTGTAATCCACATCCTAAAAATAGCATTTGTGTCAATTTTCATCTAATTTGGACAAATATAAGTTAGTTTAGGAGAGAGAAAATGTGAAAAAGCCATATAAGTGGAATAATAAAGATAAAATACTCCAAAAGATGGAAATAGGAGTAAATTCTTATTCAACACATCAAACATAACTTGTGGGTGAAGTTTCACCAAATTTGGATAATTCTAATGCCATTAAATGTATGAGGAAAGAGAAACTAAGATTTGATTAAATAATACATCAAAAATTTTCAAAAGGGAAATCAAAATGCATAATCAAAATCTATGTGCCTTAATTGGACGTTGTGCAAAATTTCACATAATTTGGGTAAGGTTTTAACCCTTAATTGAAGAAAGAGAATTGACAATTTAAAGCAATATCACTTTAGTAAATTAAATGGTTTTTGTCACGGTGTCACACTATAGTTTTTTATTTTCAGATTTCTTTTATGCGGCAAGCTTCTCCGCCATTGGATTCTTCATCAGACGGAAGTGAGGTCATCTCCTACCTCGAGTAAGAGCCCGACCAGTTCGTAAATAGTACCTATGATCTCCTCACGAACCTCGTTCCCTCTTCGCTTCATCATTTCACACGATTGTCTGTGCATTTTGTTCGTGAGAGAATTTTCTCTCTCCCAATCCGTACTTTTCCCATCTTTTTCTTTCCTAAATGAAAAACCCTAAATCATGGTTTCCACTCATGATTCCCTTTCGTGCTACACCTCTCCCCAGCTATAAGTACCTTGCCCCAAAGCATCCTGAATGCATCCAAAACGTTTTGCCCCTTCCAATTTTCTCACACACCCCACCATTGAATCCAACCTATTCCATTTTCCCCAAACTATTCTAGAGTCATGGGTAGGGTGTCGGGTGACTCTTTGTGAAACTCCTTCCATGTGCACCTTCCTCAGGTGTACTCCTTGCTTCTCGAGATGTTTTTGGAGGTTTCAAGAACTCCTTATTCTTCCCCGGTTTTGGACCTCTCGAGCTTGCCGTCAGGCCTTGGTGGTAGGTCTCTTGGTAGTCTCTACACGTAGGAGTCATCTCACAAGTTTGGGGAGGGCCGCTGAGACTTTGAGCTCTATCAGCCGCTGGGTTCCAAGGTAAAACCTCATTTTTCACTTTCTTCATCTTCGTCTGCAACTCGAACTTGTTCTATGTCTAATCTTTGTGTCTTTATTAGGTTTTTGCTTCTGTATTTTCATGGAGTGATGGCGATGTCTTTTGGTTTGTTTTTGTGCACTGCTTTTCCCAAATCTACCTATTAGATTCTCAACTTTGGCAACTTCATGAGCCATTGCATGGGGGCTCTCTGGGGGATGAATCCTCGGTAGGTTTTCTCCTCCTTGCCCTCCTGTTCTTTTTTTTTCACTGAGGGGCAATTTTGTAACATCGCCTAGTTTTGTTTCTCTGACTAGCGCTTAAGACTCACTAATTTGGATGAGTGGTCGCTCGAGTTGGACAGCTCAGATTGGGCCAACTCAGACCGCGCAACTCCCTGCCTCTCTCTTCTTTCATGCGACTTTATGCTGACGTCGATTTTTAAAATTGGCCTGTTTTCAAAAATGCACAATAAATTAATTATTGATTAGAGAAATACAAACAAATAGTCAATAAATTCAAAAAAAATGCAAGCCTTCTATTGGTGTTGGTTTTGTCACCTAAATCCAATGTTTAATGATAAGTAATTTTAATGGATTAATCTAAATAATTGATAATTTGTAAAATTCATAATTAAATATCTATAAGTCAGAAAATATAATAAAATATGTTTTGGACTCTGAATGATATAAACTAAAATATGGCATACTTTTCATAACCTAATTCACACATTAAGAAAAAGGGGATTTTTAGGGTCTGTGAAATGAATTTAATTCTAACCCTAATTTCACATACATGATAATAGGTGCTTTGAAGACTTAGATTTGGATCTAGAAGTGACCTTGGACTGTTAAACTATGTATAGAGGTATGATTGCATTCCACATTATTTCTATATTGAGCACTTTCTAATTCATACATGTTATTGTATGTTTGCATCCCTGATTATTCTTTTGATCAATTAACCTACTTTTCTTCTTTCTCTTGGTCCTATGGACATTAGCCTACACATTATCTTGTTCTTTTAGAAAATATGCTTCATGGGAGGTATCTTATATTGTTAGTGATTTTATGATCATATTTGACATTCTCTTGGACTCGTCCTTATACATTTCTCACGGTGGAACATTCTATGATGTTATCTATTCTTTTTCCCACTTTTATGGTGGATGTTGTTTAGGGTCATGTGATCCCACTTATTGTATTTGTTGAATGTTCTGATCTTTCTTATTCTCTTTTATTATTTCTTATTCTTTTGATATGCTTCATGTGGTGACTGCTAGTATAATTTTAGATGCTATTTTATGTGGATGTGAAGATTCCCACATATGAGTGCAGAGGTCATAATTCCTACATATGAAAATATATTTGAGCAGATGTATATGTTGTCCTGCTCAAGTGGATGTATATAGTTCCTACCCACTCCATATTTAGAGCGGATGTATATAATTCCCACTCACCTCATATTTTTGGTAGATGTGTTATTTCCTACCTACATGTTATTATTGTCTAGTATTATCACATGTGAAACACATGTATGCTTCATTATTATACTTTTCTATTATTTGTCTTTCTTATTGAGATTCTTTTCTTTTATGCCCAATTGGGTCGTACTATTCTCTTTCATGGGAAGCCTTTATATTTGTTGTCCTTTATTCCATATATTACTCAATTTTTCTTTTTAGTATGCACATACCATCTTGTGTTGATGTTACCTTTTCTTCTCTTTTTTGTGGGGTATGCTTCCATCCCCAGGTTTAGTGCAAGGAGGGGATAATCAAGGTGATCTTAGACAACAACATTGTAGATGATCTTTGGGAGACTTGAAGAGGTGGTTAGATGATCCTCAGCTGGATCCTTATTTGATTAGATAGTTTTCCTTTTGACTCACCCATGTATGGTAGAGAGTTGTATTATGTTATCAAGCTTTGTAGTAGTTCAAACTTTTAAATTCTGCTTCTGCTTTTGGTTTTATGATACATACATGTTGAATGAATTGGTCATCATCCCTTTGGTGAAATTTTTATGTTGTTTTTGGTTCATGGGATGTTGCCTTTTTATTTCTAGTAGGGAGCAGTTCCCCTCTGGGATCCCACTCCTTACAGCATGGTATCAGAGTCAGTGGTTGGTGGTTATCTAACTATTTCGGTCTTGTCTACCTTAGGATGTTTACCTTTATCTTAGGTTGCTTATACTTAGTATCCTTGCCTTGTGTAGGAAAAAACCCTAATGGTAGGACATAAGTCGAATGTTGACAACTAGCATGGTTACAAAACACCCGAGAACCCTAGGTTTTGGATGCCAAGGATGGATCCACCCTTTACTACTCCAGTGACACAAGGAAATCCTCCAACTGGAAGTGGACCATCAGTAGGATAGGAAACCCCAGCCTCTGTTGCTCCTAATATGGGAATAGTCATCACTCCTAAATAAGATTTGACCATGTTGAGGCATCTTCTCTCCACAGCCATGGCAGGGAAGTTAAACAACCCACATGTGTCTGATAAACCTAAGGAGTACTCAATCATGGAGTTCATGAAGATGCAACCACCCTACTTCAAGGGTGAAGGAGAGCTTGAGATGGTGGATAAAGCTGATGATTGGGTGTTAGCTCTAGAAAGGACTTTTGATGGTATGGCATGTCCTCCACACCAGAAGGTCAGTTTTGCTACTTTTGTACTTGATGAACCAACTAGAGTTTGGTGGAATGGAATTGCAAGGACTTGTGACATCTCAACCATGACATGTGAGTAGTTTTTGGTGCTTTTTTGTGGAAAATGCATATGCACTGCTTCTCTAAAGAAGAAGGAAGATGAGTTCTATAGTTTGAAGCAAGGTTCCCTACCAGTTTCTGGATTTGTACAAAAGTTTCTATTGTTGGAACGTTATGTAGTTGGTTTGAGTGAAGAACGTAGGGATGACCTATTCCTTCAAGGACTCAACTAAAATGTGGGTCATGATCTTATTCCGCAACTACCCTTAGCCTTTCAACAGATGGTGGATAAGGCCTTAGATGTGGAATCATATCCCAGTTTCTAGGCCCACAAGGAGAACAATCATAAAAGGAAGCACCCTAAAGGTGATCACTGATCTGAGGACTCTGTTGCTTGAGGAAAGGATAGATTCACTAGTATGAAATGACATATAACGTCACCTTTGATGGCATCAGTTACACAAAAAATTGACGCCATAAAACAATAACATCGATTATATAAGACAATCATCACCATATGTGAAGTCATGTCTATTAAGAAAAGATAGGGGTACCACTTTTACTTCAATGTCGATTTCATATAACAGAAACCAACATCTAAAATTACCCATGAAATACAATTTTCCAGGGAAACAGTTTTACCTCCAAAGTTTGTAATACGGCGTCGGTTTTTCTCAAATCGATGACACATGTTTTGTGCCATGTCCCCACAGAAAAATATATCCCCTCATTAGTCGTCAGCTATTCCAAAAAACTGATGAATAATCACCATTTGTTAGACAAACTTTTTTTAAGGAGATAGGTCTATAGTGTCAGTTTGTTACTTGAAACTGACGACTAGGTGAATTTGCACCTTGTCCCCACAAAAATATTTCCCCCCAATTTGCTCCTTCGTCGTCAGTTTTCAATGGACAACTGAAAACTATGGACTAACAATAGATCAAATCTTTTTGTTTCGATATGTATATAGACGTCAATTTTTCCATTGGTACGTAACCACCGACTATGTTAGACTATTTTTTTTTGTTTATGAGTTAGTCATTTGTTTATCTCTAGCAACTGAAAACTAAAAACCTAACCAAGGGAAACTTTTTTTGTTTAGATTTGGACTTAGTTATCAGTTTTTCACAAGTAACCGACTCTAGTAGTTAGTCTTTTATTTTTCAAAACAACCGACGACTAAGGATTTAATAGCACCTTCTCGAGACAAACTTTTCCCCATTCTCTATTTTATCATGATTTTGAATAGCCACCTATTCTCTTTTGGCAATTCTGGCAATTCCGCTCTTCCTCCATCTGCCGCCTCTGCTTGCCTGCGGAGCTACTCACCGGTCTTCCTCCAACTGTCACCTCTGCTCTTCCTTCAGTCTTCCTCCAACCACCGCGTGCCTCTGAACTTCCTCAGTCGTCGCCTCTGCTCGCCTGAGGTGCTACTCGTTGGACTTCCTCCAACTTCCACCTCTGCTCTTCCTCCAGTCTTCCTCCAACCATCATGCGCCTCCACTCTTCCTCAGCCGCCACTCTCTCAATGCTCGTTGGAGGAGTTATTGTTGCTGTTTTGGGAGGATGCGAGCTTGGGAGGATGTCGATCCTTGGGCATGAGCTATCTACCTCCTACTTCCCCTACTGCTAGGTAAGAGATTGTCTTGAACCTTGTTGTTTGTGTCATAGCTTAATTGTTCAATTTATGTTCATGGTTGGTTACTTACTACTCTTGCATTGATTAGTATTAATTAGGATTGCTATATCTTAGTTAGTATAATTTTCCTTCTTTTCTTAGTTTGTTAACCTTAATTTCTAGTTTACCTTAGGTTATCTCTCCCTCCTAAGGTCATCAATGATTAATTCCTTGATGATGAGCATGCACGCACATTGGAGATGTTGAAATCAATGTTATCAAATATGGTACCTACTCTAGGGTATGATTAAGATTACCAGATGTTGTTGTTGTAAATTGACTCATACATTGTTTGTAATCTTAGGACCTATTTGAGGGACACTTTTGAAATATCTAGTCAAGAATATAAAATCAAGGTGCCTAATCTAGTTCTCTTAATTAATATTAATGTTTGCTTTCTCTCTTGATTAACTAATACAAATGGAAGAATGAATTGAATTAAATGATGTTACATAAAACCTAGGATATGAATGATGAAACTCAGGATCATAGGTATAGGAATGACAACATACATGCATATTGTTGGCCTAGAAACCCGTCTAAGATTTACTCATTAGGAGTAAATCTTGCATAATCCCCAGATTGGGACTGTTCTTGAACACTTAATATCACTTAGGATGTAAGTGTATAATGTATATTCAGTTTTCATGATGTTTCGTCAGCACTTCCCCATTTGTTCTCTAAGTACATATGTTTGTGGGAATTTTCCCATGTACATTGATGTATTTGGAGAATTGTGGGGAAATGGTGTCGAAATTTTCTTGAAAACCGAATACGCATTATACACTTGCTAGTGTTATTGCAATGAGAATTTCTTTTGGACATGTATAGGTAGATGAGTTATTTGATAAGAGAGTCCATGAAGGAATGAGAAAGTGACAGGCATCTCAGGCTTCCACTCAGGTAGTACTTGTGGCGTGCTACTCTTCCTCTACAATAGAGGTGGTTGGGAGTGATCTTATAGAAGTGGTTGGGAGTAATCATGTAGACCCACCACCTAGCAAGTCTGTTGTAAGTATTTTTATGACATAGTAGCTAGTCTTTTGAAGATGATATGTTTATGTGTATATATAACACACTCTATGTAAATTTTTAGGGGTTGAGGCCATGCCATCTAAAATTGAAAGAATTCATCATTGCAGAGGGCGAGGCTTACCCACGCCTTCCGGGGCACACAATTCATGGCACTCTAGTACCCAATGGTGCGGTTCGTGTGAGCTTGGAGGCAACATCCATTGCCATATGCCCATCCAGATGCTGACACGCTTGGTGAAGTAGAAGGCGGAGTGCTATTATGGCCCGAAGCGGGAGTCATCTATACTGATCATGTATGGTACATTTAAATTACGTTAATTGGTATATGTATATACATGACAATTGATATGAAATTATATATGCAGGACAAAGGGAAGAAACCTACTATATCTCGTCCTCCTCCACCTCCACCTCTTCCTCAAGTACCTAGTTGGCTTCCAAAGGACCTATACGACTCGATAGGTCCTCAATGTAGGGGTATGGCAATATGGAAAGGTGAACATTATGAAACTTCACCTATTATTATTTCTATGGAGGAGGTTGCTATAGGCCAATCATACGATAATAATATATTTCTAGAGGATGTTTTGGAGTTGTTTCGTTATGCTTTGCTGAATTCATCTATGATAGGACTATGGATATGGTGAGATCTTATTTATATATCTATATACCTCATTATATATATGGTGGTCTATTTTTTTATATATTAATGCATATATAACAAATGTTTTGCAGCTACTTACATAGGTCCTGTAAAGATTTTTGAAATGACTCATGTGGGATTTCTAGTTCCATCCTTGATTAGTCTTGTAAATGAAGACCCTACATCAGTTACCTTATATTGCTCTATCACTTTCAAATATTTTGTTGAAAAGAAAAAGAGTGTGATAATAGCTCCATATAATGTTGGGTAAGTTTACTTTGCTCATATTTTTGACTTAAGAAAATTACATTTCATTGTAGATTTTGAGTTATATATTTTTTACTTTTTTATCACTAGAGGTTAGCATAGGAAGTTTTGGTTGTTGTCCCCGAGATGATGAGTGCTTATTATTTAAATTCTAAGGGGACCAAATTAGACCGTTTGGGACACACTTTGAAGAGGCCATTATACACATGAGAAATTTTTATATTTATATCAGTTATCATCTATTATTACATGACTATTTAAAAATGCAATTCAATGTGTTACATTAACATATAGGGCTTTAAAATATTTCAAAAATGCTAGAGGAAACATGGACAAGAAAAAGAAAGTGATAGTTTGGAAGTATGTAGATGTAGTTTTCTGACTCCAATGCATATTTTATTTATATAAACTATGATTATTTTTAGTTATTAACATTTTGTATGTTGAAATTTATAGTGTGTTGAACAAGACATGACATATGCGTACTACGTGATGCGATATATGGACATGATTGTCAAATATACTGTACAAGACATAAAAAACATAGAACATGAAATATATAGTCTTGATTACCATATATATATATATAGTCTCATTAGATAATATGAAAATATCAAACTTATTAATTATATATATACATCATTCTCTTTGTAGGTGTTTAAAACTAGTGACTTCATTACAAGGGAAAAGCTATTAGATGTATATGTGCCCTATATGATACAACAATTAGATGAGAAAAGAGAACAATGAGCAAAAGCCTTTGAAAGAGAGGCATTTTTTTATTATGATTGGGGTATTCATGATAAAGAATGATATTTCTAAACTTTGGTGTCATTATTTTTGTATATATGTGGTGTTTATCTATACATTTGTGAATTACTTTTTTTAAATTGTCTTATTGAAATTTGATCTATATACATGTGTGTGAATGTGAATATGAATGAATGAATGTACTTCTACATGTGTGTGAATGTGAAAATATATGAAATGAATGGAACTACATGTTTCTACATGTCTGTGAATGTGAAAATGTATGAATGAATGAAAATATAGGTTTCTACATGTGTGTGAATGTGAAAATGGATGAATGAATGGAACTGTAGATTTCTACATGTGTGTGAATCATGTGAATAAATTAATTGTGTTTCTACATGTGTGTGAATCACATGATGTATATATATAGTCTTGATCAATTTGTTATTGCAGGTTTATGGCATGTTTGTTAGGCTGAAAGCACATGATGTCATAAACCTACAGTTCTGAATTGAACTGTAGGTTTTGCATTCTACTGACCAGCCGGACAGTAGGCCAGCAAACTGGTATTAAAAAAACAACACTTGGTCATCGGTTGTTTATAATAACCATCAATGAAGGCATACGTTGTCAGTTGTTTATAAGAAATCGATGACTATTTCCTAACCCAGGCGTCAGTTTACTAACTCATAACTGACGACAATTTGTAGCTATACTGTTAGTTTTTACCTCAAATGACAACTATGAACCAAATCATATTTTGTTTGGAAAGGAAATTAGTCGTTAGTTTTTCATAAATAAACTACGACAATGTCCCGAGATAGGCAGCGGTTTTCTTAAAACAACCGACAACTATGGATCCTATGGTGTCAATTCTTTTTGAGTTGCAATCGGGGGCTGGCTCTGTGTCGTCAGTTTTGGAAGCGACGACGTAGGATTCTACCTTTACTTTCACCCACTTGGGTGTCTCTTTGAAACCGACGTTAAAAGACCATTTTAACTGACATTAAAGGTAGTATGTGTACTAGTGATTATTGATATGTCATTACCGCAGTGAACCTGGACACATCCGAACTGAGTGTCCCGAGCTTCATAATTGGCAAGTACCAACTCAACAACAAGCACCTCAAGTACCTCATCAGAATAATGGAAACAATAATGGTAGAAGACTTGTGGATAGAAGATCTAGAAAAGTTTTTTTCTTTAGATGGTGAAGAAGTTCATGAGCACGAACATGAACAAGGCAATCCATAGTTAGGTTTTATAAGTTAATGTTTCCTTTTTGCATGGATGGATGTAAGGAAGTATAATGGAACCCTTTGTACCTAAAGTATAGTTTTGACTCAATAAGATGAATCATCTAAGGGGTGGTGAATAATTGTTTTATTTTATATGGATGTTTTGATTTCAAGGACAAAATCCCTTTAAGGGGTGGTGTCCTGTAATGAACTAGATCTTGAACCCTATCCTAGAACTTTGACCTTTTTGTCTTACGCAAACAAAGTTGAGACCTAAAAGATGTTAAGTAAAATGCTCTTGATTTAATACATGTTTTCACATTAGTCTTAGGCCCAATAATAGACACATAAAATATGTCACATGTGATAAATGGATATTTCATAATTATTCATGCAAAATAACCACACCTAGCTCTTAGGAAAATAATATGAAGTTTTGGAACATAATTATAGGAATAAGTGTTCTAATGAGGATATATGGGTATACTAATGTAATAAAGGGTCATAAATGTCAAATGTGACATATCTCATAAAAAGAAATCACAAAAGTGTAAACCAACTTGAAATTCATAATCTACATCCTCAAAATAGTCTATGTGTCAATTTTCATCTAATTTAGACAACCTTGAATGTATAAGTGAGTTTAGGAGAGAGAAAATATGAAAAAGCCATATAAGTAAAATAATAAAGATAAATAACTCCAATGGAAATAGGGGTAAATTCATATTCAACACATCAATGATAACTTGTGGGTGAAGTTTCACCAAATTTGGATATTTTAATGCCATTAAATGAATGCAGAAAAAGAAACTAAGATTCGATTAAATAATGCATCAAAAGTCCTCAAAAGGGAAATGTAATTGCATAGAATCTACATGCCTTAATTGGTTGTGGTGCAAAATTTCACTTAATTTGGATAAGGTTTTCACCCTTAATTGAAGAAAGAGAAATGAGAATTAAAAGCAATATCACTTTAGTAAATTAAATGATTTTTGTCACAGTGTCACACTATAGTTTTTAGATTTTTGGTTTTCTTTTATGCGGCTAGCTTTTCTACCATTGGATTCTTCATCAGACATCTGTGAGGTTGTCTCCTACCATAGGCAGGAGTCTAACTAGTCTATGAATAGTACTTGTGATCTCCTCACGAACCTCCTTCCCTCTTCGCTCCACCATTTCACACGATTTTTTGTGCATTTTGATCATGAGAGAATTCAGTATCCCTACTTTCCCTATCTTTTTCTTTCCTAAACAAAAAACCCCAAATCTTGGTTTCCACCCTTGATTCCCTTTTACACTACACCTCTCCCCATCTATAAGTACCTTTCCCCAAAGCATCCTTGATGCATCCAAAACATTTTGCCCCTTGCAATTTGCTTGCACACCCCGCCATTGAATCCAACCTACTCCATCTTTCCCAGACTATTCTAGAGTCGTGGGAAAGGCTTTGGGTGACTCTTTGTCGAATTCTATCGATGTGCACCTTCCTCGGGTGTACACCTTGCTTCCTGAGGTGTTTTTGGATGTTGCAAGAACTCCTTCTTCTTCCCCAATTTCAGACCTCTCCTGCTTGCCATCGGGCATCGATGGTAGGTCTCTTGGTAGTCTACATGTAGTAGTCAGCTCGGCGAGTTTGGGGAGGGATGTCGAGACTTCAAGCTATATTAGTGCCAGGTTCTAGGGTAAAAACCCATTTTACCCTTTCTTCCTCTTCGTATGCAACTCAAACCTATTCTAAGTCTATTCTTTGTGGCTTTGTGAGGTTTGTGCTTTTGTATTTTTATGGAGTGATGGAGATGTGTTTTGGTTCATTTTCGTGCACTGCTTTGCCCAAATCTGCCTACTGGATTCTCGACTTGGGCAGCTTCGTGAGCCATGGCCTGGGGGCTCTCTGGGAATGGACCCATGATAGGTTTTCTCCTCTTTTCCCTCATGTTTTCCTTTTTATCTTTTTTTGGTGAGGGGCAATTTCGTAACTTCACCTAGTTTTGTTTCTTTAACTTGTGCTTAAGACTCACGACTTGGATGAGTGGTTGGCCAAGTTGGCCAGCCCTAATTGGGCCAACCTGGACCACACGACTCTCTCCCTCTCTCGTCTTTCACATGACTTTATGTTGGCGGATTTCTATGATTGGCCCATTTTTGAAAATTCACAATAAATTAATTACTAATTAGAAAAATATGAATAAATAGTCAATAAATTTTATAAATATGCAAGCCTTATAATGGTGTTGGTTTTCTCACCTAAATTCAATGTTTAACGATATGTCATTTTAATGGATTAATTTAAATAATTAATAATTTTTAAAATTCATAATTAAATATCTATGTCAGAAAAATATAATAAAATATGTTTTGGACTCAGAATAATATAAACTAAAATATTGCATGATTTTCATAATGTAATTCATACATTAATAAAAAGGTGATTTTTAGGGTTTGTAAAAATCATTGTAATTCTAACCCTAATTTCACATATATAATAATAGGTTCTTTGGAGCAATGTTTTCAGAACTGAATCGGTGGTCAGACCAGTTCTAACTTAGACCAGATTGAGTTGGGTTCAACTGGAGTGGTTGAACCAGTTGGACCGGAAATGATGTCAGCATGACATAAAAAAAATTGAACTGAAAAAACCAAACCGATCACCATGATAAATGGAAATTAGCCGTCGGACCGGTCAAACCGATTGAACCGGACATATTATATATATATATATATATATATATATATATATATATATATATATATATATATATATATATATGCATTTATATATATTATTTGTATATATAGACATATATATGTGTGTCTATATGTATATATATAGAGTACATATTAATTGCCCGCGCGGGTACGTATCAAATGCTACTCATGTCCTGAATAGCAGTGGCATACTTTTGTAAATATTGTGCATGTGTACGCCGCGGCAGTGTCTCTGTCGTTCTCGTCACTATTACGGAAATGTTGTCTTAGTTGTTCCCATCGCCACCGCTGAGGTTGTTTGCAACATCGGCCATTCCCACCGCCATTGTGGCTATCCGCGACTCAGGCCTACTGCTGCGGCTGACCCCACTGTCGACTATACCCCCCTCTGCTAGCTGCTTCTATTCGCCTTGCCAATGGTACCGTTGTTGTTGCCGCTATTGGCGATTCCTGTTGTTGTTGTTTCCTTAACCTCATCCGTGGTTGTGCCCATCATTGTTGGCACGGTTGTATGTGGAAGGTCAGGCCAAGGTTTCTGCAACACAATATGCCTTGGAGAAGAAAGGAATTGAAGTTGTGCGGAGAGAAAAGCTTGATCGTTCTTATTCCATAAGCAACCTTAAATACAGATAAAGGAATAGAAACTGCGATACTAGAGATGTGCTAACAGACTCCACATCTAGAGCTACCTGATCCATACAATTCAGATCTTACAGATGACTAAGTCCAAACACGATGTGTTTGTTATTTACCCATACATTACCAATATCCTAGCTAAATACGTCATGCGCTACTGCGAGAGACCTGGACAACACCTTCCAGCAGGGCAGGTCTCGATTAATTTCCAACATTCTCCCCCTTAAATGAGACTGGGATGTCCAAGGTCCTTAATTCTAAGCAGTTTACTCATTTCAGCAAATCCAATCCTGCCTAGCGCCTTGTGAGGATGTCAGCTTGCTGTTCTTCAGTTCATACGCACTTGACTATAATTAGCCCTTTTTCCACGCTTTCCCGGATGAAATGAAAGCGAGTGTCGATGTGTTTGCTTCGACCGTGAAAGACTGGGTTCTTCATCAAGGAGATTGTAGATTTGTTGTCCATGAGAAGGTGAGCTGGTTTAGCTTCTCGATCAGTAATCTCACTCAGTAGATTTCTTAGCCAAATTGCCTGACACGCAACTGCGGTAGCTGCCATAAACTCAGCTTCATAGGAGGATAGAGCAACACTCTTTTGTTTCTAAGAAGTCTAGGAGATCAGATTTCCATTCAAGTAGAATGCACTGCCACCAGTGCTTCGACGATCATCTACATCTCCAGCCAAGTCACTGTCTGAGTACCCAATTATCTTCTCTTCTTCTTCCCATCGCCGGTAGACCAATCCGTGGTTGATGGTGCCCTTTATATATCTCAGGATGTGCTTGACTTCCTGTTGGTGCAGGATCGTGGGCTTCTCCACATGACGGCTGACCAAACCAACTGAATAGGACAAGTCTGGTCGTGTATGTAGCAGATACCTCATACTCCCGATTAGACTTCTATAGTGTGTTTGTTCCATAGGAGAACCACCTTCATCCCTCCCAAGCTTGGTTTTTGGCTCCATAGGGAATTTAGTCGGATTGCAATTTTCCAAGCCCGCTTGTTCCAACAATCTTCTTGCATATGTTTCTTGCTTCAGTGAGATATACCCATCTCCCTGCTTGACCTCAATGCCGAGGTAGTGAGATAACAGGCCCATATTGCTCATCTCGAATTCGTTCTTCATTTTCCCTTTGAATTGTTCAATTCCTTCTGGGTCTGGACCTGCTATAATAAGATCATCAACATACACCCCTATGACTAGTATGTTGTCTCTAGTGCTCCTTATGTATACGGCAGACTCCTGTGTGCATCTGTTGAACCCCAACGCCTTCAAACTATTGTCCAGTTTGATGTTCCAGGCCATGGGTGCCTGGCGTAGCCCATACAGTGCCTTATGGAGCTTATAGACCTTGTGCTCCATACCTTTTTCAAGGAATCCTTCCGGTTGAGTGACATACACTTCGTCTTTGAGCTCTCCATTCAGAAAGGCTGACTTCACGTCGAGATGATGAACTTTCCATCCACGTTGAGCTGAAAGAGCAAGGAGTAACCTTATCGTTTCCATCCTTGCAACTGGAGCAAATACCTCCTCAAAATCGATTCCCTGCCGTTGCACATATCCCTTCGTGACTAACCTCACTTTGTGTTTGACGATATTACCACTAGAGCCCTTCTTCAGCTTATACACCCACTTCAGCCCAATGGGCTTGTGTCCTGGTGGTAGCTCCGTCAGCTCCCACGTAGCATTCCTTTTGATTGCCTCGATCTCCTGACTCATCGCTTCCCACCACTGGTTTTCTTTTGCAGCTGCAGTGTAGCTCGTTGGCTCCTCCGAGATGGCGAGCAGCAGCTCTCCTTGATGGGTTGTACCTACAACTTCAACATAAATATCCTCAAGATATTGATACCTTGGATGTCCACTTTTAGAGGTAGAGGAGGTAGAGCTTTCTGACGGATCTTGAGTGCTTGGTGGTGAGGCTGACATTGGTGTGCCTTGTACACTTGCCATGGGAGATGGTAGCGTCTCCGGCGATTGCGATGCCACTGGCACAATAGGAGACTGTTCGCCAGTTTCAGCAGGTTGTATTGCAATGTAATCTCCATAATCTTGTTCCTCTACTGCAAAGGTTACCCAATTTGTTAGGTCTTCATGCTCGGACTCATTCCAGTTCCACCCTTTTCCTTCATCAAACACCACATCACGACTTACCTGAATCTTCTTGTTCTGAGGGTTATAGAGGCGATATGCTTTACTTCCTTCTTCCACACCCAAGTACACCATGGGTGTGCTTCGGTCGTCCAGCTTCTTTGTGTTCACTCCAGGTGTCTTCATGTACCCGACACTATCAAACAACAGAGTATAGATGACAGTCATGTAAAAAGGTACGCACTTTAGGTGACATGTTTGTACATGACTTATAATCTGTGTGGCCTACGTAAAATAGATGACATACATTTGTGTATATTTGAAATGGTGACATACTTTAGGTGACATGCATGTATGTCACGTGTAGTCTGTGCAACATAGGTGACAAACATTTTATCATACTTGAAAGGGTGACACACTATAGGTGACATACATTTGAATCACCTACGTTCTAATGGGGGTTTACACATGTATATGAGTCAAGTGTAATATACAAGGAGACATAACATTTAGGTGACATGTATGTGTGTAACCAAAGTTATAGGTGACATAAATTCATGTCACCTAACCTTAGAATTTTTACAAAATTACTATGAGAGGACATTGTCTTGATATGGGCCTTGAATTCTCACAAATACATTACGGGGGACCTGCTGTTAGAGGAAATTCTCGTGTTATGGGCCCCAACCCTCACATATGCATTTTTAGATAATTGTTGTGAGTGGAAATTGTCACTATATGGGCCCCAGTTCCTAAGAAATGCATTGAAAGAGACTTTTTATGAGAATAAATGTGTCATGGCTCCTCCCGAGTGTATTTTTATTGGAATATATCAAAACTTATTTGGTCATCGTGCGTTGGACGATGATGCAATGCAAGGGCACCGAGCCGCTGCACGTGACATGGGCACCGACGACGATTCCGTTTCGCTCCCACCTACCTCTGATTAATTATTGCACCTACCCCAGTGTCGTTGATGGCAGGGGTTCTCTGCTCGTCTTGTTCCCCCACACCATAGTATCTAGATCCGACTTACCATAGTTTCTCCCGAATGCGGACGAAAGGCGACCAGAAAGGTTCGGCGATAACTTCAAGTCTGATTCAACTTATCAACTTTTGTTGGACTTGGCTATACCGGGGTGGCTGCCCTTTTTTCGGCAACCACGCCCATAGCAGCAAGGGATTAGAGCAAGAACATGCTCGGAGCCTCCTTGGTGCCTAGGCGTCCATGTCTCAACATGCCGAGGATCGATATGATAGAGTCCATCATCGATCCCCAGAGGCGGCAGCCCATACACGGTTCCTTACAATTGTGCGTTAAGAAGGCTTGGCACTGGTCAACCTAGTAGGAAGGACTGCACTACTGTCCGCCATACACGAGAGGGTTCCCTCCATGTCTAAGTTCCACTCTCTTTAATGGCAAAATTCAGTTTTCCCACATCGGCAATGACACATTATGACCGTCTTGCTGCGTCACAAGTGAAAAGCCATGAGGTTATTCCTGTGGTCCTTTACCGTGCGGGGCCTACATCCTGCATGGTTGGACCTGTTGCACAAGTTTCATGTCCTTTTAGGAGCCTCTATACATGTCACAGCAAACCGTTAGCAGTTAATAGTTTTGGTAATCATCTTCAGGTTGTTCATTTATCTTCACTGAGTCGTGTTGATGGAATCCGTAAGGCGTTGGATTATGTGGATGTTTGGGAGGGCTTGGTGTTTGCTCTTTGTTCTTCCAAGCATTGGATGTGTGGTGTATGCCTTGGCATCATGCCATGGTCTAAAGCATGTGCTAATCAAGATTCTGATTGCTCTGATGTTACTACCACTCTACCTCGATAGCCTAGTGAGACATCACTCGATGTGATAGTTGGTTGCCTGCTCCCATCAATTCTGGCTTTCCAGATTCTATTCCTTGCACCCTGTTAGCTCGTCAGCGTATTGAGCCACCGCCTCTTCCTGTTGACTGACTATAGCTCGATACAAATTTTCTAGATTTTGTCTTCCGCACGGGTGTCCCTACTGTAAAGAGCATCCCTCTTCTTTGTCGTTTGCCCTTTGCCGACACTCTTCGTGCTTGCTTACTCTAGGTGGCTTCTTTCCCACGCTCTATTGATGCATGGATTTATCTTTTATTACTTCCAGCATATGTTTTGTATCGCTTCTCCCCTAAGTCTGCTCAAGAACAATCTTCTCAAAAATGCATCTTTCTACAACAACTTATGATCCTTAAGGCTTTGGAGACTTGGAATTCAGGACTTGATGGCATTCAACAACTCCTGGCTCAGATTTTGGCTCATTGTTGTCCTACCGGGCGAGAAAATTCTTCTGAAGCTTGTATTTCACGTGCCAAGTCTAAGATCAAAGATAGCCAATTTTCTACTGCCATCCGTGTTCTATCCTATAGTGGTGTTACCCCCATAAAAGCTGCTAATTATTCTTATCTTGAAGCTAAACACCCTCAACCTCCACTGCCATTGGTACAATCTCAGTATGAAATTTCTAGCTCTCCATTTGTTGCTTCTTGCTCTATGATTGAAGAAGCCATTTTATCATTCAAGAAAGGGACCGCTTGTGCACGTGATGGCCTACGATCACAACATCTTATTGATTATATGTGTGGGGTTGCCACTGCAGTGAAAGATGATTTTTTAAGGTAGTTTCAACTGTGGTGAATCTTTGGCTCACTGGTCGTTGTCCAGATTCCCTAGCTCCCTACATTTCCAGTGCTCCATTGACTCCTTTTCTCAAACCAGATAATGGCATTCAGCCTATTGCTATGGGTACTATTTGGCAACGCCTTGTATCCAAAGTTGCAGTAAAGGGTGTAAGTTCTGATGTCATCCCTTATCTTATGGATCATCAGTATGGTGGTGGTATTTCTGGTGGTGTTGAGGCCCTTCTACAAGATTTCACTCGGCTTGTCTATGAACAACAACACCACACTACAGTCACCATGGCTCTTATTGACTTCAACAATGCCTTCAACATGGTTGATAGATATACCATATTCCGAGAGGTTCGTCTTCATTGCCCTTCTATTGTACGATGGGTCAAGTTTTTCTATAGCTCTCCATCTCCTCTCTATATGGATCATGGCGAGCCTCTTTTTTCTTCTGTCAGGGTATAACAAGGTGACCCATTAGGCTCCCTACTTTTTTCCCTGGGACTCCACCCTCTTATTTTACAGGAAAAGGATGCATGTCAACTTGACCTCCTTTCTTTCTACCTTGATGATGGTACCCTCATTGGGGACACAGACGTTGTTTTGAAGCCTCTATCCCTCATTCAGGAGCGAGGCCCGATGTATGGTCTTCATTTCAATACTAAGAAGACAGATTTTTTGGCCATCTGATGACCCTAGATGGGGCTCGAATGTGGGCTTATTTCCAACTGACATCTCTCATCCAAAGCATGGAGTGAAGATTCTAGGTGGCCCAATTTTCTACAGATGCATCCTTTGCAAAGGAACTTCTCCAGAAATGTGTGATGAAGCCCCTTGATATGATGGATTGCATGTCCTTACTCTAGGACCCACAGTGTGAGCTTCTTCTTCTTAGGTCTTGTGTTGGGATGCCCAAATTATTGTTTGATCTTCGTACAACACCTCCTTCTTCTATCACACCTATGTTGGATATTTTTTATCACGGTCTTCATCGTTGTCTAGAGCATATTGTGGTTGGTGACGGCCCATGTTTTGGTGATTTACAATGGTGTTTGGCTACACTTCCTATGCATCTAGGGGGATTGGGGATCAAGTCCTCTCATGATTTCAGTAAATTTGCTTTTGTTGCCTCTCAGATACACACTAAAGATCTCCAAGACCATATGTTGTGTGAGGTAACATGCGTTCCTATAGGGCTCCCCTTTGTCCAAGCACATGCTTGCATATGCAATATCTTTCCATCTTTATGTTGGTCTATGTTGACAAGTACGCATTCTATCACCCTAAAGACCCAGTCTATTTTGGTAGACGCTTACTACAAAATGGTCATCCAGCAAATCATGGTAAGTGACCTATCCTTACAGAAACATGCTATTCTCACTTCTTTACAAGCCGATCATGCACAAAAAATTTTGAGGGTTGTTCCTATTAATGGACTTGGTCTGTCTATGTTACCCGTTGAGTATCGAGCTATCCTTCGGTATCGGCGTATGATTCCCTTGTATCCAGGTGATGAATGTTGTCTAATTTGCAACATCACAGATCTTGATGCCTTTGGTGATCATGCAGTGCACTGCCGCTCGTGGCCTAGTTATAAGTTTCGTCATGATGTTGGCACTCGGTCTGCATTAAAGGTTTTGAAATAAGCTCCTTTGGCCTTTCTTGGCACTCAATATGATGGTGTTCATTTGTTACGACCCACAGACATTCTTTTATTAAACTGGATGAATGGAAAACATGCCTGTGTTGACCTAATAGGAGTTTCTCCCTTGACATGTATCCTTTCAAAAAACTTTAAAGCAGGGCAGGCAGCGTCTGAGGAAGCAATACAAAAAGTTCATAAACATGGAACAACATGTGAGGCCAATCAACATCATTTTCTACCTTTTGCCATTGACACCTTTGGGGTGCCTACCGACAATGCAGTTTCTCTTCTTCGACGCCTTCAACGTCATTTTCTACCTTTTGCCTTTGACACGTTTGGCTTATTGTGAGAGCACACTATCATGATAGTGGTCACATATCCTCCCAAATGCAATTACAATGACATGTTGGGAGAGGACATTCTCATGATATGTGATGTGGCTCCTCTCAAATGCATTTTCAAAGACCTGATGTGAGAGTATGCCATAATGATATGGTCCCTAGTTCCTCCCAAAAACATATTCAGTGACATGTTGTGAGATGACACCATCATGATATGGGCCCTGGCTCCTAAGAAATTTATTTTTAGGGACTTACCGTGAGAGCACACTATCATGATATTGGTCACATATCCTCCCAAATGCAATTACAATGACATGTTGGGAGAGGACATTGTCATGATATTGGAGGTGGATCCTCTCAGATGCATTTTCAAAGACTTGATGTGATAGGATGCTATAATGATATGAGCCCTGGTTCCTCCCAGAAACATATTCAGTGACATGTTGTGAGATGACACCATCATGATATGGGCCCTGGCTCCTCAGAAATTTACTTTTAGGGACTTACCATGAGAGCACACTATCATGATAGTGGTCACATATCCTTCCAAATGCAATTACAATGACATGTTGGGAGAGGACATTGTCATGATATTGGAGGTGGATCCTCTCAGATGCATTTTCAAAGACTTGATGTGATAGGATGCTATAATGATATGGGCCCTGGTTCCTCCCAGAAACATATTCAGTGACATGTTGTGAGACAACACCATCATGATATGGGCCCTGGCTCCTCAGAAATTTACTTTTAGGGACTTACCATGAGAGCACACTATCATGATAGTGGTCACATATCCTTCCAAATGCAATTACAATGACATGTTGGGAGAGGACATTCTCATGATATGTGATGTGGGTCCTCCAAAATGCATTTTTGGGATCTTCCCGTGAGAGGACACCATCATGATATGGGTCATGGCTCCTCAAAAGTTTATTTTTAGGGGCTTGCTGTGAGAGCACACTGACATGATATTGGTCATAGATCCTCCCATATACACCTCCATACACATGCTATGAGAGGACATTCTCATGATATGGGATAGAGGGTCACCCTGGCAAAGTCCACGTGTAGGCTTTGTGCTTTTAGTCTGATCCCCATTTATAGAAAAAGTGTTCTGGACAGATGTGATGCAATCTTTGACTTTACTCCTCCACTTCATCCCAAAACCCATCTTCTCCATCACCACATTAAGGAAACTCCACTCCACCTCGTATGCTTTGGACAAGTCCAACTTCATAGCAAGAGTGCCTTTTTTCTTCCCCTTTTCTCTCTTCATAGAGTGGAACATTTCATAGGCTATGAGAGCTCAATGTTATGATATAGGTCATAGATCCTCCTAAATGAATTGTTAGAGACTTGATATGCGATGACATTTGTCATGATATGGGCCCAAGTACCTCAAAAATGTATTTTTAGAGACTTGTTGTGAGCAGACACTTTCATGACATGGGCAATGACTCCTCTCAAAAGAATTTTAGGGACTTGTTGTGAGAAGAAAACATCATGATATGAGCCCTGACCCCTTACAAATTCAATTTTAGGGACTTGTTGTGAGACATCACTATCATAATATGGGTCTTAGCTCATCCCAAATGCATTTTGAGGGACTTGTTGTTAGATTATACTATCATGATATGGGCGATGACACCTCCCAAATGCATTTTTAGGGACTTGTTGTGAGAGGACATTGTGGTGATATGGGCCCCAAATCTAGCCAAATGCATTTGTAAAGATTTGTTGTGAAATGACATTGTCAAGATATGGGCACTAGATGCTCCTTAATGCATTTTTAAGGAGTTGTTGTAAGATCTCAATGCCATGATATAGGTTGTGGATCCTCCTAAATGAATTGTTAAAGACTTGCTATTAGATGACATTTGTCATGATATGGGCCCAACCACCTCCCAAATACATTTTCAAAGACTTGTTATGAGAGGACACTTTCATGAGATGAGCCATAGTTCTTCCTAAAAGCATTTTTGGGGACATGATGTGAGAGGACAACATCATGATATGGGTTATGACTCCTCACAAATTCATTCTTAGAGACTTGTTGTGAGCAGACATTGTCATGATATGGGTCGTGGGTCCTCCCTAATACATTTCTAGGGACTTTCTATGAGAGGACACTGTCATGATATGTGACATGTCTCCTCCCGAATGCATTTATAGAGACTTTATGTGAGAGGACAATGCCATGATATGGGCCTTGGATCCTCCATAATCCATTTCTATGGACCTTTTATGAGAGGACATTATCATGATATGGGTCGTGGCTCCTCCCAAATGCATTTTTTGGGACTTACTATGAGACAACATTTGTAATTATATGGGCCCCAAATACACTCAAATGAATTTTTGGGGACTTGTTGTCAGAGGACACTATCATGATATGATCCCTGAATCCTCACAAATGAATTTCAAGGGACTTGTAGTGAGAAAAGACTGTCATGATAGGGTCCCTGATTCTATTTATTTGAAGGGACATGTTATGAAAGACACTATCATGATATGGGCCATGTATCGTCCATAATGCATTTGAAGGGACATGTTATGAAGGACACTATCATGATATGGGCTGTGGAACCTCCTAAATGCATATTTAGGGACTTTATGTGAGATAACATTTGTTATGATATGGGCCCTGACACCTCCCAAATGCATTTTCATGGACTTGTTGTGATAGGACGTTGTCATGATATGGGACCTGACACCTCCCAAATGCATTTTTAAACTTACTGTGAGATGACATTATCATCATATGTGCCATGGCACCTCTGAAATGTATTTTCAAGGACTTGGCGTGAGAGGACATTGTCATGATATAGGCCGAAACATGAAAGGACATTGTCATCATATGTGCCATGGCACCTCCCATTTTCACTTGAAACTTGTTGTGAGAGGAAACTATCACAATATATAAACTCATCACCACATAAGTGGCCAACATATACATCCACCTCAAAAGTGGGCAAAAGACATCACATGTCATCTTTTAGAGTTCCATCATGAACAAAGCATAAGATAAGAGTTCAAAAGAATATCCATGATCAAATAATCAATATCAAATAAGGTAGTTCACATGAACCATGATTTTTAAAAGAAAAGACATTGTGTATAGGCTAACGTCCATAGGACAAAGCGAATGAATAAACATAGGTGAATTGCTCAACATAGAAGAATAGGGGATACACCATACCTCAACTTTAGAGTCTAAATAGTCCAAGTCAAGCCTAGGACTCCAAAGAATATCTAGGGAAGGTGTACATGTCCAATAAGTAAGGTTCCCAAGCTTATAGAGGCTGGTTTATCCAATAAATATCATATCTCGAGTAAGAAGCACCTTCTCCACTTTAGAGGTGAAGAACCCTAACAAATAAATATGGAGATGGGGTGTTTAAGGGCTCTAGGTGGGGTTTCACCATGGAAGACTAGGTTTTCAACTTGGAGGAAGGTGGAAGGAAGACTAAAAACATGAAAATAGGGAAGGAAAGGAAGATACTTACTAGTTTTGGTCGAAATAATCAAGGAGGAGCTTTGGAAACCCTAAATAGAGCAAATTTGGAACCCTAGGAGCCTTCTTCACCAAGGTAGGCACCTTCTTTTACCTTGGGACAACACCTTCATGAAAAAATAGAGTAGGAGTTATGATCTAAGCTAGAGGAAAGAAAGAAGAGAAAGAGTTTTCAAATTTGGAGTTGGGAACGGGTAGATATGGCTATATAAAGAAAGAGGTCAAGTATGAGGTGTCTATGAGACTTTCCATGTGTCATGTATAAGGGTGTACATGGAAATGCAAGCCTTTATGGATAAGGAAGAATTCAATCACGAGGTGTTAAGTTACTTTCCATGTTTCCAAAGCTAAGGGTGCCTATAGACATGCAAAACTTTATTGATAAGGAAGAAGTCAAGCATGAGGTGTCCATGGAGCTTTGCATGTGTCCTTAGCCTGGGGATTTCATGGCCATGCAAGAGGATAGAACATAGGGGCTTCTTGAATATCAAATTTCGATTTATGGACACTTATAGGCCATCCCAACTGACCTCCAATCAAAGAAATAACCCCATTGGTTGATAGCTTCTAAAGATAAGCTCATTTATAAAGAGAGTAATCCCTAAAATTCCCTTGGAAAGAAACACCTTCAAACCAAGGTGCAACTAGGAGCCCCATGGTACAAAAACTCAAGAATGGTAAGGGAATATATAAGGATTATAGTGCATGTGATAATTTACAAAGAAAACCTCCCAATTGGGTAAATTACATAAAAGTCCAGAATGTACCTAAAATTGCATAACTTGCACAAATAACATCCAAATTGGACCAAACTTCATCCACAAATTATCTTTGATGTGTTGAATATGAATTTTCCATTATTTCCAGATTTTGACTAGTCCATAATGTCAACTTCCAGGGTAAGGTCTGAGATCTAATATGTTATAGTCTCCTCCTTCATGCATTTGAAAGGACATGTTGTGAAAGGACACTATCGTCATATGGGTCTTATCCCCTCCCAAATACATTTTTAGGGACTTGTTGTGAGATAACATTTGTCATAAAATGAGCCATGATACCTCCCAAATGTATTTTGATGGACTTGTTATGAGAGGACCTTGTCATGATATAGGCTCTGACACCTCCCAAATGCATTTTGATGGACTTGTTATGAAAGGACGTTGTCATGATATGGGCTCTGACATCTCCCAAATGCATTTTCATAGACTTTTTGTAGAGGATGTTGTTGTGATATGGGACCTAACACCTCTCAGATGCATTTTTAAGGATTTGTTGTGAGATGACATTGTGATCATATGCTCCATGGCACCTCTCAAATGTATTTTCAAGGACTTGGCATGAGAGGATATTGTCATGAAAGGACACTATCATGATATCAGTCGTCGAACCTCTCAAATGTATTTTTAGGGACTTGATGTAAGATAACATTTGTCTTGAAATGGGCCCTGACACCTCCCAAATGCATTTTTATGGACTTGTTGTGAGAGGATGTTGTCATGATATGGACCCGAAACCTCCCAAATACATGTTTAAGGACTTACTATGAGATGAAATTATCATCATATGTGCCATGGTACCTCCCAAATGTATTTTCAAGGACTTGGAATGGTTTTGATGGTGATGGTTGGCCTTGTTTCAATCGTGATGATTCATTCTGCTTCTGGACGTGACACTTCATTTTGGTCTGATCGCGACGTTGCATTTGTTGCGGTCACGACGTTGTGCTGTGAGGGTGGGTTGCACCGTTGTATTGTGGGTTGGTCATGAAGCCTATGTATAACGCTGGTCATGACACCTCGCTTTAACATTATTCTATCATGGTCATGATGTGCGTCGTGGAGACAGTTGCGATGTTGCATTATGAGACATCGATCGTGGCACATCCCAAATGTATTTTTAGGGACTTGATGTAAGATAACATTTGTCTTTAAATGGGCCCTGACACCTCCCAAATGCATTTGAAGGGACATGTTGTGAAAGGACACTATCATGATATGGGTCGTGACGCCTCCCAAATACATTTTTAGGGACTTGATGTGAGATAACATTTGTCTTGAAATGAGCCCTGACACCTCCCAAATACATTTTCATGGACTTGTTGTGAGAGGACGTTGTCATGATATGGGACCTGACACCTCCCAAATGCATTTTTAAGGACTTATTGTGAGATAACATTATCATCTTATGTGCCATGGCACCTCCCAAATATATTTTCAAGGACCTGGGATGGTTTAAGTTGTGATGGTTGGCCTTATTTCAATCGTGATGGTATGTTCTGCTTCTGGATGTGACACTTCATTTTGGTTTGATCACGACGCTACATTTGTTGTGGTCGTGATGTTGTGCTCTGATGGTGGGTCGCGACGTTGTGTTGTTGGTTGGTCGCAAAGCCTATGTGTAATGCTGGTCGTGATGCCTTACTTTAACACTATTCTATCATGGCCATGACGTGCGTTGTAGAGACAGTTGTGATGTTGTGTTGTGAGATATGGGTCGTGGCACCTCCCAAATACATTTTTAGGGACTTGATGTCAGATAACATTTGTCTTTAAATGGGACCTGACACCTCCCAAATATATTTTTAAGGACTTACTATGAGATGGAATTATCATCATATGTGCCATCAAATATGGGGTTGACATCCTATGGTTCCCCTAGCTTCAAGATTTGATAGTTGACCTGGTTTTGCATGGACGTTATGTTTTGACCTTGGACACATGGCATGCATGTCTTGACACCTCAACCTACCATTCTCTCTCCCTAAGCTTTGTATACCCCTCTTCCTTCACTTAAACAAGCTCTTCACACACCTCCATCACCCTCTTCATCTCCTTACTGCTTGGGAGGTCCAACCTTCTTGTTTGATGGAGAAGAGAAGCTCTAGGGTTTTTTCTTCTTTTTTTTTGAGCTACCTTTGTTGTTTGGACCTTCATCACCTTCCTTAAGATGAGTTATATAACCTTTCTCGCATTTATTGCTTACTCTTAATTTGTTATGCATGTTTCATACTTGAAAATGTAGTAATCAGTAGAAAGGTTGGATCTTTGACTAAGGTTTGTGCACATGGTAGTTCTTGGGTAGATAATCTTCCTTGATGTAGCCCTTAACATTGTGCACATTTCTTTGTTGGGAGAAGAATATCTAGACCTTGCATTTCCTTGAACCGAGGGTGTTCGTGTAGTGTGAAATGATGATTTTTCTTCAAATGTTTTTGGTCTATTTTCTCTTGACTTATGAACCGATGTCTTGGATTCTTGTGACAACCAATGATTCTGAGACGAGACATAGTGATGAATTACCAAATAACTTGTTTTTGATTATACAGTACAAGCAAAGAGACATTACAATTTAATTCAACTAATGATTCAATAATTTGTTCAAGCTTAATAATACTTAAAAAGCAGTTCACGTACTTAGCACTTATTAAATGCTAATTATATATAAAGACACATAACATATCAAAGTCAAATATGTTAGATTATATATTTAGATTATATATTCATATGTTATGCACAAGTGTGTCTTTATTAATAAATATAATAAGTAAAAAACACATAATGTCGTACAAAAAATAAAGTATACCCATGCTTTAAGAAATCATGTGGGTCTCTACGGATTTAAATGTAAAGTTTAGATTGTATGTACTTGAGATACAGTATAAGGGAATTCTTTCTCTTTCTCAATCCTAGGTCATGAGGATCTAAATGCAATAAAATCAAAATATTAACAACAAACCACAATTGTACAAGCATTTACCGGCCACTCCCACTCCCCCACCCCAATCACGCGCAACTAATACGGCGTCTTTCCCCCTTCTGAGGTCAATCTTGGCATCGGTAATGGAGATCCCTTCCCCCTCCCTCGACAGACTCCTCTCTGACTGTCTGCACTTCCTTGTCCACTATGGCTCCTTGCTTTCACCCATCCCTCCTCTCTCTCTCTGTCTGTCTTGCTCTGTGTTGCCCCTTCATCACGCCGTTTCTCCGCCATCTAGACTCTGCGTCGTCGCCCACCGCCCCCGTCAGCATCTCCCTGTCAAGCGCTCTCCCAGGTCAAGCACAACCGTTCTGACCAGATTCTTGCACTGCTTGTGCACCGCTGATGTGTCTCTCTCCCTGTTTTCTGACGTGCATCATGTCAAGGCCTTTCTGCTCCCTATTTCATGCGCCCTGAATCTTCACCAGTGTCAGATTTTTTCTTTGTTTGGCTTCAGCTGCTACTCGGGTGATGGAATCGTCACATGCAGGTATTCATGCCATATACCAAACTCCAGTGAGCAGCAACGTTATTTTCCTTTGATTTTTTCAATCTTATGCTAAGTCATGGCTTAGTTCTCTTAGAAACCAACGTTTGTGGTGATCACTGGAGTGACTGGCGCACACAAGTGAAACATACAATGAAATTACATAGTCTACACCCTCCACATAATCGAGGTAAGTGGCTGGTGGTTTTCCTATTAGTTTTGTTTTTTATATTTGTATTGTGAAGAAATGCATCACCTCTTTCATGTGGTGGTGGTTTTTGGCTCCGATACTTGACTTGGTGCTATCTGATAGCCTGTAACCTGTTTAAGATGAGGCCTCCCTCTTTTATCTTCATTGGCTGCCCTGAAGGAGTAATTGGGTTGGAACTATTGAAGAAATCGATATAGACGTACACTGGTGGTATGTCGTGGAAACTATTGGTAGCTGAAATCAAGGTAAATTGTAAGATCTGATGTATACGTCAGATTGCAAGGTCTTCATTATATTTTTGCTGGCTAGATTGAAAGGTGGACTTTGGTGCTCAATATTACCTTAAAAGGACAAAATAATTGTTTTTACTAAGGAAGAGAGATTGAGATCTGGTGGTATTGTCATAAAAGGACTTTGGTGCTCAATAGTATGATCATTTTGGCATTATTTTCTAGCAGAACTGTAATAGTTAATCTTCTTCAAAATTGCAAAATGCAGTGACATAATTGATGTTAACTGTAGAGAGTTATAATTACAACCCATGTAATGAGTCCTACAAAAGAAATTTCAATTACTATATTCATATTTGGTCAAAAGTAAATATATATCATATATTATGGAATTACATTTGGAATCACAACGCCTAATCTAGCATAGAGTTTATGGGGGTATCATATACCAAATATCATAACTAGTCTCTTAATCAATGCCCTCTTCCCTTTTATAGTATGCTTTCTGGTATAAGAAAGGGTGGATCTAAGGGACGTCGACCATGATGGAAATTAAAGGAAGTCTGAAATGTTCTCTGGTCTCATGGTGAGGTTAGTGTTCTTAAATATCCTCTTGTTGGTTGAATTTATTGATGAAATTTTTTGTTGATTCTTGAAATGATATTTTTATTTATTTTTTAATATTCATCATGATAGTTTTTCCGCATTCATTATTGGGCACTATCATGTGTATAATCAAACTATATAGTTATATATTCAATATGAATGCAATTTGACCTTTTCAACATCTTATTTTTGTAGAAGAATGATAAATCATAATGGGGGGACACTGGAGATTATGCCATATAGTAAGTGTCACTTGCTCCACATTATTATGTTTTCTAGACCACACGAATTATCTTGTGAATTATCATCAATATATTAAATTGATTATGATATGGTAGCATGAAATATGACAATGGATCTAGGAATTCCCTAGTGTAAATCTATATAATAGATTGTTTCCCATTTTCTCTATAATATTTATAGAAATAAGATTTAATGTCCTAGGACACCACGATTAGAATACAAAATTTTTATTCATTCATGTATCTTGTTAATAAACTAAATGGTATTTTCAATTAGTGAATGTGTTTCTTTTACACAAGCAGATGCAATCAAAAGTTGCTTGACATGCAAAAAAGTGACCAACTCCTAAACCTAGATCTTTTGCAAATTACTAAAATATGAGTCTACAATAGATGATCTTTAATAAATTGTTTTTAATACTAAAGAGGAAATCCAATTGATGAAATGTTTTAGAAATGATTTTAGAAAATTGTAAGAATTATTTTCTTTATGTTGAATATCTTAATATGAGTCCAAATTGATGATCATTGACCCTCCATCTCCTTGCTTCACTGATCTCTCCTTCCCTTTTCTTTCCTTCCTCTCTTGGTTCACTTCCTATTAGGGGGTGATCTAGAAATTAGATCCCTATCCCTTAGGGTTTTTTTGTGTGGGAGAAAGACCACAAACTTCAACCTCAATCTAACTTCTCTATCACGGGACCCTTAGTCTAGTGACCCATGCTTCCACCTTGCCTTTGCTATTCAGAGATGATTGCGTCGTCTATTGCTTTAGTTTAGCTTGGGGGTGTCTCACTTATCCCCATATCCCTAGATACTCCTAATGGAGGCGGAGGTCGAGCCTACTACTGGAGGATTTTGGTCCAAGAAAGGAAGGCTCATGCTACATCGGATCTTGAACCAGAGGCATCTATTACATGTTGCCAGCCTATCGACCAAGAAGAGGACGCTAATCAACCACATGATCCAGAGCATCTTGATGTTGAATTTGGCTACCATCCTCATATTTCATTGCATCTCCTTATGAACCTACTCCTAGAGGTATAGGAAATTGAATCCACCTCAGGGGCTTCATAAAACTTTCACACCAATGCCTCAAGACGTAGCATCTGAGTGTTGGGAGGGCAAAAATTTTTTTGTCTAGTGACAAGCATGCTCCACAAGCTTTACATGTTATATTTTGGAGCACCTTAGGTCAACACTTTTGTAGACTTGACCTAGATGGATCTTTGGCCTTCTTGTGAGTTTGTTTTACAAGTCTCAACCCCCGAGTGACCACAACCTTTTACCCATAATAGTCATTTCATGCGAGGGAAATGAAAACTGATCATGGGACGTATCACATCTACGGTTGGCAGTTACTTATAGGTGGTTGACCAATGACCCCTTAGAAGAGTCATGCTACATCTCGATGAGCCTATGTCTAGAGGCTCAAGGATTTGAATGTCTATTAGATTGACACATGGTGATATTTCTCTCAAACAAAGATGTTGTCACCAACTTGCTCCATGGTTGGCCAACAGGGATGCATGGAGAGGAGATCTTCCTCAAGCGGACTCTCTTATCTTTGATGTGGCTATGGGTGGATGATGTACTCATTGTGTGAGGGATGAACGATCAATCAAGAAGATGATTGTCCCTTTAGCGATATGAGGTAATTTCCTCTCTAGTCAATTGTGGATTGAATGTATAACTGGCTTTGATTCAGCCATTTAAAAAAGACATGTCTTCTCATGTGAGAGTCAACTTCTAGAAGTGACTGTTTATGATACCTCTCCTTATTAAGGATGGGTTTGTCATAGGAGCAGAGGATTTATCTCTCATCAACTTGGGGAACTCTTTGTAAGTTTCTCTTAAGGATTTTAAAGCATCCCTAGCCTCACCTCCAGTACAGATTCTTTCCCTAAGTAGTGTAGATACTTCCCTACTCAACAACATACTTGAATCCCCTCTAGATCATTGGACATTGGACGAAGAGGCATGTATCTCATCCTATCAAATGGATGCCTTGAAGATTTATTTAGGGAGTAGTTATAGAAAGACCATCCTCGTGGTATGTAAGCGCTAGTTTGTAGAGGGAGACCTTGCTTTCTTCCTGATAGGAGGTTGGGTGGATGTGGAATCATAGAGGATACCAATCTAGGGATGAAGGAAGATTAGAGGACGATGAATGGTACATCAGGTATGAAGAGAGTGGCTATTATATGAAGGATGCCTATGACAAAGTGATGGATGGAAGAAGAGGTTATAAATCAAAAGAGGATCAACTATTTACCGTTGGTTGACCCTTTTTCCTACCATCTTTGCTCTAATGCTTCTTGATGTTTGTTTTAGTTTCCCCTTCGATTTATTGGAGTGGTTGGTGCCGTAGGAGGCTTGGGTGGCTATTTTGAGTGCCTGTCTTAGAGGTTGGAAAACTATATGTTCTAGTTGGTGTGGTTATATTATATTATGTTTATGGAGGGTAGAGGTTCCTGGTGGGGCGTTGACTAGTCCACTTGGTGAGAATGGATGGGTGTATTGAGTTTTGAGATTCTTTTTGGATGTTTTCTATTGTGGGTAGGAGATGATCTACACTCTTTATAGTGGTGTTGCGTGGATGGAGGTTGTTTTCGGATGCAGGGGTGAGGGGATGTTAGACCTGTGTGGCTTAGTGGGCCGACTTAGGTGGCTTCGGTTTGTTTGTGGAGCGCACAACATTTGCAGAAGCCGTTGGCTTGGGCTGGTTTATTGTGATAGGTTCTTTCTTTTTTCTTTTGATTGTGTTGGAGCGTATCGGGACGAGTGATAGATACTTTGTTTAGTTTTTTAGTATTTGATCATTTTTAGATGGAGATGGATTTTTGAGGATGGGATTCCTAATTGGGATGGTTCTGATGTGTATATCATCTAATATGGACTCTTAAGAGTGCATGATGAATATGATTGAACCTAATTTTGTTTAAAAAAATTCCAAATGTAGAAAACATTGATGATGATTGCAGACAGAATTGGAGGTAGGAGTAGTGGATGGTACTAAATGGCTATCATTATGTGTGATTCTCTGTGTTGTGGGACACCACTAACTTAAAATTTAATAAAGGAAGTAGATGGGCAAAAAGAATACTCAATGCTCAATTAATAAAAACCATGAATTAGAATATATATTAATAATATTTTGATTCAACGATGAGATGTTTAGATGGAATGAAAGGAGGTTGTGATGTAAGACTAAGGTCTAAATTTACTATTGGTTCAAGTGGACCAAATTGCTTTATTGACTTTTAAAAGATTTGAAATTTAGATAGCAATATGGTGGACCATGACTTTATGGTTCATGGATTTGACTTAAATCTCAAGTCAAGATTTAGGTATGACCTGTGATTCTAGAAGATCTCCTTATTGTCTTTCAATAATGATAAACTCATAATGTACTTTGGAATTCCGATTGTAATAGAATATTGTGGCATAACTGGATTATCAATTTGGATTCCTTCATCTCATCTTTCTTCATAATGGTTTTATCATAATTATATAGATTTGATATATGGAATCTCTTCTATTGGAGGACTGTCAATTTTTACTAAAGGTACTAGGGCTCTGCATGCTTTGTTGTCCTAGAAAAAACTCCCTTGTTTTTTCTGTTTAGCATTTTTTCTTCATGAAATAGTGAGTAATCAGAGCTCTAACATTAATTGATGTATGTTATCTCATATAATATGATGATAGTATCTAGATGCTTCTTAGTCCAAAATTAAAATTTGGATTGCGTGTATTTGTCTATCTGCAACAAGCTATTTTAAGGAGGTTTTTAACATCTATACTATGTTATATTTGATGTTACAAATAATTTCACTGCAATTGAATGTCTTTATATTTGAATATTTTTTTCATGGTGGTAGTTGTCTTCACTTGTTTAGTTCTGTGACCACAAGTAAGAATGTTCAAAATTTTTGAAACTGATTTTTTTTGCTGGCAGGCTGAATTCACCGAAGTTCTTTTCTTCACTAGTAAAAATGATGCAGCGATCTCTATTTTGCATATGCTTTGAAAAATACAATCACATGTTAGTAATGGCTACAGAGGGCAAGATTTGTGTGGAAAGAATGTGGACTTTGAGTGACAACGGTGGCAGGATGTGGATTGAGTAATCTAATGGGTCAATTAAACATTATATCTTTTGTATTCTTTCAACTTCAATATGATTTAGGCACCATGTGTGTGCTGAAAAATTGTAATCTATACACTGCATGAAATATTATTATGTAATGAGAAAGTAACTTCGTGATTTGAGTTTGTATACTTCTATAAGGGGCAAGGCAATGTGTCCTCCCTATGTAAATCATGTTTATATCAATACAAGTATCGATTCTGAATTTCAAAAGTGTTCAAAGTTTTATGCAAGCATATGATTTTTCCTGATCCATGGGCGATTGGGTTTAAATGTTATTGCATTAAACAATTATGCGTCAACATTCATCACAATTCCATGAGAAAGGTGATTGGTATGTATATTATGTTTCTCTTTGAGCATGATTAGGTGACGTCATTTACTGTTACACTTTTTGGAAAAGGTGACGGGTACATGTAGTATCTTAGTTTGAGTGACATTTCATGATGTCACCTATTATGACTTCTCAACAGTCAAAAATCAAGCATAGATGACGTGCATCACTTGAGCCTACATACTGCATAGATTACGCGTGAAAGATGATGAGCATTTGATGGGCCACTGTTAACTACATAATCTTTCAAATTAAAGGTGACGTGCTTGGCTGTTACTGGTGGACTTCTTTTTAGTAGTGCGATGCACCCAAATATCCTCAGGTGATCTAAGCAAGGTTTCCTCCCAGTCCAGACTTCATATGGAGTATCTTCTGAGACTGCTCTTGTGGTCATCCGATTTAGGATGTAGACAGTGTGCCTTACTGCCTCCCCCACATGATTGCAGGCATATGCATGTTCTTCAACAAGCTCCTCGCAGTGCCTAACACGGTTCGATTCTGACGCTCGACAACACCATTTTGTTGTGGTGTATAGGGTGCTGTGAGTTGTCTTCTAATTCCTTCGGATTCACACATAGCAGTGAATTTCCTTGATAAGAACTCTCCCCCACGATCAGTTTTGAGAGTTTTGATCTTCATTTCTACTTCTTTCTCAACTAGAGTCTTGAACTTTAGGAATCCTTCGAAGGCTTCATCCTTTGACTTGAGCATGTGAACCCACATTAGCCGACTATGATCATCTACAACAAGCAGGAAGTACCTATTTCTAGTAGATGTTTGTGGCGTAATGGGTCCACATAAGTCTGCATGTACAAGCTCGAGTCGCTGGCTGGCTCTATAGCTTGCTTCAGCTGGGAAAGGAAGTTTGGATTGCTTTGCAGCTAGACACGTTTCACAAATGCTATCAGGACGATCAATCCTTGGAAGTCCTTATACCATTTCTCGATCAGACATCATCTTCAGTGATTGAAAATTGACATGCCCAAGTCGAGCGTGCCACAACCAACCTGGATCCTCCAACTTCATCGCCAAGAACGCATGTTCAGCTGGCTGCACGTGAACCTTGTAGAGTCGATTTGCAGAACGCTCCACTTTCATCAACAATTCTCCATGTTTGTCGTACATCCATAAGGTTGCTCCTTGCAGGACGATCTTATGGCCTTTCTCAGTCAGCTGCCCAAGGCTGACGATGTTGCTGTCAAGACTCGGTATATAATACACTTCTGGGAGCAACCTTTGTTCTCCATTTTTTAACTTGAATATTGTTGACCCCTTTCCTCTAATTTGTATAGTTGATCCATCACCGAACTTCACTTGACCAAGAATGGTTTCATCTAGTTTTCTGAATTGGGAACGTTGTCCGGTCATGTGGTTGCTTGCCCCGTTGTTGAGATACCACATGTTGGAGTGTGCATCATCTTGCGTCTTTGTGTACAGGTTTGGCACTACCCTTTCTTCATTCAGCATCACCCTTCTAGGTACTTGTTGTACACGCATGGATAGAAGTAATGCTAGCTCTTCATCTTGGGATCGAGTGAGGTTTGCCTCCTCCTCACGTTGTTTGCCCCTGCATTCTGATGTGTAGTGCCCAAGGTTGTCGCAGTGAAAGCATTTCACTTTGCTTTTATCTCGTACACCTTCCCGACTACCTTCTGCTCCTTGATGATTATTGTGACTTCCATCACTGCGACCTCCCCTGCCGCGACCCTGGCCTCGGCCACGGCCGCGAGAGTATCCACAACCACGCCCACGCTGGCTATGAGAGGAAGATAAATCCTCCCCTCGTGACTGCTTCACATCTGTCTTCGACTCTTTTCTCACAAATAGAGCTTGCTCATGTCTCCCATCGTAGTCGCGGTAGCGCTCCTCATGCGCCTTCAGAGCTCCGATCACCTCATCCATTTGCATGGTTTTGAGATTGTCGAACTGCTTTAATGTTGCGGCTATCTGCAAAAACTTCGGTGGTACACATCTGAGCATCTTTTTCACAACATGGCTCTCTTCCATCTTTTCCCCTAATGCCCTGATCTGGTTTACAGTGGCGCTGAGCTTTGCTGCAAATTCATCCACCGATTGTGTTTCTCCCATGCGGAGATTTTCAAACTCCCAGCGGAATGTCTGGAGTTTCACTTCTTTAACACACTCCATGCCTACATGCATGACTCTGAGCATTTCCCAAGCTTCCCGGGCGCTTTCCTTGCCGGCGAGCTGAAGCATTGTCTCATCCGGAACCACCTGATAGATGTGACCGCCAAGGCCATCTGATCTTTCTTCTTGTGCACCATTTCTTTTTCATTTGAGGCTTCGATAGCTTCCCATACGCCCTGCGCACGCATGTTCGCCTTCATTTTCATCACCCAAATAGGGTAATTAGACTTGGACAAACATCGTATATCTGAGGGTCACCGAGCCCTCCCTCGACGTCATAGCATCTGAGAGCTCCCCGCTCTGTGTCTTGCTGGGTGGCGACATTTGCTTTGGCATCTTTGCAGGCTCTGATACCATGTGTGGAAGGTCAGGCCAAGGTTTCTGCAACACAATATGCCTTGGAGAAGAAAGGAATTGAAGTTGTGTGGAGAGAAAAGCTTGATCGTTCTTATTTCATAAGCAACCTTAAATACAGATAAAGGAATAGAAACTGCGATACTAGAGATGCGCTAACAGACTCCACATCTAGAGCTACCTGATCCATACAATTGGGATCTTTCAGATGACTAAGTCCAAACACGATGTGTTTTTTATTTACCCATACATTACCAATATCCTAGCTAAACACGTCATGCAGTACTGCGAGAGACCTGGACAACACCTTCCAGCAGGGCAGGTCTCGGTTAATTTCCAACATTGTAGCCACTACCGATGCCACCACCATCACCACTTTAAAGTTTAAACTCTGCCACCTCCATGAAGACCACATTCTCCTCCATCCAGACCGGTGAGGTACTCTACCTAGCCTCCGACCATGTAAGTTGCAGTCTGCCAAAGTGCCGAGAGGGTTTCCTTGGCGACAACCTTGAGAGTCACCATCGCACCTTCCGCTGAACGCCATCCTGGGTGAGTCCGACGACTGTGGTGGTGGTCTTAGAAGGTGACATCCACAGCTACGGTGGTCGCCTTGGTAGGTGACTCCAACAGGGTGTCACAAACATTGTTGAGAGAGATGTCGTCAGACATGATTGGACAGGCTTCTCAGTCGTGGTAATAGCGGAAGCTATCCTCAACGGAAAAGCCACCATCAGCTATTGTGACGTCGGCGTCTCAACAACCGGACTTGGCCAAAGCTGTCGTCAATGTGAGTGAAGTTGCCACCAAGCACCATGGAAGCAGCGTCTCCACAAGCGGGATCCTCAGAAGTTGTCATGCTAAAGTCACTGCATGTAGTCATGGCACCACCGCACTTGTTTCTCGTCGAACAAGTCTGAGGTGAACCTGAAAGGGTCGTTGCCCGTTGCATGGACTTATAATATCTCGTGTGCAATAGCCAAACCTTGTCAGGGTCGAAGACGTCATTTCATGGCCAGCGGATTTGCTGTACCGAGTTTGGATAGGAGCAGGCTGTTCCTTACCACAGATGGTGCCCTGTGTAAGTAGTATTTAATCCAAACCGGTAGTACTCATCTGCATTTGCACATGGACGGATGTGATAGTAGGAGTAGCGTCCTCCTATCAAAAGCGGGAGCAGCTAATCCTCCATTTCATGAGCATGCATAACCGAAATAACCAGGTGCATGTATAGCTCATAGATAGAAAAATGGACGAACGGATACCCACGGGCACTCACATACCAAATATCCATTCAACCAAACCAAATGGACCAGATTCCCATTTGAGTATTTAATTTATAGAGCGAGTTGGGTTGGGAACTATGGATGTGGTTTCTCACTATTGACATCCCTACATAAGAGGACGCCCGGGGCAGATCTGTCGTGTTACCTTGTGTAGCGGTTGTTGCTTGATCGGGTGGGTTAAGATTGCTGGAGGGAGGACGGTGACTATGTAACTATGTGGTAATAGTTGAAAAAAACCATGTGGTACATAAAGTTTCTATATGATACTAAATGTAACTATGTGGTACCGAAAGTAACTATTTGACACTAAAAGTAAATGTAATGCATAAGAAAGTAATTATTTGACACGGGAAGTAATACCAGGACATAAAAAATAACTCTATGGTACAAATAGTAACTATTCAGCACCCAAAGTAACACTAAAATATAAAAAGTAACAAAAAAGCAACAAAAAGTAGCACAAGTGATTTGGTGTAGTAACTATATTGTATAAAAGGTAACTACCTAACATTGAAAGTGACATCAAGACACATAAAGTAACTATATGATACAAAAAGCAACTATCTGACACTAAAAGTAGCATCATGACAAAAAATAACTATGTGATACCGAAAGTAGCAGTAGGACACAAAATGTAACTATATGGCATGGAAAGTAAATACATGATACAAAAAGTAGCTACCTGACATTGAAAGTAACATCAGGACACAAAAAGTAAATATATTGTAAAAAAGTAACTATTCGACACTAAAAGTAACATCGAGAAATAAAAAGTAACCATTTGACACTGAAAGTAACACCAGGACACAAAAAGTAACTATATGGTAGACGATGATATGCAGCCCAACTATGGTATTATATATTTTTATTTCTTTAATAGATAACGTTCTAAGCTTTGTCTGGGGTATTCTTGCATGAATAGCTGTTGTGGGTTTGTATGAAGATATATACTTTCAGTTAGCCTATCAAAATAAACTAACTCAAGAGGAAGAGTGATGATCTCGTAACCCATAAAGTAATTATAAGAACACTAAGGGTAACTGTAAGAACACTAAGAGTAATTGTAAGTACACTAAGAGTAACTGTAAGAACACTAAGAGTAACTGTGACAACAGAGAAAAGTAACCATGTGATTCAAAAAAGTAACTCTTATACTTTATAAAAGTAACTCTAACAGAGGAAAGTAAGGCATGTATCACAAAAACAATGTGTATGGAACACAGAGTAACATGGACATCTTGTAAGTAACTCTATGAACACGAAAGCAAGAGTTCTATTCCAAAAAAAAAGTATCTATATCAGAACTCACTAACAAATAAAAGAGATGAACTCATCATCGATAAAGTAATTATAAGAACACCTAGAGTAACTGTAAGATCACTACGAGTAACTGTGACAACATAAAAGTAACTATGCGTGCATTCAAAAAGTAACTGTTACAAAAAGTAACTATATGGTAGACGATGAAATGGGGCCCAACTATGGTATTACATATTTTTATTTCTTTAATTTTGAGTTATAGGACAACAATATAGATTATGATCATGGATTGCGATCATAAGACCTCTAGCCAACAAAACTAATTTCAATATCACGAGAGGTGGTGTCAGCACATGGATCCATCCACCATGTCCATCCAGGACTGTCCTCTCGTGAGCTATAACTGAGATGCAATCGATCGATGGAGTGGGGGATGAGATGGAGCCAAGTCAACACACACATGATGAATATGGATTGAATCAAGATGAGCTAGCTAGGAGGCAACCCTTGGATCTCTGGTCTTGAACAACATGATCATTATCTTGTCGATGGAGAAGTACATGAACCTTCCCACCGCGTGCGTCCACTACTAGAAAATTTGGTATAGCTCAAGGCTAAATAGTCAGGGATAAAACCCCTGATCATATTTTGTTTCTCCTTAAGGCATATCAGTGATAAAAAAGTTACAGAACCCTGACCAAACTGTTTCCCATATATATAATAGGCTCCCAAAAACCCTAGCCACTTTCTTATTCCCCGAGGGCTCATATTCTGCCGCCCGACTTCTATTCTAGCCACCCCACTCCTCTCCGACGCCTACCTCTCTATGGCTCAACGTTTGTCATTCTGCCTTCCCCAGGCCGGGAGTTCTGTGTACCCGACAACCGCGGGACGTTCTGCGCTTGACGATCGACGCTCTATGTGCGTGCTACCAGATACTGTGTGCTAGGCGCCCGATGCTCTGCTTGCCAGCTGCTGTGCCCACCCAGTTTTCAAGTCTCTACCTTCCGGCCAATCTGACTTCCAGGTTCCAGGTTCTCGCAATCGGCCCACATTTCTTCAGTTCTTCCCCCTTTTTCTCCTCCCATCCTCCTTCTCTTGCCACGCCTCATTCTCTCTACCTTATTTTCCCTAACATCCACCATCAGGTCTTCAATCATCCATTTACTAAATGTTCTACACTTCATGGCTTGTAAACAGATTTAGGTATGCCTTTAAATTTTATTATTGTGTTATTGCAAGATAATGTTACATGTAGAAAAGAAATACATCCTTCGTTCTCTCAGAAATCACACAACTCCGATTAAAGACGGCAATTTTGAGAGCATTGGGGCTTCCTTAGACAGAAACTAAACGAATACAATTACCGTGAAATCTATTGTTAATTGATCGGAAGTTGGTCAGTTCTTCTTCCAAGGTATTTACTCTGCCGTTGAAATAAAGTTATAATGATCCGATGAGTAGTTTTTTCAGTTAGTATATTGTATATCTTGAACAAACAACACAATGCGGCGTATGTTGTACTTGTGTTCAAATTGCCCTTCCACTAAAAAACATGGTTCTTCTGTCTATTATTTTCTATTTTATTTTGTCGTAATTATATTTGTACTTACATTACTTTGTTTTAAATATTTATGGGTTCTATTTTATTTTCATAACTGTCCAGAACAAACCAAGATTATCTATTGATTAGTCTTCTTTTATTTAATGTTTATGCAGATTTTTCTATGTCCCTCAGTCACTTCGTGTGGTCTGACTCATCCCTTCACTTCCTTTGCCTTCTCCCACGTACACATACAAAGAACAATGCGTCTTATACATGATCATTCACTAAGGTATTATTTATACATTACACAATCCTTTTATTATTTAATCTTATAGCAACTTTACATATGAAGCACAATTTTATAATATAGTTGATGCTAGTGTGAAATCTAGTAATTAAGCATCACTTATATCTTGTATCTTATATTATAACTATTGACATTTACATATTTCATGTAATTTACAGATACATGTAATTGTGTGATCCATGGATGGATGTTTTCCTATGGCTATCATAATAGTTTTCAAGCATGCACTTTTGGCGGAGTGAATAATATTTTGTGAAGATTTGTGTGTGATGCACGCAACATATTGTTTATAGAAAGTGTAGCTATATGGGCCAAATGATGTACATTGATTATGGATTTCATTATTTGTATAAGGGGCAAGGCAAAAACGTCCTCCCCATGTATTGAAATTTGATTATGAATAAAAAATCAATATTAGTCACATCATTTTTGCACAAGTATGTTGATGTTGATTTTGTAAGTAAGTAGTTATATGTGTTCTTTATATTCAGTAACATTAATTAACATTTAGCTATTTTAGAGCAATGTCAATGATAGACTTAGATACTAGGTGTTGATGATGGATATTGATTGCTCAAGGCTTATACCTCTATTGGTCAGGGATAGGGCCTGAGCAACCAGTATTGGTCACCAAGCTTTTTCTCAAGGTATGTCGGTCAGGGATTAGCCTTGACCACCTCATATTCGTCAGGGATTCAGAGGTACTGGTCAGGAATTTAGCCTTCGGCTTTAACAAGTTTTGTTGTAGTGGTCACGAACGACCCGAAACTCGACCCGGCGATGCAGTGCCACAGCAGCCCGTGAACCTTGTCGATCTCCTGAATGATAATCACCAGTTGTTAGTTCATCACCGAGAAAGATATTTGATGCTAACTCGATCGATTGGGTGAATTGGAATCTAATTCAATCATCACTGACCTTTTTGATGTCGTGGGCGACCTGTCTCATGCTGATCTTTTCTATCACATCAAGCGACCTTCTTGCGCACCAGAACGCGCGGACCTGCATCAGCACCGACATGTCGGCGGTGAGGACCCTCACGCCGAGAAATGTCGCGACGCATTCCAGCTGCATCTGTGACCCAGCGCTCTCTACGTCCGAGACTGACTTCCGCCCACCGTGGATTGGTGCGGTGGTGTTTTTGTTCCTGACAACGGCACCTCTCTTGCCGTCGTGATCCGGCAACCTTCACGCCCCCTTTGCCGACAATCTTTTGTCACCTCCTCCCGTGCCGCCGCCGGTGATAATGGCCTATGAAGACGTGCTCTTCCTTCCGGCAATCGCGCCGATGAGGTTAACGCCGCCGGTGATGGAGGCTTCCGACGACGTGCTCTTCCTGCCCGCGATCATAGTGACATGGCTACCGGCACCGCTTGCAGTAGGGACGCCCCCTTCCAGTACTATACTGTCCACCTTCCTGCTTTCGTTCCCATCCCCAGCTGGTAGTCTACTGTGTATCAATTTTCCCTTAGGCCCTGTTTGGTACGATGTAGTAAGATGTAGTTGGATGAATTAGAATTCTAATCAATAATAATCATATATTTAGTTTTCCTTTCATTTTGTTTGGTATGGAATCAGCTTTTTGTTCGACAGCTTGGCGATGATAGCTGCGGCTCTTCTACAAATGTAGCTGGTTAGAAGGAAAAGAACGTAGAAGCATGCACGCACGAATCAAAGTAATAAATGCTGCTAGCTGTTCTCAGGCTGTTGCGCGCTATAGCTTTTTCTGGACCGTCAGCCACGTACATGTTTCGGACTTCCACACCCGATCACTCCCTGATCGGCCGCGGTACAAATTCACGGATTTCGGCAGCAACTGTGTAGTTGGATGTTGTTCTAATTCAACAAACTACACCCCACTTCACTCTACCAAACGAAAAATAAAATGCTAATCGTGATGTTCTTTTGTGATGAGCTTGAACTCACCCGTACCAAACAGGCCCTTATTCTCAAAATTATGAATCCGACGGACTACATCCTCCGGACGGAACACCCACACGCCACAAGCCCTCCGATCAGATCTGATCCACTACCTCCCTCCCTCCCGTCTTCTTTTCTAATCCTCATCTTCTGTTCCTCCGCGCTGCCCGCTTCAGCATTACTGCTAGCTGTGCCACTCCCCACTACTACTGTTCTCCCTACACTGTAAATCGAGGAGTGGGGTATTCATTCTTCTTCACCCTAAATCCATCCTGTGAGGTCCAAGACTCCCCATACGAGTCGCTCTCCGCTTGGAACCGAGTTGACATTCCATCCTCCATAGCAGATTTGATACCTTGCTACTCACTCCACCACCATCAACCTAGCTAGGTACCCGACCTAGTTAGCAGCAGTAGCCGCAGACAGCGGCGTACTCAGCAAACTAGAAGCCACGATCCAGCGTCACTCAATGGTGGTGGACAGCGGCGGCAGAGGCGCCGGTGTAGGCGTGGACTGGGCACCAACGAAACTGATTTCAATATCACGGAAACTATTTACATCTAATGCCACTGCTTTTCCTGTACGGGTAGCTTAAGTAACTTATTCTCGTGTGTGTATATATATATATATATATATATATATATATATATATATAGTCAGGCTAGAATACACTCGAGTGTATCCGGAGCGGAATACACTCAAGTAGTTTTTCATGATCCAATATTTTTTTTGAAAATCTAATCTGTTGATCTTCTTAAACATCTTGTGAACAACTCATACGTAAAATTTGAACACATTTAGATATGTACAGCTCATGCTATGAAGACTGTAAAAATTATGCATTTCAAATTAGTTTCGCGCGTCGATTTTGTTGCCCTTGGATGAGTTACTTACACTCATCCAAATGAGCTTAAAATTTGTATGTAACCTAGTTATAGTATGACGGTGAAGATTAACAGTTTACATTTTGCAAAAAATAGTGTTGATATACAAACACACTTGAGTGTATTCGTGTGATCTATACACTCGAGTGTATTCTAACCTCTCTCTCTCTCTCTCTCTCTCTCTATATATATATATATATATATATATATATATATATATATATATATATATATATATATATATATATATATATTGTCTTTGTTACCTGCGCGCGTATGCTCTTCCAAAGAAGCGGTGGCACTCTTTGTAAATATTTACATATCCCTTCTTCCTATGTTATGTTCACCGGCAGATTCAGAACCCAGCCCCCGATGAACTTGTCCCCGCTCGGGCACTTGAAGGAGCCGAAACTGGCATCGCCGCCGACCGAAAAGTCCCTGCACCGGCATTCTTGGTCGACCCCTTCTGTTTGGCGGATTTGATCCGGCGCAGCTCCTTGACAGTCGATGCGCCAACCTCCCAGAGAAGCGACGACCTCCAGTAGAGAATATCGGAGATGTCGTCCAAGTGGAGTTGGTTGAAAACACGGTGGATGTATTGTAATTGGAGGCAATTTCAGCGGGACAAAGTATCCAATCTCCCGTATCCGCCGTCCTGACTCCGCTGAGTCTGCAGCCGCCCAAGATGCTCGCAGCCCTAATTCCTCCCGTCAGCTTGCATTAGCGTCGAGTCTGCAGCCGTCCATGATGCTCTCGACCCTAATTCCTGCCTTTGGCTTGCATTAGCGCTCGTTTAATCATTGCAACATGTTGCTGTTAGACGAAAACGTGATGATGGCCACTTCCTTTCTCCTTTCCGCTTTGCCGCGCCTGTGTCTTCCATGGCCGTCACACGCAATGTGAAGCGGCTCCACGGGATGATGTTTGCGGATAGGTACTTCGAGCATATGGTGTAGGAGCATCCTTCAAAGTATCACAGCTGTCTGTTCCCATCCAGAAGGCTCAGCCAAATCCCTTCACTTCTTCACCGATCCTATGATAAACACCCATGACCAAGAAGACGGCGAGGTTCACATACATGCATACAAAATTTGGAATCTCTTATCATGGTGGCGTTAGTGGAAGCTATGTGGGATTGTTGGTGTGAATGGGGCGAGGCAGACGTCATTAACGGGGGAACCAGTAATGGGGGAGATGGTGAAAAAGTGAGGCCTTATGAGGATGGGGAGTTCCCAAGAAGGCCGTCGATGTTGTCGAAGAGGCGCTGAAAACTAGCAGGAGCTTGGTTCTGTTGTACAAGTGGTGATCAATGATGGCATCAATCTGGCTTTGCGGAAGACTTACTCTTATAAAGGATAGGGGACATTAATATTATGAGGCGTGACTATGGAAAAGTCAAGAAGATGCATAGATTTGTTGCGAGAACAAACTGCACAGTTCACCTGCGTCCAAGCTATAAAAAAGGAATTCATTTCCTTGTTCAAACAACTCGTTTCAAGATGTTTCTTTATATATTTCCTCGTTCAAACAGCTCGTTCCTTGGTATTGTGCTTTTATCTTGCTTGTTGTTTGTTTTCTCGACAAATATATAAGCATTGCGGTTGGGGTTGTTAGAAAATAATTTGTGTTCTGACTTCTTAATATCCTTTTTGCAATTTACCATCCAGAATTAAGAAAAGTAGAGGAATCTGAATAGAACAACACAAATCACACTATTTGTTCTATCTTACTTATATCAGCATGGTAAACATGACAGACAGAAGGGTTTTACACAATAATTGCAAGTAGGACATATAAATTAACTGTATGGTAAAAAAATTAATGGCAAGATATAGAAAGTAATTATCCTATACTGAAAGTAGTACCATGACACAAAAATACCTCTTTAACACCATAACACAAAAGGAACTGTATGGTACAAAAGTACCCATGTGTCACTGAAAGTAAGACCAAGACACAAAAAGTAACTATATAGTATAAACAGTAACTATTCGACACAGAAAGTGACACCAGAATATAAAAAGTAACTATATGGAACGTAAAATAACTATTTGATATTAAAAATAATATCATGACACAAAAAGTAACTATCCGACACTGAAAGTAACATTAGGATGCAAAAAGTAACTATATCGTATGGAAAGTAACTACTTGACACTAAAAGTAACATCATGAATCAAAAAGTGACTATCAGACACTGCATCAGGACACAAAAAGTAACTATATAGAAAGAAAAGTAACTATTCGATACTAAAAGTAATATCAAGACAAGTAACTCTCAATTGTATTATCAATTCCTTGTTAGTTGTCGGATGTCGGGAAGGGACTGATCTCGCTCCACTAGACAAGGATGTCAATTTGGACCTTGACAAGTTGCTTTGAATGATGTAAGAGTAACTTTGAAACCGCTATGAGTAATAGATACAACCATGCGAGTAACTGAACTGAAAGTAACCGAATTCTTGAGTAACTGAAAAGTAATACTTGAGTAACTGAAAAGTAATGCTTGAGTAACTGAGAGTAATGCTTGAGTAACTGAGAGTAATGGTTGAGTAACTGAAAAAACCCTGCGAGTAACTGTCATAACACTGGAGTAACTGAAAAAACAGTACGAGTAACTGAAAAAGGACTACGAGTAACTGAAAAAACACTGCGAGTAACTGTGACAATACTGCGAGTAACTGTGACAATAATGCGAGTAACTGAAAAAACCCTACGAGTAACTGTAATAGCAGTTAGAGTAATTGTGAAAACACTGTGAGTAACTGTCACAACCTTGCGAGTAACTGAGCAAACAATGCGAGTAACTGAAAAAAGCCTGCGAGTAACTGAAACAAGCCTGTGAGTAACTGAACACTGCAAGTAATGGTTGAGTAACTGAACAAACACTGTGAGTACCTGTCACAAACCTGTGAGTAACTGAACATACATTGTGAGTAACTGTCACAACCCTACGAGTAACTGAACAAACACTGCGAGTAACTGAAAAATTGACAATTCTATTCATGTCGATGTCTGAGTTTTAACACCAGGTAACAAACCATGAGTCTAACCATTGGGCGTCTCATCTTTGATACTAGCAGCAAAATATTGAAAGTTTGTTACCTGTCACATTCTTGAGTATATTAACTGTACAAAATATAACAATTTATCACTAAAAGTAACTATAATACACATAAAAAAAATTATGTTGCACCCAAGCATCTCTTCTTGGATAGAAGGAGAATTAGTCTATTGTTGCTTCCATTTCCTTTCTACCTGATTACAACAAGATGACAACTAAGCGGCCATATAGATTGATGCCGGCAAGTATGTCACATATGTCCTGGGAACATTACTTACATTATTCATCTACCTATATGTGCGTTCATTTGGAAATTGCTTGCAAGTATGTCACATACGTCCTGGGAACATTACTTACATTATTCATCTCGATGCCATGCTAGTTTTTTGTTCCCAAAAGACATGCGCAATCCCTCAACTTCATCTAATTTAACTGTCTGATTGTGGTGTACGCTCATTGAAGGTAAATTAGATTTAAACTGATGAATTTCTATTCTCTCTCTCTCTCTCTCTCAAATGATCAGTTGAATTTGGTGCCTTTACTTGTATTAACCCACTCAGTTCGCAAATTAATTTCCTACCAATTTGTCTAGAAGTCAATGGTCATCTAACTCGCACCTAGACGCACGTCAAAGTAAAATTTTGCCAAGTTTCTACTTCCTTAATACCTTCCTTAATTTGCAACACCAAATTGTCTGGTCTTCATGGAGTAACATGTCATGCACATGTGACATTTTCGACGATCGAGCAACACAAAAGATCCAAAATCTGGGTACTAACGGAGGAATAAATAACATTACTAGTGTTATCGTGGTGTTGAGATACAATGCTTGAGTAACTGAAAAGTAATGCTTGAGTAACTGAGAGTAATGCTTGAGTAACTGAGAGTAATGGTTGAGTAACTGAAACTAATGCTTCAATTACTCGCATTGTTTTTTCAGTTATGCTTTGAATGCTGTAAGAGTAACTCTGAAACCACTATGAGTAACTGATACAACCATGCGAGTAATTGAACTAAAAGTAACAGAATGCTTGAGTAACTGAAAATTAATGTTTGAGTAACTGAGAGCAATGCTTGAGTAACTGAGAGTAATGGTTGAGTAACTGAAAAACCCCTACGAGTAACTGTCACATCCCTGGAGTAACTGAAAAAAATATTGCGAGTAACTGAAAAAGGACCACGAGTAACTGAAAAAACACTGCGAGTAACTGTGACAATACTGCGAGTAACTGTGACAATAATGCGAGTAACTAAAAAAACCATGTGAGTAACTGTAATAGTAGTTAGAGTAACTACGAAAACACTATGAGTAACTGAAAAAACACTGCGAGTAACTGTCACAACCCTATGAGTAACTGAACAAACAATGCGCGTAATTGAACTGAAAGTAACAGAATGCTTGAGTAACTAAAAAGTAATGCTTTAGTAACTGAGAGTAATGTTTGAGTAACTGAGAGTAATGCTTCAGTTACTCGCATTGTTTTTTTAGTTATGCTTTGAATGATGTAAGAGTAACTCTGAAACCACTATGAGTAACTGATACAACCATGCGAGTAACTGAACTGAAAGTAACAGAACGCTTGAGTAACTGAAAAGTAATGCTTGAGTAACTAAGAGTAATGCTTGAGTAACTTAGAGTAATGCTTGAATAACTGAGAGTAATGGTTGAGTAACTGAAAAAACCCTGCGAGTAACTGTCACAACCCTGGAGTAACTGAAAAAACACTACGAGTAACTAAAAAAGGACTACGAGTAACTGAAAAAACACTGCGAGTAACTGTGACAATACTGTGAGTAACTGTGACAATAATGCGAGTAACTGAAAAAAACCCTATGAGTAATTGTAATAACAGTTAGAGTAACTGCAAAAACACTACGAGTAACTGAAAAAACACGGCAAGTAACTGTCACAACCCTGCGAGTAACTGAATAAACACTGTGAGTAATTGAAAAAATCCTGCGAGTAACTGAAACAAGTCTGCGAGTAACTGAACAATGCAAGTAATGGTTGAGTAACTGAACAAATACTGCGAGTAACTGTCACAAATCTGCGAGTAACTGAATAATACGAGTAACTAAAAAAGCACTACGAGTAAATGTGACAACCCCGCGAGTAACTGAACGAGCACTACGAGTAACTCTAACAACAGTAAGAGTAACTAAAAATAACACAATCACTCATTGAAATCAATCTATTGCTCCCAAGTTACTAAAAATAACACCATCACTAAAAAGTAACCTTGTGGTACAAAAATAGTCGTCTGATATCGACATCAGGACACAAAAAGTAACTATATGTTGTAAAAAGTAACTATTCGACACAGAAAGTAGCACCATAACACAAAAAGTATCTATAAGGTACAAAAAAGTTATAATGATCCGATGAGTAGTTTTTTCAGTTAGTATATTGTATATCTTGAACAAACAACACAATGCGGCGTATGTTGTACTTGTGTTCAAATTGCCCTTCCACTAAAAAATATGGTTCTTCTGTCTATTATTTTCTATTTTATTTTGTCGTAATTATATTTGTACTTACATTACTTTGTTTTAAATATTTATGGGTTCTATTTTATTTTCATAACTGTCTAGAACAAACCAAGATTATCTATTGATTAGTCTTCTTTTATTTAATGTTTATGCAGATTTTTCTATGTCCCTCAGTCACTTCGTGTGGTCTGACTCATCCCTTCACTTCCTTTGCCTTCTCCCACGTACACATACAAAGAACAATGCGTCTTATACATGATCATTCACTAAGGTATTATTTATACATTACACAATCCTTTTATTATTTAATCTTATAGCAACTTTACATATGAAGCACAATTTTATAATATAGTTGATGCTAGTGTGAAATCTAGTAATTAAGCATCACTTATATCTTGTATCTTATATTATAACTATTGACATTTACATATTTCATGTAATTTACAGATACATGTAATTGTGTGATCCATGGATGGATGTTTTCCTATGGCTATCATAATAGTTTTCAAGCATGCACTTTTGGCGGAGTGAATAATATTTTGTGAAGATTTGTGTGTGATGCACGCAACATATTGTTTATAGAAAGTGTAGCTATATGGGCCAAATGATGTACATTGATTATGGATTTCATTATTTGTATAAGGGGCAAGGCAAAAACGTCCTCCCCATGTATTGAAATTTGATTATGAATAAAAAATCAATTTTAGTCACATCATTTTTGCACAAGTATGTTGATGTTGATTTTGTAAGTAAGTAGTTATATGTGTTCTTTATATTCAGTAACATTAATTAACATTTAGCTATTTTAGAGCAATGTCAATGATAGACTTAGATACTAGGTGTTGATGATGGATATTGATTGCTCAAGGCTTATACCTCTATTGGTCAGGGATAGGGCCTGAGCAACCAGTATTGGTCACCAAGCTTTTTCTCAAGGTACGTCGGTCAGGGATTAGCCTTGACCACCTCATATTCGTCAGGGATTCAGAGGTACTGGTCAGGAATTTAGCCTTCGGCTTTAACAAGTTTTGTTGTAGTGGTCACAAACGACCCGAAACTCGACCCGGCGATGCAGTGCCACAGCGGCCCATGAACCTTGTCGATCTCCTGAATGATAATCACCAGTTGTTAGTTCATCACCGAGAAAGATATTTGATGCTAACTCGATCGATTGGGTGAATTGGAATCTAATTCAATCATCACTGACCTTTTTGATGTCGTGGGCGACCTGTCTCATGCTGATCTTTTCTATCACATCAAGCGACCTTCTTGCGCACCAGAAAGCGCGGACCTGCATCAGCACCGACATGTCGGCGGTGAGGACCCTCACGCCGAGAAATGTCGCGACGCATTCCAGCTGCATCCGTGACCCAGCGCTCTCTACGTCCGAGACTGACTTCCGCCCACCGTGGATTGGTGCGGTGGTGTTTTTGTTCCTGACAACGACACCTCTCTTGCCGTCGTGATCCGGCAACCTTCACGCCCCCTTTGCCGACAATCTTTTGTCACCTCCTCCCGTGCCGCCGCCGGTGATGGCGGCCTACGAAGACGTGCTCTTCCTTCCGGCAATCATGCCGATGAGGTTAACGTCGCCGGTGATGGAGGCTTCCGACGACGTGCTCTTCCTGCCCGCGATCATAGTGACATGGCTACTGGCACCGCTTGCAGTAGGGACGCCCCCTTCCAGTACTATACTGTCCACCTTCCTGCTTTCGTTCCCATCCCCAGCTGGTAGTCTACTGTGTATCAATTTTCCCTTAGGCCCTGTTTGGTACGATGTAGTAAGATGTAGTTGGATGAATTAGAATTCTAATCAATAATAATCATATATTTAGTTTTCCTTTCATTTTGTTTGGTATGGAATCAGCTTTTTGTTCGACAGCTTGGCGATGATAGCTGCGGCTCTTCTACAAATGTAGCTGGTTAGAAGGAAAAGAACGTAGAAGCATGCACGCACGAATCAAAGTAATAAATACTGCTAGCTGTTCTCAGGCTGTTGCGCGCTATAGCTTTTTCTGGACCGTCAGCCACGTACATGTTTCAGACTTCCACACCCGATCACTCCCTGATCGGCCGCGGTACAAATTCACGGATTTCGGCAGCAACTGTGTAGTTGGATGTTGTTCTAATTCAACAAACTGCACCCCACTTCACTCTACCAAACAAAAAATAAAATGCTAATCGTGATGTTCTTTTGTGATGAGCTTGAACTCACCCGTACCAAACAGGCCCTTATTCTCAAAATTATGAATCCGACGGACTACATCCTTCGGACGGAACACCCACACGCCACAAGCCCTCCGATCAGATCTGATCCACTACCTCCCTCCCTCCCGTCTTCTTTTCTAATCCTCATCTTCTGTTCCTCCGCGCTGCCCGCTTCAGCATTACTGCTAGCTGTGCCACTCCCCACTACTACTGTTCTCCCTACACTGTAAATCGAGGAGTGGGGTATTCATTCTTCTTCACCCTAAATCCATCCTGTGAGGTCCAAGACTCCCCATACGAGTCGCTCTCCGCTTGGAACCGAGTTGACATTCCATCCTCCATAGCAGATTTGATACCTTACTACTCACTCCACCACCATCAACCTAGCTAGGTACCCGACCTAGTTAGCAGCAGTAGCCGCAGACAGCGGCATACTCAGCAAACTAGAAGCCACGATCCAGCATCACTCAATGGTGGTGGACGGCGGCGGCAGAGGCGCCGGTGTAGGCGTGGACTGGGCACCAACGAAACTGATTTCAATATCACGGAAACTATTTACATCTAATGCCACTGCTTTTCCTGTACGGGTAGCTTAAGTAACTTACTCTCGTGTGTGTGTATATATATATATATATATATATATATATATATATATATATATATATATATATATATATATATATATATATATATATATATAGTCAGGCTAGAATACACTCGAGTGTATCCGGAGCGGAATACACTCAAGTAGTTTTTCATGATCCAATATTTTTTTTGAAAATCTAATCTGTTGATCTTCTTAAACATCTTGTGAACAACTCATACGTAAAATTTGAGCACATTTAGATATGTACAGCTCATGCTATGAAGACTGTAAAAATTATGCATTTCAAATTAGTTTCGCGCGTCGATTTTGTTACCCTTGGATGAGTGACTTACACTCATCCAAATGAGCTTAAAATTTGTATGTAACCTAGTTATAGTATGACGGTGAAGATTAACGGTTTACATTTTGCAAAAAATAGTGTTGATATACAAACACACTTGAGTGTATTCGTGTGATCTATACACTTGAGTGTATTCTAACCTCTCTCTCTCTCTCTCTCTCTCTCTCTCTCTATATATATATATATATATATATATATATATATATATATATATATATATATATATATATATTGTCTTTGTTACCTGCGCGGGTAACAAGTGAAGATGCTCTTCCAAAGAAGCGGTGGCACTCTTTGTAAATATTTACATATCCCTTCTTCCTATGTTATGTTCACCGGCAGATTCAGAACCCAGCCCCCGATGAACTTGTCCCCGCTCGGGCACTTGAAGGAGCCGAAACTGGCATCGCCGCCGACCGAAAAGTCCCTGCACCGGCATTCTTGGTCGACCCCTTCTGTTTGGCGGATTTGATCCGGCGCAGCTCCTTGACAGTCGATGCGCCAACCTCCCAGAGAAGCGACGACCTCCAGTAGAGAATATCGGAGATGTCGTCCAAGTGGAGTTGGTTGAAAACACGGTGGATGTATTGTAATTGGAGGCAATTTCAGCGGGACAAAGTATCCAATCTCCCGTATCCGCCGTCCTGACTCCGCTGAGTCTGCAGCCGCCCAAGATGCTCGCAGCCCTAATTCCTCCCGTCAGCTTGCATTAGCGTCGAGTCTGCAGCCGTCCATGATGCTCTCGACCCTAATTCCTGCCTTTGGCTTGCATTAGCGCTCGTTTAATCATTGCAACATGTTGCTGTTAGACGAAAACGTGATGATGGCCACTTCCTTTCTCCTTTCCGCTTTGCCGCGCCTGTGTCTTCCATGGCCGTCACACGCAATGTGAAGCGGCTCCACGGGATGATGTTTGCGGATAGGTACTTCGAGCATATGGTGTAGGAGCATCCTTCAAAGTATCACAGCTGTCTGTTCCCATCCAGAAGGCTCAGCCAAATCCCTTCACTTCTTCACCGATCCTATGATAAACACCCATGACCAAGAAGACGGCGAGGTTCACATACATGCATACAAAATTTGGAATCTCTTATCATGGTGGCGTTAGTGGAAGCTATGTGGGATTGTTGGTGTGAATGGGGCGAGGCAGACGTCATTAACGGGGGAACCAGTAATGGGGGAGATGGTGAAAAAGTGAGGCCTTATGAGGATGGGGAGTTCCCAAGAAGGCCGTCGATGTTGTCGAAGAGGCGCTGAAAACTAGCAGGAGCTTGGTTCTGTTGTACAAGTGGTGATCAATGATGGCATCAATCTGGCTTTGCGGAAGACTTACTCTTATAAAGGATAGGGGACATTAATATTATGAGGCGTGACTATGGAAAAGTCAAGAAGATGCATAGATTTGTTGCGAGAACAAACTGCACAGTTCACCTGCGTCCAAGCTATAAAAAAGGAATTCATTTCCTTGTTCAAACAACTCGTTTCAAGATGTTTCTTTATATATTTCCTCGTTCAAACAGCTCGTTCCTTGGTATTGTGCTTTTATCTTGCTTGTTGTTTGTTTTCTCGACAAATATATAAGCATTGCGGTTGGGGTTGTTAGAAAATAATTTGTGTTCTGACTTCTTAATATCCTTTTTGCAATTTACCATCCAGAATTAAGAAAAGTAGAGGAATCTGAATAGAACAACACAAATCACACTATTTGTTCTATCTTACTTATATCAGCATGGTAAACATGACAGACAGAAGGGTTTTACACAATAATTGCAAGTAGGACATATAAATTAACTGTATGGTAAAAAAATTAATGGCAAGATATAGAAAGTAATTATCCTATACTGAAAGTAGTACCATGACACAAAAATACCTCTTTAACACCATAACACAAAAGGAACTGTATGGTACAAAAGTACCCATGTGTCACTGAAAGTAAGACCAAGACACAAAAAGTAACTATATAGTATAAACAGTAACTATTCGACACAGAAAGTGACACCAGAATATAAAAAGTAACTATATGGAACGTAAAATAACTATTTGATATTAAAAATAATATCATGACACAAAAAGTAACTATCCGACACTGAAAGTAACATTAGGATGCAAAAAGTAACTATATCGTATGGAAAGTAACTACTTGACACTAAAAGTAACATCATGAATCAAAAAGTGACTATCAGACACTGCATCAGGACACAAAAAGTAACTATATAGAAAGAAAAGTAACTATTCGATACTAAAAGTAATATCAAGACAAGTAACTCTCAATTGTATTATCAATTCCTTGTTAGTTGTCGGATGTCGGGAAGGGACTGATCTCGCTCCACTAGACAAGGATGTCAATTTGGACCTTGACAAGTTGCTTTGAATGATGTAAGAGTAACTTTGAAACCGCTATGAGTAATAGATACAACCATGCGAGTAACTGAACTGAAAGTAACCGAATTCTTGAGTAACTGAAAAGTAATACTTGAGTAACTGAAAAGTAATGCTTGAGTAACTGAGAGTAATGCTTGAGTAACTGAGAGTAATGGTTGAGTAACTGAAAAAACCCTGCGAGTAACTGTCATAACACTGGAGTAACTGAAAAAACAGTACGAGTAACTGAAAAAGGACTACGAGTAACTGAAAAAACACTGCGAGTAACTGTGACAATACTGCGAGTAACTGTGACAATAATGCGAGTAACTGAAAAAACCCTACGAGTAACTGTAATAGCAGTTAGAGTAACTGTGAAAACACTGTGAGTAACTGTCACAACCTTGCGAGTAACTGAGCAAACAATGCGAGTAACTGAAAAAAGCCTGCGAGTAACTGAAACAAGCCTGTGAGTAACTGAACACTGCAAGTAATGGTTGAGTAACTGAACAAACACTGTGAGTACCTGTCACAAACCTGTGAGTAACTGAACATACATTGTGAGTAACTGTCACAACCCTACGAGTAACTGAACAAACACTGCGAGTAACTGAAAATTTGACAATTCTATTCATGTCGATGTCTGAGTTTTAACACCAGGTAACAAACCATGAGTCTAACCATTGGGCGTCTCATCTTTGATACTAGCAGCAAAATATTGAAAGTTTGTTACCTGTCACATTCTTGAGTATATTAACTGTACAAAATATAACAATTTATCACTAAAAGTAACTATAATACACATAAAAAAATTATGTTGCACCCAAGCATCTCTTCTTGGATAGAAGGAGAATTAGTCTATTGTTGCTTCCATTTCCTTTCTACCTGATTACAACAAGATGACAACTAAGCGGCCATATAGATTGATTCCGGCAAGTATGTCACATATGTCCTGGGAACATTACTTACATTATTCATCTACCTATATGTGCGTTCATTTGGAAATTGCTTGCAAGTATGTCACATACGTCCTGGGAACATTACTTACATTATTCATCTCGATGCCATGCTAGTTTTTTGTTCCCAAAAGACATGCGCAATCCCTCAACTTCATCTAATTTAACTGTCTGATTGTGGTGTACGCTCATTGAAGGTAAATTAGATTTAAACTGATGAATTTCTATTCTCTCTCTCTCTCTCAAATGATCAGTTGAATTTGGTGCCTTTACTTGTATTAATCCACTCAGTTCGCAAATTAATTTCCTACCAATTTGTCTACAAGTCAATGGTCATCTAACTCGCACCTAGACGCACGTCAAAGTAAAATTTTGCCAAGTTTCTACTTCCTTAATACCTTCCTTAATTTGCAACACCAAATTGTCTGGTCTTCATGGAGTAACATGTCATGCACATGTGACTTTTTTGACGATCGAGCAACACAAAAGATCCAAAATCTGGGTACTAACGGAGGAATAAATAACATTACTAGTGTTATCGTGGTGTTGAGATACAATGCTTGAGTAACTGAAAAGTAATGCTTGAGTAACTGAGAGTAATGCTTGAGTAACTGAGAGTAATGGTTGAGTAACTGAAACTAATGCTTCAATTACTCGCATTGTTTTTTCAGTTATGCTTTGAATGCTGTAAGAGTAACTCTGAAACCACTATGAGTAACTGATACAACCATGCGAGTAATTGAACTAAAAGTAACAGAATGCTTGAGTAACTGAAAATTAATGCTTGAGTAACTGAGAGCAATGCTTGAGTAACTGAGAGTAATGGTTGAGTAACTGAAAAACCCCTACGAGTAACTGTCACATCCCTGGAGTAACTGAAAAAATATTGCGAGTAACTGAAAAAGGACCACGAGTAACTGAAAAAACACTGCGAGTACCTGTGACAATACTGCGAGTAACTGTGACAATAATGCGAGTAACTAAAAAAACCATGTGAGTGACTGTAATAGCAGTTAGAGTAACTACGAAAACACTATGAGTAACTGAAAAAACACTGCGAGTAACTGTCACAACCCTATGAGTAACTGAACAAACAATGCGAGTAATTGAACTGAAAGTAACAGAATGCTTGAGTAACTAAAAAGTAATGCTTTAGTAACTGAGAGTAATGTTTGAGTAACTGAGAGTAATGGTTGAGTAACTGAGAGTAATGCTTCAGTTACTCGCATTGTTTTTTTAGTTATGCTTTGAATGATGTAAGAGTAACTCTGAAACCACTATGAGTAACTGATACAACCATGCGAGTAACTGAACTGAAAGTAACAGAACGCTTGAGTAACTGAAAAGTAATGCTTGAGTAACTAAGAGTAATGCTTGAGTAACTTAGAGTAATGCTTGAATAACTGAGAGTAATGGTTGAGTAACTGAAAAAACCCTGCGAGTAACTGTCACAACCCTGGAGTAACTGAAAAAACACTACGAGTAACTGAAAAAGGACTACGAGTAACTGAAAAAACACTGCGAGTAACTGTGACAATACTGTGAGTAACTGTGACAATAATGTGAGTAACTGAAAAAAACCCTATGAGTAATTGTAATAACAGTTAGAGTAACTGCAAAAACACTACGAGTAACTGAAAAAACACGGCAAGTAACTGTCACAACCCTGCGAGTAACTGAATAAACACTGTGAGTAACTGAAAAAATCCTGCGAGTAACTGAAACAAGTCTGCGAGTAACTGAACAATGCAAGTAATGGTTGAGTAACTGAACAAACACTGCGAGTAACTGTCACAAATCTGCGAGTAACTGAATAATACGAGTAACTAAAAAAGCACTACGAGTAAATGTGACAACCCCGCGAGTAACTGAACGAGCACTACGAGTAACTCTAACAACAATAAGAGTAACTAAAAATAACACAATCACTCATTGAAATCAATCTATTGCTCCCAAGTTACTAAAAATAACACCATCACTAAAAAGTAACCTTGTGGTACAAAAATAGTCGTCTGATATCGACATCAGGACACAAAAAGTAACTATATGTTGTAAAAAGTAACTATTCGACACAGAAAGTAGCACCATAACACAAAAAGTATCTATAAGGTACAAAAAAGTAACTATATGATACTAAAAGTAATATCATGATACAAAATATACAAAATATAACTATCCAACACCGAAAGTGATGCTAGGATACAAAATATACAAAAGCCGAAGCCCTTCGTGATTTGTCCTATATATTAGTATACTAGAATGCGGCTTCCCTCACAATGAACGCGGCACAACTATTACTTATAGAATAAAACTGTTCAGTAGATAGTATAATAATAAATATGATCAACTACACTTCCAAAAATTGTCGATGCCGCACGACTATTACTTCGGCTTCCTATATATTATTTTTCTAATCTTTCCACTTTATATGTTATTATACAAACTACTATTTCCTAACGTTCATTTATATGTTATTATACATACTACTATTTTCTAACGTTCATTTATATGTTATTATACATACTACTATTTTCTAACGTTCATTTATATGTTATTATACATACTACTATTTTCTTTCACAATACAAAATATACATACTGGCATTCTACAACTGAAAGGAAAATATTTACTAACCACCGAACATTTGGCTACTAATTTATACTAAGTATGTATTACTGGCAATAAGCCTAGACTTTTCCAGTTGTCTTCTAAAATTCTCCCAACCACTATAGGAGTAAGGATTATAAGGTCTACATTTTATTAATATATAGATACCTATTGCAATTTGCTAAGCATGGTAGGACACAATGATCTGAATCCACAATATTCATGACTGGCGTTCTATACTAACAAGTCTTGAAACAAAAGTTGGATATCAGAGCTCCTTATTATACTGTAATTTTAACTAGTTAGATTATTCTAATTTACTGATAAATTGAGTAAATCTACAACGTTGTTCTCATTGAAATCAATATATTGCTCCCAAGTTAGTTAGGCAAAATAACAAACATCTTGTATGCACTGAATACCATGAACAGAAAATAAAACGATTTGCAACATTGACATCTGCACGACACTCAAGAAAGAAGTAGTACAGAATTAAGTTTCCAGTTTATTTAGAACATTAAGGATGATGGTGTTTGTCCCACTAATTCCCTCTGTTACCACAATGGCTTTTCCATTTGTTTGGCCTTGACTCTTCTTTTGAGCTTGCGTATGAATTTTTACAGGAGGAGAAAGCAAGGCTACAAGCGTCGTTTCAATGGGTGCCATATTTTTTATACCAATGGTCATTGCAGCAGTGATTGATACTGGAGACGAGGCCTCCACCTGATACATGGTCTCTTTCTTCAACTGCAGCCGAGCATACACCCAACCTGGACCCTATGATCCTAGGATGCAACCACTGGACTCATACAAGGAACTGGTAGTCTTCATTCTTTTAGGCCACCTACTGTCCGTGAACACACGTCAAGATCCTTTGCTAGATGGCCTGGACCTATTCCAGCATAGACACAAAGTTCCCAGCGACACTAGTTCTCCTTATATGCTCTGTCTATGTCATGCAACGCTCCGTGCGTATTCATATGGACGCTCCTATTGTCAGTCTTCCCAACTGCACACGATAAATCTTCACTTGACCTTCAATGACCAGTTCATCCTTCGTGGCCTCATCTTCCCAGTTAGATGCGGACATCAAAGTCATTGGATCCATGAACATTGTTCCTTCCCCCAATTTTCCAGATTCCACAGGCACCACTCAATATTCAACAAATAAATATTGAGTCTGACCTTCGTGCAGATGGTAAGCTAATTTTGTGAGCGGAAGCCATCTCCGAAGTCAGATATTCGAAGCCAGACAAGCTTGGGGATTATCGCGGTACTCAGAGACAAAGTGTCGAACACGTAGGCTGCAGTCACGAAATTAAATAATCAGATCGACAACAACTCCTTCCCCTCCATGACCTTCCACTGCGTTAAGGAAAAACACAGTGCGTGCAGCATCAAGCAGAAGTTATACCCATTGCTCCGAATCTAGATGTCCTAGGCCCTGCATTCCATGTAGATACAATAAGGAATGTTCAGCACGTGTTTGCAGAAACTAAATTAAAACAAGGGTACATTGCAGAAGTGGAAATAGGGGTGCCGCTGAAAGTTTGGAGCAGGATGACACCTGCTTGGAATTTGGATGTCTCTACCGTGGGAAACAAAATAAGTGGATTAGCTGAAATCATGTGAGAATATGGCACGCATGAGCGTGAAATCTAGTAAGAGCCCATAGTGTTGGAGGAAAAGGACGAGGATGACTAGTTTACTGCCGGCTACTTCATGTAGCCTGACCCTCACGGCGGCCCTAACACCTCTGCGTCCACGGTGTCCCTATGTCTCCGGTCCAGGCGGAACACACCGTGCATCATGTCGGACTCCATCACCCTGATGGTCATGGATGCCTCATGGGTAGGTGGCACGGGGAAGCAGTGGTAGGAGGCCATCCTCGATATCGTTACAGGATCAGTTCCAACGGCGAAGACGACAGGGAAGCCGAGCCACCGCCCGAGCTGCTCTATGTCAACGAAACGACACTGACAGGTTTTCGGTGCGGCTGACGAAGTCCTAGGCTGAGTGTGAGTGGCTGCCAATGGCGCCTGGGGTCTTGTCGACCACGGTTGACAACGTGCTGCTGGACCTCCACACCACCTACACCGAGTTCTTGGGGGTGGAGCCTGGGATGGGGCTGCGGGCGAGGCTGGAGCTCGTATCCGACGTGAGGTCGGGGATGAGCTCCGAGGAGGACAGTGGTGGTGAGTTGTGCAATTTTCTGGTCTCTTTACCGGAATCGCGCAGAGGATGAGGACGGCGGAGCGAGCTATGACCCAAAGAAGAAGAATATTTGTTGTATTTACAACTAATGCCACCGTCTCTTTGCACGGGTAGCAATTGCAATGTTACACGCGCGGGCATTCAATAAACCCCCATCTATATATATATATATATATATATATATATATATATATATATATATATATATATATATATATATATATATATATATATATATATAGGGCCCATCTTTATTGTCCGTGCGGGTAGCTACCCGCCCACCCTTCCGACCACTTTTTTTCATTTTTTTTCACAATTGTAGAGGACTATTTTGTCTAGCTCTCTAAAAAATTTTAGCCAAAAATAATATCATTTGCCCCTCCAAAATCAAAAAACCCGTCCTTATATATATGTTGTATATTTTGTACAGAGTTACCCTTTTATTTGTGTAGTTACTTTCTGTTCACCATAGTTACTTTTTTGACAGCAGAGTTACTTTTTTGCCAGGAGAGTTACTTTTTTGGCTGCCGGGTAGTGAAAATCCAGGCTACCCGCACGTGCAACGAATGAACGTTATATATATATATATATATATATATATAGATAGAGAGAGAGAGAGAGTCAGGCTAGAATACACTCGAGTGTATTCAGAGCAAAATACACTCAAGTAGTTTTCATGATGCAATACTTTTTTTAAAAAATCTTATCCGTTAATCTTGTTAAACATCTTGTGAATAGCTCATACACAAAATTTGAACACATTTGGACATTTATATGTCATGTTATAAAGACCACAAAAATTATACATTTCAAATTAGTTTTACGCGTCGATTTTGTTTCCCTTGGATTAGTGACTTACACTCATCCAAATGGGCTCAAAATTTATATGTAGCTTAGTTATAGTATGAAGGTGAAGATCAATGGTTTACATTTTATAAAAAAATGTCTTGATATGCAAACACAGTTGAGTGTATTCGTGCGATCTATACACTTGAGTGTATTCTAGCCTGACTCTCTCTCTCTCTCTCTATATATATATATATTGATACAATATATATATATATGAATATATATACTCTATATTTCCAAGTTATCCTCATGTCGATGGTCAAATTTTCAAGTTGACCGACTAGAAAAGAGAAGAGGGGTTTTTATCAATGTGCTAGATTTCATATTTGTGGTGACTAGGATGGACCTCTCCCTCATGACCATGATATATTTGAAAAATCTAGCAATATACAATTACATTATGATATGTGCTATAGGTAATAGTATTTGATCAAAAACAATTACAATAAAATATTAGGAAGACGGACAACAAGTTACGCCACCAACTCCTTTTGGATGGAAAATTCAATCCTCCAAAATATTGTATTCATAGACTTAGAGATCATAATATTACTATGTATTACTTTTTGAACACTCTCAATAAGCTCAACAACCTCTTATATTAATAATCAAATATGTATCTACATATTTGATTATAACTATTTTTCTTCTTCTTATTATTATTACTATAAATTACATGCTAAATTTTGATAAATCATTGACGTACAAATCTTCCAATTCTCGACTCGACCAAAAAGTGTGCCATTGTTAGCAAACATACAATGAATATGCAACACATTGAGTGTCACACCCTTTTCCACACAAAGAGAGATTATTCAAAACATAATCACGATCAATCACAAATTAGCGGATTATCGAAAGTCACAGGAAATTAAAATTGATTTGCAGCAAACACCATGAGTTGAGATTTATAATCTTGGGTCAACACTTGCATTTCATAACATATATTCAAGGAGCTACATCATTGTTTTCAAATCAACCTGTTACATAAGATAACGATTCCAAATGCATTATTTATAATAACTAAGTCTACACATTCACATATTCATACTTCTCATGTTCCCTTGTCAAGGCTCATAGCCCTCACTTAGTATTAGTTAATCATCTTTATAGCATTCACAGGATATAACATTCCATTAATCTGTAAGATTAAAGTTATGTGAATAAAAGAGAGAGAACAATCTCATGCTATTAACGATGCATACTTCAGCAAAAGTAACCTACCCTAGGATTAGGGTTAGTGTTCTTCACACATAACTTGATTAGAGTTTTTACTTCATGATTATTATCACTAAACCCTAAATACACCATTTCCCACTTTCTTGGAAATGATCTAGGATTGAACAATATTACTAGGTATCACCATTACATACATGTATATGTGTATTATCTCATTAGGTTATGCATGTATTACAACCATGCATAATATAAACATATTGACCATACACCCACATCATGTCTCATCATTAAGTGATCCATATTTTATTTTCTCTCACAAGTCGTTAACCATATCATATTACTAAGGGATGTAAATCCTTATATTACATATCTAGGGGTTTTTACTTCTAACTTTACAAAAGGAACTTATTAGCTCATTAACTGGTTCATATAATTTCTACACACTTGTTCAATAAAGCTTATAATCATCATATGCACTATATAAGGTTCTCCCAGGTACTCACATGGTTGCAACATTAATCTTCACCATCAAGTTATGAATCATATGGAAAGGAATTAGAGAAGATACATGTTATGAATTACAATGTTTCAATAGGGTGAGCACATAAGTCGTATTATCTCAAAATTAGGG